>CM021103.1:673777852-674419575 GCA_007115665.2 Sequoiadendron giganteum | reverse complement strand
TGCCACTTTAGGGAAAGCATAAAAAGTGGAGAGGCGGTTACGCATGCACAAAATTTGGTCAAGAATGTTTGCCTTGACACAAATCTAGCACAATAGTAACGCCTATATTCACTCAATAGACAATTAAGACCATTTACAAGGTGATTACAATTTCGATTTGAATGAGGAATCTCCTGTCATCGAGAGTCTTCCCTCTTTGAATGATCACCTTGTTGACCGTTATGACAAATGACCAACTGGCAGAATATTCCTCAATTGCAGGCCTCTAATTATATCTGCATGACAATGTTAGTACGTACAACAACTACATATCTATAACTATCTTAAAGTGGCATTCATTAATCCACATGTTAAATATAGCATGTTAATGTCATTTAAAGGTTATGACAATAAGCTTATGCCCAATGTCCATGGTTTTGAGGAAATATCATAAAAAGGTCAACATCTAAGCATCAAAGTCTATGACAACTGCAGCAAATGGATAATAAACTCTATTAAAATTGAACCATAAACTAGACTCATCACTCCCTCCAACCTAAGGTTTTGTTGGTTCTCCAGTAGAGGATGAGTTATACTTTTGCTTGGTCAATGCCCTAAAATTTTCAATTGCCAGCTGTCCTACATCAGTTCTTGTTGTGCGTGAATTATGGTTCTAATAGAACCCTTGTTATCTGTCCACCTTGATCCATCTTTGTCTCTCTACAGCTATATTATACTGGTAATACTTGAAATTTGGCATAGGCCACAATATGATAGGTGGCTAAAAAGTCAGTGGAAGACAAAATTGTCCCTTTGTCCTTCCAATCTGTATATATCTATCAACTCTCTTAAGTACTGCAACATAGTTCTGCATAGAATGAGGCTCAACTTGTTTCAATTCATCAGTTAGGTTGTTCCACCTTTGTGACAGGTATCCCATTACAAATTCCCCTGTGGTTTTTGCTACCTCATATTCTTTATAAATTGCTTCTCTCTCAAACAGGATCCTATTGCCATAGCTTGGTCGGTAAAGAATTTTGTGCCAATCCTTGAAAATATCTCTTGGATTTCTAGATTCAACCTTGATGGACAAGGGAGTGTTGGATTCAATTTTCCTATAAGTCCTAAACTGTTTTCCCCAACTGATTTCATTATGTATCCAGGACATAAATTCCCTTGATTGGACATCTCCAACATACAATAGTGGATTCCGATCATGGTCTTGGGTCACAACATAATTATGCAAATAGAATTCACACAACAAATTCTTCATTTTAGGAGGAGCAATCCGATAAGCATTGAAAAATTCAAGAGTCTCAATGGAAGGATTCAAACATGAAGCAATCCTTGCTAGCTTGAAAGAAAGATGCTTCTCCTTCAAATACAAAGCATAGACCCTTGGAGGAGTCCTGCACTCTAAGATTTGAGGTACTAAGGCTGCCATATTATCCACATTTTCCTTTAAAGTAGCAATTTCTTTACTCTTATCTTCAATCTCTTCATCTCTCTTTTGAATTTCCCTCTTTAGCCTGCGTTTCTCCTCTTTCCATTTTTCTCCCTTCCTTTGCTCTTCTTTCCATAAGTTCATGGCTACCATGTGCATTGAAAAATCAGAGGGCTTATGTATTCCCACCAAAAAAATTCCTGGCACTTTTGCTTGCTCTTCGTATAGCTCCAGCTGCAGGGATTCTATTTGTTCAGCCAATTTTGGTTGTAGGGGTGTTGATTGTTCTCCCAGTTCTAGTTGTAGGGCCTCTTTTTCTTGCTCTTGCTCTTGCTACATGAACTCCTGATTTTCCTCATACTCTTAGCTTTCAACTTGTTTTGCGATGTCAACAAGATCTGTCAGCGTTATGTTTGTTGCTTCCTCAAATATGTCCTTTTCCTCGACATTCACCTACCCCATTGGAGATTTTGTATCCTCCCATGATGTTTCTCTAGGATTAGGTATTCCCTCCAGAGATACACCAAAGGCTGGACCAATTGGTCTTGATTTTATAGGAGGGCTTTCATGTTTTTCTTTTGCTTCAGGAAGAACAGTGTTAGCATTCCGTTTCTTAGAGCTTGGCACTTCTTTTTTTTTCCGTTTGCTTTTTAGATTTTCCCTTCCTTATTTCTACCTCCTTCTATGCCCTAGTTCTCATTAGGATGCCAAGAGGAACATCATCATCAAAATCTGGAGAGTAACTTTCTTTGTCTGAATAATCTGCCTCAGAAGAACTAATCTCTATGGTTTGTTTGGCTGTAGGAGGGTTTACACTAGGGCTTGCACCAAAATTTGAGGCTCCAAGAGTAGCTCCAACATTGCTCATTCTCCTACTAACCCTACAAGGTTGAGGCAAAACCCTAGGTCGCAAATGCTCTGGTATAATTCAATCAATATTCAAGAATTCTTCCCAAGTCATATCAGACACATCATGTAGAGACTTCTCAACTATTAATTTGATCAGACAATGGTGGGAAATATAATTATCCCTACCTTTTTGGGTCTTGACCGCCATGATTGAAAGAAGGTGGTATAGCACGTTTGGCACATTCATTCTTCTCCCATGCCTCATGTGATTTAGGAGTTTTAAGTGCATATAATGTAGATTCGACTGATGAACTTCACAGGTAATGTACTTCACAACATAAAAAACTACTTGCTTCTATAGCTCAGATAGAGAGGTTCTCTTCACACCTTGTTTGTCCACACTCAATGGAGGGTCACCAGGTTCTGTAAATTCAGCCCTAGCTGACTTGACATCTCTGGTAGTAGGGTAATGTTCATTGTCGACAGACAACCCTTTAAATTTTGCAATCCTCTCTTCAGTGGCTATGACCTCCAACCCTTTTACCATGACCTTTTCTTCAAACAATGTTTGGGAAAATTCCAACACAATGTCTTCATTAAAACCATTCAGCTTTAGGAAATAATCTAACCATCCACAATTTTTGAACTCGGCCTGGCAAGGTGCATCTTGCAGTAATACATCATGAACCGTGGGTTAATTTCAAATTAACCCACCTCCCATTGTTCAATTGTCTACAATCAATTGCTCTGCAAAGTTTCCCTTCCTACAATATTCATTTGAAAACTAAACTTCTCCTTCCTGCAATGCTGCTAAATTTCCAACACCAATGTCGTCTGAATTTCACCTTTTGGCTTAATATTATGGCACAAGCAATAAAGGCAGTAAAGGAGTAATAAATGAAGGCTATGATCAAGAAAAATGGCGGCGATTGATGTCGTTTCACACATGCGAGTTGTCATCTCATTCAGAATTCAAATTGGCTCAATAATTTAAACTTTGCTGACATGAACCAATATGGATAGACACATGGACATGGTATTCACACCTTCCCCCAAACTAGGTACATGTATCCTCACATGCGAGGCGGTAATGACAATTTGACAGGGGTAGGGAATAATTACATGCTATGGAAAACATCCATACTAATGTACAACAATTAAATGAATATACTAAAAGACAATTAAGATATAACAAATTGATGCACACGTACCTGAATTCATGGAATATTTTTTGCAAAGTTTATGAAGAAAGTACCGGTCACTTTTAAGAAATCAGTTGACCAATTAATGAAAGTGGAGTGGAATGAGGTGAAATGGAATGAAGTGAAATGATGGCGGTGTGATGGAATAGAGAGAAAGGTGGAGATGGATGGGCGGATGGGTGAAGAAGTGAAGTCTTTATTATGAAAATTTAAATACCTTATTTAGCTAGAAGGAGGGACACTAGGTTCGCTTCCTTCGGATGTAGGAAGTTTGGGTGTTGCATGCTAAGTGAATTGTTGCAAGAATTCCTCCTTGGAAGTTGGCTTGTGATAAAACCTGAGGCGATGACCATTGACAAGCAACTTAAATCTGATAGGGTCAATGGTAGTGAGCTAAAAAACTCCATTGGAAAATACTTCAACAACCTCATATGGTCCTAGCTACATTTCCTGCAATTTTCCTGCATTGTCTTGATACCTTGAGTCATAGAGTAGTGTCGAGTCACCTAGCTGGAATTTCTTATCCTTTATAAAATTTTCATGCCACTTTATTCTTTGATTTTGCACTACCTCTGTGTGATGCAAGGCTGCCTTCCTCATCTCATCCAAAGCATTAAGCTGCATGATTCTGTCCCTTTGTGCTAGAGATATCCATCCCCAGGTCTACTGTAGTCCTAAGAGTCTTATGCTCAAATTCAATGGGCATCATAGCTATCTTTCCATACAACAACTCAAATGGAGTGAATCCTGTAGTTTTTTTTCCAAGTTATGTAGGCCCAAACAAATTCTGGAAGCCTGCTTGCCCAATCTTTTCTATGGATAGCCACTGTTTTGGTCAGAATGGCTTCAATTTCTCTGTTGGTCACCTCAAATTGGCCATTGGCCTGAGGGTGATAAGGAGTAGACTTCCTATGCTTAAGAGTCTTATGCTAAAATTCCCCGAGTCTATTGCATTCCTAAGAGTCTTATGCTCAAATTCAATGGGCATCATAGTTGTCTTTCCATACAACAACTCAAATGGAGTGAATCCTATAGTTGTTTTCCAAGTAGTTCTGTAGGCCCAAACAACTTCTGGAAGCCTACTTGCCCAATCCTTTCAATGGATAGCCATTGTTTTGGTCAGAATGGATTCAATTTCTCTGTTGGTCACCTCAACTTGGCCATTGGCCTGAGGGTGATAAGGAGTAGACTTCCTGTGCCTAATGTTGTACTTATTGACCAATGCTGTAACAAGGGTTGAAGTGAATTGAGCCCCTTGATCAGTTACTATCTCTCTTGGAACTCCATACCATGTGAAATTTTCCTCATAAAGAAATTCTACAACCTTATTATCTCTTGCATGCTTCATGGCCTTAACTTCTACCCACTTGGTTACATAATTAGTGCATACCAAGATATAAGATTTACACTTTGATGGAGGATCAATGGGTCCTACAAAATCCAATCCCCACTTATCAAATGGAGTGATTACTACCTGGGGGTAAAGTGGCATCTCATCAGATTTGGTTGACCGACCCATCCTCTGGCATCTGTCACATTTCCTTGTATATCTCCCTGCATCCTTGTGGAGTGTGGGCCAGTAATATCCTGTGTTCATTCATTATTGTCCTCATGGCTACAAAATGCCCTCCACAGGACTCATTGTGACATGCATGCAAAATATCATATGTCTCATCTTCCCTCACACATCTCCTCATGACATGGTCTGGTCCAGTGTGGAACAAACATCCAACAATCCATGAGAAAGGAAAATATTTTTCAATGAGCACCCTCTTCTCTTTTGGAGAGAAGTGAGGAGGAACTCTCCCTGTGACCAGATAATTAGCTATGTCACCATACCAGGGTGTCTGCACACTGATGGAAAATAAATTCTCATCAGTGAAAGAGTCATCTATGACTTGATTTTTTGGACTCAAGGGAACAATGAATCAATGTCCATCAATATTTAAACTCCATCAATCTAAAACTTGAAACCATTTCATCATTGCATTAAAGAAAAGATGTATGCATTCAAAGTAAACATTCATAACACCATGACACACAGATTTTTGCATGGAAACCCTATTAGGGGAAAAACCACGATGGAGGTTAATCTACAATTTGAGTACTCAAATATAATTGTATACAAAAGGGAATGAACTTGCATTCAGGCACACTGCCTAGAGCTCACTGCTCAAGAGAAAGGCTTACTGCCATACAAAATTTAGATTAAAACCATCTAAAGGGTGAACTGAGATAGTAGCATCAACTTATGCCAGGTGACAGTTCCGGTGAAGCTCATAGATCTGATTCTGGATCTTCTTTCTGACTTTGCACTTCACTCTGCCCTATTCTACTCTTTTTTATTCTTCGCATCACTTATGATCAAATTCACACTACTGCATTGTTGGATCTTTCAATTTTCACTTCTCCACACACACCCTTATGTTCGCATACATAAATGACAAAAACCAACCTCTTATATATTTCCGCAATCAAGGATTCATTCATCCATCAGTCGACTATATAAAATATTAAGTTACTTTTAACTTGTCAGCCGGATCCACTACTAAATCTTTATGTGCATCCTCCAAAATTGGCTAAGATGAAGAGAGGACCCAAATAACACTTAATCAAACATGAAGACTTATAATTAATTACATCTTATGCATCCACAATTTTTATCCTTGTCGGGTCATCCTTCGATCATAGATAATCAACAAATTAGTGCACCGTATCTTCTAGATCACGTACCAGTGAGGGCGCATCAAAACCAAGATACTACAAACATCAACAGACCTTCCTCAGAGATCCACAACCCAAAATATCTATCTGGTAGGGTGTTTAGATAAAATATTATGCCTGTTAATCAGATGCCATGTTCTTTACTCTATTATGTCGGTAGGAACCAAAATTATACTTAAGTTACATGACTTGGGTTGCCATCAATGACAACACTTACAAGCCAATCTCCCCAACCATATGCCAACAATCTCCGCCTTTGGAATTGATGGAAACAAAGTGAAAAATGACTAAGTGTCAGAATCATTAAAGGTACACTGCCAAAAAATTTACTGCACTTACTCCCCTTGAGATTTATAAGGTATTCTCTCCTCCTATACTACTTTCTTTTCCTTCTATATGGGGCATTTTTCATTGCATTCTCTCTCCCTTTGACATCAATGACAAAGCATGGATGCCATATGCCAAAAACATGACAAAAAGAGACAAAACATGTGTTCAAAATCTTCAAGGCTTCATAAATTTAACACATATATGCTTATAGTACTCCTCCTTTGATCAAAATTGCAAAAACTTGAAGACAATTAACTGCTAACTTTAGAAGATTATCTTATGGTTTTTCTTTACTTTCAACAGGAACTTCTTCCAACCATCAACTGTAATTCCACTAATAATGATCAAACTATTATTCTTGGAAGTCTTGTTAATGATCTCAATGAGAGATTCAGGAATTGTAATTGCTTCTTCCAATTTCTCACCATTCTTCAGTATTTAAACCATTTGCTCTAGCCTGCATTCAATAAGATCCTTTACCTTCCAAAAAGTGTCCACAAAAAAATTCTTGGAGAGTTTAATTTTTGTTTGTTCTGACTGTAGCTCCTGGATTGTTTTCCCAATGATGCCATCTAGATCCTAAGATATGTCAAAGATTTTTCCAATGTCATTCAATTCTCCTTCAATTTGATCCAACTTCTCCTTGTAATTGTTGACTACATGGAGCCAACAGATGCAATAGTTGTAGATGCCCGTGGCTAAGTTAATGCATATCCTCAATTCATTCATTTTATTTTTCAACTTGGAAAGGGATAATCTGAATTGTTCCTTCAGGTGAGAGACAACTTCACCTTCTTCTTTGCCTTTGTCCTTAGATCCCATTGATTCTTTGCTGCACTCAATCATTTCTTTAGGTAGAATGTCCTTTAGACTTTCCAATTTTATCTTACAGTGCTCAACATAAGCATTTAGAACTTCTAGAATCAAGTACTGATCGTATGATGGTCTGACTGACCATAATCTTGCAATTTTCTGTATGCCACCTACATCTTGAATAAGCTACTGTATCTTTTCTTTTGTCAGACCTTCTTCTTCCTCACTACCTTTTTATTGACCGGATTCATTTTCTAGTGGATTCTTAGGTTCTTCATTAGATTCTTCATCTGGAATGTCCATAATTTCCTTTCCTTTTCCCTTAATCCTGGGAACTTTGCTTTCCGGAGGGTTGTATTCAATAATTTCTTGTCCTCTTTTCTGTCCTCTATCAGTGCTACCGGAAGAGGAACCAAATTCCATTGATCTTACCGAAGGGGAAATATTGACTGATCCACACTTTACAAGCACATTCTTACATAAATTTTCAAATTCCAAATCCTAGTTTGTTAAGTTCTTAGAATAAGAGTACATCTGATTGCATACCTATTTGTTTGATTTCCATACTACATTGTCGATTTTTGGCAACCAATTCAGAAAATACATTACGAAACATATAATTAAAGTGCAAAACCTGAATGGATAGCTTGACTCCTTTGTTAGTTGAAAATTCTCCATAATCTGATCCTTTAACAACCCACATAGGTCAAAGTCCTAACCATCAATTATCATTTTGTGAGCAATGTATACTGGGCCAACCGATGTAGCTCCTTCTCGATTTCTGTAGAAGATTTTAAATGTTATCCTGTGTGCAATGTAATTCATAACAAGATTCTTGATTGTTGCAATCATCAGGGCTCTTTGATCTCCGATTATTCTGGTTAGGGTTTCAACCTCTTTGTTCTAGATAGATTTCTTCCTAGGAACATCTCCGACTTTGCAAAAACCAGTTAAGTTCTTAATTACCTCTTTTGAAATGATGTACTGTTTTTCCAAAGTTAAAACATCACCATGTAATATGCTTCATATGAATTTCATGAATTTCACATTCTCAAAGTACGAAAACTCACTCCACATATCCAAATTTCCATGCTTGGCTTCGCTCAATTGCTTTAATTCATCAGGGAGCAACAAATTCCTCATAGACCTAATCTTTGCACTATTATATTCATCTAGAGTGATTGAGGCTTTGATTTTTTCCATTTTTCCTTTTCATGTTTAGGGTTCGCAATCACACACTAAATTGTATGAAGAATTTGAGAACAATGTGAAATACCTAATAGATTTCAAGATTTGCCGATGAAATCAAGTTTACTGCTTCGTAATCTGCCTATCGAGTGCTCTCCTTCTTCTCTTCTTCAATGCAAAGTGACAAATGACGGCTCCAAATTGACTTTTATAGCTTCCACATGTGCAATAAATGAATTTTCCCTAAGTTTTTCGCAGACTGTTTTCCCAAACGACGACAAAAAAATCTTCTGTGGACCTATGAATTGTCTGAGTTCTTTTAGCTAAAGTTATCCAAAACTTCTGTATACCGTCAGTACACCTTCTTGACTATTCTCTATGTTTTGGTACCATCCATAGATATGGGAGGAAATATTTTCTTGTAAAACTCCCCCTAGACCAGTGGCCTGAAATAAATTATCAGAAGAGTTACTGGAAGCAGGTTCCGATACATAACCATTTCCAGTATCAAAATCATTTTTCCTTACCCATGTCTTCTTCATCTAATCTTTGATTTCATCCGTAGTTAAATTTTGTTTCCCTTTATCATTTTTCTCTGCATTTTTTCCTATGTATACCAGACCTCTTTTGTCTACATTTTTGTTTCTGCTGAATCTTGCAATATGACCATACTTGTTGCAGTTGTAACACACAATGTTTCCGTGTCCTGACCAATCATTCCAATGGCTTCTTCTAGATCTACATCAATTAGCAATATGCCCAAATTTCCCACATGTATAGCACTCAACGTTTCTTCTATCAATAGAGTGACTTGACATATTTTTGCATTCAATTGATTTATGACTAGGATTTTTGCAATTGAAACACTGACCAAAAAATTATGAAACTTTTGACCTCAAATTACTTCTACACTGAGCAACCATATGACCAAACTTATTATAGGAAAAACAATACCCATTAAAATTTTGTGCATTAGGTTGTCTTACCGGATACCTTCCATTTCTGTTCTATTAGAAATTCTTTTGTCTTGATTTGGAAATTTCTCCCATTTCATATCCAAACCTCTCTTATCATTTCCACTCTTCTGTCCTTGAGTCAGCTCATCAAGCTTTACTGAACTAATCTTAAACTTTTCTTTTTATTCATTTGCAATGACAAGATCATTCCTAAGAGTATTAATCTGCTTACTAAGTTCTTCTTCATTGTTTTTGGTTATTTTTAATTCACTTTCCAACTGAATGAATTCCCCATTTGTTCTTCAACATTCATCAGATTTCTCTTTCAGGTTCTAAGCAATATTTTCCTCATTTTTCTTCCTTTCTTCTATCTCCTTAGTCATCTTCATCATCATACATTCCATCTCATGTTTTAGGTTTGTATTATCTCTAGCAAGCTTTTCACCTTCTTTGGTTATCTCCTTCAAGGTTTGATTCCGGTGAGCATCGTCCATGTCTTCGTTCTCATTTTGATGTATTTGATCACAAAGATATTTTCTCTTCACTCTAGATTTAACTATTTGATCCTTCAATGTATGGATGAATTTCTCAGCATCTCTAAGATTTGATTTCAATTCTTGAACTTTTGCTTTAGAATGATCAAGGTCATAAAGTGCCACCAGAAGCTGTCGTTGAAAACTACCAGAGTCCATCACATTCCAAGATCCACCTCAAGCTACAAAACTTCTTCAGAGGAACTAGCTCTGATACCAATTGTTGGACTCCAGAATGAATTATTGTCCATCAATATTTAAACTCCATAAGTGTAAAACTTGAAACCATTTCATCATTGCATTAAAGAAAAGATGTATGCATTCAAATTAAACATTCATAACACCACGACACACAAATTTTTGCATGGAAACCTTGTTAGGGGAAAACCACGATGGAGGTTAATCCATAATTTGAGTACTCAAATATAATTGTTTACAAAAGGGAATGCACTTGCATTCAGGCACACTGCCTAGAGCTCACTGCTTAATAGAAAGGATTACTGCCATACATAATTTAGATTAAAACCATCTGAAGGGTGAACTGAGATAGTAGCATCAACTTATGCCAAGTGACAGTTCTGGTGAAGCTCATAGATCTGATTCTGGATCTGCTTTTTGACTTTGCACTTCGCTCTACCCTAATCTGCTCTTTTCTATTCTTCACATCACTTATGATCAAATTCACACCACTGCACTGTTGGATCTTTCAATTCACACTTTTGCACACACACCCTTATGTTCACATACATAAATGACAAAAACCAGCCTCTTATATATCCACAATCAAGGATTCATTCATCCATTAGTCGGCTTTATAAAATATTAAGTTACTTTTAACTTGTCGGCCAGATCCACTACTAAATCTTTATGCGCATCCTCCAAAGTTAGTTAAGAGGAAGAGAGGACCCAAATAACACTTAATCAAACATGAAGACCTATAATTAATTACATCTTATACATCTGCAATTTCTATCCTTGTCAGGTCATCCTTCTATCATAGATAATCAACAAATTAGTGCACCGTATCTTCTAGATCACGTACCAGTGAGTGCGCATCAAAACCAAGATACTACAAACATCAATAGACCTTCCTCAAAGATCCACAACCAAAAATATCTATCCGGTAGGGTGTTTAGATCAAATTTTATGCCTGTTAATCAGATGCCCTGTTCTTTACTCTATTTTGTCGGTAGGAACCAAATTTATACTTAAGTTACATGTCTTAGGTTGCCATCAATGACAAAAATTACAAGCCAATATCCCCAGCCATATGCCAACATGATTGTCCTCTGATGTAGTTAGCCTCGAAAGGAAGTCTGCAACAACATTGGCCTTCCCTGGTTTATCCACAATGGTTATGTCAAACTCCTTCATCAACAATAACCATCTTACTAGCCTACCTGAGATTAGGGGTTTATTCGTGAGGTATCTAATGGCTGCATGATCGGTGTGCACAAAGATCTGGTAGCCTATTATGGAGTGCCTAAATTTTTTTAGGACATAAATCATTGCCAACATTTATTTTTCTGTCATTGTATAGTTGAATTCAACTCCCTACAAATTTTTGCTAACAAAATAGATAGCATTTTCAATAGCTCCTTCTTTCTGTCCTAAGACCACTCTTATAGCATAGTCTGATGCATCTGTATGGATGTGAAAAGGAAGCTCCCAATTAGAACCCTTGAGTACAAGAGCATGAGTTAAAACTGATTTCAAGTTAGAAAATGCCTTGTCACAATCTTCTATCCATTATAATTCAACATCTTTAGTTAGGAGATTATACAATGGTGCTGCCATTTTGCTGAAGTCTTTGATGAACCTCCTATAATAACCTGCATGTCCTAAGAAACTCCTAACATCTTTTTGTTTTGTAGGGATAGAAAGATTGGTGATCACCTCAATCTTTGTAGGATCTACTTGAATTGCTTTGTGAGAGATGTAGTGGCCAAGAATTACACCTTCCTGCATCATCATGAAGCAATTTTCACTATTTAAAGATAGATTGTGGTATTCACATCTCTGTAGGACTTTCTTGAGATTTTTCAATGCTTCATTGAAATCAACACCATAGGTAGTGAATTCATCCATATAAATTTCCATGCAATCAAGAGAGATGTCTGAAAATATGCTAATGACTACCCTCTGAAAAGTTGCAGGTGCATTGCATAAGCCAAATGGAAGTACTGAGTAGGCATAGATCCCCCATGGACAGGTAAAGGTGGTCTTCTCCTGGTCCTTTGGTGCAATTTGGATCTGGTTATAACCGCTGAATCCATCTAGGAAAGAAAAGTATCGCTTTCCTACAAGTGAGTCCAAAACTTGATCTGTGAAAGGTAAGGAAAAATGGTCCTTTTTGGTGGTAGCATTAAGTCCCCTGTAATCAACACAAACTCACCACTTCCCTCCTTTTCTAGGCACAATCACCAATGGGGACACCCACTGCCTATCTAAAATGGGGTAGATAAATCCCGCATCTAACAATTTCTATAGTTCCCCTTTTACAATTTCTCTCAATGCAGGGTTAATTCTTCTTTGTGGCTGCCTCACTAGTGTACAATCATCTCTTATGTATATCCTATGAGTGAAAAGCTTAGGGTCCAATACATTTATATCATGATAGTCCCACATAAATGCACACTAGTGGTTCCTTAGTAAGTTTTCCAATGACAACTGTTGTTCTTCACTCAGTTTGCTGTTAATATTTAGATATTTTCCTTCTGACACCTACACTTGTGTAGTTAAATCTACCATGGTTGCTTCACTAATGCTTGGTACCTTGAGTTCATGTGGTAGCAACGTACGAGACATACCTATTGCTGCAAGAAGTTTGACTGCAGGAAGAGTGGCTATAGGAAGAGCGAGAAGGAGTGTCTTCACTGGATTAGCAGAATCAGATGCATGAGAGGATGATGCTTCCTCTACCTCACAATGGTTCTGAATTATGTTAGACAATACTTCATCTGCATCTTAAAGCTGCATGAAAGAACTTCTACCTAACATCATAAGTTATGCCACAAAATTAACTTCCTCGGCTTCTTCACCAACATGTGGCCATGCAGGATCATTCCTATCACTGGATGGCTGAACAGGAGGGTAGAGAACAAGATTTTTGGTACTCTTTCCATTAGAAATGGTCATGTCTCCTATCTAACATCCAATATAGGCATTTGCTGTTGCTAATCATGGCCTTCCAAGAATAATGGGGTACACGCCTAGTGTGGCTTTAGGAGAAAGAATCATAAAATATGCTAGGTACTCCCAAGAGTCTAGAGTTACCACCAAATCTTCTACTATACCATCAAGCTTAATGATAGAACTATCAACAAGCTATAGGACAATAGGAGTAGGTCTCATGCTTGCAACATTTAGTTGTTGTAGGATGTCCTTAGTCATTACATTTATTGCTGCTCCCAAATCAATCATAACATTCTTTATCTGGATCCCATTTATAACAACTCCTACCACAGGACTCCCTGGGTCACTATTATTGGGAATAGTCACTTTCCCAAGCATGATGTCAGCCAGCTATCCCACCACATGAATTATAGTGGGGTCTTTCTTCTTCCTGCCTGGCTTCTTAAGGCATGCTTCTTTGATTGCTTTCCATATATGGGAACATATTTTATGGCCTGAAATAGAGGTATTTGGAGACATATATGCTTCAACTGATCTAAAATGTCAAAATTTGTGTCCTCTTTCTCTTCCTTTTGTTTCACAGTTTCCAACCTCTGGGGAAATGGTGGATCTGGTTCGGTCTACTTGATTGGGACTGGTTCAGGATTTTTAGGTGCACTTGGCTGAATGGGGACATTCAAAGGCTCCTCTTCTTCCACAGGAAGCTCAGTGATAATGGGTGTGGAAAGAGCTAGCAAAGTAGTTCCTAAATGCAAGAAGATGTTACTTACACTCACAACATATGCATGGAATTGATTTGGATCAGTAGAGTATACCGCCTACTGTTATGGTTTATTATTTGGGTTAGGTGTGGGATGAGCTAGTAGCTGAGTAGGTTTAGGTGCATTTAAACTTGAATTGGTAGGAGGATGCATTATAACAGGCTGCTAGGGATGAGAAGGTGGCTGCATGTAATTGGTTGTCTGGTTTGGCCATTACTGTCATCCCCTCCATTGAGATGTTTACTGCCAATTTTTTGGAGGTGGCTGCCAATTTCCTTGAAACTACTGCCAATTTCCTTGAGGTTGCTGCCACTGGGGTGGAGAGTTTTGCTGATTGGGCCAGGCATTTGGAGGGTTATTCCAAGGCTGTGGTGGATATCCTCCATAATTGGATGGATATGGGGGTTTCCATTGGTTACTAGATGAATAAGAATTGAAATATGGCCCAACAAAAGATAGTGGATCTGGTGGCATAGCTTGTCTTGGAGCCCATGGCCTCCTTTGTGCAACATAGTAGACTTGATCATCTTCACCCTGGATTGGCTTGAACTCGGGTGCCATCTACTTGATGTCAATATTAGCTATCATATTGCATCTACAATCCTTCTTCTTTTATTTGCAATGAGGGTAATATTTTTCCAACATTGCCTCTGCCTCCTCTTTTTTATTCTTGGCCTAAAGTGTATCGAACTAAGTAGCTAGATTATTTATGATGTCTTACTTGAAGTCTGCCAGTAAGTGAGTAATCTCCATCCTTGAAAATCCACTAGTAGATGACTTACCCATGGAGGATTGGTAAGCTCTCCCTTTCTTTGAAGCCGCCCTAGAATAGTTCTGACATATCTTCTTGATCTCCTCCCAAGGAACTTGGGTGATATGGCCTCCTCCCATTAGGTCCAAGGTATCTGTGCAACTGTCATTAATTCCTCTTAAGAAAAGCAACTTCTGTGATTCTCCATTGAGTGTATGGTGTGAAGATTTCTATAGGAAACATAGAAACCTTGAAATGTAATCTTCCAGGCTCTCATCTTCCTTTTGCTGCATCCTAAAAATATCATCTCCTCTCATGTCATTGCCCCTACAATACTCCTTGTATTTCTCAAGGAACTTTATCTTCATGTCCTCCCAAGTCTCCATAGTATTTCTGCCTAGGCTCATGAACCATCTTAATGCAACTTCTTTCAAGGTGGTAGGGAATAACTTAAGCCTATGGGAATCAGTGGTATAGTCATAACTCCTACAAAGTATATCAAACTCGAACAAGAATGTATCAGGATATTTTGTGATAAGTCCATAGAACTTAGGAAGGATTGAAGTAGGGATATTTTTGAGGTTGTCTACTTCATTTTGATGAGAAATGGGGAAAGGAAAATCTGGTTGGTTAGGTCTGTTTCTATTTGCATCACCCATGCCTGCCTGATGAAGTTCCAAAGCAAAGGGGTTCTCAATCAGATTTTGATCTTTAGAGGAAACTTCAGAACTGGTCAGATCCGAAAATGCATTAAAAAAGGGGTGTGGCTCTTCTTCTTTGTCTCTTGGCGGGTTCTAGTACTCAACTAGTTGGAATAGATCAAGATTGTTAGGAAGGAATCTCCCATGAGCATCTCTCCTCCTTCCTCTATGCATACGGTATCAACTCACTATTAGCCAACTTACACAAATAATTGTCAAAATAATATGGGGTCATTACTTTCCTAAATGAGGGGTATACTAAGAACACCTACTAGAAATATTGTAGCAAGAAAAACTATCAATGACTCCAAAGAACTCTCTAGTTTGACACCATCCCAGACAACAACGCCAAAAATGTTGGTCTCCTACAATGATTTAAAAACTAAGCCCTTACAACTATGATTCAAATATTGGACATCTAACCTGAATAGATATCTCAATCATCATGAAGGTGTATTTAACTTGTCAAGCCAGGGACGTAATCTTGAAATGGGTCAGCACAGTATGTGCACTAGGAATCCAAAGTAGCCATATTCATCCTACAACTAAGAAAGACACAATACTGAAAGTACATTATTTGGAAGGAAATAACATAAGTGTTGAGCATCAACCAATAACTATATTAAGTTGAAATCCAAGACATAAATGAAAATATGAGCGAACAAAAAGGAAACTACTCTGTCTACTTTGGCTGCTGGAACAGTCACAAAATAAAATTCTAGTGGCTGCAGGAACAAACAGTGCCAGATTCTTAATTAATTATTGAACAAAAAATAACAACTAAGCTAAAGGATGAAATACTCACCAAGTGGCCCCCCTTGGATGAGTATCCCTTAAAACAAACGTAAACTCAGATGCACAAACTTATAACTTCATTTTATTCATTGGAAAACATGAGTACAATCGAGTAACATGACTGTATTATTGAAAAAATAAGAATGCGAGTACATCATCAGATTAAGAAACCTCCTGAGAAGGAGCATCCAAGTCTTATTTATAGGAAAAGAAGCTACTAAATAATCACCTAGCAAGGTGGTCAACTCCCACAGATTAGGAGAACGCCACTTTAGGGAAAGCATAAAAAGTGGAGAGGCGGTTACACATGCGCAAAATTTGGTCAAGCATGTTTGCCTTAACATAAATTTAGCACAACAATAACGCCTATATTTGATCAACAGACAATTAGTACCATTTACAAGGTGGTTACAATTTTAATTTGAATGAGGAATCTCCCGCTGTTGAGAGTCTTCCCTCTTTGAATGATCACCTTGTTGACCATTATGACGAATGACCAGCTGGTAGAATCTTCCTCAAATGCAGGCCTCTAATTATATCTACATGACAATATTAGTACACACAACAACTACATATCTATAACTATCTTAAAGTGACATTCATTAATCCACATGTAAAATTAACATAGATAGTTCATATAGCATGTCAATGTCATTTAAATGTTATGAAAATAAGCTTATGCCCAATGTCTATGGTTTTGAGGAAATATCATAAAAATGTCAACATCCAAGCATCAAATTCTATGAGAATTGCAACAAATGCATAATAAACTCTATCAAAATTGAACCATAAACTAGACTCATCACCTGGAAATCCTTAAGAAAGATATAGTCACATATTTTTAAGATAGAGACACTTTTATGTTGAGGATAACAGAGTTGAAAGAGAAAATAAAATAGAGTAAGGAGGTAGAGAAGGCTACAAAGGATGAAGATAAGAATAATATGATCAATTTGGTTCACAACCTTTTGGGGCACAAGTTATCATGCATTCTGCACAGGTTAGATGATACAAGGACTAACTACAATAATTTGAGAAAGGCATATACTAGCCATGTATATAATAAATCCAAGTTGAGAGTACATAGATTCCATGAGTGCCACTAATGGGGGGTATTTATTTGCATGCAAAGTTTGGTCCAAGTGCCCTAATAGAGTTGTCATGTACTTATGAATTATTGGGATTAATAAGTGAATTTTACATTCAACTAAAGGAAAAAAATGAATTCTTTTGAGGCTTTGAAGGATGATTTGATGCATAAAATTTTGTATGAGAATGGAGAAGTAAAGGAATTTGATAATTATAATTCATATTTCAACAATATTTTCCTACATTATTCGCATGGATGTTTGTAGGTGATGAGGTGGATTCACTTTTGTGTAATACCAGTTTGGAAAAATTGTTAAAGTTGGAATTAGGTTTGGAAATTTTCATCAAAGAAACTAAATCAATATTGGATGCAGGGTATGTGGCACATACAAATAAATTTGAAAAGGTCCCGACATACTAATGGACTACAAAATAAGTATATGCATCATGGTTGGAGAAATATAATGGATAAAATTAATTATGCCATATCATTAGTTTTTTGTTTTGTTTCTAGCACGAGGTCGAGGTCACATGTTTTCTACTTCAATGACATTGGAAGGGTTTTCCAACTCAAGTTGTTAAGGATTATCAAATTTGTTATGGGTTGTTGATCCATTCTACTTCAATAGAGTTTAAGCTTATCAATTTTAAAAAGTGACAAGTGACATTGGGAAAATGAGCTTGTATGCTCACCCAATCTTTAAAAAGGAGATTATAAATATTTTTTTAGGGGATTGGGTAGGTTAAGAGTCTTTTAAGCTTGTTTAGGGAAAGTGTCCAAGTTTGTATAAATCCTCTGTAATAGCATTGTATACTTTGATTGAAGCTTATATGAATACATGCTTCAATGTGTCATTGTATCCATTTTTTGATGTAACATTTATTTGAGGAATATAATCAAGAATTATAGAGTTCTTTATTCATAATTGTTGTGTTTGAATTATTTTCATTGTTAGCTTTTATTCAAGGAACATTGTAATTTCTTTCATGACAATAATGGGAATGTTGTTGTCACAAAAAGGATTATAGATTAGGATCACATTGTTAGCCCTTAATAGATAATATTAATAGAAGATGATAATGATCAAATGATCATCAAAGTATGTTTAGGATGTGGTGAAGGAGGAAGTACAATTTATTGACTCTATGACCCTAGATAAGACACTGATCTATTCTTACGTCACCCCCAAACCCAAAATAGATTTTAAAATGATAAATCTTAAGCCAATTTTTATTTATTTTTTATTTTTTAGAAAATTCATATCAAAGATTTAAATATAAGGAAATGAACTAGCTATTGTATGCATTTTTGTAAGTCCTTGTCAATTTGTATGAAGTTCAAGATCTACCAAAAACTGTGATATAATTCTATTATTAAATTTCACTTAGTGTGTCAAAGGGGAACCCACCTAGGTCCTATAAATCCTAAAGTACAGAGAAAAACAATCATAAATTGTGTTTCCCATTTGTTGGCCAATCTCTCAATGTACTAATAATAAGAATTTTTAAATCTTTAGGATTTCTTGGGGTACAAGTTGGAGAACCAACAAGTACCCAAAATCTATTACCATCTATAGAAGAAGAAACCATCTTTTTATCTAATGAAGTAGTAAAACGTAGTCTTCACAAAAGTAATATTGCACTCAACTATACATATGCATCAAGTTTGTACAAGGTACCCAATCTTGACACATGTAACAATCACCATACCATCTCTAACCTTCTTATAACTTTATCTTAAGAAGATAAATGCACACCCACATCTATTAGCTTTATCACAAATAATGAATCACAAGCTAGACCAAGGATATGCAACACCTGGGCATAAAACCATTTCATCCTTCCATTTGGAAATTTGAGTTTTATCCTACCATGATCAATAATTTTTAGATAAGAATCATCACCCAAATACACATTACCTCTATCAAAAAATTCATAGTTAGAAAAACAATTTCTATTAGAGGTCATATGGAAATATGCACATGAATCAATTAACCATGTATCATTACCTAAATAGGTTGCTAAAACTACATTGAATGCAACACCTTCTTCCTTCTTGGATTTAAAATTAGAGTCATGTGTCTTCTTATTTTTCTTTTTCTTTTCCTCTTTGCACTCCTTGCTAAAGTGACCAATATTACCACAATTCCAACAAATCACTTTGTACTTACCAAGAGATTTGGATCTCCCCTTGGACTTTGATCTAGATTTGTCTAACTTCTCTTCTTCTTACTTCTTCACTTTGGTCTTTATCAAATATTCAAGGCCTCTTCGGAAATAACATAAAATTTTCTTCTAATCTCCTTAGAAAGCAAAAAACTAACTATCTTTAATGCCCATGATCATAAAATTACTCCTAATAGCCATGACAAGATAATCTTACGAATCAAGAAAAGAACAAAGTAGGGTTTGAAATCTCTCCTCCCCATCCATATGTTCCAATTGATGCTAGCTAAGCCACCAACCTGTTAAATGCTTCCAAATGGTATAAAACACATCCACCTTCTTCCACCCTCAAGGAATATAATTTCTTCCTCAAAAATATTTTGTTAACTAAATATTTGGTGCGATATCTTCCCCAACTTTTTCCAAATAATTTTAATAGATGTTTCTTTATGGACATCAATTATAATAGAATTTACCAAGCACAAGACTTTTAGCTTTATGATCCATCATATTATACTTAGATGTAAAAGTAGGGTTTGTAGGTCTATGAACATTCTCATCAACAACATCCAATAGATTTTGATCAATTAATAAATCTTCCATTTCTAGCTCTTGCATCTCAAAAATACTACAATTGCTTTCTATCTTCATTCTCCCAAATGTGGTTACCATTTGAAAATTTCATGCAATAAAAATATCAAAGTATCTTCTCCACAAGCTCCCACTCAAAATTGGATTAGCTAAAAAATCCCAGCAACCCACAACTAGAACTAAGACTAGCTAGGATCTAATACCATTTGTAAAGAAGGTAAGGTTGTAGAAAAAAATTCCTACAATAAACCTTGAGAAGAGAATATATAAATATTTCAAATATAATTTCAAATTGTTATAAAAATAATACAAAAACACATATAAAATTGAAATAAGAAATATATCACAACATAGTGATTTGTATGGAGAGAACCCTTTTGAAAGAAAAACCCCACTCCAAAAAAAATTCAATATATTTATTCGAAAAACTCCAATAATTACAATATACTTGCAAATCAAGCCTTCATAGGAGCATTCACCAACATGCAATACAAGATAAATCTAATATCATTCCAACAAATCTTCAATATCTATAAATTCAACATGTAAACTACTATCCCAAAGCCTCAATTTATATGAAATAACAATATAAGATATCTCAAATGGTATTATAAACCAAGTACTAATACCATGGACCTATACTAGGTGTCAAAAATGCCCATAGAGACCCAAAAATAGCTCATAAAAGTGGAGGCACAAATTCTCATGCCCCTCACACATGTGGAGCCTTTAGGAATAATATGTAACTCCCACCTTCTAAGGAATCTATCATAAATTGTCATATATGTTGGTTATTAAAGAATCTATTATAATTTTTATAGATGTTGGCTTTCATGTCTAAAGTAGTCTCCCTTATTTTTAGTTCTTATAGTTCTTATAGAATCTATCATAACATCCTTAAAGTAGACCTCTTCCATATTATACCACTAAATGAGCATCTTTCAACAATTAATACCTCATTTTCCAAGGTACCAATTTGTGGCAAGAGTGCCAACTTAAAATCTCATGACCCATTTTGATGGAGCACAAATATTTAATAATATGAATGTTAAATAGTTACAAAAAATGTTAAATAATAAATATATAAACTTAGGAATTGTCAAGGTTGAGACACCATAATTCCCAACACCAATCTATTTGAGGAGGCTAATCAAACAAGAAATAAAAAACAAGGCAAGGGAGAACTTTGGAACTTAACCCAAATAGGGAAATTAAGAGTTCATTAGTAAGAAACCACAAAATCATGGGTCTAGGGGCACAAACGAATAAACTAATTGTGGATATGGTAAGTCCAATGTTTGAAAATAGTGTCTACATGACTTTCCTTAAAGAAGTTGAATAAATAACACAATTATATTTTTGATAGTTTCCCAAAAAATAATCATAAGGAGACCAAGCCATGTTCACCCAATTAAGCAATCTAGATTCAACGTAAAGTCTTCTAATATTTATATACACCATTCAAATTTAAAAGAGATAAAAATTACATCATAAATATTGTCATTACCTCCATATATAATTATAATCTTCTTAAATTAACCATACTATTTTCAATAACTACAAAACTTATACAATCAACATCAACAACTAAAATACTATAACCTAAAACTATTTAAATAGAGAAAGACTTAAAAAAATATCTAAGAGAAGAAAAAAACTAATTAGGATTACATATATTTGGAAATACCCATCCATGACCACCTCTCCACTAATTAGTTCTCAAGCCAAATAGAGAAATTTTCACAGATCTATAACAAGAATGCACCATCTCCAAAATAGTACATTGGTCCTTTGCCCGTAAATGTTGTATGACTTCAATTCAGGCTGGTTTGGCCATCATGAAACAAGTAATCTCTTTCTTCCATTTATAGAAAATTAATAAACATTTCTTAAGCCCCAAGTGAGTACCATCTCAAGCTATCTAGGAATAAAAAGGACAAATGCATATTAAAAGAAAAAGTGTATGCGAATAAACACTTTACAAGAAGCTTGTAGGCACCATAAATGTGACTAAAATAAAATAAAAAGTGTGCTTGAGATATTCATAATATCAATAACTTTAGAATAATTTTATTTTGTATATATTCTTTCAAAATAAGTCTAATTTAATATCTTAAAAAAATAATAATACACAATTCAAAAAAAAGTCGTGTAAAGATATATCTTCAAAATCAAAGTCAGATATATTTTCAAACAAAGATGAAAAATGACGACCAAATTCAATTAACATTAATAAATAAAACAATCACAAATAACACATTTGATCGTATTTATTAATTATTTGAAATTCAGAATACAATAGATTTTTTATTTTCAATTAATTAATAAATACGATCAAATAAACAATATGATTAGTTAAACGTGGCCACCAATGAAAGCTCCCTCCTCTTCAGCTTCTATTATTATTTAATTAAATATAATAACAAATTCGTACACGAAACGAAGGCGTGTACGGAATTCAAACACATGCAAAACTTATACGTACGCAACAGCCAGACCGTACATACCTGTTGTGCAGGCCCATAACAGTGTATGGATATAAAGATTGCCCAACCCAGTTAGCATGTACTATTAATTCTTGTCTTGTTGTGCATACCAACTGAGCCGTAATGAGTGGGGCCATGCAACAAAACCAGCAGCAGATAAGTTAGAACAGTAATCTACGTGTAAACTGCAACATATGTTAACCTTGCCTCCTGCCCAGTGTCCAAGTTCAGGTCTAATAACTCATCCAGAAAAGCCCATCTGTCTCTTGAATGTTCATCCCCCACTTCTATTTTATCCAACTACTTCATCATTATCTCTGAAACTACTCTGTTCATAAATCAACTGTGTTATTTTCAGATCAGGCGAGAAGATAGGTCATTTCTAGTTTGTCAACATGGCTTCCACAGCAAGAGTATGGATTCTTGTATTTGTTCAGGCATTTGCTTTTGCTGTGATTTATTTACTTAAATGGTCTCAACTCTGCTTTAGAGAATAAAATTTTACAGCTTGTTATAACTTATGCCATAGAAGCTTCTAAGCTTACTGTAATGGATATTGTTATGAAATATGCAGACTTACTGGAGGAGTTTGGTTTCAAGGTATAAGAATTCTCTACCAATTTTCAAGTCTGCCCAGTTCAGGAGTAAGAAGTATCATCATGCAGTGCCCCAGCACAGTGGAACTCTTGGAAAGTCACAAGCCTTGAGGTTGGATCTATAATTCTATGCTGTTTCAATTCTATTTGTTCATCTTGTATGGCACCTTGGATATTATACTATTGTGTGCTGCTTCATTTCAGATCTCTATATATACTTTTGCAATATGAATTTAGTTTTAAAACAGGGTTAAACTGTGGAATTTAATATAATTTTTTTATTGAATATATATAGTGCAAGAAAAATCAAATGAAATGAAACAAGGGATTATTTAGCTCATTTCTATATACTAATAATAATCTAATTAGTATTATTTATTTCATTTTGAACGAATGACAAAACTCCACACTTTGTAAATGAACATAAGGTTTTTAGAGTTTCCTAAATTCATTATTTTATTCTAGAATTTGTATATCTAGATAGTTTGATCTAATGTTGTGAAGTTTCGGTGCTTATTTCTTATAATCTGCAAAGTTTTTATTGTTTAAATGGGTATTTCAGAAACTTGTTCATGGATATTAAGCAACAAAGCCTTTTTGGAGTCATCTTTAATTTGCCTCATTGTATATTAAGCAACTTTTGTTGCTTCTGTTGCATGCATGTAATGTTGTTTATATTATTATTTTTAGTTTTGGTTTTACTTATAAAGGCATTGTTATATGCATGTAATGTTTTGGACATTATTACTCAGAAATGAGTTTTTTTAATTTATAACTGTAGAATTTCATCATCAATGTTTGAGATCAATTCAGGAGCCATCATCATTTTTCAATGATGGGGGGCGTGGTCCTCGTTCTCCTTATCCAGATGATGGATCATGGGGGGCGTGGTCCTCGTTCTCCTCATCTAGATGATGGATCATGGGGGCGTGATCCTCGTTCTCTTCATCCGGATGATGGATCATGGGGAGCATGGTCCTCGTTCTCTTCATCCGGATCATGGATCATGGAGAGTGTGGTCCTCGTCCTCTTCATCTGGATCATGGATCATGGAGAGCGTGGTCCTCGTTCTCTTCATCTGGATCATGGATCATGGTTCTCGTTCTTTTCATCCATCATCGTTCTCTTCATCTAGATGATGGATCATGGAGAGCGTGGCCCTTGTTCTCTTCGTCCGATGATGGATCATGGAGAGCGCGGTCCTTGTTCTCTTCGTCCGATGATGGATCATGGATCATGGTTCTCGTTCTCTTCATCCATCATCGTTCTCTTCATCTAGAACATGGATCATGGAGCGTGGTCCTTGTTCTCTTCGTCCGAATTAGGATCATGGACCATGATCCTTGTTTTCTTCATCCTAATAATGAATCACATTCACATGTTTGGTAAATAAAAATTCTACAAAATTATAAAATCCAAAACATGCATTTCTAATATTATGAACTGAAAATTTCAGTCTTTAACTTTATTAGTTCTTTTCGGATCTGGTTTGCAGATTAGTGAAAGCTGAATTTTTTCCAGTATACGCCCTATTTGGGTTGGTCCTTCTACAGTTATTCATGGGTTTTATAAACATGAAGCAAATATTGATGCATTGTCCTAGTGTGTATGTGGACAAGAAGAAGAGGAAGACTATACCAGAAGTAGTAGAACCTGACATTGTGGTTAAAATGTCAGAGGACTTTTATAACAAGAGCTGGTTCAGGCGACTCGGGCACATTGTAGAAAAGCATTCTGAACTTGCAAAATTAATGCCTTGGATACTTCAACAAGACACCAAGTGGGTATATTTGTTGAATCACAAATCCATATCCCTTTTACTGCATCATTGTTCATTAACTTCCAATTCAGAAATGCATGGATTTTTTTTTTCTTTTCCTTTCCCAATTTGGATTTTCTAGTTATTTGCTTTATGTCTGACTGTGCAGGAAGAAACCTGTTGAATCTCTCAAGTCTGTTGGCGTGGAGATATGAATATGAGGCTCAAACATCATACAGTGTTCATACATATGACTGTATATAATGGTGATGTATAGGGTGGCATATGTTTGGTGGTGTACTGAGTAGCTTACAACTCACTTTAAGAAGTTTGTAGAAGACAGCAATTTTGGTCTCAAATACTTAGAATGGTGTATTGAAAAAAATAAATTGGTAGATTGTGTATTCAACAAATAAATTATGATATTCAAAATAAATGTATAAATAGTTTCAAGCTAAGATTAAAATTATTTATTCAGTACACTTTATCTTGCTTATAATGTTTAAATATTTTCTTAGTGGTACCCCCAAAAAATATGGCAGAGATTGTGATGTGCACAATGTTTCTAGTTTTCATAAAATCTGATGTGTAGGGTTTCACTTTTTTAATATTGAAAATGATTTGAGAAGGGAAGTTTTGTTTGTTTTGTTTGAATCATGAAAGAAAGTTTTGTTTCCTTTGTTTTATTTTTTATGTAGAAAATGAATTTTGATGTAAAGATTTGTTTGTTTCTTATGTTTTTAATAAATGTTGTAATACAGAAATGACAAACTGTCTATATTTTAAATTTAAAAAATAAAAAATTTTCAAAAAATAAAAAATATATTTTGATTTAGTGCTTTTGTTTATAATCTTGATTCAAGTGATTATTAATTGTTGAAACTCTAATTTATCTTTTAACCCATACCATGCATAAATTTGAGCCTATTTCACATATGAACCATCTTGTACTATTTCACCTACTCTAGAAAACTAATGTGGCACTCTTATTCTCTTGGATGTGATTCTACATAGTAGTGTTCTCTAATTTCATATTCTTCTTTCCCTATCAACACAACCCTAATGAAATGGCCTCAATGCTTATAAAAGAGTATTCTAAAAAGGAAATGATTATCTATTTGGAAATGAGCTTTCAAATCCACATGCTTTAGCTAACATTTATGAATAAAAAAAGTAGTAGAACATTTTTTCGAGTTTTATTTTCATATATACATGACCTTATTCCTAAAGCACCTAGATTTATACACCTTAATGTTTCATTTACAGTCTATTTAACTAGACTTAGATTGACTAAGGTAAATCCCACAAACAACCTTTTGACACCCCTTTCCCCTTCAATTATAAGTATAGGCTTGGATCTAGTAGTTGTCAAGTTCACAACGATATGTAGGTGGACATTGGTGTACATATTAGGAAACTACTGCATGAAGATGATAATACCATGTTAGTACATACATGATTGTACACATTTTTGTCCTTATAAACTATTAAATTAATATAGCTAATCTTGTATGCTAATTTTGATAGTTTGGAATCTCTAGCTTGATCTACTTCTAGCCTTACACGGACATATTATTTTGAAATAAACATGCTTCTTCCTCTACTCTTCGTGCAATCTACACTAATAATTTTCATGTCATTTTAAATCTAAAAATAGAACATTATATGATTTACTCTGGTGGATATCATTAGATTGTAGACAAAAACAAATTATGATGTTTAATTAAAAGTAGAATAAAATATTTAATTAGTACAAATTATTTATGATGGTCTATGGTAAACTTATTATCCTTAATCTTGGACCTTTCTTGCAAAGTTAAAAACAAACCAAACAACTAGAATCTCTCTTGTTAATCTCTTATTTCTTATACCTAAACTCTTAAGATAAGGGTTTCCTTTGCCCATTTCCATTTTTTTCATTCCTCTTCCAATACATACTACCTTCTACACACTAAATCCTCTTATTGCTTGTACTCTTGTTAGGAGCCCACATTTGAAGAGTTACTTGTACTCTTGTTAGGAGCCCACATTTGAAGAGTTACTTGTAAGTGTTCAAATTTTTTGACTTATCCCAACTTTCAAGAGTTCCCTTTATTATTTCTATAATGTCAAAAAATGTACACCCTACAATTATCACAATATGTATTGATCTCACTTTGGTATTTTCCTCCTATAGCATGTTCTTTGGCCTTGACCTGGCCTTTATCCCACCCTTGGTGTCAACATGAGCTTTGTATTTTTATGTCTATAGTTTTTATGTTTAATTCAATGTGTTTTTCATGCTAGTTTCATGCTTTTGTGTAAATGTTCGTTTCATGTTAGTCTCATGTCATGTTATCATTTCCAATCTTTGTTGGGCATGTTGTACTTGGACACTAGTGAATTGTATGGATGTTCACATGGAATGTTAATGTCCATTGAAT
The DNA here is from genome assembly GCA_007115665.2 of Sequoiadendron giganteum. Classification (NCBI taxonomy): domain Eukaryota; kingdom Viridiplantae; phylum Streptophyta; class Pinopsida; order Cupressales; family Cupressaceae; genus Sequoiadendron; species Sequoiadendron giganteum. Next base: position 674,392,304 of record CM021103.1, on the reverse strand, counting down.
TTTTAGTCATACAAAAATCTAGGTCTTTCCACTTTTCTTAGTAGGGACATTCCATGATGCTTCAAATTTCCTCAAAAACCTAACGTTTGTATCAACTAAGCTATCCACACTCTCCATAAAACTATCTCTTGCATTTTAGTGCTCTAGTGAATCATTCCAATATTCATGAGCTTTTTGAGAAATAATTGTACACTTTTTGCATTAGTCTTCTTGGATTATTCATGCCTAAGGACACATGTTTATGATTTTGGTATTCATCATCTCCATTTTAGTATTTATAGGTGATATTGTTTGAATAATTTCTTCCATTTCTATTTTCTTTATTGTTATTGTAATCTCTTTTCATGTTGCAACTTCCTTGATTGGCATTTAGTAGGTTTTTAAACTTGATATTTATCCTTACACATACTAGGTATTGATACTTATAGAATTAGGAAATAATATTTATAAATTCACTTTGTTTTCTATTCTTAGATCGAAACATGCATAGGCTAAGAAAACATGATTTTTTATTATTCCTCTATATTATTGGTTTCTCATAGAGGTCAAAAGATCAAGTAGAGGCCTTGAGCAGTCTTAGAAAGTTCCAAAGTATTTTGAAACATGCTTTATTTTTTTAGCTACAAGTATTATGTGGCTCTACATTCATATTGAGGTGTTTCTTTTTCTCTTTCATGCTTTTTTTTTTTTATTTGGTTTGAATAGAATCAAATTAGATTTTATTATTTATGTACATATTTATTGCTTCCTATTTTGTATCTTTGTTTCCTTGAGTTTAGACAAAGCAATCCCAAATCAAAAACTTCATTTTTTCTACCATCCTAGGATTATAACTCATGGATTGGATGCTAGTGTGGGAATAACATGGAAATATAACACATTAGCATTTTGGACAATGAGTTGTTGAGTCCATTATTTAGGTGCATTATCTATTTGTATTTTTGTATTTTTTGTTGGGCAAGTGCAAGGAAATGGTGGACCAAAAGGGGGTCTTAATTGGTCATTTTTCTTTCTTCTAAAATCAGAAAAAAATGATTTTGGATGAGATATTGAAGATAGTTAGGCTCAAAATTTGAAGATGCAACAAGAACAAGAGTTTTAGTGCTATGAATCTACTTTCTAATCTACTTTTTTTTTTAAATGGTGGAGATTAAGGGTTTCAAATAGGGAGGCCACACAAAGTGTTCCTATTTTTCTCAAAAAAATGTAACATAGCATCTAGTGTGCCCCTCCTCAAATGATAACCTTTTTTAGTATTTCAAAAATCATGTCAGTGAAAACTTAGCTAACACCATGTGTTTATTTTGATTTTTTTGCTAATTTTTAATGAATATATGACTTTTTTGTTAAATTTTAAATGGACACATCCTAAAAATTAGAAAATTGAGCGTACACCCCCTATTTTTTGGAAACTAATTAAACATATTATTTTTTATTTTATGTATAGAATAGAGTCTAGTTTCTAAAAAAATAATTTGTTTTAAATTTCAACGAATGGGTGAAAAATGAAGTAAAAAATAACATACACAAGTTTTTTGGAAAAATGGAGACACTAGAGAAAAATAAATTAAAGATTAAAACCTTAACATAATTGAAATGTAGAAAAAATTGCATGGTTGGAAAGCTAAGAGAGAGCTTAACATTATTTGATGGAGAGCATGCTTGAAATTATGTCATTTTTTTAGAATTTGCAAAAAACACATCTATGGGTGTTGACATGTAAGTCCAACCCTAAGGGTTGTAAATTCCTAAAGCAAACTATAACATGAATGCATTATAACACACTTGCACTTGTGTGAAGAATAAAATGATCTTTCCCTCATATTCCCTCCCTTTCCCTTAGCATAAACGTGTTTCTGTGCAGAATAAATGATCTTTCCCCCATGTTCCCTCCCTTTCCCTTCACACAAACATGAAAATTTTATAGTGCACTCACATCTATGTGAAGAAAAATAATCTCTCTCCCCCTTTCTCCACCTCTCTCCCTCCCTCACTCCCTCTCTACTCTCTCCTTCCCTACCTTTCGTCCCCCCCTCTCTCTCTTTCCCTCTCTACTTCTCTCTCCCCGCTTCCCTCTCTCTATATCAACTCTCTCTCCTCCTCCATACTTTTCCCTCTCTCTCTCTAATTTTCTCTATCTCAACTCTCCCTCTTTACCCCCCTTCTCTCTCTCCCCCCATTGGAATTCTCAAATCAGGTTATAATGCAAGTATTTGTTGGATTCACAAATTATGGATAAAAAGGCATGGGGATCCTGTAATTCAAGACCACATGCTCTATTTTATTCTTCAATCTACACTTCATCTAACAAAGAAATTTGTGTTTCATAGTGTTGAAAAAATATCAATTATTGTTTAACAATTCCACCACCTTTTTTTGTTTTGTCAATGCAGAAGAACTAATTTGCATGTTTTTAGACAATTTTGATTCTATGAACTAACATTTTGATGCTCATAGTGTTGGAATGATAATTATCACATTTTTTTGTTTGAATTTGATAATATACAAAAAATGTTTTTGTGTTTTTATCGATTCTATTAGAATTTGTACAATTGAACACTCAATACCAAAAAAAAGTTGGTAAAAAGCTCAAATTTTGGAGTGTGAAGCAAAAAATGAATTAGACAATATTGTGCAATTGGTGAAATTGAATCTCAAATCTTAAAGTATGTTTTCTTTGTCTTTATATCTTTTGTTCATGCCACCTTGTCAACATAGTTCTTGTGCTACATGTATCATAGTGTAATTGACTTCATTGCAATTAAATCATTGACCTCAAACACATAGCCAATATTACATCTTTAGTATTGATGTCTTATGAATTTAGGATGGTGGTTCTTATGAGAGTATTCTAGGGACTTAATGGATGTTATAGCACCTCCCATATCAACCAAAAGGGAAAAATAATGTATGACTATTATGATAGCCCTAGGACAAAAATATATGTTGAATGCTCCCTTAATAATGTCACTTTTCTTTCAAATTTGACTATGGGATCCATTGAAGTTTATCACAAATTGAACAAGGGTTTGTTTCCAAAAAATGATTTGTAGTATTCCAATTTATATGACAAAAGAAACACACATTGGAAGATTTAATCTTCTCATACATTGCTCACACTCTTTATGGCAACATCAAACTTTTCTCCTTCCAACTTGAGATGTTTTATATTCTTGGGTTTTCCCATTGGTATACAAAATAAACCAATATTTATGATTTTAAAAATTAGAGAACAACTAACAAGATAATTAGCAACACTGTAAACTCTAGGAAAGACATACTCTAATATTGCCAAATCTATATATTGGGGTGGTTATGTCACACATACAATCATCAATTTATAGATTTTGGATGCTAAAACCTTTTAACACGCCTTGATAATTAATTTATACCATATATAATAGCTTTCCACTATCAAAAGACATGCAAAACACAACATAATAAATATCTACACATCAACATAATGTGGAAATAACATAACAAATAATCACAAATTTGGAACAATAAATAATTAATTTTTATCTCACTATGTAAGAAAGAAGTACAATGAGTATGTGATGGCCAACTTGACCTTAACAAGCTCCAACACATACTAAGTGATTTTAACTAACTCTCCCACTCCCCTATTACAAACATAATTTCAATATACACTTGCCTAGTCCAAAAAAATGGCTCAACACACCATGAAATAAGTGTCTAACCTCTTCCCAAGATGTGGAGAAGGTTCACACTTTCAAGGTGAACCCACAAAAGTGGTTTACAATTCGAATGAGGAAGGAAAACTTCCAAAAAATGCCCCCACTCAAAAAAAATTCATTTTGAGGGGTTCGAATGAACTCAAGGTTTGAGCGAGTTACCCAAAATGGGTTCGTTCGAATTGGGGTTCAATCGAACCCATTTAAATGTGGAAACATGCATTTTCAATTATGGAAGGGGGTTCGCTCGAACCCCCTTTTTCCCACCTTCCCACCCTCTCTCACAAAAAACTTCCAGATTTTTTCCCTTCAAAGCGTGGGTTGAGGATGAAAATTGAGGAGAATACATAGACCCAACTGGAAGATGGTAGTCCTCGAAATGAGCTATCCAACGAATATAATTTTAATATGTTTTGGTTCTATTATGTATGTGTTTTTTTAGTTTTATTAAACATAGGTTTTTCACAGAAAATTAAGCTCTTTATTTTGCACATGTGGAAAAATATAAAATTATCAAAATAAATTTTAAAAAGATATATTCATGCTAGGTATTGATGTCCTTGATCCATTAATTTTTATTTTTTTGAATTTCGATACATACAAAAAAAGTTATGTTGTATACAATCCGCCTATGTCTGAATTGCAATTGGTTTGACTTTGAAACTTGATTAAGGAAAAAATATTCAATAAAAAACTATGAGACCAAATGAAAGTGCTAGATATCATAGTTACAAATCTAAATTCGAAAAAATTAGAATTTTATCCTTCATACAGAAAAGTTATGTTGTATACGATGAGCGTCACTTTTTAAAATTGTTATTTTCTGAAAAAAACCAGTTTTCGTGGGAGATGGAAAAAGAAGTACAATCTGATTCCAAAAAAAATGAAAAAAATATTTTTAGAATCTATAGACAAAATTTGATGAGACTCTAGTTTGGATCATCTTCAAATTCCTCATGGTTTAGCCGCTATAGGTGCCCGAATGTGAAGATTTAGTTAAAAATAATAATTTTAGTGTCCAGTTTGGCCAAAAATTGTAAACCACTATTGTGGGATCACCCTTCATCAATCAAAGAAACTTAAATTCATAACCTCTAATGATCCTCATAGGGCTGTCCTATAGAAGAATATTCCAGTGATAATAGTCTTTTTTATGGCTATACAATCATCCTTTTTGTTACATTTTATGAACTTCCAAACATCACAACTAGATGCTTATTTACTTTTATAACACCTATGACAATCATAAGAGACCTATGTTAGTCCTAAGAGACCTATGGCACTCCTAAGTGACTTATGACACTCCTAGAGGCTTTGAGATCCCTATAATAATTCATTTGAGATAAGAAATGGATAGGTTCAAGAATAATAAATGCACAAGATTTAAGTCTTTACCTTGTAACCTCATTCAATCCACATGTAGTTATAGGATTGGTCCAAGGTATTGCTACATATACTCATATTTATTTTAATTCGGTTCACTTGTCCACTTGTCATTATATTATTAGTTTACCTTGTTTCGTGTTGATATTCTAATTCTCAAGAAATATTTGATAATTCATTTCAACCTAGGGTCATCATGTGTATGCATAGTAGGAAAACCCCCAAATAGTTTTTAATAAATGGACAATACTTAAGTCTTCACCTAGCAACCTCATTCAAACCACACACAATTATATGAATAGTCCACTATGTCACTACATATAGTCATATCTTGCTTTTGTGTGTTCACATATCCACTTTCCAATAAGTTTTTAGTTTACCTAGTGTCATGTTGATATTATAATGCCCAAACTACTAATAGTCTAATCATATTGTACAACTCAATGTATAGCCTTGAACAAATGATAGTGCAAATAGAGTGAGGGGATTTATATCATTTCATTGCATGAAAAATAAATCACATTGGTAATGATCCACATGTAAAAAATAAATTAACTTATAATTTCATGATAACAACTCCTATTTGATTCATTTTTCTCATTTTTTTGTGCCTTAATGATACCACCTAGCTATGTTTCAGGTTGGACTACCCTAAGAAACTAAAAATATTTAGTTTTATAATAATTTATTCACTTTAATCATGAGTTATTATGATGATCCCATGGCTATTATAAGTGTTTTAGTATGTTCGACAGTTTGAGGACAACACTTTGGGCTCATTAAGAAGACATTTTCACATTAGTTTAGCTTTTTTACAAGCTTTTTACATCTAAAAAAATCCCTTTTTATATCCCTCTCATATAACTTCAAATTTTGACATCCAAAGTGATTTCAATGATTTTCAAAAGGTGTCAAAATTAGTTTTGAAGGCTATAATGGTAGTTTTAAGATTACTAGGCTATAATGGTAGTTTAGGATTAGTTCAAGATTTTTGTACGAGATTCCTTTGCTCTATTGTACCATGATGAAACTAATATCTATCTCTTATTCTTGATACATATATAATTCATCATAATTCCAAGGAAACAAAAAAGACTCTAACATTGAATGAGTGTGAAGCTAAGAATATGAAGAAAAGAGAAGGAATGAGGCTACTTCATGAAAGTGAGAAATTGAACACCATAAAAGAAGACTTATCATTGTTTCCAATTGAATAAAAATATGAAGCATCACTCAAGGAATGAGAGAAAATAATTTGGAGAAACAAAGGAAACAAATGCAAAACCTTTGTACAACGAGGAAATTAAATCCCAAATTGAAGGTACATCATCCTTCCCATGTCAAGTTGGAGGCATGGCATAATTCTCATCTAGTGTTGAAGGTATATCATCTTTCACATCTCAAGTTGGGGGCATGGCATCTTTCCTATCTTGAGTTGAAGGTACACCATATTTCTCATCTCAAGTAGAAGGTACACCATCTTTACCATATAATGTTGAAGGTACAACATCTTTCTCATCTCAATTCAATATTGAAGAAATTCCAAATATTGAGGCAAGTTCACCATTGAGAACACATCCTATAATTTTACATAGAAATATTAAGTATTTAATTAATGTTGATGGGAATGTTTTAAAACTAATGGTTGATAAGGTTCCAAAATGTACTTGTTGAAGAAATCTAAATTAAATATCAAGATTATTTTTTGAAAAGTTAAATGGAATTGGAAGATATCAATTATTTGTTGAAATAATGAGAAATCTCAAATTTAGAACTATGATGAAGATTCTTGGTCTAAGAAAATAAAATACTTGAAGTGGAAAATCTATTGTAAAAATCGTAATGAATGCATATGAAAGTGTGGGTTCCATCTCACACACCAAAGATAGCCATGTTACTCGGTGTGTAATTACATCAACTATAGTGAGTAATCAAACAAAAAATTCTTACCTAATAAAAAATATGCTAAAAAAAAATGAATTGGTTTTCCAAACCTTGAGCGACATCCAAATATTTTTTTGGATATGAATCAAAAACAATTTTCCTCCAAATTTGTAGAGATGTATCCTTAAACCAAAATTAGTCAAAGGTATTTTGAAATGGAAAATAATTTTCATGTCAAAATAAATCACACATGCACAAATTTTTGTTGTAGAGTACATATTAAATTCTCTAATCATTATGATGTTTATCAACATATATGTGTAGGTTTGCATACTAATGAGGTTTTGTAAGAGTGTATGATAAAGGCTCCACCTAGATCTTCAAGATATTCCATTTCAAGATTTTTATGCAAAATACTGGATGGTTAACTATTATAAATGAAATCATGCTTGGATGGAACACGTGATAGTTGTGGTGGCTTATAATTTTTGATAATTTGTATAGATATGGAGAATACACATGTAATTAGAAAAAAATAAGTAAGTTTTGGAAAATATAGGTCAATGGCATATAGTCTAAAATATGGTAAAGAAGAAAAAAGGTGTGAATTGGTGAGTGAAAATGCAATGGTGTATCGGTTTATATTTATTTTTTGAGAGAATATAGTGAATGAGTACGCAAGGCATACACATAGAGCTTGATGGTTGGAATTGTAATTCAAGTTATGAAAGGATACATTTCCACTTGGTACCATAATTTTAGATGTAGAATTTGCAAGGAATTATATACTACAACCACAAAATGAGGTTTTATCATAGTATTACAACTTGATTTTATTGGCAATGGATGTCATTGATGCCTAGATAGTTACATTATTGGTCGGCATTGGTTGTCATTGTTGACAACATTTTTTTTGGGTTGTCATTGTTGTATGATGGTGTGTTTTTGAAGTTCATGGTTGGATGTCATGCCTTGTTTGATATCATGTAAAGAAGTATTGTGTATGGTTGTTCTTAGCAAAGTTGTTTTCATGATGATATATTAAGATGAGGATTATAAGTATTGATAATGGTGGAGATATGTTGTTGATGATCTACAATATGTTGTATGCTCTCTCCTAATGTTCCTGCTAAAGCATATGTTGTTGAAAGAAAGTTTCAACCTCCGCAAGTTGTTGAAAGGTTATGTTCTTGGAAGTTGCTGAGAAGAAGACTATTCTATAGAATGATCTGCATTCCTCTAATGCTGTAAATATGGTCATGTGGTTTAGGATTCAAAGTTTGTGTTTTGTGGATGTTACACTCCTATCTTTTCAGGTCATCAATGTTGTCAAGTAGGCTTTTGTTAATTGCAGAAGGTTGGCAATTTTGTTGGTTGTTTGGATTGGTCTTAAAAATGCTTTGTATTTTTGTTTCTGCTCCTGTGGCTTGGTGAATGTTCTCTCAATGTTTGTGTAGTGTTTCAATTTCAATCTCATGTGTTGAAGTGGTCCCCAAGTTGATATGTTAAGGTTCCATCTCATGGTTGTGTATTTTGTGCTTTCAAGATGAAGTGTTATGTTCATGCTTGGGTTGTGGTAGTTGTTGGTGGCATGAAAGTATGAAATAAGTATCTAGAAGTTTTGTTGGATGTTTAGGGAACATCCCTGGTGGGGAGTGCTATCTCTCAAGAGCACATTTGCTCTTCCTAAGACCTATTCTTTGGTTTTGCTAGGGTATTCTTCACCACCCTGTTGGTATGTGGCAACTGATCATTGTATACTATACGCTCTTCATGTGTTTTGTCTTGCTTTTTCGCGGAATTACCGAAAAAGGGAAAAATCACCGAAAAGGGGAAAACCCCAACTTTGTATAACCCTAATCTGGAAGCTTCTAAAAAGCTAGTTATAAGGGGTTTGTAATAGAGTATAATAAAATGTGATTATTCACGATATTGTAATAGGGTTTTACACTGGTTAATGAAATCATTGGATGGTTGCGGTTTGGTGGATGTAGCCCACATTGGGTGAACCACGTTAAATTCTCTGTGTTATTTTTTTGTGTGTTTTATTTGATAAAATCTGCATTTAGCTTTTAGATATCTGCCTTTTGAAAACCTAACACACCCTACTTAGAGGTCACTCCTAAGACCCCTATCTCCTTATACAACTCTCCACCAATTTCAAATGCTCACCTTTACTCTCACACCCCTACTCAACACCTTTTGGCTCAATTTTGCCACAACGTTCCCAAGGAATTCTTGCGATTAGGAATAGGTTTTCCCACTACTCCTAGGGTGATCTTACTCCACTCTGATCCTTCTTGTAGGATTCTTTCTTCATTTATCCATCAAATTCTCTTAAACCTTGTTTTTAGGCCTTGTAGCCTTTTTGACCAATTAGGCCTCCAAAAACTAGTATTCTTGGAATAACTCCAAAAATCCCTTAACAGACCCCCAAAATCTTTATGGATTCTCACTATAGACCTCCTAGGATTCAAGATTTCCTAGGTCTTAGACCTCCTTGGCGTTCGTACACAGGCTTTTCACCAAACCCCTATTTTCAAGGGTTTCTAGGGCAAGTGTCACAGTCCGATTTCTTTAGTTTAATTGAGGGCTCTAATGGCCTCCTTTACACTCCTCCTTGCACAAAAATGTCCAGGACACATGCCCCTACACCCCTAAACCTCAAATTGGCACAAAAAAATCCATTTAGTAAGTCTTCTTGCTGTTGTTCTGTCCAAGCTTCTAGCCAGAATGCCCTTGCACTCGCCTAGAGCTTGATGGTTTCATCAACTCCCCTGCACACAAAGACTCCTAAAGAAATATTTACACCATGTACACAGTCCCCTACTTGATTCCAAGTGGCCATGGAAGCTTTTGCATAGGAAGTCAAGTGGGGATCATTATTTACAAAACTGTCCCTGAACCGGGCAGTGAATTCAAGAACCCAAAACAATTTGCAAAACCTTAACCAGTTGCTCTAGATGACTAAACCAATGCTACTCAAGGAAGGAACATATCACAAATGAAAGAATAAAAGCATTAGTTTAGTCCTTTCAATCCATTAATTGATTGGATGAAGGCTCTATCACATAAATCAAATAAATTTGCTCTTTTCCAAGTCACAATCTCTTCTTTCCAAAACTCAATCCGTACAATAGCTTTCCCACCTATCATATTAGGGTTTTTCTAACCTTATATAGATTTTTACCACATGTTAGGACCCTTAGGTTTGGCTTAGAACATTATTAATGCCATTTTCCAACTTTTAGGACAAATTTCCAAGACAACATTGTCTAGATTTGCCTAATCTCCTCATTGAGACTTTCCCAAACTTCAAGGTTCTAAAATAACCTAGCTTTGACACACCACAACATCAATTCAACCTTGGGACTTTATAACCTAGTCCTTATTACCTTGGTGGTTGGCTAGAACCACCTACAAGCCAAAATTTGCAAGATCTCTCCAAAAGACCTTAAGGTGCTCCTGCATCAATCCCTTTGTGATCCACCTGACAGTGGTTAATATCTTTTGGTGTTGCATTGTGTTTGATTTGGTCTTCTGGGTAATTTTTTGATATTTGACCAATAGGGCTTGTTATCTTGCTTGTGCTTTATGTTTGAGGATTTGCACCAACATATGAAGTTGTGTTCAGGTGGATTTGGGGTAATGACCTATCTTGGTTAGAACCACTTTGAGTAAATTCAAGTGAAGTTATGTTTTGGGTTGATTGGTTATGTGCTTCATGTTTCATCTACATGTTTCTCTGTTGCCAACTTGGGTTGGTGTGCGCGAACGTGTGAAATGATTGGGATCACATTGGAAGATGTAATAAGATTGTTTTTGGTTCTCTCTTCCCCCTAGATATGACCACACTATGATTTTATGGCCGACTTGTTAAAATCATTGTTTATCTTTCTTCTGGCCAGCCTAATTGATGTTTTGAGGTCTTGTGGGGATATACATGTAAGAAAATTTTAGAGGCAAGAGGTGAGCAAGTTTCAAAGTGCGTGTGTGTGGAATGTATTAAATATCGCATAGGGGAAGTGTGAAAGTGTGTGGAAGAAAAATCAGATGTGCTTTAACACCTCAGTCAACAGAGTTTTGTGTTGACAACTATTGTAATTTTTATTTTCTTATTGCAAAGAAGCTAAGTTAGCGGAACTTCCTACGCTAATATTGAGAGGAGAATACTGCAAAACTTTTACAAATCTTTAACAGCTACAAAAACTTAAACATAAAAAAAAAAAAATATCATGCATGTCATAACATAGTGATTTACATGGGGAAAACCATTTCGGGAGAAAAACCCCACACTCCAAAAGCCACCCAATATATTATTCAGAAATCACAAAGATTACAATATACATGTAGAGTAAGCTTCTCATAGGAGTATCACCACTCATAGATCTAGAGACATCACAACCGCTATCAGACTCTCAAAATACATCTTAATCCACAGTCGTAATACAATGCCCTCATAAAATAAGGTTGCCTTCTAGGGCAATTCAAGCCAACAAAATATCGATTGTTAGATATGAAACCTAATGACGAACGATCCAAATTTACAATAATAAAATATACATAAAATGTGTATTTCGGGGGCGTTGCCCCCTAACCCCCACTGGGGTGCACTGCCCCCAGACCCCCATAGGGGGGTACCCCCCCTTGAAACCCCCTTGTGCTGACGTATCAAGAATATCTTATGTATTTGCAAGGTTGAGACATATTTTTCCAACACTTATATCCTACTCTGAGATAGCTAATCTCATTAGGTCATTATATCTTTCCCCTAAAGTTGTGTGTGATTTAGTTTTGCAAGTCCCTTGTATATTTCTCTAAGGTTGTGCACCTTAGTTTGAAAGTCTTTTGGTAGTGAGCCTTTTTGTAAGCAGTGAGCTTCTATATTGTGACTTAAATCTCACTGTGGTTTTTCCCTCACTAGATTTTCCACGTAAAAATGGTGTCATCATGTGCATGTGTGTTCCTTGTTTCATTTTATTTTCTCATAATATGGTTAAAGACATAGTTGTTGTATGTTTCATTGTTGAAGGTTGTTGAACTATTTAGAGGAATAAACTGATATATCTTTCATTGCTACTGATATGTTTAGGGGTTTGATTTGAAGTGCTGAAGAGTTTGAGTTTTGGAAGGTTATAAGTTTTTGTAGATACTAATTCACCTCCCCCTCTCAGTATCCGGTGTATTCAACACATTTAGGTTGCTATATTTTTTTGTATAGTGTTCATTCATGCACTTGAGAGTATAGAGGAGGCTAGGAAGATCTTGAGAGAGTATCATTTTTATATTAGTGATGATTGCACACAATATGTAGAGTTTGTGCAAGGTTTCTTTAAGATGTTATATTGAAGTTTCTAAGACAACCTAGGTGACATCTAGGGCATAAGTAGGGTATATAGGAGCTAGGTTTTAGTTTATGATCATCACATTTAGGAATAATGTGTTAGAAAATTGTGAATAAACATGAGATGGAAGATCAAAAAATGAATAAAAATACCTTCCACGTAAAGAGAGTTGCAAAAAATAATCTCTTATATCATCAACAAGAAAGACTTACAGAATGAACCTCAAGAATCTTCAAGGAGATCTTAGGGATCGAGAGTTAATACAATGAGGGTGAGTGCTTTATAGGAGAAACCCTAAATGATAAAGGGATTAGATCATGAAAAGTGTCATAATCCAATGTGATGAGACAAAATGATCTAATAATAGCTCACTCTAGTTAATAAAAAACACTCCTAATTTTAGCTTAAATTCATGAGAATAAATTAGCCTAATAATTAATTAATGATTAATTAATTATTAGCTAATGCATGATTACTGTAACACCCCCCCTTAAGGTGAACTTAGGGAGTAGCTAAAAACCCTAAAAAGCCAATGCATGCAAAAATAAAAATGAATGATGGGTCTCAGTAAACAAGGCCTGATGAGGTACCCATGTACAAATAATCTAATCTCTCGCAATTGGAGAAAAAAAGAGAAAAAGTCATGGGAAAACTCCTCTCCAAAAGAGAGAAAGGTGAATGAAGGAATATGAAGACTCTAAAATAATGTCCCAAAAAGAATAGGAACATGAAGAACATCGTTGAAGCATGAATAAGTTGTAGACTTTTGTCGAATGATGACTACAATAGTACTGAAATTAAGAACCTCCTTTGAAACAAATGATGATCTAGATGAAGAAGACAAGAATCTATATGAGTGCCCCTAATGAAACTAATCGAATCAGATGGAAAATAAAGGTAAACATCTAGAAATCAAAGATATAAATAACACAAGTTCCAATAGTCTAAAGAACATTAATCAAGTGTCACCTCTAGAAATAGGAATCCAAGAATGTCCATATGGTAAATTCTCCATCTCACCAAAATGCATGGGTAACCAACCATTACATTTGTCTAGTACATAGGAACAAAACTAGATACATAGATCACTCTAAAAAAACCAATGGAAGCATTAGCACCAACGAAAGAAACCCCCCTTAATGTGGAAAGGGGGAGCCAAGATAGGTCAACTGAAAATATGTGTCACCAATAAGTGCATGAATAAGAACCACAAACATTTGAACATGCACAAAAGAGTACTTGAAAATAAAAGGGTGTGCAAACAAGGCACACACACATGAGGCATGGATCACTGGGATTCGATGTTGTCATGGAAGGAACACTCATTTCACTAGTATAATTTGGAAAATAAATGACTAGGTGACTAAAAAATTTAGTCACAACAACTAAAAATGACTAAATTCTACTCATTTTTTACAACTCAACTATAAATGAGTAAATAAATGACTAATTTGGTCACTGAATAAAATTTTATTTAGTCACAGAAATAAAAATGACTAAATAGTTAGTCATCAAATCCAAAGTAGACAAAATTTTAAAAAAATAATTCGGCCAAATATTGGCATGATGTATTCATCCGCACGATGTATTGGCACAATTATTCATGTTCATTAAAAATTCATTCGTCTCACTTGACCTCACTTCATTCATTCATTGCAGACCTTGCTTCATTCATTAGCCTGACATGAGGCATTTTGATCAACAACTACTTGCATGGGCGATAAGGATTCAGAGAGGACCTGGAGTCTTTTGAAAAGGCAGGCAAGGGCAAGGAATTCAGAGTTTTGTGCAATGAATTTAAATTTTCTGAGGCCCTCTATAGCGAAATCGGATTTGGGGATGCCATCTACAGCGAATTCAGAGGTATTTCGAAACCCTCATTACATTTAACACAAATTCAAAACGCTCATTACAATCTACTGCTCTTAATAATGTTCTACTTCTCTTAATAATGTTCTTGTACAATCTTTCCACTGTTCTACTTCATAATGTGCTCAAGCTAAATATAATCAAATTCGGGTGCCAGTGCCAAATTAGAATTTCCTCAAACAATTTTGATACATTTTCACTGCAAGTGAAAACTATCCTTGTGCAAAGTAAACATGTGCTAGATTTACCCACACATCAAGCATCTGAACAAAGATGTTTCCTATTGCAGCTTCTTATACCTATGTAAAAATTTCCTTTGTAATATCAAATTGACCCCTTTCAACTAGCACAATGGTTGTCTCATTTGTAGCATAAACATTTCTTGGTCTCTATGCCAATCCTTTACAATTCAGTTCTCTAGCCTTCTCAAGACGTTGTGCCTCCACCTTTGGATCCCTCCTCTCATTGTGAAAAGTAGCAAAATAATTCCAATTTCCAAGTGAAATGTCAACATAAGAATTCTTTGCATTTGATTCACTTTGTGCAACTTTAATTGTTTCTTTGCTTTAAGATAACCATTTGTTTTCAATTCCATTTTACCAAGCATAGATAAAGTATTTGATGATTTTTTGTCCACCTTAAGTGCATCTCCAATCAATTCTAGGCTTATTTGGATCTCATTCCGAGCCTGAGCCATGGCTGCAAGACGTAGATATGCATCCACATAATCAAGAAACTTGAACACTATTAGCCTGTATAAAAGATTTGCTTTTTCAGTATCATGTAGTTGTTCAAACAACCTAGCAAGATTAAATAGTATTGTGACTTTGTCCCATGGTAACTTAAGTGAAACACCACCTTCTTCTAGTTGATGGAAGAATTTCATATCCTTAAAGAGCGAAGGAAAAACTTCAGAATTAGCACTAGGGCTTTTATTTATGAATTCAACCCAAATGCCATTTCCTAATGCCTCCATAAAAGTTTGTTGAGCCAACTCTAGTTCATCACGCTCAAAATGAAGAACCCCAATGTTGTTTACCAATTGAATGGGTACTTCTTCTCTTCTCTTCTTCAGAAGAGACTTTGGCATGTTAAGAGAATCTAAGGCTACATTGGGTTCTAATGATATTAATAAATCAACCATCTCGATAAATGCATAGGCATTAGGTGGATCTATGCGAGTTTCCTTTCTTAAAATTTCCAATGCCTTCTTTGCCAGCCCTTGCTGAGCATATATATGGCCTACAACTTTTAAGCTCTCACAGTTCTCAAGGAGGACCTCCAAAACCTTTTCAAAATTTGAGAGATAATTGTTATGATCTCCTAGCTTCAAATGAACCTATCCACAAAATGCTATGGCCTTTAGCTTTCCTTGACAACTAGTATCATAATAACCTTTACTATGATAAGATCATGCAAGATTATAATATGAATGAGATTTCATGAGAGGGTGGTCAGTTGAAACAAGATCTATCTCAGCCAACTATTCCACAAGAAAATGTTGCTCTGCAGTGAAGAAAAAATGGTTTGCTAAATGATTCAATGTCATTGCAGAGTACGGGTATAATTCAAAGGCTCTACACATCTTTTCCATTCCTTCATGAACACTACCTTTTTAACTAACTATGAGAATCCTACAAGTAAAAAGTGCACAAAACTGACCACATAGATTTATGTAGAGGCAGAACATCATTTCCTAATGCCTCCATAAAAGTTTGTTGAGCCAACTCTAGTTCATCACATTCAAAATGAAGAACCCCAATTTTGTTTAAAAATTGAATGGGTACTTCTTCTCTAATCTTCTTCAGAAGAGAATTTGGCATCTTAAGAGAATCTAAGGCTGCACTGGGGTTTGATGACATTAATAACTCACCCATCTTGATAAATGCATGGGCATCAGGTGGATCTATGCGAGTTGCATTTCTTAAAATTTCCAAATCCTTCTCTACTAGCCCTTGCTAATTATATATATGGCCTACAAATTTTAAGCTCTCACAGTTCTTAGGGTGGACATCCAAAACCTTTTCAAAATTTGAGAGAGAACTCTTAAGATCTCCCAGCTTCAATTGAACCTATCCACAAAATCACGTGGCCTCTAGATTTCCTTGAAAAGTGGTGTCATAATCACCTTTACTATGATAAGATCGTGCAAGATTATAATATGGATGAGATTTCATGAGAGGGTGGTCAGTTGAAACAAGACTATCTCAGTCAAGTGTTCCACAAGAAAATGCTGCCCTATGAAGGAAAACTGGTTTGTTAAATGATTCAATGTCATTGCATAGTACGGGTATAATTGAAAGGCTCTATGCATCTTTTCCATTCCTTCATTAACACTACCTTTTTCACTAACTATGAGAATCCTACAATTAAAAAGTGCACAAAACTGACCATAAAGATTTTTCCCCATTTCAAACAACAAAATTGCCAAAAAATGCATTAAAAACCTACAAAAAAATGCAAATAAAATCATGCTAATTTTCATGCCAAAAAGAAAACCATGAGACCATAGCTTGTTGCTTACTATTATGTTTTGATAGATTTTTCCAAGCATCCATAGATTTTTTGAAATCTCTAGTTTTAGGCTTTTAGCCATATCATCAAGGCAGTGAACTATTTGATAAAATGCTTTGGTAGACATGTATGAAAAATGTGGTAGCATAGAAAATGCAATGAACTTTGGAGAAAATGCCTCAAAAAAATGTGGCCTCATGGTGATGGAATGCCATGAAAAATTCCATGACAAGTGAACTGTTATGGATTTTCATGGCATTCCATCACCATAAGACCACATTTCTTTGAGGCATTTTTTCAACCAGTTCATTGCCTTGTATATGCTATTACTTACTATTATGCTTTGATAGATATTTTCCAAGCATCCTTAGCTTGTTCAAAAGAACTTGTTTTAGGCTTTTAGCCATAGCAACAAGGCAGTGAACTGTTTGATAAAATGATTTGTTAGACATGTATGAAAAATGTGGTGAGTTAGACAAGGCAATGAACTTTTTGAAAAAATGCCTCAGAAATGTGATCTCATGGAATGCCATGACAAGCAACTGCAATTGGCAGCTGCTCCTAGTTATTAGTTATGCAATGTGAAGTAATTGCATAACTGCTTAGGTTGACTTTGTAAATACTATATTGTAATTGAAAATTTGTCATCTATCAACATCTAGTTGTTAGTTATGCAATGTGAAGTAATGATTTGAGTTTGAAAGATGTGCAATGCAATGTAATTAACAATTTAAATATAAACCACAAAATCTACTTTTTACAATTCATTGGTTAAAATCTCTATTTTATTTTCTCTCTATAATTCTATTGCCATGTAAATGCATTTCAATTAAAAAAAATAGTTTTTGTCTCTTAGTCTACAATTTTTTGTTGCTATGTGTAGAACATTACAGGTGGATCAACGTCAAAGGTTGAAATACCATGCATTTGATCAAAGAATAGCCAATGAGAGTGAAATGGAAAAATATCCATGTCCATGTAATGACTATCTTGGTGGAAAGGTGAAAAAAAGAAGTCGGATTTATCGACATATGATAAGATATGGGCATAGTGGTATAAGCCCTTGGAATGTTAATTATTATGAAGATATGATAGAATGGCAGAGTGTGAGAGATGAAGAGGCAACAAACATAGATGAAGTGGCACCAAACATAGATGAAGAGGCAACAATGTTAGACGAAGGCTTTGAAGTTGATAGAATGTTGAATGAGGCTCTAAATGATGATTGGGCCAAGTTGATGGAGGATGCTTCAAAGCCTTTGTATGCTAATTGTAGGTTAAGTCGTTTGACAACAATCCTTCAAATTCTTAACTTGCAAGTGGTGTTTAGTTGGAAAAATGAGAGTGTAGATCAATTATTGGCATTATTAAGTTCGTTGTTACCACCTGACTCCACATTGCCAACAAAATGAATTCAATGTAGAAAGGAAATCACTAGGCTAGGCTTAAGGTATGAAAACATCCACACATGTGTGAATGGTTGTGTATTATTTCACAAGAATCTTACAAGTTAGAGTGAATGTCTGAAATGTCATGAAGCGAGTGTTGAAAATGAAGGTAAAATTGTAGCTTAAAACTTGTAAAACTATGAGACTGTAAATCTAATTAAGTATTCTTTGTCACAATTCTTTGTGCATGATTAATCTGTTTAGATTAATTCTTCATATATGATTATTCTGTTTAGATCAATTTTACCAATTGTAGAAAGAGATAGAAGATTGTAGAAGAATGGGACAAAAGATAGAAGTGACACAACATATACGTGGAGAAACCCTTTTTGGAAAAAACTCCACCAGAATCAATAGTGCATGTATATTTTAACCTTAGAACAAGATTACAATAACATTGTATCAATCCTTGATTGATATGCTTCCTTTTTCTTCAATAATGCTTTTTCACAACCTGCAATAAAATCTCATACACTTTCTGCAGCACAAGCTATCCATGCATTCCATGTGACCATGCATGAATCCACACATGCCATGCCATGCTTCAAACCCTCACACATGCACAATCTCAACCTACTAACCCGATCCAAACTCTAATGCAATTGCTGCTATAAATAGACAATTAATGACCATGCAAACTCATAAGAGTTATCAAATACAAGAGCATAAATCTCTTCACAAAAAACCACACCTAGATTGTGCAAGTAGAGTTGCACACTGTAACATGAAGTCAAAACCAAAGTCTCCTCAATTTAGGCACCCCAAATTGAACACTTAACTAATCGTTGGTCAAGAAAATATCTTGCAAGCAACACCTCAAAGTTGGCACCCAAGAATGGGCCCACTTAACTAAGCCTTGTAAATATCTTCTCATGCAAAAGGTGTTAACTCAAAGATGCCAACTTGGGCACCCAAGGTGGGTCCAAGTCAATCTTAGTTAACTGAAACATATCTCTCCACCAATTCATGCAAACATCATGCATGATTGATCATCCCCACTTATCTGAAAGTATCCACCTGTTATCTATCATGCAACTCAAGTCAACTAACATAAAACTCAAGTCAGCTAGCATGCAACTCAAAATAACTAAATGCAACTCAATTCAAATAGCATACAACTCAAGTCAACTAGCATGCAACTCAAAATAACTTTGTGCAACTGAAGATAAATGAACCATAACTGAACCAAACTATTTCTGAACTAATACTGAACTGATAGTGCCACTCCACTCATGTAAATATCAATCCCTATTTTGTAGAAACAAAAAATGCATTACTGAAGTGTTACCAATCCTCCAAACAGTTAACTGAAGCAAGGTGGGTTCCACCTTCCATGTGGGTGCCCCATGTGCTCCTATTATTTAGAAACTCATCTTGGACATCCCCACATGTTCCTATTTTTTAGGAATAATTACAAATGTCAATTTACATGTTCATTTCATTCAAATTTAATCTTAGGAGATACATGAAATATGTTTAGGATTGCAATTAAATGGCATCCTATTCCCAACAATGAGGTATAGAGAAGGGTTGAAATTAGTTGTGGTTCCTAGAAAGGTTATTCGCCACTTTCCGGTAATCCCACGATTACTCCGAATGTATAGGTGCAGAGACATTGCTGAACTTATGCAATGACATGCCCAAAATAAGAGCACTGATGGAAAACAATGACATGTGCTTGATTCTAAGATGTGGATGGAATTTGATAACAAATGGCCTAATTTTTCTCAAGATCCTCATAATATAAGGTTGGATTTGGCTCTAAATGGGGTGAACCCATTCTCAAATCAAAGTACTAAATGGTCAACTTGGCTAGTGTTCTTTAATAAATTATAACTTGCCTCCATGGTTAGCAACTAAACTATTTTTCTTAATGCTATCATTGATTATACCAAAAAAGAAAAGTGTGACTTTAGATACAATTGATGCTTATCTAGAGCCATTATATGATGTGCTAATGGAATTGTGGAAAGGAATTGAAGCAATTCAATCTTTAAGGGATGGTCATTCAATCAAATTCATTTTAAGAGCTTCCTTATTGTTTACGATTCATGATCTTCCTGCATATGGAACATTGTCTGGTCTTAGTGTTCATGGATACCATGGACGTCCTGCTTGCAACTTTAAGGATTTTGTGAGGCACTCAAGAAGTTTTCACAAGTGTATTTATTGTGGACATCGTGCTTACCTAATATGGATCATCCATAACGTCAACAAAAAATATGGTTCAATGGTGAAGAAGAGAACCGTGAAGCACCATTGCTAATAATACGTGATTACATTGTTGAGAATGGACAAAAAAGAATGTCATTTATTGAAAATGATGGGATTGCTAGTATTAGATATGATCCATGTAATGAAAGCGGTGTAGAAAGGTTGTGTGTATTCTATAAGTTGCCATACTTTAAGGATATAACCACTAGGCATACTGTTGACTTTATGCATACTGAGAAAATTATAGCCTATGCTATTATAGAAACTCTTTTTGGTGTTTTTGATACTATTTCATCACATGAAGACTTTCAACAACTAAATATTCATCGAAATCTTTGGGTTGAAAAATATGATGATGAAAAATATAGAAAACCTAGTGCTCCTTATGCTTGGACAAAGGAACAACGTGCACAATTCTTACAGTTGATGTCTTAGACTCGCTTTCTCAGTGGATATGTAAGTATTAGTATTAGAAGCCAAACTGACATTAATGGCTTAAGAGGCCTCAAGACCCATGACTATCATGTCATAATGGAGAATATTTTACCTATTGTGGTAAATATATTAAGTTTTCCAAAAGGGCCAAGATTGGCAGTTATAAGGTTGTGCCTAATATTAAAGAGAATGAGTTTACATGTATTAGATCCTTCGAACTTTGATAGTTTGAGGGAGGAGGTTGTTGAAGTCCTTTGTCTATTGGAACGAGAATTTCCACCAACAATATTTAAAATTTCTATGCGTCTTTTGATACATCTACAATATGAACTAAAGCATTGCGGTCCGACAAGAACAAGATGGATGTATCCTATAGAATGATATATGAAGGTTTTGGAAAAAAATGTTCGGACTAGGACAAAACCGGAAGGAAACATGTCTGAGGGATATTCAATGCAAGAGGCCATGGGATTTTGCATAAAATATATGAAGGATTTTAAAAATGTCAATCAGCATGTATGTGACGATGACAAAGAAGACACAGTTGTAGGTGAAGTATTGGAAGGAAATGGATGTCGCTTGAAGCTGTCACATCAAGAAAGAAGTGTGATACATGCCTATATTCTTCAAAACACATCTTCGTTCGCATGTAAATTTTTTTTAACACAATAATTTATTTAATCGATTGCATTTACACATTTATATTATCAATCTTACTATTTGTACGTTAATATTCTATGTAAAAAATATGAAGAAGAAAATCAAGCTTGGATGCAACATCAACCTCAAAGGCGCAGACTTCATGATCATTTGATTGGAGGTGATTCTTTTCCAAAATTTGGAGAATGGATTGCTAATGCGGTTAGGGATGCAAAAGAAGAAGGTCAAGATAGAACAACAGAGGAAAGTGAGCTTTCACGATCTCCACATTTATGGGCTACATGTTTTAGTGGAATGTGGGCCTATGGTAGTCATTTAAGAGTGGAAGAAAAATACAAAGGAAAGATAAATTGTGATTGTGTTGTTAGTGCTGAATTTCTTCACGAAACTAAGAAGAAATTATGCTACTAAGTAAGTCTTCAATTTCCCTCAATAAGGGTCAAAATGTTATGTTTAAATATAATAATTTTATCCACATGGGATACCATGAAAGAGAAGGATTGTTAAGATGAAATTCAAAATTCCAATCCAAGAGGTAACATAGTTATCCACATGTAGCTCATGTGCTATATTTTAGTATGGATTGAGCATGTTGAATAGATTTAAGCATACACGAAACATATCCTTTTCGTAAACCTCTTATTGTGTCAATCTACCAATCCCCATTTTCTCAATTCATTTGAACCTACTAAAAAAATATTTATGTTGGCACCTCTCTTAAAAATAACAAAATTACAATTTGAGTTTAGCATTCAATAGTGATATCAGGTGATCCCACATTACTGGTTTACAATTTTTGGGCAAATTGGACACTGAACTGATTTTTTCTAACTAAATTTTCACTTTCAAACACCTATAGCGGATAAAATGCGAGGAATTTGAAGATGATGCAAACTAGTGATTTGTGAAATTTTGTCTGTAGATTCTAAATATATTTTTTTCAAAATTTTTAGAATCAAATTGTACTTTTTTTTCCATGAAGGATAAAATTCTAATTTTTTCGAATTTAGATTTGTAACTATGATATCTAGTGCTTCCAATTAGTTTGATAGTGTTTTATTGAATATTTTTTCCTTAATCAAGTTTTGAAGGCAAACCAATTACAATTCAAACATAGGCAAACCATATAACACAAAACTTTTTTTGTATGTATCGAAATTCAATTTTTTTTTGTTGGATCAAGGACTTCAATATCTGGTGCACTCATAGTTTTCATTTTTTTTTGATAATCTTCTATTTTTCCACGTGTGTAGAACAAAGAGCTTGATTTATGGTGAAAAACCTACATTCACAAGAAATAAAAAAAAATATACTAATAAAATTAAATTTATTTAAAATTATACTTTTTGAGAAGCTTATAATAAGGACTATATAAGTTTACAAAAACTAAACTTTAAATGAATTGATTTGATCTCCCAAAAGGTAAATCAAAAGTGGTTTTTTATTAGCATTTTGATAGGTGTAAAGGAGACTCCGTTATAGATATGGTTTAAAATTAGCGGGCTTGTATCCAAGGGGGTTTGATCTAAGGTGGTTTGATCAAACCCTCTTCAATTGGAATCCTTAAAATGGAACTTTTTAAGGCTTAAATCATTATATTTTCTAAAAATATGTGATTTCAACAAAAATCAGAATCTCCCAAAAATTGTAAACCAACATTGTGGGATCACCCTATCAATAATACCATCAAGGAGATGGAATTTCAAAGTTTCACCTTGTTTGTCTCCAAATTGGTGGTAAAAAATTAGTTCTTCCTTTGTAAAGTTATTATCTACTCTTCATCATCAACTCCCATGCTTTGGTCATCAAATTTGGCTTCAAGTATTTCAATTTTAGTTTTTCTTTCACTAAATTATTCACGCATGTGGTTCCCATAAAGTCATTCTCTAATCTTCATCCTCAACTCACATTCTTTGGTCATTAAATTTGGCTTCAAGTACTTCCATTTTAGTCTATAGCTTTCTCTAAATTCTTCCAACAAGGGTTTTCCAATGCATTTGAATGATTTGAGGCTTTGAATCTTATTGTGTGTGTTGATATATCAAGAATAAAAAATGTTTGACTCTCCTAACTATTGTGCAACTATTGCTGGAACAATTTAATTATTGGAAAAAAGATTGTGGAGGAAGGTATTGGTTGGCAAGTGGGAAATGAGAATAGTACCAGATTATGGGAAGACAAATGGCTTTTTAAGGAACCTCTGATAAATATCAATCCCTTTAGAGATTGGGCTGGGAATTGCAAGGTTAGGTTTGGTACTTATGTGAAAGATTACAGAGTGAATGGTAATTAGGTGGACTTAAGCAGAGTTAGTCAGGTTTTGGCCCCCATCCAAATTACGTTGCTGGCTGTTAGACCTAACTCGGAGCAGCTGGAGGACCGTGTGGTTTGGATTGATGATCCTTCTAGTAATTTTTCTGTATCTTCTGCTTTTGCTAAGCTCACTTCTTCTTTGGATCATCCTCCCTTTTGGTCTAAAGCTTGGAGCAATAATCTAATTCCTAAAATTAACATCTTCTTTTGGATCTTGCTTCAAAATAAGTTGCTAACGATTGACAATTTGTGTAAACGGGGATTTCAAATCCCTAATAGATGCTGTCTTTGTAAGATGGATGCTGAATCTGTTAATCATTTATTCCTTCACTGCTCTTTTGCTACTTCTCTCTGGGAAAATTTTAACAGATTATGGAACCTCTCTTGGGTCTTCCCAATGCTCATTGAAGAACTCTTTTATCAATGGAAAGCTCTGACAAGGAATCCTTTACTAAGTTTTTTTTGGGAGCTATCTTTCCCTCATATAGCTTGGGGCATTTGGAAAGAACGCAACAACATAATTTTTAGGGGCAAAGAAGCCTCTGTGGATTATGTCTTTGATAAAATTGCCAGATCTCTAAAGGAAAACTTCAGTGCCGTGGCCCAAAAGGATAGGAAGACCTTGAATGCAGAGTTTTCGAACTATGATCTTTGTGTTGCTAAGGATTGGAACATAATCCCCATTCTGTCTAGCTTTACTATTAAGGCTAAAAAGGAAAGAGAGGGAGTCTGCTAGACTTTTTCGTCTAATGGGTGGATCAAAGCTAACTTTGATGGTGCGGCTAAAGGCAATCTGGGGGCGGTGGGATGTGGAGGAGTTATAAGGGATTCCTATGGCAACTTCATGGGTGCGACGACCTCTCCTCTTAGCTCTCAAACTAATCACCTTGCGGAGGCAGCTGGTGCTTACCATATTATAAATTTAGCCCAAAGTCTCAATATTAAAAACTTATGGATTGAAGGAGACTCCAAAAACAAAATTGACTGCCTTTGTGGCAAGTCTCCTCCCTTGTGGACCATCAAATCATGGATTGATGAAGCTAAATTGAAATTGGACAAGTTTGAAAAAGTTAAAATAACACACGCCTATAGAGAAGCCAATGTTGTCGCGGACTTTTTTGCTAATGAAGGAGTTAAGAGTAAAAAAGTGCATACTTGGCTTAATAATAGCGATCTTAATATTAAAGTCTGTGCCCTATTAAATTATGATAAATTACATGGTAAGGCGTCGTGTTATCTCATTAATGAGGACAGGTTGGATCTCTCACATCACAATCATTAGATTGTATGGGACCGAGCTCTGTGGAGTAATTTACAAGTTTACTCCGCACGCTTTGTGGGTGCTTAGATTTGGTGGGGCCAATTTTAGAAAGGATTGTGTTTGTTTCTTCCTCACTGTGTCGGCCGATATGGGTGGGGACAGAAAGCAAACTAAGCCGGACAGCTATGAAATCCATATGAAAAATGCTAAGGCTTGGAACAAGATAAAAAGTGGAGGTCTCTTCCCTTTTCTGGAGAAGCTTCATGGTTCTGATCTGGAGGCTACAAACCTCTTTGCCAAAAATTGGTATGATGGCAACCTGACTCTATTCGGCAGGAATGTGGAGCTCAACGAAGAGTTAATTACCAAAGTTACGAGATTACCCACTGATGGGAAGAAGTTTTTCAGGGACAGGGCTTACTCTAATGAAGCTGTTATCAAATTCCCCAAAAATGACAAGGAAAAGCAAAACTTGGTCAAGATTGCGAACAGTTACTTTGATGTTGACTCCATAAAATCTATTTGGAGAAAGGTCCTTCGGGCCATCATGGAGTATATCATAGTGGACGGGCGTTTCACTAAAGTCTATGGGTACCACTTCGCCCTCCTCAACCATTTCCGCCACAAGGTAAGGGTTTCTATCCCTTATTATCTCTTATGCTCTATGAAGAAAAGTTTGGAGGACAATAAAAAGAATCCCAAAAGATTTCCTATCCTCCATACTGGGTTAATTAGGCTTATTGTTGAATATCTGCATGTGCATGCCCCTGCTACCTCATAAGCCAACCCTGATGTTGATAGTGATGATACTGAGCCCAGTGGCTTGGATTATTTGCCTAACCCTAGCCCTAGCCCAAAAGCCCCTAGTTTGCATGCTGGCCCTTCCAGGGATCCGGGTAAAATCCGGGTTGCGCTTGAGCCCAACTGTCCTCCTCCTAAGTTCAACCATGTTGGCAAAACTACCCAGGCTAAAAGCCTTGTCTCTTACACCGAAGAGTCCTCCGAGTCGGAGGAAGCTGATACCATCACTTCTGAGCGCTGTGTGGGCCCTGTTCCGGACATTCAGAATGTCGACAATTCCCCTGTTAACACTGGTAAAGAGTCCTCCCTTGATTTTTTGTACCTGGATAAAACCAACTCCGAGTCCCATTCTAAACTTCTGGAATGGACCTTCTCCGAAATCAATGAGCTTAAAATTAAAAATTTGGCCCTGCAAAGCAAGATTGAGGAAATGGGTGTCAAGATTGCGGAGTTGGGCAAGAAAGATGTGGTGCACAGTAACAAGATCACTGATAATGATGTTGAGGGCCTAAGGATTAACATCAAAACCATTGCAGAACAGAACAACCGAATAGCAAGACACAATGCTATAATAATCAATGCAATGACTGAAAAGCTTGACAAAGCCTAGCAGGGATCCTTGGTGGTTGATCTGGAAGACACTGAAGATAAAAGCCAGGAAACAAATGGAGGCATTTCTAAAAGAACCCGCGCCAATTTGAAGCGAAAGGCCCCATTAACCCCGAAAATGGTTCAAACCTTCAAGAAGGGGGTTACTGATAAGCATGTTTTGGAGGCAGAGACAGAGACTGTCCTTAGGTCTTTGAAGTAATTCAGTGTTTTTTTTTGCTATCCTTTCCTTTCTGACCCTCCTGGTCTTTTTGCTTGATCACTGCTGGTTTTTTTTGGGCAGTTGTTGTTTTTTGGTGGACCCTTGGTGGTCTTTTCTCTACTTTGTAAACTTTGTGGTTTCGGGTCCCTGTAAAACCCGTTTTACCCTTTTATCAAAACTATTGTGCAACTATTTTTAATTACATTGGAACATCGAATTAGTGAAGAATGTTTATAAAATTTGTGCCCTAGCCATTTTCTTTTTCATTGTTCTCATTATGCCCTAGTTGTCATTATTTTTTGCTAAAGTATTGTTAGATTCATCTTATATAGAACAACATTATTTAGATTTTATTTTGAATTTTTGAATGAAATGTAAACTCTTTTACTATCATCAAAGGATTGTTAGCTTCATCTTATATGGCACAACATTGTTTAGATTTTATTTTGAATTTTTGAATGAAACCTAAACTCTTTTAGTGTCATCAAAGAAAAATATTTTAATATTATCATCGTTATAATGATCAAGCCTTTTAGGTAGATTTTACATAGTCATTATGGTGAAATATCAATGCCACACATGAAGAATGATGAATAATAGGTAGGAAGAAGGTTATAAGCTTGATTTTCCTTGTTATATTTCTATTTTTGTTAAATTAAAGGTAGCATTGCTTTCAAAGCCATCAAACTAGAAATTTATAACTGCATTAAGTTATATGTTATCACAATGTATTGGTGAGAATAATATTTGATATGATATCACTCTTTTTGGATATGAGATTGACTAATATTTTAGAATAGAAGATATATTAATTCAACTTTACACTAGTGGAAACATGACCACTTTTCTTTTTTTTAATTAGTGTTGTATAATGATTAGATCTTATCATTACAATATAGATATAAATAATAGTTGAAGAATACTAAATATTGATTAATCTAATAATTCATTTTCTCAATTACAATACAATCTGAAAAAATAACCTTTAATCTTCAAACTAAAAATACATCATTCTATTAAAGAAAAAAACTTAAAAAGATTTGTAAACAAATATGAAACACAAATCTTATAAATATGATGTAACTGACAATATCAATTGAATATTTTAGTGAAATAAATACCATCTACCTTATATTTTGGTTTCTTTTATTTCCAAGAAAATGCTAAGGTATATTTGAAGGGACAGTATACATGCAGTCTAAGCTGTATATAATCTGCATGTTA
This sequence comes from Sequoiadendron giganteum, assembly GCA_007115665.2. Taxonomy (NCBI): domain Eukaryota; kingdom Viridiplantae; phylum Streptophyta; class Pinopsida; order Cupressales; family Cupressaceae; genus Sequoiadendron; species Sequoiadendron giganteum. The sequence continues at coordinate 674,364,447 of CM021103.1, read as the reverse complement.
ATAAATTTCCAACAAACAGTAAAGACTATAGTAACATCTGTAGAGAATTAATGAGCTGATGTGAATTTATGAACTACATATACGTATGTGTGGCTGTCAGCTTTTTGAGCCTCTTTATGGCAATTTCAAATTTAATATAACGTGGATATACTATTTATTTGACAACCATTTTTAATGGATTATCATCATGATAGGCACTCATAAGATGAATAATTGAGTAAATTATTATATTATATTGATCATAAAGTTGTTGACAATTGAGTAGTGAATGATTTGTTGATTGTGGATTAAAATAAAATGAATAATATGGACCATTTTAGTAATGGATAAATGCTGTATATTTTTCATTTTAATAGTTTGGATAAGATCAATTTAGTAAGTTGGTTGAGAAATGTTTCTTTTTCATTTTGATAGTATATTTGGAAAAAGAATTTGAGTTTTTTTTTTAAAATAAAGCATTCATGTTTATTTGTCAATAGATTATATATAGTGTGAGATTTGAGCCTGAAATAAGTCACGCGTGCAAACCACTATTGAGTCATTGGAAAACAAGTTTCAGCTGTCATTTAATGGTAAAAGCCTCCAAAATATCACTTATCACATAAAAGCCAGATAAATATTGATTTGACAACTGGATGGGAACATTCTATTTTCATTTGTAGTGTTTTTTGTCAATTTCATTGCATTGCTTTATGTTTTAAATCTGTATGCAAATATTTCATAATCGGATAATACTTAATTTCTTTAAGGAAAAAATCTAGATTTGTCTAAGTTTATTTCATTCCATTAATTAGCATTTATTATTAATTGTTTAATCCAGCCACATGCAACTAGAATTTGCATGGAAAAACACGACTCTCTAACATATTAATATACATATAGTTTTCTATCAGTGTAATCTTTGAACCTCATTTAGATATAATTTTTTACATAATTTCATGCAATGTGTAAAATTGTTCCATGTGCTAATTTATATCTGCACATATTTAAGAATGAAGAGAGATTTAATAATGTATTGAAAAATGAATCATTTTTCACAATAACTAATTTTTTTTTTACCATGATAGATTTTTTTATTTAGATAAAAATACCCTATATTATCTTTATTTTCTATTATTCTATTTTTATTTCAAATTATATAATACTATTTCAGACTTATTTTCTCCAAAATTTAATCTATCATAAAAATAATAAATATAAATGATTTAGAAGAACAAATTCAATCATAAGATTTCTCGTATGAAGAACTGTGACTGAAATTAAAGTTTAAAGGGCATTTATTTAATTTATATTGGTCATTATTGAGGGGTTAAAAATTGGTCTTGGTTTCATTCAATGTTTAGAATCCTTCCATTCAAAGGTGCAGATGTATAACTATTTAATATGCTTGTTGGAACATGTCATATTCATTGAATAAACACTTATCATAAGGATAAGAATATGATATTATTGTGATGACATCACAATCTATTTGTAGAGTATTTCATTGATTATAAACTGGATAAATTTTAGCAGCTGTATAGATGTTATTGGTTAGTAGATAATGTATACCAGTCTTATGAAGTCTATCAAGAAAATACAAACCATTGACTCTGCTATTTTAGTGAATGTTATTATTTGGATAAGAATTTATTCTGACCGTGAGATTGATTGATATTGGGACTGTTATATTCTCAACAGATCAGCCAGTTCTTTTGAATTATCTACATACAAGCATTAAAATTGATTTGAATGATTGGTTGAAAACCTTACTGTTTCTAGTTAGCCTTGTTTAGGCTAAATTTGTATTCATGGTCTAGATTAAGTAAGAACTTATTAGTCTTAATCACATATTATAAGAGTAAGGGTTGCATGTAAATTAGTTTTTCATCCACTTTTTATTATTTGGAGATTATGTATGATAAATTTGTGTTAAATATATTATTAAATAATTGTTATGTTTATAAAGTTGTTAACGGATTATAAAAGAAATGATGGAATAATTTGTTAAAGTGATCAAAAGATTTACATGAATAGGAACGATTTTTCAACATCAAAAAATATTTTATATGTAAGAGAGAAGAAATGAAACTACTTTATGTTAGTAATGATATGATGTATACAAAATGAATATGTACATGAGAAAACTTGTTTATATAGGAAAAGGTGAGACATAAGACTACATAGGGTTATGACACTTATCATAATCATATGACTTTAGACACAAAAAAACAAATGTCTTAACAAATTAGATGCAAAAGGTTACCTAAAAAGGAATTAATTAGGTGTTATACCCCATTCAAACCATCTCCCTTAAATACAAATTAGGGAGGAAAATCAAAAGAGAAAAATGTGTGCGTGTCTTAAAAATAAGACTTGATGAGGTACACGTGTAAAAAATCTCTCACAAATATAAAAAAATTCATAGGTGAAAACTCCTCCCCAAAAGAGAAAATACAAAAGGAAATAATGTACAAGTGAAGGAATAAGGACTCAAGATGAGTCCCAAGGACAAATTCCTTCACCCCTAAATTATTAATTGTAAGTGAAGATAATGAGGCAATAACAAAGGCTTTGTGAAGATTTTTGCAATCTACTCCGTAGTAGGCAAATACTCCAAGCTAAGAACACCATCTTGGATGAGTTACCCTTAAAATGCATGTGGGTCTTGATATGATTAGTTTGTTGATGCTCTAATAGGTTGTATAATATGTGAATGGCACTTTGATTATCACACCAAAGAGTACTGGGATGATCAAGATAAACTTTGAACTCAATCATCAACTGTTGAATACAAAGACCCTCCAAGCTAGCAAAAATTATATCCCAATATATTCGGCCTCTATAAATGATAATGCAATAACTATCTACTTCTTGCAAGACCATGATATTAGACAAAAACCAAGGCATAAGACAAAACTAGAAGTAGACTTTCGGTCATCAACATCAATGACCCAATCTAAAATACTGAACTCCATAATGTAAGAAGCTTCTAACCTATAGTGAATGCTAAAATGAGATGTGCCCTAAATATACCTCAAGAACTACTTCGTTTCCTTCCAGTGACTATCATGAGGATCCTAAGAGAAACAAGAGACAAGTCAAATTGTTGATACATTGTAGAATCAATTGTAGGTCTAGTGCAATTTGAAGATAGTTTAAAACCTAATTGAAATAGAGTTGATGTAGGATTATAGTCAGCCATGCCAAATATTTGAAGCTCATAAAAAATGCAAGTTAAAATAACACTAAAAAAACATTTTTTTTAGAAAATATATGAAGCTCATAGAAAATGCAAGCTAAAATAATACTGAAAAAAAATAGAGTAGCCAAAGCTGCATTGAAGGTTTATGTAGTTCTACCTTATCATCATGAAATCCTCTTGGGTATATTTACCTATTGAATATGCATTTTCACTTGTAATATATCGTGTGTTTCTATATTCAACCTTTTAGATGAAGGAGCTAAATTTATTTGGATTTTTTTTGAACTTAATGCTTGACATAATGATTAGATAAAAAATAAAATAAATTGAAATTGAAATTGAAAAATATAAGTATTGAGTTATGACATCTTAGTAATAACTATCTATTAACAATATTTCTATCTTTATAGATTACTACAAATGTTTCATCTTTAGAAATAATTTGTTCTAGGATAGCTAAAGCAATCCTATTCAGATTTCTTTCTTTCTTACTTTGTCGTGGTTATTAGATTTAGAAAAAGAATTATGATTATAAATTATTGAGACAAGGTAAGTTAGTGTTTTAATATTGTATCATGAGACATCATTTTTCTTTTAAATTTGAGAAACATCTCTCCACATAAAACACAAAACAATGTCAATCTAAAAATGCTATAATAAGAAACTACAAGTAAAGACATAATTTATTCTCCTCTTAATTCTTTCAGTCTTCTTCCTTGTTCTCCATATCTACAAGAAATGTGGATGTCAATCAAGAATTAGCTTAAATGATATATCCTATATTAAAAATACTTGAAATATCTTCTCAAATAAAGAAGATTATTTCCTTATAAGAAAAGTGTAATATATTTGTTATAATTAGATGATACTTTATGTAAGATATTCTAATGTTTATATCTTTTTCCCCTACACTCTTATCCTAAAAAAATAAAGTTATATATATATTAAATAATTGAAATTCAATTGACAAAATCAATGATTGAACAGTAGATGAAAGTCATGGCAAAATATATCTCTCCACTAACCCTTTTTAAAATTATTAATTAATATTATCCATGATATATTCCTCTAAATCATTGCACATTATCCACACATTGGGTTTCTGACCCAAATGCAAAAAAAGCAAAGAAATCCATCTTGAACTTTATCATGGTAAGACAAACAACCACTTGCCTAAAACTGGCATGCCAATGATCCTTATCATATCTAGTGCTTGGCTCTTTTAGATGCCAGATTGTATTTCTAATTAGACAATGTGTCAAAAACCCTGTAAATGGTAACATTCTTCGATGACTCTGATCATGAACTCCCTTTGCATTCTTGGTATCAACATGTAAATTCTTCTCACCTACCACCAACAAAAGTGGATCCCACATAACCATACCCTACACCACCAATGGCAGCACCCTCACAGAAAATTCCTATGTTTGCCAAGAACTTTGAGATGAATGGTATGGCATAAAACAATTTGGAATGTTTTATTGTGTCACATCTATCAGAACTGGGACACCCTACACCATTCAATTAACAAGATCTAACACTACCACTCTGTTGATTGGTCAAGTGGACCCCAACTTTTGACTGCCAGCATAATTGGTTCGATGAACAAACAATCAGTCAATTTATTGGACAACCATTAACAAGCAGGTCAATTCACCCAATCAAAGAGACAAGAGAACACGTAAACCATTTTTTCTATGGTAGTCTAGTAAAAAGAGGAAATGGCTGTATTTGATCACTCCATCAGATCTATACACAAATCTTAACTATCTAAGTCTGCACCATTGATCAAAAGTAGGAAGAAAAGATCTTCACAACACTTGAGAAGGCAAGTTTTAATCCTGAAACAACAATAGAAACAGACGTTATGTGCATAGCAGAACTTATCATCCATTTATGCCAAATACCAAAGGATAGAAATGGAAATTGGTGAGCCAAGACCTATTATTCTTTGCTACTGTAATTGGACAAGTGAAGGAGGATGCAATCCAATCTGGTTTTTGTCTTGATGATAAATGGCCTCCAAATAGAGAGAAAAAATAACTTCCCAAGAGCTGAAACCCAACCACAGATGTCAAAATTGGCATTCTTAAATTTGGTGGATTAGAGAGAATTGAGTCACGTGCATGTTTCTATAAAATAGATGTTTGTATAATATGCATTTACTAACTAATTTGAAGAAAATTTAGTTTGCATCATCTTCTATCTCTAACTTTAAGACAACATCACTTCCTCCAAAATATTAGCACAAAACTATAGGTATTCATATCCAAATAAAGGAAGAGCATGTTCTAGAAGTATAAAAGGAACATGAATAGGGGAGAGGATCTAGTAGTTGAGCACCCTAACTTCGCACTCCTCAAAATCTTACGTGGAAATTTCAAATCACTCCCAATTTTTTACAGCAGCTTATTTGGCAAGTCCCCTGCTTATAACTAAGGTTTTAGGACCACATCATCAAATATGATGCCACATCAGCATGCTTTTTGTCAAGGTGTCCAAAACTGCTCAAAAAAAAGTGAGACAGATACTTATGCATTTACATCATATTTTATTGGGCGCTGATGTGGCATCACATTATTTGTTGTTTTTTAGATCTAAGGAATACATTTCATTTAATTATGAGTAGTCATCATCAACACTAACAACTTTAGGGTCACAACTATTGGTCCAATATTGATAAAAATATTGGACATTATATAAACAAATGCTATCACAACTATTGGAACATGCTCAAATATTGGATCCTTTCCCCTAGTCCATAGTAGGATGTACTATAAACTAGAGTAGAAAAATACTATCTAGATCAAGAGAAAGCATTGCAAGCAAAAAAAAAACTTAAAAATTCATGAAAAAATAGATGTGAACTACATGATATACACAAAATAGATTTGTGAAAAGATTTAGAAACTATTTTAACAATGTGAATAGTAGAGGTACAACAAAATGTTAGAATCTTTGCCAACATTCTAACATGGTAGTCACATTATTTCACCAAATATAATGAACCATTAAGAATTTATATTTAATAACATTCAATAGTACTAAAATGATAGCTTTGAATTAGAATATGGATCTACATCCAAGCATTCAAAATCCATTATGTTTGTTTGGATAGACTTATGGAGTTGTGATATCCTAAATATATCTTTTTATTACTTAAATTTCTCTCTTATTTTGGATATGTTTGGTATGCTTATTTTTCCACATGTAATGATAATGACTCTTTTTAATATGTTCCACGCTCTTCTTGACACTTTCCAAAATGGAATTTGTGAGTGAGTTTACTCCATTATATATGTATTTAAATTAGTGTTTTAAGAATATTTTTTGGAAGATAATTTTAGTTGCATAGATTTAAGAATGAACCAACCTCCTCTTTTTAGGAATCTTATGTAGATACATTGTTTTTTTAATTAAAAGACCCATCTTTCCCAAATTTGCAACTCCTTATATTCAAATTTGAGCTTCTATATTCATGCCTCCTTAAATGATAAATTATGTATCTAATAGGGGGATATGATTATAGTTCAAAATACTATGGTAGACATGTAAGGAAAGTGTAGAACCACCAATCATGTGTGTGAATTGTTTGATATAAAGTCTTGAAGAAATATGATCTCATTGAATATCATGACTATAAAGTGGACACATAATTAATTTGTTGAAAGCGCTTGAAAAAGTTCCAAGAAATTTTGGTCTACACCAAATGGATATAAAGAAATTAAGACTTCAAATAATGGTGAGTATAGGAGTTTTTTGACCAAAAATTAAAGGGCAAGACCATGCCATCTATATATAGTCATGATTGATCCATATTACCTATACAAAAATAAATACAAATTTGTGTTGAAAATTTTAATTACATATCTCAATTATCACTTGTAAGAATGATTAATATTTCCTACCCTACTCTAATACCATCTTAGAAATTATGATCTTAGGATACTAATCATTACCTACAAATATAAAAGAAATAAATAAGAACTACAAGATACACAAATAAACACATTACACAATATATACATGGGAAAACCCTTTCAGATTAAAAACCCCATAAAAAATTATTTCACTGTGAAACACATACAAAATGGTCTATTAAAACATGGATTGAACTTGGGGAAGAACTTCTCCTTACTTTCACATGACCAATAATACCTCCTATGCATAGTGATAGAAATCACTATTAAACTCCAAATTCACACTACTCTCTCAATAAGAGAGAATATTCTTAAATATAGGAGTAGAGGTGGAAAAATGCATAAAAGAGTTCAAATTTGTAGTCATAGTATGATGGTTCTATACATCTTCTATTACCAAAGGGCCCTATAATATGGTAACACATACAATAGAACTTGCCAAATTATTACAAATTCGTTTCCCTAATTTATTTTTTCATGTTTGTGAAAAAAGGAAAGATAGGCTTAAGGAACATCTAGTAATCTTATGGAAAAGGGGCTATGGTATTCCTCCCTCCCCAATATTTCTTACCCTCTAGAATTAAAATTTGGATGCTTTGAGATGTCAACTCCTTCCCATATAGTGTCTTCAGATCCTTCCACCTCATCAGACACTTGTCAATGGTTTAAATAACCATCTTTCTTTCATGAGTGTCCATGATAGCCTCTAACTTATCAAAATGAGTCTTCCTCCATCATCCAAAGGTGTCAAGTCTTTGGATATTACAACATGCTACCCTAGTGCCTCTTTAAAAAAATAAACATGAATGATGTTGGGGATTCTACTATTCTCAAGTAGCTTTAGTTCATAGGATACTTCTCTCACCTTTCTTATAATCTTGTAGGAACCATAGAATTTGGGTTTTAACTTCTCTACTTCTTTATTTTTTGAATGAAGATTGCCTATAGTTTGCATTTTTAGGTGAACCATGTCTCCAATTTTAAAAACTATTTATATATGTCATTGGTTTGCATAGATCTTTTGTTGGTTCTACATGTGTTAAATATGTTTTGTAAGGGATTTCACTGCTTCTTGACTCTACTTGATCATATCTACTTCTCTTGGCACCCTATTTTTTGTGATTGCAATATCCACAAAAGGTTAGATAATTATATCCATACAAAGCCATGAATGTGGCATACCTATGGACATATAACCTAGTAGGTATTATAACAATATTCTCCAAAATGTAAACACTTGACCCGAGTCTTTTCTACCCAAAAATATAATTTCTCAGGTACCTTTCAATCTATTATTGATAATTTTAGTTTATTCATCCATCTGGGGGTGATAACTTGTGCTAAGGAAAATCTTTGTTCCTATCAAATAAAATAATTCTTGCCAAAGTGACTCAAAAACCTATCTATCCCTATCACTAATAATTTTCTTAAGTAACCCATATAATATGAAAACATCTTTGAAGAAATAATTCTTGAAATGGTTTACCTAAGGTTACAACCCTACAAACAATCTTCATTGAAGAAGAAATGAGTAGATCTAAGTAAGAACCTAGATTATATGATCCATGACATTTTTCATGTTTCTCATCATAAACAAGTATTTAAGTAGCATATTATACCATCCAAAGACTTTCCACCTTTAGATGATGAAGGAAGACTTGTTCTAATACCAAAATCTATCATGGATATATGGGAAAGAAATTTGAGGAATATAACCATTAACAAGTATTATGTGAGGTGGAGGGATCTACCAACTAAGGACACTACATGTAAAGGATCTGATATCCTTAAGCATCCAAATTTGAATTTCTTGAGGGAAAGTAATCTTAGGGAGGGAGGAATGCCATGTCCCTTTTTTCTATAAGATTACTAGATGTTCCTTATGCCTATTTTCCATTTCCCATAGGCTTGGAAAAATAAATTAGGGAAATGAATTTGTAATAATTTGGTGCATGCTATTGTATGTGTTCCTAAACTATGAGGCCATTTGGGTATTATGCAATCAAGCTACAATATCCCTTTAAGTGTTCTCAACTAAGGGTGTATGCGTGAGGCTCCTTGAAGAGAAAAAGAAGATTCAAATTTATATTTTGGAGAGAAAGCTAATGCTCGATTACCTATTTAAATCTGTTAAATTTTAATGACATCATCTTTGTTTTATGACATTATTCCTCAAACATATCAAAATTCTTGTTGGTTTTTGCATTGGAGATTGGAGGATTAAAACCCCTAATCCCTAAAGCTAAGTAGTGGACAAAAACCTATATCAAATGTTAAAAAAAATCACTCATGGATTGCACTTGAGCTTGATATATTTTCTATTCAAGTGGCTTCTATCAACACCTATTTGTTTGAGTTAGGTGGCTCTCTTGTAGTGCCCAGGGATTGTAATTATTTGGTAGCTTCTATAGCACCCAATTTGCTTTAATTTTTTTATACTTCTATTAATCATATAACTTTTATTTTCTAGCAATTGTTTTAACTATAAGTTTGATATTTCACTATAATAATATAAATAAATAGTTATCACAGATTGTTGTCCACTTGCAAGGGTTTATAATTCATTTTTGTGCTTTTATTAAGTTTATTATCCCTTAGGATAGATAAAATTTAAAATTTGGATCTAATCATTGGTATCCTACGACATTCTCAAGATTTTTGGTAGCTTAACCACATGAGGGGAACATGGGAATGACAAGAGGGAACACTTAAGCACAAATTTTTAAAGGAGAAGGGTCAGTTAATATTTTCTTAGATTAATTATCTATGATGGAAAGATAGGGTGAGCGAAATAAAAGGTTAAATACAACCAATTTTCAAATTTTGACACCTACAAATCTAGGCACTAATAGTGGCTTTGAGCAATTTTTCAGAGGCTCACATCATTTGGGAATTACTTCTCCACTCACTAGTGGATTTGTTTCTTCCTAAGGGGTGAAATATTGTTTGCAAGCAGTGGATCATGTTTTGTCATCATTGGCACAAGAGCTCTTTCTTTGTGGGGGGATTCATATCCTCATTTTATCTCTCCTATTGGGGGGACATCTATAATACTTGTGTGACATAAGCAATCCTTGGGGGTTACATTGAGTCTTTCTATCCTTATTTCACTGGTAAATTTATTTCATTTTATCTTTTGGAGAGGATTTTTTTTCATGTGGTGTTCTCTTATTCTCTGGTTATGAGACATTTCATTTGTTTGTACATGGGTACTTCATCAGGCATTGTAGTTGAGAACCATCCATGCATCCATCATTGCACCATTTATCAGTTGTTTAGTTACTCCCCGAGTTGATCTTAAGATGGGGTGTTAGAGTAATTAGGATAATCACTTGATAATTAATTATAAGGTCCATTATTACTTAAGCTAGACTTAGGAGTACATATTTTTATTATTAGATTAATCTATTTATAGTTTAACTTGTCTCATTGCATGAGATAAATGACACTTGTCACAATCTAATAAAATCCTCATCTAGGCTTTGCACTTTTTCTTTTATAACCATTCATCTATACTTTGTACACAATTTCATTCAATTGAATTTACATTTACAGGTTAATCTCAATATCAAATGCTTGTGTAGATCATTTCTTTTCTCAAGGTTGCATGAGCACAATCATTGCTTTGATCTCTTGTTTGTGATAGGAATTTTTGTTGCAAGTGTTTTTGGGAGTTGTGGGGTTCATTATGAACTCCAACAATGTAAATCTACCCCTATTAATGATTAATAAATCACATAATTAAAAAAATAAAGGTGTTAAAAAATATTCTAATTTGACAAGGGAAAGAAAGAAGGTATTTAAAGAGATTGTTGTTAGTTTGGTTCCCTCTTTTTCTTGTAACAATGTTTATAATGGATAACCTTAGGAGCACTTATAAGTGCCAAGAGACCAAATACAAGGGTTTTGTGGAAAATCATCATCTTAAGGTGATTTGTTCTTGTGATAATGTAATATCACTAGGATTCATGAAAGACACATTAGGCGAGTAAGATATTAGTTTAATGGATGGACCTAAATATAATTCCTCCTTTTGAGGTGATTTTATGGCAATAATAGTCCCAACTATATACTTGCAACTCTAGTTGTTCAATCTTTCCATTTTGGTGATATAATACCCACAAAAGTTACATAGTGTGAAACTATATGATAGAGCATATAGTCAATGAGTTTTCTTAATACAAGGGGAGATGATAAGTTGATCCTTGATAAAGTATGGAAGAATCTTAAGCTACTTAAGCTATATCACAATGATACCAAGAAAGTTATAGCTGCCCTAGATATATCTCCCACAATTAGGGTTGCCTAGAAGTTTCTAGTCATTATACAATGTCTATTGTTATGAACCTAATATGATATATTTCTAATTATATATTGGATAAGCACTTTTGGCATGCTTAACCCTAACATAAATATTAGTTAATGCACTAATCCCTCTTAATTAGGATTAGGGGGTATGCCAATACATAGTTAATCCTATAAGTAAGGAAGAGAACTATCTCTGATATCATCATATTATAAAATATTGAATTCATATATATATTATTATTAATTATTGGAGGTCGCTCCCTCGAATTGGTTTTCTATATTTCTGATTTTTACAAATATCTTCAAGAAATACCATAACAAGTGGTATTAAAGCTACAGTTTGGACCAATATTTTTGTTTCCACCATAACTTACGAACCAATGTGAATTTAGATATATTGTTTTGGGGTTTTTAGGTATGCATTAGATAAGATCTCAAAAAAAAAATTCAAACTTTGAAGGTACATTTTCTAAAAGTTATTAAGATTTTATATTTTTTCATTAATTTCTTTTATAGGTTGTAATTTTTTTTAAAAAATAGAAGTTTACATTTTTGGAAAGATCATCAAAAATTAGGTAGGATTAGTTCTTTGTAATTTACTATTAGAATTAAAATAAGTTCTTTAATTTAGTGGTCAAAGTTTAGTCAAAATTTCATTAATTTTCTCTATAGGTTGCAATTTTTGGAATTTAAAAAATACATTTTTGGAAATCAAGTATAAAAATTAGGTAGGGTTATTTCAAGATTGAAGTTAATTGTGATACATAAAATATATTCCATAATTTAGTGGTCAAAGTTTGGTCCAAACAAAAACATCAAATTCTCTCTCACACCAACTACTTTCCTACCTTAATAAATATTGAAATAAAAACATAATTAAAGCTATGCCATCTTTAGGATTATAGGACATTTCTACATATACAAAATATAAGGACCCTTTTTATTTTCCACCATCTAAAACCGAGGAAACAATTTCACAAGGACATGAAACAACAATACATTTCATTAAAGATAAATTGTTTTCAACCCATTTTCAAAATCCTTTGATTAGGGTTTAGATAGGTTTAAGAAGGAATTTTAATCAGAATTAAAGTCCCAAAAAAACCACCAAGGTGGGTACAAACCTAATAGACCAAATCAAGGGATAGGAAAAGCTTTTCGAGGTCAACAATTATACCTACCAAGAATAAATATTCATAAATTTGATGGTAGAAATATAATTTCATGGATAAGTCACATAGAACAAAAATTTAAACTTCACAATATACCAAATAATTTCATGGTTGACATAGCTTTACTATATTTTGAATTAGAACCTTACCAATGGTACTAATGGAATATGAGTGACAAATAAAGATAAATGTTTAGTTGGCAATAATTTAGTAAATAATTAGCAACCTTATATGAGAAACAAAGAATTGAAAGCTATTTTACCCAACTAAAATATTTAAAACAATTAACATTTGTAGCTAAATATGATGCTAGACAGTTGAGATTGGTACTTTGAGGTTTTGAGGTGAAACCTTACCGAAGGCTACAATTGTACATCAATGGACTTAAAGCTCAAATTCAACATGATGCTCATTTGTTGGAACCTTATATAGTTAGGAAAGCTATGCAAAAAGAATTGCATGTTGAGAAACAAAACACCACCAAAGATGAAACCATGAGAGTAATTGACGAAAATGTGACTAATCCTACTAGAGAAAACATGGAAAAAAATTTAACCCAAGAGAAATTAGTAAGATCTCTCCTTAGCAAGAGATGGAGAAAAGAGAAAAAGGTAGGTATATTGGAATTGTGACAGAAAGTGGTCAAGGAGTCATATTGTAACATACTAACCCTTCAATGAAGTAAAAATCTCTAAGTTTTCACCTTTCGAGTAAATAAACTATGTAACAAGCCATTGCAATAAAAAAAATTATTTTATTTATTGAGAATTTATGTTCAAAGATGCATAACATAATACAATAAAGATTCCATTTCATTACAATAAACTCATAAGTTACAAAATTACAAGAATGCATACATTTACATACATAGCTCAATGAGCTTTGGAACAAATAGTTGTATGACGATTCGAGATCATTCCTTTCAAATCTTGGTTCTTTTGTCGCTTGCTAAGGAGGAGAAGCATCACTCAAGCACTTTTTTGCCAACCTCAGACTCTTAATGCAGTCCCGCGCACATCTATCATTCGATATATGGCCCTTCCCTTCGACGAAGAGATTGGTAGAGTAACCAATAACGACAACCAACTGAGCATAGTGTTGTGTCCTACATAACTAGAACTTGTAATCCCACAATCTAGAACTAGCATGTAATACTGGATCACGGTGAACTGACAATGGAGCCAAAGGTAGTCACACTACTTTTTCCAAAGTGTTCTCAAAGGGTAATCCAAATGAAGGTCATCTATCACATACACCACTCAGGGCCAATTTGACATAAGGCCATCTTAAACTACGCATAGGTATTTCCTTCAATGGATAATCTATCATCCCATAGATAACCTATCACCATTTTAACCTACTTGGAATAAACCTACTTAACAAGTAAGTACACAAGCTCCCTCGCATACTGGATAAAAAATCCTAGGAGTAAACAAAGCTATTCTAGTTAAATCAATAACTTAGCTAAGTGTAACACATGTGCCACTCATGCTCAATCATATCTAGTATATAATACCTATTATAAACACCAGTCTCCTATTATGGAGTACTTACAAGCACATCATAAAAAATAACATAAAAAATTCTACTCCCTTTTTAATGAAATTCTAAATTCTCTAAACGCAAGTACTTGGAAAATACAATTCAAGCATACATGGAGAACAATTCATTCATAATTTAGAATAGAAAAGAAGAATTTCATCATGCCTATTATCGCTTGTCCACTCAATTGACAACAATGCAACCTCTCCCAAACAACAACAAGCTTGATAATAGCTTCTCAAGAAACACCACAATGAACTTATAACTCTCAACTTGATAGATTACTTCACTCAAACAAATCTTTCTCTTAATATGATAGAATTCTCTCTCTCTATCTCTCTCACAAGTAAAATTGAGAATAAGCTGAAAATAATGCAACATAAAAGCTTGCAAGAAGAATGTGTCCTCTCAAATGAAATTTCTATGTTATTTATACAACAGCATGTGGCTACACATCCTACATTTTAGGCATGGATATGGACCAAAAACACCATGCACAGCTACACATATATCACTGCAGAAGGTGGCGACTATGTAACCTCATACTCAGCAAAACATCTAGAGATCGACCTTGCTAGATCAACAACAAATAAAGACATTCAAATCTGCACATGGATGATTCAAATTATCTCCAACAATAGATATCTACAACAAAGGGGTTTCTAGAGGTGGCGTCAAAGCTTCTACACTCCTCTCAATGTTGGTGCAGTTTCCATGCAATTAGAAACAATCAATTACCAATTTTTGACACCATGCATTCATCGACTTAGTCTGGGGATGAGTCGATTTAGATATTTATTCTCTTTGACAAAGTCATTGACTATTTCTCATGTTTCAACAGATGTTGGCTCAAGTATAAAAACATGGCAGTTTAAGTTTACCAAGTCAAAGATAATATTCACCATAGGCGTCGACTAAGTCTATGTCATGCATCGACATAAGGCAACAAGCTTAAATGCAATAAATGTGTTCCAAAAAGTGTGAGAACAAGAGTAAAACTCAGCTTCTCTAAGCACATTCATAAGCAACTCAAAATTGGCCTCTATCATGATAAATGATAGTCAATCTCAAGTAATAACAAATATTCTACATATATATTAATATATATATATAATATAACATATACATATATATATATATATATATATATATATATATCAAATATCATCATATATATATATATATATATATCATAAACCATTAATGTAAGTATACATTCAATATATATAAATGAGTGCAAACAAGATAGTATTTACACATAATAAACACAATATATCGAATGTATGCATATATATATATATGTATGTATGTATGTATAAGTATATGCCTCTATGTACACATATATGCATGTTCACATTCAATTCACATATAGCCATTCACAATTACCATCGTATTGATAAGTATTTGTGTGTGGTACATCTATACATGTGCATGTTTATGTCGTTAGATCCCATTGACATCAGGGAAAAATTTAGTGGCGAATTCTAGGAATCAGGCAATTCGAAGTTGGCAAATTTATCGTACCGAACAGGGTGTTCAAATCACCTGGATTTTACAAACTATTGGTCTAATGCATGTCCATTCACCAATGGTTTTTTTTTACGAGGCATGTTTAGGCAATAAATTTTCCATAACAGACTACGCATTTCCAATGGAACGATTAATATTTTCGCCTGGAATCCCGGGGAGCATGTCATAAAACACCAACATATTCGCCAATACTATTAAAACAACATTATATGAGGACCCATTTCGCCAATTAAAATTTACAAATAATTGCTTGTGAAGACCCATTTCGCCAATTAAAATTAATAAATAGTTGCTTATGAGGACCTATTTCGCCAATAATATTTAAAAATAATTACATTTGAGGACACATTTCGCCTTGAAAATTACAAAGTATTGTTGTATAAGCACGCGGGATTCGCCAAAATTTTAACATACCATTTAAAAATCTCGCGGAATTCGCCAAATATGGATTGATATAAATACAATTGAAACTGTTATTTATTCTTACACATTTTGTTCAGTTCTGAGGTTCTCCTTCTCGATTCAGAAGTCAGCGAAAGCCGAAAACGTAGAATTAAAGGTGAGTGATCATTTATTCATACTGTTATTAGTTATTAGTTATATTAATAAGATTTCTTTATCTGTTTTCCATTCTTGCTTCAGTCTTAAACATGATTTTGAGTAGGGAATGGGATCTATATTCTCTATCAGTTTGTCCTTCTTAAACAAGAAGAAAAAAATTTCCAGCTTTTATTCGAAGTGAGAGATCAATATGTCGAGCAACAAGGGTAAGAATCTTGAGGGTAATGAAGAGACTACCTCCGCAAAGCCCTTAACATGTATCTGGAATCTTTATGAGACAACATTTTATTAATTACAATAAACAATGCTTGGAAGGTCGCTCTATTCAACAGATAATGCTTGGGGAACAAACCCGCTACAAATCCATTTCCTTCCCATAGGTCGTACCCTTGAAAAGCCTTCGCTAGCCCACCTTTTGGCAACAAACCAACTTCACCACTTTAGCTGCTATGCTTTCAACTTCCATACCATCCTAAAGCATGTCCATAAGTGTGCTCCCAACCTTCACGCCACACTATTACTAGACCTTCCACTGCACCACTCGTTGCTTGCAATTATTTCACACAACTCCAACCAACTGGTTAACAATGCAGTGTGGGTCCCATCTGACCAGAAAGTAGGTCGAGGCGACATGTCTAGCAACTGGAGCCTGGAAAAAAGAAAGGGAAGTGTCTTGAAGGGAAGCTCCATTTGGATGCCACGTGGCGGTGGCCGAAAAAGTTGCGAAGCGACTTTATTTATGAGGCCATGCCAAAACTATCTTAGCTAAACCACCTCAAAAAATACCTTTGACAAAGGTAATTGCGGTGTGGGCCCCATTCAAATGGAGCTTAGGTCGAGGCGACGTGTCTAGCAACCGGAGCCCCAAAAAAAGAAAGTGAAGCGTCTCAAAGGGAAGCTCCATTTGGATGCCAAGTGGCGACAGCCGAAAAATTTGTGAAGCCACTTTATTTATGATGCGGTCACTCCTCTTTCCTAGGCCTACTTTGATATTGGTGCATTTCCCAATATGCAAGCATCCCGTACTGCCATACTGCTAACTAAATTTAGCCATGCCAAAACTATCTTAACTAAACCATCCTCAAACATACCTTTGGCAAAGGTAATTGCAGTGTGGGCCCCATTCAAACAGAGAGCAGGTCGAGGTGATGTGTCTAGCAACTGGAGCCTAGCAAAAAGAAAGGGAAGCTTCATTTGGACGCCACGTGGCGGCGGCTAGAAAAGTTGTGAAGCCACTTTATTTATGATGCAGTCACTCCTCTTTGCACATTTCCCATTATGCAAGCATCCCGTACTGCCATACTACTAACTAAATTTAGCCGATGCCAAATCCATGATTAGATGGAAGCTCTCAGGATGCGTACCACAAGTGTCGCCGATAGCAGCGCCTCTTAGGATAGTTTTAAACCATCCTGCCTGATAATTTCCTCTAATTGAGGATAATTCTTAATGCTACTACTACCTTGTGTTAGTAATATTTCATGCTTGTCGCATCCCATTTTGGCTGGACAATCTGCCAACTTATTGCCTTCTCTATAAGTATGAGTGATTTGATAAGATTGAAACCTTTGAAGCAACTCCCAAACTCTGGCAAGAACATATTTCAAACACTAATTATGAATACGCTTTACCTTACAAGCATTTACTATTATCAATGAGTCCCCTTCAATATGCAAATGTGTTATTCCAATCCCCAATGTAGTTTCCAATCCTATTAAAATAACCTTTGCCTCTGCCATGAATTATAACCCGATAGAGTCAAGTTGTCAACAAAAGTAACCATGAATTATAACCATGGGCATGAATTATCAAATTTTATCAATAATCACAAAAATATACCACACTTTGATTTTATGAACAATGCAAATTGTAGAAATTTGTGTGACAAGATCCATATTATAGCCTACATTGCATCCATAAACAAATTTGAAATTTCGTAGTGACGTAGTCCTTCCCCCATTCCTAACAAAATTCAATACCATCGGCCTAACAATGTTTCATCGGCGGAACCCCCATCACAGTCCTGTCGATGGCCCAATGAAAATAGCTCACAACCTAGTATCAGTGTAACAATACTCTATCGGGCTGACTCCTAAGGTGCTCTCCCGATATACTGATAGAGTCAAGTTGTCAACAAAAGTAACCATGAATTATAACCATGGGCATGAATTATCGAATGCATAAAGTATATCGGGGGAACTATGGTGCATCGAGGAAACATTATCTGGCGTCCCACCAATAGAACGAAGGATAGGTGTCCATCGGTGGAGAGGGTGGCTATCGGTGAATGAAACATCTTAGGTCTACAAGTTGCAAATTCTTAACCATTGATCTTTCTAAATCTAACGGTTATAGGGTGATTTCAGAGGTTTAAGTTGGCAAGCCCATCGCTCTGTGCATTTCATTACGGAATGCAATTACAACAATACATCAAATGTTCATCCAACGGTTGAAAATTGAGTAATTTATGATATTAACTTAAAAAAATAAACATGACACATGTGTTTTAAAATTTTGTGCGCTAGGATTGGCATCAAGGCCAAGGGACCGGTAACTTAACGTTGCAAAGGACTTGAAAAAATCTCACCATGTGCTGACCCTCTCACTTAAAAAAAAATCACTTGATAGTTGACACTTAGCAATACAAAGTGCTTTAAATGCTTTGTTTCTTGAAATTGGAACATTAAAGTGAATGAAATGTTTTCGGTCTACAAGTTCCATATTCTTAACCATTTATTTTTCTAAATCTAACGGTTATAGGGTGATTTTGAAGGTTTAAGTTGGCAAGCCCATCGCTCTATGCATTTCATTATGGAATGCAACTACAAACATACATCAAATGTTCATCCAACGGTTGAAGCTTGAGTAATTTATGATATTAACTTAAATTTGATATTTTAGCCAACCACACTGATTTTTTATTGGCATATTCATTTATTTCACCATTGAAATTTTTTATTAGTTTGAGATTATGGATATATCGCCAATGAAAATATTTTTTTTGCTTTGAAAAAATGTTTTATTCGCCAACATTTTATTTTTCTATTTTGAAAACAGGGTTAATTCGCCAACGAATTTTTTTTTTTCGTTTGAAAAAGATTTTAATCGCCAATGAAAAATATTTTATTCGTTTTAAAAATTATGCAATTCGCCACGATTTTCCACAGACTTCTAGGATTATAAAAGATTCGCCAATTGGGATTATTTTTTTCCCCAAAAAATGAAAAAAATTGCCAATAAAATTAATATTTTTATCGAGAAGTATACAGGATTCACCAGGATTTTACACCTTCGCCGAGGGGAGGGTTTCTTAAAGTTTTCCCTAATTGACATGTATGTGTGCATATATATACACATACTCCACATACATCCCTCTTATCAATATAATCGTAATAGTATACGAAAGAACTCAAAAGCTCAAATCGATAAACATCACCCAATAATGCATGCAGTAGTAAACAAGACTCTACCAATACAGACACATCAACTAAGGATGACTTACCAAATTCCCACAAACTGACTCAACTCAATCATTCTACTATGGTGTGTGTATACTCAAATAGTTTTGTTACCGATTACCCAACCCAGATCTTCTCTTGAGTGATACTTCCCCTTCACCTGGAGGAATGGAACATATACCTGCAACCATTAACACATGCACATGACAGTCAACTGTTCACAACATATGCAGTATACGTAAAACATATCCAAAGTTAGAATAATCATCCATTCACATATATGCAGTACTTTTGGGTGATCCCACAATAGTGGTTTACAATTTTAGGTCAAACTGGACACTAAAATTATTATTTTTAACTAAATCTTCACATTCGGGCACCTATAGCGGCTAAACCGTGAGGAATTTGAAGATGATGCATACTAGAGTCTCGTCACATTTTTTTTGTAGATTCTAATTTTTTTTTTTTCATTTTTTGGAATCAAATTGCACTTCTTTTTCCATCTCCCACGAAAACTGGTTTTTTTCAGAAAACAATGTTTTTAAAAAGTGACGCACACCGTATAACGCATAACTTTTTTTCCATGAAGGATAAAATTCTAATTCTTTCGAATTTAGATTTGTAACACCGATATCTAGTGCTTCCACTTGGTTAGATAGTTTTTTATTGAATATTTTTTATTTAATCAAGTTTCGAAGTCAAACCAATTACAATTCAGACATAGCGCGACCGTATAACGCCTAACATTTTTTGTATGTATTGAAATTCAATTTTATTTTTTTGTTACATCAAGGAATTAAATATTTGGTGCACTCATAGTTTTCAATTTTCTCTTTTGATAATCTGTTATTTTTCCACATGTGCAGAATAGAGACCTTCATTTTCGATGAAAAACCTATGTTTAATAAAACTAAAAAAAAAAACATAATAAAACCAAAACATATTAAAATTATATTCATTGGATAGCTCTTTCTGAGGACTACCTGATTCCAGTTGGGTTTGTGAAGATTCCTCCATTTTCATCCTCAACCTGAGCTCTGAAGCGCCAAAATTTAGGTTTTTTTTGTGTCTTAGGGGGGATGAGGTATAAGGGGGGTTCATACGAACCCCTAAGGGTTTGAGAAAACCACTAGGGGTTTGCTCGAACCCCTTTCCAATACATTTTTTTTTGTTTTTTTTGGCGACCAAGATTCAAAGAGGTTCGCTCGAACCCCTTATGGGTTCAGTCGAACCAGTAGGTTCGTACGGACCCCCAAAATCATATTTTTTGCCTTGGGGTCATTTTTTGTGAGTTTTCCTTCCTCACTTTAATTGTAAAACACTATTGTGGCTTCACCCTTTTCCATGAGATAACATCAAATGAGATAACATTCATATTGACAACAAGGTACAACCACAATTTATTCATCTCCAGAATTCACATTACATTCATATTTACCCTATACAGTAATAGTAAATAGTAATTACACAATTGGGGTGTAACACGTACATTTTCTAGTAGTGAGAAAAACAATGAGGTTGAAGAAAAGGGATAAGTAACTACAAAATAACCAAACATAAAACTTAAGAATGAGGGTTCCAAGGAAAAAGAAAGAACTATTCTCTCCATACATGCATTGAATGAAATAAATGCACCAAAAAAAATCAAAGTAATTGGTGATATAAAAAAGAAAAATGTGAAAGTTTTTGTTGATACTAGTAGTACACATAACTTTAATGATAGAATATTAGCTAATGAGCTCAATTGTTTCATTTATCCAATCTATAATTTTCAATTCATGATAGTTGATGGGAAGAAACTACCTTGTGGTGGTAAACGACATCATATAAAAATCTCAATGATAAATTATCAACTAGATTCATAAATGATTTTTATCCCTATTAGAGGAGTGAATGTAGTTTTAGGTGTTCAATTGTTTAAACAATTAGGAACAATATCTTTCAATTTTCAAGATTTATCCACGACTTTTAGGTTACATGGAAAAATGTATGAACTTTTTGAAATAAAATCGTCACCAAGTGTAATAATTAGCTCCCATAGGGTGGAGAAATTACTCAAGAAAAGATCTTATAATATAGTGGCACAATTATATTTTATAAAAGCACAAGATATGATAACTCAAGATCAACCATAGATTTAAGGGATTATTCAACACCATCAACAAGTATTCCAAGAATCTAAGGTTGTATCTCTGATTGGGGACCATAATCACGACTTTAAATTAATACCAAGAAGCATTGCTCATCCCAACAAAAGTTCCTATTTATTCCCTTTTCTTATGCTTAAAAAAAGGATGATCCATGGATAATGTGATCACATTACAAGAAGCTAAACAAGATCACTCATAAATACACGTTTCATTTTCCTATCATTAATTAATTGAAAATTAATAAAATATGTAAAATAATCCAAATGTGTCTTTAGGGTGAAAGAAGTAGAATACTCGGGACATATGGTGTCACTTAAAGGTGTTAAGATGGACCCTAAGAAGAGAGAATTTTTGCGACAAACAAGATACTGTAGAATATTTATTCATACTTCTTTTGGGACGGTATTAAATTGAATGTCCAAAAATTTGTTGTGGAATGTTTGATATGCCAATGAAATAAAAGGGATACAATAAAGACTCCAAGCCTCTTACAAATATTAGGCATTCCAATACAACATTGGGAAGACATACTAATGGACTTCATTATGGGGTTGTCAAATTCAAATAATATTGATGTAATCTTGCTTTTTGTCGACTCTCACATCTATTTCCTACTATACTACATATTCATACAAAATATGCAAAAACTTCATGGAATTCCCAAAACCATATTGCAAAATAGAGCCACCTCAAAATTACTAATCAAGTTGAATTTTTTTCCAATTGAAGATACATGGAATGATGAACGATTCATAAAAAACATTTTAGAGTTGCTAAGCATTGAGGACAATTCTTAATCCAAAATAAGAAAGAGAATGCTATGATCCTAATATGATATATTCTTATATATATATATTATATTTCTAAGTATAATAGGGATAAGCACATATGACATGTTTAACCCTAACATAAATATTAATTAATGCACACTAATCCTTCTTACTTAGAATGAAAGGGTATGTCTCTACATAATTAAATCTATAAATATGAAAGAGAAATATCTTCCATATCATCATATTATCAAATATTGAATTCATATATTATTATCATAATTAAAGATCACCCCTTGAAGTGACATCTCTTATAATTTTTTATTTTAAAAAGTATTTCCAAGAAACACCAAAGATATCATATTATCAAATATTGAATTCATATATTATTATCATTATTAAAGTGACATCTCTTATAATTTTTTAAAACTTGAAGTGACATCTCTTATAATTTTTTATTTTAAAAAGTATTTCCAAGAAACACCAGAACACCCATCTTTTGCAATAGATTTATTCACTACTTGTGTTGTAAATAAGTTTTCTTCCATTGGTATAACAAGCTTTAGGTGATGTTCCTCCATCTCACCGTTTTCTTTTAATTTTTGGTTCTTAGTGCTTTTTAAGGTTCCCTTACTATTGAATATTGTTTATGCTAAATTGGATAGTAGACCTATCCCTTTGGAATATTTTATGACCTAATTTATGATTTTTTTGACTTTTTGACTTTAGCTATATTTTAACTATTATAATTATTTGTCATTTGATTTTTTTAATTTTACTTTAGCTATAATTTAATTATTATAATTATTTTTTATTTGATTTTTTTAAAATAGTTTTTTATTTAAGGATGGGGACCCAATAGAAACCAACTCAGTTATCTAATAAGAGTTCAAACTTGGACAACTATTCTTCTATAAAATGTCATAACAAATATTCTAGAATTTATAAGTCTAGGATTTGTTGGATTAGAAGTTGTCTAGAATATAGTATGAAACATCTTTCAAAAACTAAAATAAAACAACAATAATCTTATGCTTACTAACTCTTGTTTCTTGTCAATATATGATTTCTTGTTTGATAATTCTCTCTAAACCATGCTTGTCCATCTACTCAAAATTTCTTGAAACCTACAAATTTAAAAATCAAATCACTCATCATTGTACTAGATATGTCCAAACATAATAATTCTATAATTATTTTGCTCTCTTTAATTTTATTATTTAAATATGAGATGTATATGTAAGTCAAAATCCATGAGATTCAACTAGTTAAATATATCAATAATTATGTTTTGCTAGAAGAATATTATTTATGAATTTTTTTATTATGAGAATCAATGTGTAAAGAATTAAAATAAAAATTAGACTCAATCTATTAAAATCAATATAATTTGTGACAAATTATGTAACAAAATTTAAAAATCTAAAAATAAATAAAATAAAAATGTTTAAAAAATATTGATAATCAATAAATAATTATTTAATATCTAATTAATTTGTAATAATGTCATAAAATATGCCAATTGTAAAATAGCTATTGCATCTAGGACACTGATAATCAAAGCGTGCAATTGTCCCATTACAATATGAAATTTATTTTTAAATTTGTACATTAATTTGAAATATTATTATTTCACTTTAAAAAAAAAAAATCTACTTAGAGCATTACCTCAGTATGAAATGTACTATTTATTTAAGTACATTGGTTTAAAGCATAGTGAAAGACCCATCTTCTCTTTCATATTTTAACTGTTCTGAATGTGAAATGTTCACACACATTCAAAACACTTGCCCCATAAGAGTTTGTATTGGATGCTTTCCCACAATATAAGTGAGCTTAGAGACTGTAGATGATTGGCATCAGACAACTAACTCATTTCTGAATTTTTGTATTTGCTGAAATATTAATATTATCAACAACATCATAGTTACAGAGATCTATGTAAAGATAACAATATAAGATATATCTACTTATAATCTAGCCACCCTCAATCAGCTATCTTATGTTTCTGTCACTCCCACAGATGTTACAGTGTCCACAGGCTCATGACTGCTCATTATGACATGATAATATATTTGGAATATTAAGCTTCATGGGTTTAATAGTAACTGTTCTTTGAAACTGGCATTCAAAGAATGTGCCTATCTTGTGTGAATGTCAAATTCTAAGGCATGGACTTAGAAAGTTCAGTCTCCCTGTCTGTGCTCTGACTCACTCTCCTGAAAAAGCTCTTGTTCCTGAAGTCCTCAGATTTTTTGAGGGCAAATTCAGGGTCCTTCAATTCAGGCATGTTTTTCCTCTTCTTTTTGTCCACAACCACATTGGGGCAATGTAGCAGTTGCTGCTTAAGTGAAAGAGAGCCCAGTAAGACTGCCATCAGAGTCATCCCAAAAATTGTGTATATTGGTACCAAATCAGGTTTCAGAAATCTGCAAACAAATAGAACATTGAAAAGAAAGATGGTAAAATTATATGGGTAACTTTTACATACAAAATTTTCAGAAAAATCCCTTCAAAAACCAAATCTACCAAAATTTTCAGAGAAATGCCTTCAAAAACCAAATCTACCAAAATTTTTGGGAGAAACCCCTTCCA
Source organism: Sequoiadendron giganteum (assembly GCA_007115665.2). NCBI lineage: Eukaryota > Viridiplantae > Streptophyta > Pinopsida > Cupressales > Cupressaceae > Sequoiadendron > Sequoiadendron giganteum. The sequence goes on along the minus strand of CM021103.1, from coordinate 674,339,257 downwards.
AACCAAATCTACCCAAATTTTCAGAAAAATCCCTTCCAAAACCAAATCTACCAAAATAAAAACCCAGCAACAAAATCATACGTGCAAGCTTTAGAAGGCAAAATTATCACAAAACTGCTCTAGTAAAAATCCAGTAAATCATATTTGTCATCTTGGGAAATGAAAAAAAATTCATAGAACTTTATGAATGATACAAATCTATGAGGACATCAATAAGTCTAGCTAATTGTGAAAGTTTGATAGAGTTAGCTCTGCAAACCTTGTTCTAACAAATGTTGAAAGAAGGCATACCTACAATATTCATCACATGAGCAAAAAATCTTCCAAAATAATTTTCTTTTTTTTGAATTTGTTCAACTTTTCGAGTACATCTAATGCAAAACATTTATGATGAACCCCAAAATTTTCCAATGTCTCTAAAACCAGTATCTGTCTGCTCTTTCTCCAATTTAATTTTATTGGGAAATAAAACAAATACTTTAAAACCTTCACATCAAGCCATCTCTGGTTTCTTTGGCCCCACAAAAACATCCACACAAAAAGGGGAAGTTATGTTAAGTGCAATGCAAACAGAGCATGATATCTGTACTTATGAGTCATGGGTATTTGCATATCTTACTGCACCTTAAAGTGTATAAAAAACTATTTTCTCCTAATCAAGCTGATCAATCCTCCAAAGTTAGCAAGATCTAAGATCCATCCTGAAAGCACTCAGGACACTAAAACATTCAAGAGAAAACATATTACTAAAATAATGCATGAACTATACAGCTTTGTGAGCCAACCTCAGGGATCCTGAAGCTGCTTCTCCTCCATGAGATGAAGATGATGATGCATGGTGAGGCTGCATCCTAAATTGGGTAGAGCTAGAAATCTGTCTTGTCTTCTGATACTTTGACAGAATGCCCTTCCAATAAACCTGCAAATTTCATCACAGTAATCTTAACTTCCATAACCCAAACACTCTGCAGAAAATTCCTAGTAAATTTAAGAGTAGAAGAAAAACCATGCAGGTGGGTATAGTACCTAGATACTTACCGTTGCTCTCCCAGCCATCATGAATTTTTTTGGTTAGTCTGATCAGATGTTCTGATAAAGATTGACTACTTGGAATGATTTTTCTTCAGTTGATGCTGTGTATTTAAAGAGGTGCAGGCGATGGTATAAGAAAATGTATCTCTGAACTTACACACTTGCTGCCTCAGTAATCCGCCACCTAGCAACAACAACCAATATGGCCGCCACATCATATCGTGGGGAAGCATAATATCTTTACACATCAAATCTTTTTGGGAGTAAGATTTTGTCAAATGGGATACTAGGCAATTCTGTTATTGGCTTATGGTAACGGTCAGCACAATTCCATCCAACCCATAAGATTATTAAACTGGAGAGCCCACATTAGAAACCCAAAACTATGATTTTATAAAAAAAAATTAAGGGTTTTGTATCAAATCTACAATATAGGAGCATAAGTTATAGGTTGAAATCTTTTCGATGGGAGTTAAGGATTAAGGACTGTCCATTTCACTAAAGTCATTCCGAACACAATCTCAACCTCATTGCTTATGATGTTAGGGCCTTGCATTCAGCAAGTCTTGATCCATGATGGGCTCATTTATAACCATTCAACTTCACCAACAAACCGAAAAAAATTAATTTCATAGTTTATTTTTATTTAATAATGAAAATTGCTTTACTTTGTAATTTTTTTATCCTTTTAATTTGATTTTTGTGTAATGCCAAACATATAATTAGTATATTTTTAATTAACAGTTTGTGTAGAATTGAACTTTTTAAAATTTATTTATGTATATTTTTTAGAATTAATTTTATTCTACAAATTTGTCTATTTCCCCTCCTAAGCCAAATCTATATTTATAGAAGTGGTCTAGATTACTTCCACTCACAAAAATGATCCCTTGCATTTTAAAGTTCAAATTCAAGATTAGACCCATTAATTTTTCCTTCATATAGTCGTTATGTGCTAACTTGAAGCTTGAAAGATAATACTTACACCTTTGGAATTGTATAAAAGTATTAACCCTAATTCATTTTAAGTACCTAGAGTAATAAAGGGAAAGAGTGTCTCTTTCATACATCACAAATATAAAATAATCATCTAGTGAAATCAACACTACATTAGCATTATAAAACATACATGCAATGGACTAATTATCCATGTAACGTGAAAAATCTCAAGCATGTAAACCGAGCTTTTATGTGAAGATCAAACTAAAAAATTTGAGGCAAGCCTAAAGTGAAATTCTAAAAATTAGCAAAGATTAGATATGTAGGCAAAGATCAAATTCATGGGTCTAGTTCCTAGATCCACAATTACAATATCGATCCTACAATCATGAAAAAGATCCTAACAAAAGAATAAAGATTTTGAAGATTTTTTTGCATTAATTTGATAAAACCTTAATTATCTATGTAATAGTGACAAATCACTTGATGACACTTTGCAAAGTTATATTGTACATTAATCTTAGAGCTAAATACCATTAATTATTTAAAATTCCAAGCATTTCAAAATGTTTATCATTCCCACTTCCTTCTCCTTAGATATATATTAGTTAATGATGATTAGTTTATTTATTTTAATTTTTTAATGTATAGAAAGTAGTATCATATTTTTACATTTTTATGAACCTAAATTTCTTACTTGGGTAAGTGCAGAAAGATGGGGGACCAAAACGTGATCCCGCCACTTTTTGGCCCCATAGAAGATATAATGCAAACACGTTATAACATATTCACATTATGATCAACATAAAAACAAAATAGCAAGAGTTCGAGCTCATTTGAACTCGACCTCTCACCCATAAAAAAAAAACTACAACCTTACAAGAGTGCACTCATGTTTTGAAGTTGCACAATATTTGTCCAATCACCATGAATTCACCACCAAAATGTCGTCATGGCAACCCTAAGGTTGAAGAGGTAAGTTTTGTTAGTTTTTTATTGTAAAAATTGACTATTTAGCAAGATAGAAATGGTTTTGAGCAATTTTTTTAATTTCTAGGAATTGAAAAAATCCCCCATTAATTGATGAAAATCATCATTCACCAATTTATGAAATCCTTGGTGAAGAACAACCACAACAAACCCCTATGGCAATGCCTCAACATTCTCTTGAGATGCCAGAAAGCCTACTAGGGAAAATAGAAAACAACAAGAAAGCACTTCGAACAATAATTCAAAAGTTGAGAGAAACCTCACATCACTCTACCCTTGCCACTTCATTGGAATCTATCATCTCTCACATAGATTCCATGAGTGTCCAAATTTACACCTAGTCAAACAAGAGGGAAGAAGCAAGAGACTTTTATGTTGATAAATTATCCTATCAACAAATAAAACAAAAGAAATGAAATTTGACTTGTGTGCAGTGTTCACTAACACATGAACTAATGCACCCCTACACAACACTTGTAGGAGGTTCCCTATCCATTGGTGCCACCACCAAGGGATAAATTATTATTTTTGGATAGGCGGTGGATAATTTTTACCATCCTCCATGCAACAAAAATGAGGTCCCATAATAATTTTTGAGGAAAATCTATTGTGAGTGTCCTCAATGAGATCCTTAACTACTTTGACATGCAAAAGTTATAGGGTAGAGGTGGGGGATCTATACAAGACAAAGTGGGGGCACAAAGACCCCTTGCTAGGTTGGACATTGAGCATGTCACAATCCCTTCTATTGTAAAGGAGAGTGTTGAGGTTGAGATCCTACACTCTATTAGCTTGGTCACTTAAACCCTTTTACAACACACTAAGCCTCTAGCACAAGTTGATGAGAGTGAGTCTTCTAGGTATCAACGTTCATCTCATACATGTCAAAACTACAGGTTTATTTGTGATTGTGGTTCTAAGGACAATTGGGGTGCACATGGCCAACAATAGGACACATCCATATTTGGATTGAAGATAGTGCTCAAAGATGAGATGCTCTATGATACATTTAGCATTGATAGACAAGTAAATTTGAACGAGGTTAAAATCACTTTACTATATTTCATTTTGAAATTTAAGATTAAATTAAATTACTAAATTTATTGTAATAAAATTTTAGGGTCGAAGTGTTCACCTTGTGTCTAGCAACCGTTCAACTGTAGATTACATGACAATGTCAAGTCCATAGGTATGTAATTAGTAAATAAATAGTAAAAATAGTACATGTGAATATTTTTACTTTATATGAATGTGGTAATATTTAAATTCACATTGGATGTTGAATAGGTGGATGTTGGGCCTTTGACATCATAACGTGTTAGTCAAAGTGGCCAAACATCTTTCACTAAGATAACCTTGACTATTATTAATCATTGTGTTGTAAAATAATGTTAGGTATATTTTGTTAATTTAATAACATTGTTTCATTTCAATTATTGACATCATATCAGAGTCCTCCCAATATTTGTAGGGCAATGGAGGTGTGTGTTGTTGTAGCAGTATTATCTTTGACTCATTTGACAAAGGTATGATCTACATTAGTAAAATTCATTATTTTTTGTTGTTTTATCCCATGTCTATTAGTGCAAATTTGAATCATATTCATTTATAGTTTAATTTGATTTTTGATGCTTGTCACAAGATATTAGAACTCTAGTTTGTGTCCCTTAGATGGATGATGAGAGGCAATGATCAATTGAGAGAGATTATTGAGTGACATAAAGTGGTTATTTGATTATATGACATTCTATAATTTATTTATATATATTAATGTGTGTATATTTTTATTATATTACGTAGAGATCCAAAAAAATATGAGAGGAGGTCCAGTCAATGGGTTTGAAAGAAACTATCATCACCAAGCCTCTCCATCCACTTGACAATCAAAGACATCTCGTGATCTCTTCCATTCCCCTTGAGAGGTGATTATATTAAGACTTTTTTTTATTCCTATATATGGAAGTTTTGTACACATATTTTTGTATTATAGATTTTGTCATGCCTATATGGCTTATTGTAACCTATATGGCTTTATTGTAAGTCTGTATGGCTTTCTTGTACTTATGTATTGTACTTTTACAGACATAGAATTCTATGCCTATATGGATTTTTAGTTAATACAAAACTATTTTACCAATGTTGTCCATATTTTCTATAAATGATTAATTGAATAAATGAATAATTGCACAATTAAAATATAGATATTTTATTTGATTAATTGAATAAATTCCCAATTATTTTAGTCTTTCATCTTGTCCAATGAGTTAGATCCTAGTCTAGGTCTTGTTTGATCACTTTGGCTTGGTCATGTAAAGGTTTGATTGGATGACATGGTTTATATGAATTATTAGTCCTAATATATGCTATGGAGTGAGTTTGGTTGATTTATTTACTTGTATCTATTTTGAGATGGCTTTGAATAGATGAGAATGGGATTGATTCTTGGTGTATCTTGATGAATAGTTTGTGTGATCACATTATCAAGAGCATTGAAATCCTCCATGATGAGTTTTAGAATCTTAGGTTGTTTATAGTATCATCTTTCTCATTGCATTGTTATGTTATTTTACCTCTTAAGGTGGATCCTAAATAAGTGTGAATTTTATTTCATCTTATTTTTTCTCTGGATAGATATTCCATATTATTTGGTATACCATGGCATGATAAATTGAAGTATATCCCTTGTATTATACATTAATGAGTTAAAAATGCTCACGAGGGTAGAATTGAAAATATTACATAGATCCTGTAAGATAGGGGGACCACCCATTGCAAGGCCCCAGGTCACGAAAGGACAAGAGTGGAAAGGCTGCCCTAACTTACCTTAGATTAAAGGAAGGTTAGGATGAAAAGGATGAGAATGATGAGGATTATATGTCCTTCGATCACTCTACAATCCTAGGAATTGAAGGGAGACTAGAAGAGTCGCTTTCTAGAGTCAACTCTGCGTCTCAGGTAGCTCTCTGTCCGAGGACAGAAGCATGTTGGGATAACAACATGATGCACTGGCGTCTCACAGGTATGCTGGCATCTGTACAACTAGAAAACCAGAGAGACGAGGTTGGAATCCCGAGAAAGGATTGATAGTCGAGTCTAACAATTTCAGGAAGTAAAGAATGAGATTAAGAAGAGAGAAAAGTAAATACGAAAGTGATAAAAGAGGTATATTACTGAGAGGGTGACGAAGATGATCTCGTAGAATATCCTCCTTGCCAGCTTGCTTTGAACTCTCTCCACCTACACACAATAAAGGGATAAATTTTTGGGGTTGTATACGGGCCTGCCTCAATCAGATGCCCATCTTGGTGTTTCCACCTCCACAGACAACCAAGTTTGGAATAGTAGAGATAATGATAAAGAAAAGAACTACAAGCTACGTAAACACAAAACACTACAAGCAGTACATGCTTACTCAATTGAAAACAATATGAGAGATTAGAGGAGCTTACCACCTCCGTCCAAAGCACTCAAGGCTTGTGGAGGAGAGAACAAGAGGGACTCAAGCCTCTGTTGCCACGATGTTTGTCCTGTGCTTGCACTATCAGAGTGATGGAGTAGTGGATTGCTGTAATGGAGTGAAAGAATGCTACTATGAAGCTTGAATGGGTGCTGAAAGAGTGGAGAAAATGTGAAGTGATGAACTCCAAATCTCTCAAAACTTGAGAATGGATGGAATGGTCAAGAATATGAAGGAGAAGGTGAAAAATGATCATATTCGGGTCGGCCAGCCGAAGAGGGACATTACTCTTCGACTTCCAATCAAAAATGTAACGCCTCTGCAGTCTCCAGCCGCAGGAATCTGTCAGGCATAAGCGTGCCATGTAGACGTCTACGCACCGCGTGGGAATCCCTGTGTCCCCATCGACACACAAATAAGGCACCAAGTGGAATGTGAGCATCTAGCTTAAGTGGAATTAAGCCTCTGCCTTAGGTTTTCTAAAGTGCAAGGGGGTAAAAGGGAATTTGCGTTAGGGGTGGAAATTCATGCTCATACATTTTTCCCCCACTTTAGTGAGCACGAGTAATGATGAGTGCTTCGATAAAGTAGAGTAGTATAGAAGTAATAGAGTAAGAGATGTATACCTGAACTGACGAGGAAGCAGTGCACGGTCTAGCAAAATCGGAAGTGCAGGAGAGGACTTCATAGTTCCGCGGAACTACAAAGCTAAAGTACAAAAGTACCTTACAGGCTCATGGTCCTGCAAGGGGGGTATCTTTCAAGAATTCTCACATGAAGGAAACCAGGAAAGGCACCTTACAGACCCACAGACCTGTAAGGAATACATCCCCCAAGAAATCTCACATGAGGGAGATTGTGAAAAGGGGACTCTGTAGAGTCAGAAGTGGTGACATGTTTACCTGCAGATAAAACACATCAGGAAGCGGCCACACAGGCCAGTGAATGGATAGTCACACATACCATCACTAAGTTGTAAGGCTTTCAAAGGGGTCCCTCGAGAACCCTTCAAAAGGAAGGAGGGTCCACTCAAAGGACACATTGTTTGAAAGGTAAGGTCTAGTTGGGTTGTCCCCAAGCTATACGCAAGGAAGTGAGGAAGATCTAGTCAGGCTTCCCTTGGACTAGACGTCGAGGTGTGAAGTCGGTCTAGTCGGACTTGCCCCAAGCTACACATCATAGAACTTGTTAAGAGTTTTTGAAGGGGTCCCTCGGGAACCCACGTGAAAAGAAAGGGGTCCACTCAAGGGACACACTATTCAAAATCTTAATGTCTTCCTTCTCAAATTGATTCGTCATCAAGGAATCCTTTTGAAAGATGTTCACTTCATCAAAGAAATTTGAAAGGAAGGAGATGTGCTCATACAAGGGGAAGACTAAGACTGTTCCCACTTCGGGGGAGGCTTTCCAAGTCCTTTCTTTACGAACCCATGATGAAGGAAACACGTTCCGCTAGGATTTCAAGTTGAGAATGCAATTCTATCAAGGAAGTGTGTGAAGGGTCTTCAAGAAAAGATTTGTTTGGAAACAAATGCTTTTTCTAAAGACCAAGTAATGTAGAAGAGGCGTTGTCACACATGAAAGGGACAACTCAAGCAAAGACAAGAGAAAGATAAAGAAAACATATCACATACAAAGGGCACAGGGGGATCTGGTTTCACGGGGTTAGATCTGCCTTTATTTATAAATAGTAGGTAATCGCAGTAAGAGGCGAAAGATCATCAATCCCCAACCAGATCAAGAAGAATGCATGAAAGACAAAGTAAAATAAAAATTGGGTCAACATGGAAGGAGGCCTAAATTCTCTTGACGCTTTACATTGTCCCCAATTTACCGAAAGTCAATCACAAACATGGAAGAATGATGACACATATAGAGGAAGGTTTTACAACACAAACACCACGCCTGTATCCACACACCAACAATGGTGACAAGGGTCATCCAAGCATATGTAGCACGATCGTAGGGGAACACATGTCATGACACACACACACACATCTAATCTAAAGATCAAGAAGAGGGTCTCCCCCTAACACTAGTCAACCAAGAGGTCGTCAGCTTCCCACTCTAGATCATCGAAGGGGGAAGGATGATGAGCCTGCAATAGTGTAATGTTAAGGGGAGGAGCTTCTGATCCTCCCACAACAAGGGCCAAGGCAGAGGGACCTGTGAGGTCTCCGTTGCTTAGCTCTTATGGGTCTAGGGTCAACGACCTAGTGAAGATCGTTGACAGGGTCAAAAATTCATCCACCGAGTTAAACATGCACTTAACGGGAGTGCCATGTTTCACCTCGGCAGACGAAGGAGTTTGCACCCAAGGTTCACCACTGGGCTCACCGAGAGACTCAAGAGCGGTGATAAACTCAGGGGAGGCTGGGACTAGTTTCATTACTAAGATAGAACAAGTCAACCTAGGGCCACCTTTCGAAGAAGGTGGGCTCTTCTTACGTCCTCCATTACTGAAGGGGCCATGCTTTACCTTCTTCTTCATTGAAGGAGGTGAACTCCCCACAGATGAAACAAGGAGGGTCGAGGGAGTAGAGGAAAGAACCGCAGTGGACACAACTGAAGTGTTCACCATGTCCATGGGATTTGGGAAAGGCAAGACATCTGGGATGAAAGTCACCAAGGGCGGCTTCGCCGATGGAGCGATAAACACTTGCGCCCTTCCAGGTGCATGTGCGCTCACAGCGGGAACCGAAAGAGACTCAAAGATGAAAGGAGGAAAATAGGAGGAGGCAGCAAGAGGTACAACCTTATCCTCCTCCTTCTTCTGTAAGGAGGCTTGCTTAGATAGGAGAGCCTTTCACCGACTCTTGCACTCGCGCGCAAGGCAGTTTCTATGGCTCTTCGAATCGGAAGCCGAGATTTGTGAAGGGACAAAAGGATCCTGCCTAGCCATGGGAGTGTCCTCTGTAGCTATCTCCAGTGGAAGGGAAGGCTCCTAAATGGGAGAAGGAAGGGCAGGTTCAAAAACGATGGGAGGAGTTGACTCTAATGCCTTGACGACGGGACTCTTCCCGTTCACTGTTTTAGGAACATGAACAGTAGGAGGCCGTGGAGGTCGAGACAGAGAGGAATCTCCATGAGGGGCTCTCTATCTTCCATAACGAATGGGCCTAGGCTCAATTGGTAAGACATGAAGCTCAAATGCAGGACGCTTGGCCTTTCGCCAAGTAGGCACCATGGGATTCTCTCGCAAACGTGAGATAGAAGCAGATGGTACCGCAAAAGGATGAGAGGAAGCATCAGGCTGAATAGTGGATGAGGAAGAAGGAGGATATCAAGACCACTTCCCTTCTTCTCTTTTATGTGCCTTGGCGGCATCACTATCAGCTTTCAAACAAGCTCTATGTGAAACAACATAAGGCGAAGGAGGGAATCTCACTTTCAGCCTAGCATGCCCTCTCTTATAGTTTTGATACATGTGGTGTAGGAGGTCCTTCCTCAATGGGAGAGGACCAAGGGATGTAGGCAAAAATTAGTCTAAGGTATAGCTGCCACGTGCAACTGGTGGTCTATAGCCAGTGTCATGGACAATGTGTACCGAACCTCCATGAACAAACTTCATACATTTATGTATAACTGAGGGAATTGATAGCCACTAGCCAGGGGATACCTAGCTTCACTCTGAAGAGTTCAAACCCCAAGATGATGTCAAACTTAAGGCTTACAAACTTAGGTCCAACAAGGACCAATAGGATGATACTCCCTATAGGAGGTATGAAAAGTTTGTCGTGTGTGCGGATGGTGCTCTCAGGTGCATCATACCCATCCTTATGCAGGAAGTTAATCAACATGATCTCCTCAGTTATGATATTCACTTGCAATGTCAGATCAATGAGAATGCCTACTATAGTGTTCCCATTTATCCTCCTAGGAATGTAAAGAAGAGATGGATCTCTATTGAAGCCCATCGGCAGGTCCTGTGAGGTGAAAGTTATGCTAGTACCACTACCCACAGTCTACACAAAGGGAATAGGTTGATTAAGGAAAGAGGCCATCATGCACATCACATGGTACTTCTACAGAGCCTCTCTAAGGTTTACGAGATAAAGTAGTGACCCAATTAAGGTTTCGTTACACAATACTTTGGAACCTTCCAACTACACCTACTAGGGGTCGCAGGTTGGGTTGCAAGGCGAGAGCCTCACAACACTCACACCTACAACACTCCTAGGATATGAGGAAAGGAACTTTCTGTATCACAAAACAGAACCAAAATGGTTCATGTCGGGTTCACCAGAATGTAAGATAGGGGGACCACCCACCGAAGGCCCCAGGTCACGAAAGGTCAGGAGTGGAAAGGCTGCCCTAACTTACCTCATTTTAAAGGAAGGTTAGTATGAAAAGGATGAGAATGATGAGGATTATATGTCCTTCGATCACTCTGCAATCTCGAGAATTAAAGGGAGACTAGAAGAGTCACTTTCCAGAGTCAACTCTACGTCTCGGGTAGCTCTTTGTCTGAGGATAGAAGCACGGTTCTGGGATGACAGTGCGGCGCGCTGGCATCTCACAGGTGTGTTGGCGTCAATACGGCTAGAAAACCAGAGAGACGAGGTTGGAATCTCGAGAAAGGACTGATAGTCGAGTCTAACAGTTTTGGGAAGCAAAGAACGAGATTAAGAGGAGAAAAGTAAATAAAAAAGTGATAAAAGAGGTATATTACCAAGAGGGTGACAAAGATGATCTCGTAGAATATCCTCCTCGCTAGCTTGCTTCGAACTCTCTCCACATGCACACAATAAAGGGAGAAATTGTTGGGGCTGTATAGGGGCCTACCTCAGTCAGACCCCCGTCTTGGTGTTTCCACCTCCACGGATAGCCAAGTTTGGAATAGTAGAGATAATGATAAAGAAAAGAACTACAAGCTACATAAACACAAAACACTACAAGTAGTACGTTCTTACTCAATCGAAAACAATAGGAGAGATTAGAGGAGCTTACCACCTCCGTCCAAATCTCTCAAGGCTTGTGGAGGAGAGAATGAGAGTGACTCAAGCCTCTGTTGCTGCGGTGTCTATCCTGTGCTCGCACTATTGGAGTGATGGAGTAGTGGATTGTTGCAATGGAGTGAAAGAATGTTGCTACGAAGCTTGAATGGGTGTTGAAAGAGTGGAGAAAATGCGAAGTGATGAACTCCAGATCTCTCAAAACTTGAGAATGGATGGAATGGTCAAGAATATGAAGGAGAAGGTGAAAAACAACCATATTGGATCGACCAGCCGAAGAGGGACATCACTCTTCGACTTCCAATGAAAAATGTAACGTCTCTATAGTCTCTAGCTGCAAGAATCTGTCAGGGACGTAAGTGCGCCGCACGGACATCTATATGCCTCGCGGGCGTCCTTGACAGAAACGCCCTCACCGACACACAAAAAAGGTGCCAAGTGGAATGCGAGCAACATGCTTAAGTGGAATTAAGCCTCCTCCTTAGGTTTTCTAAAGTGCAAGCGGGTAAAAGGGTATTTGCGTTAGGGGTGCAAATTCATGCTCATACAGATCCATATGAGCCTCTTATTGAGGCAATTCATTTTACCATGGATACTTACATATACACTCCTAGAGAAGCTCCTTATGATAGTGAGAAAGAACTTTATGAGGTGTATCAACATAGATTAGAAGAACAAAGGAAAGAAAAAAAATATAACTAAAATATCACACAATCATATTATATTTTATTCCCCTATTCCACCTAAGAAGTATAAGGGTCATATATTGCAAAAGTTTGTATTTCATGCTAAATGTACTACTCTGTTGATTCCAAAGAAAATGGTTATGGTCCATCAATTGTAAATGAAGCTCCTATATTTCTATCTATTGATAATGTGTTGAATCCAAGTTGAACATAATGTCTTTAAAGTTTAAGGGAATCATTTTCAGAGGAGTGCAAACTTGATAGAAATTTTTATATGACATGTAAACTATTCTTGTATGCTTAATATGGGTCTTATAGGTCTTTCAATAGAAACCTGTATTCTTGAATTCTTAGTGATACATAATTAGGGTATTAGTATACATAAGGTATGGTTGCTAGAGGTCTAGTTATATTTAACATATATCTTCAATTTTCACATATAGACCTCCTGGATTACCTTTCATGGTTTTGCAAATTCAAAAGTGTAGGATATTTTCCCACTCTTAGATCAATGGGCCCATTACTATTTGTATCCTAGTCATGAGTTTCATCCCTTGTATTGACATCTTAAAAATAAATCCTTAAGTATAGGCCTTGTGTACATTCTCTAGGTTTTTAGGATAGTAGTTTTTAGTGTTAGTAAATGACATCATTAATGGGGAGCTAAGAATGTTTATAGTGTTTGAGTTTATTGTCATAATATTTTAAGGTCATTTTTTTTGTAGAAATATCATTTTATTTGTGTGTACTTGGTATCTCATTATCTTTTGCAACAAATGCAACCATTTCTAAGGAGATATATTACCAAAGTTTTATGATTAATAAGTTCATTTGTTGGGTGAATTGTTGGCATCCAATCAAATGATGCCAACAAATAACATTGGTATTAGGGACTTAATTGCTACTCTATTTTACATGATTTGATTGGTAATAATTTTCTCATAGATAAATATCAACCCTATCTAATCCATCGAAGATCACTTTTACTTTAGTGTTTTATCCTTAATCTTTGAGGTGGTGGTTCCATTATTTTTATTTAAATAATTTTAGCTACTTAAGGTGTGCTCATTTGAAAAATATTTGTTTTGCAATGTAACATACCCAAAGTTTACCTTATTTATTTCACCTAAGTTTTAACTCAAAATGTGAAAATTTCAAGTACACAAATACATCAAAATAAAATTTTCCTTTTCAATAACATATTTGCACATTTGAAATAAACCTATTTCAAATTACAATGCATAATAGGAGTATTATTACATAATCCCAAGTAATGAATTCACCTTTCAATACAATTTACAAGTAGATTCAAGATCATAATTACAATTCATAGCTTACAAGAGCTTAATGGTACAAGAGTATAATGGTCAAGATGTCATCATTTGGAATGCACATCTTCATCTTCTTCTATTTCACAAGCTTCAACTACCAACTACATTAGGGAGAGTATCACCCAAGTGATTTTTTTCCAACCACAGACTTAATGTGGTCCCTCACACATCTTCCTAACTAGTAAGATAGCCCTACTCTTCAATGAAGAGTTTGGCATGGAAACCCTCTAGTATAATGCCTACCTGGGAATGGTGTCGTTTCCTACATAACTAGTGTTTCCATACACTAGATACCCACCTAACATGCATAACACTCCCTACTAGCTATGCAATCCTGACTCATAGTGAATTGACAAAGTGTACATAGTGGCATCTACACTTTGGCCAAAGTTTTCATATATATAAAAAATAATTCCACTTTTTATGAGGCAGTGTCATATGCTCACCCACCACCTTGCTCGACTTGGAAATTCTATTGACTTGTGTAAACTCTTGAATTGGTTTGAATTCAAGATTTAAATAACATAAACAAGATTGGACATACAAAAGTGATAATACACTTATATTGATATAACTAATCAATTAGGTATAACCCAACTTCTTGAATACCTTGTTACACATTTGTAACATTCTTGGGATTGAAAAATGCCCCTTATTCAAGTTCTTTCCTTTAATCATGAAACTAACGACTCTCCTAGTTCATACATAATTAGTTAATACTAATGACACCATTCCATCGATTGGACACATCTGGTGCCATTCTAAAGCACTGTCCATATGTCTATATGTATAATAATTCAGAATTAAACTTGATTTGAAGACTACTTCTTCATATTGAGTTTTAGACTCTTTTTTGTCATATCTATTCCTCTACCAATACCTTCTTCCTCTTCATGGTCAATCTCTATATCAAGTAAGCAGTCAACATTCCACACTTAGTATTTTTGTATGCTCATTTACTTCCAATTTGTAACAATATCATCTTTAATGCAACCTATATTTGTGGCGATGTTGTGAAAATGCTTGTATAGAAGTAGCTCACTCCAACAAAATGTTTCAATTTTTTTTGAATCCTCATTGGAGTAGCATAGAATCGAGGAAAGACATTGCCAATTTTCTTTTGTTTCTTGCATTTCCACTTGCACCCTTTCCGTTTGGACAAAAATGAAAATGATTGTGCAAATTCAATCAACATTATGGTTTCCATCTCAATAGGATGTTGTATATAAGAATGCAGATAGGTTGATTGTAATGTATTTCATTTATATTTGTTTTGATTCGATGTAAAACTTTTCGACCAACATTTAGTGTCATAAATGTGTGATTTAAAACAACAAGTGGTAATTTGTGTAGCATATGACATGTTTCTTGTGCACTTATATCATGGTCTGTAATAATCTCATACATGAATTTTCTATATGCTACAATAACTTGGTCTTCTAGTGATTGATTTTTATAGATTTGTGTTAACATATCAATACAACTTATATTTTCTCTCTACTTTCGATGCATACTTGGAAATGTATTTAAGAATGAGCATTTTGGAAATGACAGGTTGACAATCCATATTATCTCTCCATATTGAAATCATTTTTGGGCTATGTATATGTAACCTATCATCATTTTGTGTAGGGGAAAATGTTTTTTTTCCAATCATCGCAAGACAATGAAGAGGTAACACATTCAGGCCAAAGATCCTTGCAATGACACTCTACATTTTGACCCTTCTTGCATAGGCATGTTGCTTTAGTAAACTTTGTGTTCCTTTGGACACTATTTATTAATTCTTCATAGTCAATAAGTGTAGATCATCCTGGGTAGAGCGATGGCGGGTGTTGTTTCTATCAAATAGACATCGAGGGTTCCATGCATTGACATATTTGTCAAAGAATTATTTTTCTCTTTCTACAATAGTAGGGTTTTCCCAGTCAAGGTTGTCCATGTCTGGTGCATTGTCAAGCCAAATGAGCCCATGTACATGTGCAAAACCTTGATGTTGCCACTCATATCTATACCAATAATTTTTTGCATGAAGGAGCTTTTCAGTTACTCCTTCATGAAATGTGAATCATTGATGCAAGTATAGGGATGTGGTATGTGGGTTATTAATAATATTATCTATGCAGTCTTTGTTAGTTTATGATTGTGTTGGTCTCCCAGTTAAAAACAATCATTGTAAATCTAACCATTTAGTATCTATGAAACTTAATGTGAAGATAAGTGTGGGTGATCCTATTTGGTTGATCATATTTAAAAGTTCACCATGACACTTATTACAATATGAGTGTGTCCCTCTTAGGGAAGATCCAAAATGCATTAGTTGTTCAACAAGTTGAGTGTCAGGAAGTTATTGTAGATGGATTAGAAGACTGTCAATGGTGGTTGGTATGTAATTCTCAGGATTTCTCTTCACAAACACAGAGGCAAGTCCTTGGCTACGATGGTGCATCATAAGGCTGAGTACAAAATAGAAAAATCATGGATGGCTTCCAAATCTATTATCATGAAACCTCATTAAATACAAGACATATTCATGCATCTCAACTTGTCTATAGATGGGTTGCAAGTGTAGTGCAATTCCATTTGGAAAGACTGTGGGAAAATCCATTTCTAATAGGCTCTCAATATTGTATTCATTTATTGGTGAAGATTCAAGTGTTGGCCAATGAATAAATTTGTCATTTTCATCTCTAACTTGCAAAGCTTCTTTTATGATTTTTATCTCATGTCACATATTTGGTAATTTAGCCATAAATGAGGATGAGTAAGTTATTTCATTTTTAGGTTGATCCTCAATAATTGTAACTTCTATGAGTATGTGCACCAATCTATGACACAAAAAAGATGCCACTTTTTTTTTTTTAACCTAAAATGACCATTTGGCGAGCACCAAATGAAATGCATCATTTGGCGAGCAACAAATGAAATGAATCATTTGGTGAAAAAAAATAAAAATGCATCATTTGGTGAGCAACAAATAAAATGCATCATTTTGCGAGCAGCAAATTTGGCGCTCGCCAAATGTGAATGTTGCGATTTTAGAATGCATTTTGTTGAAGTGTTTCTTTTTTTCTTTGTCTTTATCTTTCTCTGCTAGAGAAACTATTGTAGTGTAGGAAATTTTACACCTTTACAATTTCACACTTTGTTTGGGTCCCTTAATTTATTGGACTTAATTAAGCTTCTAATTTTCCTAAATTATGCATTCCAAACCCTTGTTATTCCCGTTTTTCGAAAGGGAAACCGATATTTAAATAATGCAATTAATATTTTAATCACCTTGGAATGTGAATGTCCTAGACTTTTAGGTCAGGACCCATTCGCCCAAGGGTGAATGGGTCCCCTTTAAGTCCTAAGACCCATTTTTAAATATGTTTTTGGTGGTATTTTAAAGATTCAAATTCAATATGTAATTGTCGGCTCTTGGAATCTAATTAAATCAAGAAATTAGATAAACACCAATAAATACATAGTCTTTTTATCAATTCAAATCTAAGGCATAATAAGACACACAATCAAGAGATCATATGAGAAAATATTATTATCAAGAGAATTCAAGAGTAGATTTATCACTCATTTATTGTAGCATCCAAGATCCTAACATCATGTTCAAGCTTATGTTTGTTCATGTCATCTTGTGAAGGCTAACATGCATTGTTGATCCTAAAACATCCAAGCATTTTCAAGTGTCCAAATCCATTAAACAAAGAAAGATGAAGTTCCTTGGAGTGATGTGTTTGTCTTCAGTCCTCTAAGGGAAGCCATTGAAGGTTTGGTGAGTTGTAGCAAGAAAGTGTTCATTCATAATTTCCTTCTCCATTGCCATTATCTTTCTATCAAAATTTTTAATTACCAAACATGGGGTTTGACTAAGGTAAACCACCTTTCAAACAAAACAATTTTTCCCTCTCTTTGTATGTGCAAATTACAGGTTGAAGAAGGATTGAAGATCTTGAAGAGCAATTTTACATTCTTTCATTTGTTGCATTCATTGTTGTCAAGACACAAAAATTTAGATTCATATTTTATTTCCAATTTTCCAATAGTGATTATGCAACACATAAGCTAAGATCCTATCTCATAGGATTGCCAAAAGAATTTTCAGAAGCCCTAACCAGGACCCATTCGCCCTAGGGCCAACCTATCCTTCAATAGAGCTCAAAATCAACTTTTAGTGACTGGTACATGTGTCCTTACCCTTCTCATATCTGTCTGCAAAATGTGGTTTCAATTTTTGTACTTTCAAGAATTTGCATTTCATGTTCTAGGTATCATAATTCATTTAGTTTGAGCATTACATATCATTTCAATTTGGTTTCAAATCTATCCTATTGTCTTAAGGGCTGAGGTCCAGGTTTGATTGACTCACCATTGATGTTGAAATTCAATCTGATGCAGAGGGGAAGGACTCAAAACAATAGTCTTGACACTTTCCAATTAGGGTTTCAAAGAAAACAAGGCACAAGTGCTTCTTTGGTCATTTTGGCAATGTGTTCCTCAAGCCGAACACATGGGAAAAACCATAACATCACTCAAACCTTGAGGGAAGCATGTGGTAAGGGAAAAAATGGCGTGTTCAAACTTTTCTCAACATTCTCCAAGGGTTCCCAAACATATACAACCCCAAGCAAGTGATCAATGCAAACTAGATATTGTTGCACCTAGGTGTAACAAGGAAATGAATTCAAACAAAAGGGAAAGAATTCTTGTCATCTAAGTTCCTGGAGACTTTTGTAGGCTTCTAACATCATGCCAACATGTTACTTTAACCCTCCATTGATAGAAAATGCAAGGATCATTCAAAGACACCAATAACCTAGGGTTGTTGGGATCGTTTCATTGTAAATCAGAAATTTCTATCAAAGAGATCTCCTTCACACGTGTATGAAATGATCCCAAAACTTGCAGGGATGTAGATGATGTGAAGACATAATTTCACACCCTTGCAACATTTTTCCATGGTGGAAACTCGAGTTATGGCATTTTTTTGCAAGTTCGAAACCTTAGGCAGGGTTTAGAGCAATTTTCACAAAAATGCTTGTATCTCCCCTAAAACTCAATGGATTTGAGGAAAACAAAAAGAATTGAAAATTTTATGAACCCCTGCAACTTTCCAAATCAACTTTTGGTCTGTACCAACAAGTACAAATCTATACAATGTGAAAGAACAATTAGATTTTGCAAGAAAATGCAGTTTTGAATGTGCAAATTTGAGATTTTCTTCATTCCAACTTCAAACAACCTTCTCAAACCCTTGGGGTCAATAATATAAGGAATATTTAACATGTTACAATGATTTCCAACTAAAAAAATGACCAACAACCTCTTAGTTAACTCTAATGACAACTTTTACATCATTTTTTGACAACATTTTGACAACATTTTGACAACTTTCAACAACTTTTGCAACTTGACTCCAAAACATTACAAAATGGATTTAAATGACTCCAAATGGTCTCAAATGATCTTATTGACTCGAATGAAATCAAGAAACAAATTTTATCAATCATGACAATATTTTCCTCAAAAGGTGTATCAGGATGCCCTTACATCATAGTCTTTACACCTTTTGATCTCTTTACAAATGAAATATCTTAGGGAAATAAATAAATAAAGATAATACCCCCTTATTCATTAAGGATCTCCCATTTTCCAACGTTTTCAACTATATACATGAGATAAAAATTTAAATATAAGTTGAAATTTACATATGGACATTTAATTTCTTATACTTTAAGTTATATTTCATGTATATAGTTTTTAGGATGTTTGAGAGTGGTTTCGGATCTCTTGGAGTTATAATGAAAATTCTAGTTTTTGAAAGATCTTATAATTTTTCAGACAGTCAAATTTCACTAATCAACATGTCAAATTTCAGTAATCAAGAGGTCAAATTTTAGTAATCAACAAGTTGTATCATATTTCTCTCTCTATCTTGCTCATTGTTTATCTCTTATACTCAAGACCTCTCTCACTACCTCCATCCTTTTATCTGACTCTCTCCCCCTTGAGCTCAAGAACTACCTCTCTCCCTATCCATATTTCTTTCTCTCTCTCCCTCCTTCCCTCTCTACTCCCTCCTACCCCCTCCCTCCTACCCCCCTCTCTCTCTCTCCCCTCTCTACCTCTCTGTATCTCACCATTCTCTCTCTCTGTCTTTGTCTCCTTCTCTACTTTTCTCTATCTTCCCCCCCCCTCTCTATCTCTCTCTCTCCCTTCCTCCCACCCACCTTCCCTCTCTAATTATCCCTATCTAACCTATCCCTCTATACCTCTCTCTCTCTCCCTCCCTCTCTCAATATCTCCACCTTCCTCCTTCCCTCTCTACTTCACTCTATCACCTCTCTCTCTCACTTCTCCCTCCCTCTCTACTCTCTCTCCCTACCTCTCCCTAGCTCCCTCTTTCTCTCTCACTCTCTCCCCCTCTTTCTCTCCTTCCCTCTCTACTTCTCTCTATCTCACTATTCTCTCTCTCTCTACTCTCTGTCAACCTCTTTCTCTCTCCTCCTCCTTCCCTCTCTAATCTTCTCTATCTCCCCTCTCTCTCTCTTCCTTCCTCCCACCCACCTTCCCTCTATACCTCTTTCTCTCTCCCTTGCTCTCTCAATCTCTCCACCTTCCTCCTTCCCTCTCTATCACCTCTCTCTCTCACTTCTCCCTCCCTCTCTATCCTTTCCTCTCTACTCTCTCTCCCTACCTATCCATCCGTCCCTCCTCTCTCTCTCACTCTCTCCTCCCCCCCCCCTCTCTCTCTCCTTCCCTCTCTACTTCTCCCTATCTCACCATTCTTTCTCTCTACTCTCTATATCACCTCTCTCTCCCTCCCTCCCTCTCTATTTTCTTTGTCACCCCCCTCTTTCTATCTCTTTGTATTTGTCTCTCTTCCTTCCTCCCACCCACCTTATCTCTCTCTATACACTCTATCTCACCTCTCTCTCCCTCCTCCCCTCTCTACTTTTCTCTAACTCTACTCTCTATCTCACCTCTCTCTCCCTCCTTGCCTCTCTACTTTTCTCTATCTTCCCCCTCTCTCTATCTATCTCTCTTCCTTCCTCCCACCCACCTTCCATCTCTACTTATCTCTATCTAATATATCCCTTTATACCTCTCTCTCCCCCTCCCTCTCTTAATCTCTCCACCTTATTCCTTACCTCTCTACTTCTCTCTATCACCTCTCTCTCTCTCTCACTTCTCCCTCCCTCTCTCTTTCCTTCCCTCTCTACTCTCTCTCCATACCTCTCCCTCCCTTCCTCCTCTCTCTCACCCTCTCCTTCCCCCTCTCTCTCCCTCTTTCTCTCTCACTCTCTCCTTCCCTCTCTACTTCTCTCTTTCTTTGCTTCTCTCTATCTCATCTCTCTCTCTCTCCCTCCCTCCTCTCTATTTTTCTCTATCTCACCCCTCTCTCTATCTCTTTATCTTTGTCTCTCTCTTCCTTCCTCCCACCCACCTTCTCTCTCTCTACTTCTCTCTATGTCACCTCTCTCTCTCTCTCTCCCTCCATCCCTCCTTCCCTCTCTAATTTTCTCTATCTCCCCCTCTCTCTCTATCTCTCTCTTCCTTCCACCCACCTATTCTCTCTACTTCTCTCTATCTAACACATCCTTCTATACCTCTTTCTCTCTCCCTCCCTCCTTCCCTCCATACTTCTCTCTCTATCACCTCTCTCTCCCACTTCTCCCTTCCTCTCTACTCTCTCTCTATCTCACCTCTCTCTCCATCTCTCCCCCTCCTCCTCTTTCTCTCTCACTCGAGCTCCTTCCCTCTCTACTTCTCTTTATCTCGCCATTCTCTCTCCCTCCCCTCTTCTCTATACTCTCTCTCTATCTTACCTCTCTACATATCTATCCCACTTCCCCCCCCCCCTCTCTCTCACCTCTCTACATATCTATCCCACCTCCCCCCCTCTGTGTCACCTCTCTCTCTCTCCCTCCCTTCCTACCTCTTCCTCCCTCTCCCCACCTTTCTCCATTTTTGTATCACATCTTGGTGCACATTAGAGAGAGAGAGGGGGGTGGCCGGAAGAGAGAGAGAGGTGAGGGTGGGGAGGGAGGGAGAGGTAAAGAGGTATAAGTGAGATAGAGAGGTAGGTAGACATAGGGAGAGGGGAGATATAGGTATAGAGAGAGTGGTAGGGAGTTATAGAGGGAGAGGTAGGTAGAGAGAGAGGGGGGAGGGAGGGAGAGGTAAATAAAGATAGTTGAGATAGATAGTAAAGAGGGAGAGATAGGTAGAGAGAGGGCAAGGAGAGATAGAAAGATGAGGGTAGAGAGAGAGGTAGGTAGAGAAATGGAGAGGAGAGAGAGGGGGAGGGAAGAGAGAGAGAAAGAGAGAGGGAGGGATAGAGATGTAGGGATAGAGAGTTGACATAGAGAGAGTTGACATAGAGAGGGAAGGAGAGAGGAAGAGAGAGAGAGAGAGAGAGAGAGAGAGTATGGAGGGAGAGGTAGGTATGGAGAGAGAGAGAGGTGAGAGAAAGATAGAGAGAGGTAGGTAGAGAGGAGGGGGAGATAGAGAGGAGAGGTAGGGAGGGAGAGAGAGGTGAGAGAGAGAGGTAAGGAGGAAGGTGGAGAGATTGAGAGAGGGAAGGAGGGAGGGAGGGAGGGAGAGAGAAAGAGGTATAGAGGGATAGGTTAGATAGAGAGAAGTAGAGAGCGAAGGTGGGTGGAAGGAAGAAAATGGGGGTGAAAGAGAAAATTAGACAGGGAAGGAGGGAGCAAGAGAGAGGTGAGATAGAGAGAAGTGGAGAGGGAAGGAGAGAGAGATGGGGGAGAGAGAGAAAATTAGAGAGAGAGGTTTAGAGCATAAGAGATGAACAATGAGTGAGATAGAGAGAGAGGAAGATGATACAACTTGTTGATTATTGAAAGTTGGCCTCCTAATTACTAAAATTTGGCATGCTTATTACTAAAATTTGACCTCTTGATTACTAAAATTTGACATGCTGATTACTGAAATTTGATTGTTTGAAAATTATAAAATCTTCCAAAAACTAGAAATTGCATTATAACTCTGAGAATTGAAAACACTCTCAAACATCCTAAAACTATATACATGAAATATAACTTAAAGTATAAGAAAGTAAATATCCATATGTGAATATCAACTTATACTTAAATGTCGATTTCATGTATATAGTTTGACTGACTAAGAAAGACAAAGACAACGAAAAAAGAAATAAAAAGAAAATACATTCAAAAAACTCATCATTCACATTTGGTGAGTGCCAAATTTGTGCTCGTCAAATGAAAATTCTATTTCATTTGGCTAGTGCCAAATTTGGCTCACCAAATGGATTGCATTGGGAAATATCAACCCTTTGGGTTGGATGACCATTTCATGCCAAGGATGTAATTTTTTTGAAAGGGTGACAAAATTTCACACATTTTTGGTTGTGCTCTCCATCAAGTTTGCATGTGTTTCAATACAAATTTATAAAAATACTCTGATGACGTTAGACTCTTTCTTAGCTATCTAAATATGTAATTTTTTTATGTTTTGATTATGTTAAGGTTTTCATCTATAACTTCTCTTGTTAGTGCCTTCGTTTTTTTGTCAAAAACCAATATGTGCTAGTTTGGGTATATATTTTTATTCGTTCATTGGATTTTGAAACAAATTACATTTTTAGAAACTAGACTCCATCTTGCACGTAATGAGAAAAATGATTTTTAATTAGTTTTCAAAAAATTAGGGGGGAACTTGCTCAAATTTCATCTTTTCAGGATGTATCCACTTCGAAAATTAGTAAAATATTTTATATTCATTAAAAAATTACCGAAAAAACTAGCATAAACTACATGGCGATGAGGTAAAAATAATCTCATCATGATAACATAATGAAACCCTTCCTCATATATGCAAAAAACTTATTCTCTGCCAACTAATTAAACTTTAGGCATAATAATTGCTTATCTTTTGAGAAAATAATACAAACTTTATTTCTTGTGATTTATTGAAGTATTTTTCCAATGTAGATTTAATGGGTAGTTTTAAGTGTTTTGTAGGATAACAATTGGTCATCATACAACATTCAAAAGCATTCAACCAACATGAGCTCCAAAACTTTAGGATGATGGACCAAAATCATAGTTTCTTTTAGTTAAATTTTTGTTATGTTTTAAAGTTTAAGACTTCATGGCTCAACTCGAGCCTCTTTAATATTTATGTAATGGGCATTTAAAGACATAAAGTTTGTTTAAAATCGGTTACAAAATTTTTCAATGGTAATCTAAACCATCTGAAATATAGGATTTAGTTAGAAGTTTTTTATAAATATGTAATCTCCAGAAGTAAAAGATAGGCAGAATAGTACGGATATGTTGTCGACATGCTTTCTGAATATATATGAATAATTAAACTATTGCATATCAATCTTTGAGTTGTTGAAATTATGGATGAAGATTACTTTTAATGGAAGAGATTTCAATTACATTGTGCATGTGACCTGAGAACGTAGGAACCCGCTAGTTGGCCACTCAAGGGATGATAGATTAAATAGATGAGTACTTTCCTTTAAAGAATTCTGTCATTTTTTATTGCATGGATAATAATTATGAGTGGTCATTTTTTCATGTTAATTCTGTAGATAGTAATTAAGTCTGTTGTCTTAGAGTCTGAAGTTTCGGAGCACCCGCTATCTTTCATTTCCATAGTTACTTTTTGTTAACTGTTAGAAATGTTACTGTTATTAATTAGATGTTCCATGGATTGCTTACAAGTTTTTCTACTTTTGTAGTTTACATGCTTCTTAGTTTACTTATTTTTGTGTTTTCTAGTTTAGTTATCATGCTTTCTAGTTTAAATACTTTCCAGTTAACTAGTTAAATGACCTTAGGTTAAAATTAATTTCAATTGCTCTAAAAATACAGAAAATCTAAGAGAGATAGTCAAGTCACCTTCTATTGCAAATAGCTTTGAACAGTGCCCGGTCGATATATTGATGTTTTATCTTCTAAAGTAATGAGACCTAACGAGAGCCTATCACATGGTGTTAGCTAATTTCTCACAATTGCAAATTTTGAAATTCTAAACAGAAGTTAACTTTTTAGGGAAGCCACAACATATGCTATGTTGTTTTTTTTTTTGATAAAAATAGGACCACTTTTAGTGGATCCCTTTTTTAATCCTTAAGATCTTCATTATTTAAAAAAAAAAAGATTAGAAAGTACATTTGGGGCACTACAACTCTTGTTCTTATTGCATCTTCAAATTTTGAGAATAACTATCTTCATTTTCTTGTCAGACTGTGCTGATTTCAAAAAAAAAAGTGGCATCTTAAGAGCCATTTTTGTATCACAACTTGGTGCACATATCCCTGTGTCTAGTGTGACCATATTGTCACTACCAATATTGATGGTATGAAGCATGTTTGAAATGTTGATACTTGTTTAGGGAGTTGTGCAAGCGAGTCAACATCCACTTCAACATCTTTGTAGTAAGGGTCATACATGATTTTGTAGCGTAATGCAACCCGCACATGGCTTCTACTTACATAGAAATCACAATGGCTACCTTGTGTGTGGAATCTTCGAACCACTAAGACATCTAAGTTTATAATTTTATGTGGAAGATATCATGCTATTGTTTTTATATCTTGTGGAAAACTAATGGCGTGACCACTATATTTATATTGCCCTCCATGAACGTTGGTTACTTGTATAATTGGACTTACTTGTGCTATGAGCGTTTCTTCCACTTGTGTAAGTTTTTTTAGCTTGTTTGGTTGCTTCCCTGGGTCCATATTGTTAGATGATGAGAATCGATGTCTTCCTTTCTCACGAAAGCATCTAAGACAAATTGGACCATTGTTTGTTGAATTGGTATGTATTTTGGGGTAGCATTCACTGCATATTATGCATTCTTATAAGTTTGATAGTGCATCTATTCTATTGTGGAATCTTTTACAAGCTATGGCGATGTCATTGTAGAGATTGTGCATTGTTTGTTATGAGCTCATTGATGCAGAATGGGCATAAGGGTGTTCAGTTTGGGAGTTGTAGATGTATGCATTGCAAATGTTTGATGGTATGAGACTTGGACAATTTGTTTTTCTATGTGTTGCATATGATGACAAATACTTATTTCTTCTTTATGTTGCAAATAGTAGTCTTGACTTCTTTTATGGGACTTTGTTGGAGAATTTGCTACGATGGAGCTCGTCATCTATAAAGTAAATCATAAGCCTAAGTACCAATGATATGAGGAACAATAATATCTAGAATTTTTAAAAAATAATATGAATGGAAAAAAAGTGTCAATTGTATGAAATGCATTTCTACACACCCTAATTTGATTGTCGTACGGGATATGATTATTATGCAATATAAAGAAATAACTTGAAGAAGCATAATAGAAACATAATTTACTTGAGAACGATATCATTTGAAGTATGTATACATGTGAATGAATTGGCATATATGTAAACTCAAATATATAAAATTTACTATATATATTAATCGTCAAAATATGCGTTTACATAACATGAGAAAATGGAGGTAGATTTAGATACTATTATTATTGCACATATAATTGATTTAACCCAATAAGAGGGTGTTTTCACCAACAAAATCTATATTATCAACCTTTGCGATTGCTGATTTTAATCGTCCTTGAACACCACTCAAATCTTATGCAAATGAGAGGGTGAAAAGAAATTATTTGAATAACTCATTTGATTACAGTCTCAACACCAATTTCTGCTTCCTGATTGTATCGTAGCATATATAACTCCTCTGGAGACATACCAACAAGATTGGTGGCTGATTCTTCAAAAGCAATAGCCCATAATGTTCCTATATGATCTACTAGCTTTAATTGAAGTATGTATCTGTAACTACAATTTGAAAATGTAGCTTTGCACTTTGAACAGTACCATGTTTGATCATCATTTTGCACACTTTTTTCTTACATTGTTTCCCATCTACTTCAACCAAGGACCAAACACGGTATAAGGAGGAGGCATTAACCCCTTTAGAGAGGAGGCAACTTGGATATTTTGCGATTATTGTCTTGTATTTTCAAGAGACCTGCCTACAAGGACCTGTCTTGTAGTTCGAGAGAATTAGAGAACTAACTGTGAGTAGGTCAAAGCGCGATTGGATCAGTCATCGCTCATTGTCACCATCATTGAAGTTTTTTTTATGTTATTTGTGCAATAAGTCTGACCGCTTGGCTTAGGATTTAAGGAGAATTCAACCATTCAGCAGCAAACTGACATCAGATTTAAAGTAATAACAACTATCAGCACTTATCGCCATCTCCACAGCTCGGCACCAGAACAACATATACTTCTACGATTCCTCTAGCAGCCAAGGAGGAGACAAAAGTGAATCTGAAGACAGGTTACATCTGGAATTCCCTAAATTGTTTATGTCAGATATGGAAACCCTAGATTTGCTGCTCCTTACATTCTACTGCAATTACCCTACTTGGCTGCAATGGCAAATGAGGAGCTAAGTGACCGTATGCAAGGGACAAGTTACTATATTTTAAGGTTTGGATATAATTTATTATGATCTAGATTATGACTTGATTAAATTTGGAACTTGTACTGTAGAAAATGGACTAAGTTAGGCATTTCTAAAATTTCTGTATTCTGTGTTAAAAATCTGGTGAGCTTGGACAATTGTACTCATCTCTTCATGTGATTGAAGACTTGCATGAGACTAATAGAAAATCTGGGTTATGTGATTTAACTATTAATAATTAGACAACAGAGTTATTACTGAATGAACAACTAGATTTAGTTTTCAGAATTGATCTACTTGAAATTGAGCTAGTAGTGATAATTGAATAAACAATAAGTCTAGCAAAACCCTAGATCAAAGCTTTTAGGTGTGCCCTAGGATACTGTGGTTCACACAAATATCACACCTTTCAAATTCCTGACAAGGTTGGTTGCATTTGCAAAAAGAGTGATTCCAAGGTTCTCACATTAGGATCAAGGCACTGTAATGTGGTCTTGCATGCTTGGACCTGCATTCTATGTTCAATGTTGGGCTACTTAACCATACATACTAGTTACCACCTCTGCTTGAAGAGTAAAAAAATAAGTTTGAAGAGTAGAAAAATCATACCACCATTGTGCACACCAACCAAATAGTTGTGTCTCTGTTTTGGGTCCATCCAATAGATAGGAAGGATAAATCATATAAACTACTTAACTTTCCATTAGCATTACTATTATAACATTATTTCATTTAATAAGTTAACTTACACTTTTTATTTCATTACGTCTCTTATTTAATGGTAAGAATTTGTCACAAGTGTGCTTACAAATTGAATTCAAGATGCCTCTTCAGACATTGAAGACATTCAATTAGAATGGTAATATAGGAATTACATATTTGTTATAGACGATTGTCTTATGTATTTTTTGTCTTATTTTCTATTATCAAAAAGTGGAGATTATTTTGATAATTTTAATAAATTGTATGACATGGCCTTCTTGCATGTAAGATTATTTCTCCATTAAATTTACCAACTAATTGTTGTGTGTAGTAATGTTTAATTCAAATCTTGCAATTAAGGTTTTATCATAGGCGCCTTCTATGTTTCAACACCAACAATACACTAGAATAGCCTTAATTGCTATAGGAGTCTCAATGAATAAAATTCCACTAGTAATGTGTAATTCAAACCTTGCAATTAAAGTTTTATCATAGGCCTCCTAAGTTTCAACACCAACAATACATTGGAATAGGCTTAATTGTTGCATACTTTTAGTTTCACTAGACAACCTTCCGTTGGAGTATAAAATTCCAAAATATACAATAGAAAAATTTTAAACTAAGAAGCATCTCAATAGGAGTCTCAATGAATAAAATTCCACATTAATACAAATATTGAGATGATATGTTAAAAGATAAAATTATCATGGACAAACCATATACATTGAAATAGTTACTGGATAATGGACATAAATAGTTTTTTAACCTTGTTAATGTTTTTTCTATTGATTTGGGTAGATATTTATTGCAGCCCAAAAATGGCCCAAGAAATGTTAGTTTTCGAGGAAATGGGTTTCAACTCCATATCTTGCAATATAGATTAGAGGCATGTCTCTCACAAAGCATGTGGCATGTCAATCACCCTTTTGCTTATGAAGTTCTCATAAGACATTTTTCTATTTCTCGTGTTTCTTTGATTGCTGGTATCCTTTCAATGCTAATTAACAAACTAGAAGCTTAATACTGAATTTTTGTTTGAGAACTAATTTAAGCTTGAATATTTATCTTCATCCTTATAGATGGATGTTCTTATTTTGTTAGAGTAATCCTTCTACCAATTGTACTTATCCAAGAAACTGTGATGTAATGCTAATGGTAGGAAGTTCTGAGATGGTAACCTAGATTCAAACCGCTCTCACTAAAGTGTGAACATGTAGCAATGTTGTGATGCATGGTTACATGATAATTTGTGCTTGAATTATGTTCACAAATATTATGAATGGGTTGTGATCTTCCACACTGCATAGATGGAGACACATTTCATTACATTGAAATTGTAGCTTATTTGATTTGTTTCATTGAACCCTTATGATTTGGAATCTCTTATTTATTTGCATACATACACTTTGTTTTTCACTTTTCCATACTTACTTGTGAGTTAGTTTTTGTTTCAAAATTCTAAAAAAAAATGAACCACCAAATAGTAAACTCCAGATTCAAAATATCAAACCTTGAAGCTAAAATATCATACTCCAAACATGATACCCAACATTCTAAAGGCCAAACACGAAGCCCTGAATATACGAGTTACAAAATGAATCTATTTAAAACCAATTGTCACTCAAACCCATAAATATAAGTAATTACAATTGTCTCACCACCAAAAGAAGGTTTAAACTAGAACAATGTTGTGTCTTCAAGCAAATTTGTTCTTCTGGTTTGGTTAAGAATTTTTTCAAGATTCTTGGTCTAGTTGTTCATTGTTCTTATGTTGAATTCAATATAATTTTTTTAAATGTCACATCAAATGAGCTTACGCGTTAAATCATGGATTTAATTTAATATATGTTTTAAGTATCACACCAAATGAGTTTAAGTAGTAAATCATGGTTTATTATAGAGACCTATGTTCACATCTCCATGAGAAGTGTTTAAATATACAAATATTGACTACTGAATCAATCAAAAAAATTAATATACAAATGTTCACATAGATAGGAAATTGAATCACAAAAAAAATCAAACTTAATAATTTGGGAATTATAAAATATAATTTTATGGGTAGAAATATTTCCTATTTTTATTATTAACATTTGTATAATATTTTAGTGGTGTGTGATATTAATATTGAAAGGTTAGCCAACAAAACAATCAAATATTGTATCTTTGTTTGTGTAGAGGGACATAAGAAAATGCACATAAATATATGATTGATTTTGGGTTGTATTGAAAAAATTACAAAATTATGGTCATAATCTATATGCTTGGATGTTACTATTAAAACTTGTAATATTGTTTTTCTTTAGCATCAATTATGTAAAGTAAATTGCCTTCTATATATAGTAAAGTGCTAGTAATTAGTCAATAGGCTACATATAGTGTGAGATTTGATCGTGAAACAAATCTCATGCTTGCAAACCATTGTTGAGTCGTGCGAAAACAAGTTTCAGCTATCGTTTAATAGCAAACCAGCTACACTTTAATGGTAAAAGCCTTCAAAATATCAAGTAAAAGCCTCCAAAATCTCACTTATCACATAAAAGCCAGATAAATCTTGACAACTGGATGGGAACATTCTATTTTCATTTGGAGTGCTTTGCTTTATGTTTTAAATCTCTATACAAATATTTTAATACTTAATTTCTTTAAGCCTGCCAGGTAGCAAGTTGGCTTGGGCCGTGGGTTTGCTCCCCATAGGTCTCGGGTTTAACCCCTCGCTCTCGCGGTTGACCGATGGGCCTGTATGCGGGCTATGGCATCCACCCACAGGGGGCTAGTCTCGCCTCAGCTTGCCCTAGGTACCCAAGGTATGGGCTGCTGGACCGGTGGATTGAGTCGCCGAAACACCCTTGCCGCAATTAAAAAAAAAAAAAAAACACACTTATTATTAATTGTTTAATCCAACCACATATAACTAGAATTTGTAGTCCATGCACAAACATATACTCTCTTAACATATTAACATACATATAATTTTTTATCCACAAAATGCCAAATAATTGATATTAAATACTATTGTGGGCATCAATTTTGTCTTGTCATGTACTCTGAAATCCTTTGCTTCACTTCGAAGTTTCCCCTAAATATATTAAAATGCATGAGCTTAAAGTCGTAATTATACTCTGCGATACTTTTAATGTCCTTTTCGATATCTAAAATATAATCTCCAATTGCCATTCACGGTCATTGATTCGACTCGCACAAACATTTTCGTGGGAATTATGATAACTGACATTTGCAATTTCCTATGAAATTCAGTATTTTCAAATTAATAGGACCCGAAGTTGCTAACCGGTTTCCTTCCTTTCAAGAATAATTTAGACAAACAGAATCGACATTTGTTCTTGCCATGAGATGTAAAATCATTCATTACCGTACAGTGAAAGATTTCCACAAAGATTATGATACCATCTGTACTATAATGTGGAATTGAGAGAGGATATTACACTTTCAGTTGCGATGCAACACGCATCTGGATCCTTCCTCCTCTGGAATGTAATATGCCATCCTTACACATCTACCTTACCAAGCACACAAGATATTCTTGTGCATATACACATTTGTGCCGGTAATATCATGTGTACATTCACTCGATCAAAAAGTACAGAAGAAGAATTAGGGGGCTGTGATTTGTTGGCTGGTATTTTTGTTGGTTTCAGCGCTGCGCAGTTCAATTATAAGATCCCATAGATTGTCATTTCATTCAATTGTGCAAGTATTGGATATATAGATACGTCTGCACAATTGGTTGTTGTGTATAAATATATTTTTGCAGGTGGGTATTGTGTATATTACTATATAGCCATTTAAGCAGGCGGTATTGGGTATATACACATTTGCAGTTGGGTGTTGAGTATATATACATTTGTGCAGGTGGGTATTACTATAGTGTGTATGTCCATTTACGCAAGTGGGTGTTGTGGAGTTGCAGTGATGGAACCAACTCAGATAAGCCTGGGAGGATTTGGAGTCGGGGTTAGTGCCAAGCAACTCGCAGAATACTTGGAAGAAAATGTGGGAATGGTGTGGAGATGCAGACTGAAGACATCATGGACTCCTCCATTTGCATTCCCAAAGTTCACAAGCAGTAGCAACTACTTGTTTGAGAACAAAGACGTGGTGCCTCCTC
This sequence comes from Sequoiadendron giganteum, assembly GCA_007115665.2. Classification (NCBI taxonomy): domain Eukaryota; kingdom Viridiplantae; phylum Streptophyta; class Pinopsida; order Cupressales; family Cupressaceae; genus Sequoiadendron; species Sequoiadendron giganteum. Next base: position 674,307,570 of record CM021103.1, on the reverse strand, counting down.
ATGCCTTTGTTCACTTTGCAGTTCCAGATGCTGTCAAGGAGGCCGTCAAGCTCGCCAACCATGGAAAACTGGTGTTCAACAACCAAGCTCTCAAAATCAAGGTTGGTAGCGAAACCTCATCTAGAGTAGTTAGAAGAAGAACAATTCCACCGCATAGATTTTCCCCTGTTACGATTGAAATTGGTTCATTGTACAGCCTTGATGACTTTTTGGTTGCTTGGAGGGGACCTACTTCTGGGGTAGATTTTCATGTAGATCCATTTGATAAAAGATGTAGGATTCTCTTTACTCGAGATCAGTTGTTTGGTTTCCAGAATTGGAATGAAGATACTCTTATAAAATGTGACTTCAAGATTGAGTTTTTGATCAAAGACATCAGAAATGTAAGGTTTCTCAATGAGATGGGAATATCGGTAATGCTAATCCAGCTTTGGGTACCTCCTTGCATATATTATAGAACTGCAGATGACGATGTTCATGTGGCGGTTCCTTTTGCTCTATTAGATGATGATGATCCATGGATAAGAACCTTGGATTTTACTCCAAATAATGCGATAGGTAGGTGCTTGGTCTATAAGATTGCGCACTCTCCTCGTTTGGGTCACACCATGGAGAAAGCCAAACAATACTTCAAACAAAACCGCTTGCTGGACGAAAATATTTCTAAGGTTTCTAGTCTGAAGAGTTGGAACGAACCTATTGTTCCTAGACCAAGGTTCTTTTTGGACCTGCAACATTGCCCACAAATCCCCTTTGATACTATGTTCCTGCTAATCGCTCTTGTACACAAAGGAATTGTAAATTACCACAGATTAACCCCTGAGCTTTACAATTTGTTGAATAGCAAAGTGACACCAACCAAATTGTCCACAATAGCACTAAGGCACATGCTTTCATACACATATCCAATTTTTGATGCTTTTGAAAGACTTAAGATCTTGCTTAGGTGGATCAAAAAGAACCCAAAGCTTCTGAAAAACCCAAAGATTGTCGAGGAAGCAATTGAAATTAGGAGATTGATCATAACTCCTACAAAAGCCTACTGCCTATCTCCGGAAGTAGAGCTGTCAAACAGGGTCACACGGCACTTCAAGAGGTATGCGGACAGATTTCTGCGAGTAACTTTCATGGATGATAGCATGGAAGATATGTCTTCAACAGCATTAATCGTGCCCATAGCACCTATTGTTAAAGAGGTATCCTCTAGTTCTCCTGCTCACAGGACGGCTATTTTTCGGCAAGTGAGACAAATACTGCTTAAGGGGTTTGATCTCTGCGGTCGCAGATATTTATTTCTAGCTTTTTCTGCCAACCAGTTGAGAGGTCGTTCTGCATGGTTCTTTGCTGGTAATAGATATATTGATGTACATAAAATTAAGAGATGGATGGGGACCTTTCCTGAATACTATGTTGCCAAGCATGCTGCTAGAATGGGACAATGCTTCTCTTCCACATATTGCACAATACAGGTTCCAAGAAATCAGCTTGAAAAAGATTTTCTTGAAATTGAAAGGAATGGTTATAAGTTCTCTGATGGTATAGGGAAGATCACTCCAGATCTTGCCATGGAAGTTGCTCAGAAATTGCAATTGACCATCAACCCTCCCTCAGCCTATCAGATCCGATATGGTGGCTATAAGGGTGTGGTTGCAACGTGGGAGGCAGAACCTGGAAGCAAACATAAGCTGTCATTGAGGCCCAGCATGGAAAAGTTTAAATCTCAACATGACATGCTAGAAGTGATCACTTGGACACGTTTCCAGCCTTGCTTTCTGAACAGGCAGTTAATTACATTGCTATCAACTCTGGGAGTTCCTGGCAGCGTTTTCAGCGAGTTACAAGATTCAATGGTGCATAAGCTTAGTCAAATGATCGAAAATGATAAAGTGGCATTTAATATATTAACCACATCATGTACAGGAGATTTACAATATACTGCTGCTATGATGCTAAGTGCTGGTTTTAAACCTCAAACAGAACCACATCTAAAAGATATGCTATCCTCTATAAGATCTGTCCAGTTAGAAGAGCTTCTTAGAAAATGTCGGATATTTGTCCCTGATGGAAGATGGTTGATGGGTTGCCTGGACGAAATAGGTACGCTTGAATATGGGCAGTGTTTCATAAAAATTTCAAGCCCTCCCTTGGAGGACTGTATTCTGAAAAACGGGTCAAGCTTTGTAGAAAGGAAAATGAGTCCAAGAATAATAAAAGGAAAAGTGATTGTGGCCAAGAATCCTTGCTTACATCCTGGTGATGTACGGATCTTAGAAGCAGTTGATGCTCCCGGTTTGCATCACTTGGTTGATTGCTTAATCTTCCCACGGAAGGGCCATAGACCTCATCCTAATGAAGCTTCTGGCAGTGACCTTGATGGAGATATCTACTTTGTTTCTTGGGACTCTAGGCTCATACCAGAAAGTGGTGAGAGCTGGGAGCCAATGTCCTATGCTGCAGGTGAAGCAAAGAAGTCAAAAGCACCCGTGACAAGAGTGGTATGGCTATTCTTGTCATCCTTATCCACCTTCTTGTCCCCTGTTTTTCTCCTAATATCTATTGCTGCTTATTTTCAAGCACTACATGTATTAGGGTTTGTGCTACTGGATTACATTTTATTTCAACTGCTATGATGAATCCATTTCATTGCCGAGTAGAATTATGATACTTTATTATTACATTGAAATGGAAATGAATTAACATAGCAGCTTTCCAAAGTGTGTGCTTGCATAACCATTAAACCATGCTTCTTTAACCGAGAAAATCTACGGCAGTAACAATATCTGCTCTGCTGTAAAGAAAAGCAATATCAATTGTCTAATCTGGAATTGACATAGTGACTATAATCATGACTGGGTAACTGCATTATAATATAAAAAGCAAGATTCAGAATAAGCTCAACGCTCTGGTGAGATGCCAAAGGAAGATTGACGTACTGACTGCAATGTGTGATGTCTACCCTTTTCCAATTTTATTATTCTTTCTCGCAAAGGAAAAATAAATGCTATCCAAAACCTATGTTGCAGGGTTCGTACCCGCAGGCCCCGAACCCGGTTCGGGTACGCACCCAGTTTGGGTTCTTTTGTAGGTACGTGCTGGGTGTGCACAGGGTGCATGTCCAGCACTGTGGGTTCGTCAGGGTGCGCACACCCACGCACTCAGGCGAACCCACAGTGCTGGGTGCGCACCCTGTGTGCACCCAGCACGTACCTGGGTGAAATCATCATGAACCCAGGCGAACCATGCACGACCGGGGAGAACCCACGGCCCAAACTTAATAAAAAATAAAATAATTATTTCCTCCTATTTGAATATTTTTCAACTATCAATTGACATTTAATATTTATCTTTGACATTTGACATTGATCAATAATCAAGTATCATACTATGAAATGATTTAGTTTCACAATTCTGTATATTTCTCTTATTTTTTTGTATATATAATACATATATATATATACACACCTACCCATACGTATCCAAATCTTTAATTTCTTTTTCATGTACCCACGTACCCATTTCTCGAACCCAAACCCGTCCCCCAACCCGAACCAATAACTTAGTCCAAAACCCTTGTAATTGTCTTACTGAAGCAACTAAAACAAACTGGCACAGGGCTGTAAAGCCTGGTTTGAAACCCTACCTCTACATAGTAAAATACCGCCAAAAGCAATGTGAGGAGGAGCTCCCCGAATTTGGTCTACACGGGATAGCTTCGGCTCTTCTCAACTCTGCATTGCAGATATTGCCCAGCTCCTCTTTACTACTTTGTTTATATGCAAAGCTCAAGTTACAAGGGAATAAAATAAAAATTGATAGTGAAAAGATTCAAGGGCTTTTTTCCTTTGCTTGTGTTGTGTTGCTATTATGATGTCATACTGTGTCCTGGGCATAGGGAAACTATTATTCTGCCGAATTCATTATGGTCTTTTCTTTTAATTTGTCCTTTTTATGATCTTAAATTTTATAAGTCCAGCAATTTTTGCTGGTGGTGATGGTTTGATAGTTTTAGATTATGTCTTCTCCGAAAAAAAATGGTCCTTAAAATTTGTTTTCAAAATGCTTCATGAATTATAAATTTGTAGTGTTACTCATCTCAAAGTTTGATAGTACATGTAAATCATTTGAACATTTTACTTTAATAGACTATTTTGTTGAAAGAACTCCCCTTGAAAACATGCTTAGAGAGTGGGTCAACAAGAACTAGGTCTAGCATGAAGTTCATCTTAATGCCGTCTAAAATCTCATCAAGGGTTTTTTTTCTTTTTCACTTTACTGAAGCTAGTCATGCAAAGGCCATCCTTAAGCATGGCCCTTGGTATGTCTATGCATCCATTTTGTTTTTCAACCTTGGACTCGAGACTTTTTAGTCTTTGATGAAAAGACCCTTCATATATCAGTCTAGATATAATTCCTAGGATTGCCTTTGTCTTGCTCGAATTTCTAGATTGTAGTTGCTAGCTCACTTATTAAGGTTATTTGTGTTGAGCTTGACAAGTTTTTCTTAGCTCATCCACAAAAGCATGTTTGTGTTGACATTGACATCTCTAAAGATTTGAAAGACACTATGGATATTCAAATTGGTTGTTTGTGTCATATCTAACATGACCTTTTATCTCAATTTGCAAAACATTTATTTTTGATGTCAATCCTTTGATTATAAGATTAAGGATTGTATTTTGGTCTTATCTTACAATAAGTCTTCTTCTCGACCTATTAAGGCTCCCCTTCTACAAATGATGAAGGATGGACTATAGTCAAAAACCATAAAAATAACCGCAACCCCAATAGTGGTGGAGCTTAAGTCAGACCTTCAACTAATAGTGGAAACCTAAATGTTAAGTTGCAATCTGTTGTGTCTTCAAACCCTCAAGAAAAGGGGAAAGTGGTGGCCCCTACTAATGGTGAGCCTTCCACTTCATCTAAATTTTCAAAAATGCCACAATTGGCATTTGCATTATCTTCTTAGCCAAAAGTTATTGCTCATTCTCCTTCCTCTCTTGTGGTCCTACATAAATCTTACAATTTGTAGAAATGTCTAGGAGGAGAATCTATTGAAAAGAAAAAGAAGGATGTAAATTCCCAACATTCAGTTGGGTAGTTTTTCTCACGATGAGTTTCTACAAAATCGCTACTCCACTCTTGATGAGCTGGATGGTGATGACATGCCTCTTGACTCTTGTTAATGAATATTGTGTCCTAAAATGTTCAAGGTCTTACAAACCTCCTCAAGAAGTATGTTGTGAGGGATGCTCATAAAAAAAATTGTAGCTTTGGATATCCTTTGCTTGCAAGAGGTTAAGATTACTAATTTTTTGCTCTCTATTGCTTGTGTTATTTGGCCAACCAACTCATTCTTTTGCAACAATCATGATGTGGGTTATGGAGGGGTGATCACTTTTCTCTCTCCAAAGTGGCACTCGCATATGGTCGACCATGGATATTGACCCCACCAACTAGATGACTTGGACACTCGTCACTATTGAAATCATTCTTTTGGTGTTATTAATGTTTATGCTTACAATGATGTTGTTGAAAGATCTCTTTTGTGGCATTAGATCGTTGATTGAATGCTTTCCACCACTTGGGTTTTGTGCAAAGACTTTTGTATGGTTGAGATGGCTTATGATAGAGTGGATCTCTTCCCATGTGTTGGACAACTAGCGAAAGGGAAGCTTTGTATTTCGTGCACAATAAATTGGACCTTTTTGATCCCAATATGAGATGTTGCCACAATTATTCTATACAAATGGTTTGATCATGCCATGATTTTTACTTGGTCATTATCTCTTGGCCAATTGTTTTCCTCTTTCAGTGGAGCCTTTGTCAGAGTACACTATTTCTAATCATTTTTCTATTCAGTTCTGTATTGAATGATAAATGTGCTTCCCAAGGTTAGCAACACATTTTTTTCTTAATCGCTTTTTGCTAACTTACCAACCCATGTTGGCCCACATCCATTGGGTGTGGAACCTCGAGGATAGGCCTTTTCAACAGACAAGTTGGATGAATTGGTGGAATGAGGCCATCAAATGCACCTCTTGTTTTCTTCATATCTATGGTCACCAATTGGCTAGATTTTTTGTCGCCATGCATATGAGGCCACCACCTCTAATCTCTACCAATCTACCATGGTGTTCAAAACCAACCCCTTCACCCTTGTCTTGCGATTGCGGGTGGTCAAGCTCCACCATAAATTTTTTTTTGCTTATAATCATTCAGCTAGAGGTGCCCAGAATAAAGCTTGATTGCATTGACTAAAGGTGGAAGATAGAGCTTTGAAAGATTTCTTTCAAGCTCTTCCTTCTTTGCACACCTCTCAAGGCATTAAACAGATTAAAAATAGTCATTAGTTGCTCAAAGAGCTTTATGATATCCTTCAAGTGTTAGTTAGGAATTATGAGAAAACCTTTTCTAAGCACAAGAGAGTTCTCATGAATGAGAGCATGTCTTACAATAGTGCCTCAAGGTTGTTCCTAGTTGTCTCTCTTCTTCTCAATGAGCTTTTTGTGATCAATTTCTCTCCATTGTTGATCTTTGAGAAGTGAACTTTACTATAGCTAATGACAAATCCCTTGACTATGATGGTTTTCCTTATGAATTTTATAGGACCCTTTGGGATTGTGTTGGTGAGGATCTTCATAATTTTTTCTTGAAGCCTTTTATTCTAATTCCTTAGGAAAAAATATTAACAAAGGAAATATTAAATTCATACCTAAGTCTAGTGATTTTGAAGATATCTACAATTGGAATCTGATTGCAATGCTTAATATTTCATATAGATCATAGTCAAAGCCCTTGCATTGAAGTTGTTTCATTTTCTTACTTAGATTATGCAACCCAAGAAAATTGGGTTTATTAAGTCCAGATATATCCTGGATAATATCATTGTGGTTTGGGAAGGTATGGAATGAGCCTGGCAATCTTATTAGCAGGCTATTTTCATCAAAATTGACTTTGCTAAAGTTTATGATTGGATTGAGTGGCCTTTTATCCTTGTCATGCTCCAAGCTTTAGGATTTGGGCCTAATTTTATTCAATCTATTCATATGTTCTTTTCTAATGCTTCAACTTGTCTCACTATAAGTGGCCATAATTCCAGTGCTCTTGGCCTTTTCAGGTCTATCTGCTAGGGATGTCCCTTAGCTCTCACATTGTATGTGCTTATTTTTGAAGTTTTTGGATATCTATTGGCTTACTCAATTTCTTAGAGGCTATTCAAAGGTATTTCATTGCCTAATTCCACAACTCAATTAGTTAATGGCTATTTTACAAATGATTTATTTCTCACTCTTTTGGAAGAGGAAAACAATATTTGTCAAGTTCTTTGTTGCTTGGATTTTTTTTGAAGCCTCGGGTTCTAATATTTAATGACAAGAAGTCAATATTATAGGCAACCATTTCTACTTAAGCCTCCCTAGCTCAACTCTTTTGCATGGAAATATATTGGGCATGGAAATATTTCGGCTTCTAAGCATCCCTTATGTTTTTCAAGCTTCTCTAGTTGCTCTTTGGCAAGTTGTTTTAGCTAGAATTAAGAAGTTGGCATAAAAGGTAACTAAACCCTTATCCCTCAAAGGGAAGTTATAGATTTGTTCTAATATTCTTGTAGCCACTCATGCTTATTATTCTTGTTGGGACCCTTCTAAATCCTCTTATTTGAAGATGAAAAAGCTTCTTAGAGACTTTATTTGGGCTTCATTTGAGGATCATAGAGGTTTTCATTGGGTGGCATGGAAGTATTGTTGTCTCCCACATGATTATAGAGGTTTGGGTTTAATTTCCACTCAAGGTAAAGGCTTGGCTTGTGTGCCAAATGTATCATTCAAACTCTAGAAGGTATTAAGGCTTGAAATTTTTTGGTTTGTCGCTGCATTTATTTTGGTATTATCCCTTTTGGGAGACCAACTTTGAAGTGGATTGGATTTCATGCCTTTCTCATAATGAAAGAACTCATTCAAATTTAAGGGACTTTTATAATGAAAAATATTTATAGAGCTTGGGAAGCTATGAAGCCTTGAATTCTTTGGAATGACATTAGATTTCACAATAGTCTCTCTATCAATCAACAATTTATTGGGCGGTCTCCTATTTTTCAATGTCAAAATCATCTTTTTGCTAAGACCCCATGGGTCCATGCTTTGAGGTTTTGCAAAAAAGGGGTCAAGATCTTCCTAGACCTCTTCTCCAATGTTATTAGGAATTTTTTAACTTGGCCTAAAGTCAAGGCAAAGTTTCATCTATCCAATTAGGATCATGAAACTTTTGAAATTGTTATTGATGTTGTTTTTGTAGACATGATTCACAAAATTGGAGTTTGGTCTCGCAAACCTTGGTGGAAAGATTGGAAATAGTACCTTGATACACTATTTTATAATTACAAGCCTCGAAAAGGTTACTCTTGGATTTTGCCTCATTTAGTGCCTATGTTGAACATGAGATGGCTTCTATAATCTCCACTATTAATTTGGTAGCATAGATTGTGCACCATTTAATCAGCCATTTTTTAGTTGAAGCTCACTCATTTTTCTTGGTGTATTCTTTTCCAAGGCTCTCATGTTGGTTCCAAGCTAACTCACTTGGGGATTGCAGATTCTCAATATCCTTTTTATGGTCATTAGGAGTCTCTCAAGCATATTTTTTGGTTTCTTCCTAGAGCTCAAGTTGTCTAGATCTAGATCTATCATTTTTTCAAGTCATTTGTCCTAAGCCTTTTTCTTGGCATATGGTGTTGTTAAGGGATTGGACTAGAATTCCTTCCATATACAATCAAATTTGACATGCTTTTAAGGTGAAATTTCTTTTTAGCATTCAGAAAAATAGAAATATTGCTATTTTTTTGGATGTTATTTTAATCATAATTTCTCTTTATTCTAGAGCCATGATATGTTTTGATGTGATATCTAGATCCGAATTACCTAAAGTTTCTCACCTCCAAGTGTTGCTAGATCATCTGGGTAATGCCCAATGTGTTTTTGGCAAGGTCCCTTTGCCTCTCACCTCCAATAGAGGTTGGTCTCTATCTCATTGGTATTGATTAGGGAACAACCAATTTTCTCATGTAAATTGGATGCTCATTCATAGGCCTCTTTGTCTTTTGGGAGAAGAGATCATACTCAACAAGAATGATCACACCCCACTACCCACCATTCTACTTCTCCCCCAACTTTTGGTGGCGGGATTACAAATTGGCTAGACTCTTGCAAGTTCCCTTGTTTCGCTCTTACTATTTCTCTTGTTGGAGCTGCTACTAAAGATAAACAAGGTGATAATGATAAAGATGGTAATGATGGTTGGAAACCTCACATGGAAACTTCAAACCTTGTTGATTTATAGGGAAAACCATATGATTGGGCACCAATCTCCTCCTCCCTCTACTTTTGCTCTTGTCATATAACGACTTATTGTAATTGTACTTTTATGTTTTGTTTAGGGTTTTTGTCTCATTTAGACTTTGGGGTGTGACTATTTCCACCTACCTTTTTTGTAATATGTGTAACATTATCTTTTGAATAATGTAGACACTATTCATAAAAAAAATTAAAACACATTCCCATCCTCTCATATATTGTTGGATGGATTTGTGGTGGTCTTCATTAAATTTACATAATATGGTATTATGAAAGGGTCAATGGGGTGGTATAATAGATCAAAGAGGGTCTACAAGCTCATAGACCAAGGCTTTCCTTAACTTCTCTTGGGATCCTACATTTTATTCTCAACTATACTTTATCATTAGCCAAGTGGTCTTTTACCATATGATTATTCCTCCTAACATGAAACAATCTAATATTTGAGAAACCAATTGTTAATCTCTAATTTCCATTATCATACCATAATGATGCTACTTAGAGCATGATTTTCTTCTAATCGATGTAGCTATTGATTTAGATTCTCCATTAATATGCAACTCATTTCAATTATGTTCGTGTTAATTTTTAAGTTTGCAATTAAAGCTCAAAGTCTAGCCAAATTATTGGTAATTTTGGCAAAAAATGTCTTGATCTGAAAAGGGTTAGATTCACAACTAGAAAAACGGCAGTGAGTAAAGTGGTCATCGGAATTTCATTTAAAGTCATATTGATGCAAAAATTGCCAAAGAGAGTCCTCAGATAGTGCTCGAGATACATGGCTTCATTCTAGGTGAAATTTCCAATGTTAGATCCTCATGTAGGTAAAACAATATGGATTTAGCTATAATTTTCTCATATGATTTCAAAATGATTGTAAATATGAACTTGAGCATCTTGATGTATAGTTCCACAAGCTTATTGAAAAGCATATCACAATTAAAATGCTTGACATTTCAAAATGATAGGAAATAAGTGTAGGTTGGGTGATGTATTTTCCTATTATTATTTTGGGGATTATAAGGCCTTGAAATGTTTGAGGAATAAAAAGAGATTGAAGATTGTAATGAATGAAAATTGACTTTGACCAAAGGAAGACATCGTTCCTTTGAAACCCGTGTTGATTATCCTTTTCTATGAGTTTGACTTAAACAAAGAGATAAAAGTAACTAAGATTTTTAAAGAAAGTAAACTGGTGAAAATATCATAATAGAAAAATAAAAAATACTTGTTGACTACATAAATGAGGATTAAAGATAATGAGGAACTTGGTGTTGAAATTTATAAGTCTTTGCCTTAGACACTGATTTTTTTTGTTGACGTTTGTGCATTGTATTGTTGTTCGTACGAATGAAACATGAAAAAGTTCATAGAAATTGGGTAAATCCACCTTGGTTGTTGGTCTAGCCTACAAAACAGAAACAAAATGCACCAACAAATAATATGTAATAAAATATAGAAAATTAAAACTAATATCAATATTTATATGATATTTATTAAAAGAAATAAATGAACAATAAACAAAAAGGCACTTGCAAACCTCCATGCACTTAAGAGCTCTCAAAATAATTGCAAAGACAAGAAAAAGGGAAAATATTTTGGGTTGTTTGGAGATTTATCTCAATCAAATACCTACTTTGGTATTTCTACCTCCACAGCAGCCAAGACAGAGAAATAGATAGAAAAATATTGTGTAAATGCTCTTATCCTAAGTGTGCCTAGGAATGGTCAAAGCTATGAATGTGCAACAGTGTAATTAATAGAGGGGACATGATCATCCCAAAGTGCCCACGAGCACAAATAAAGGAAATGCTTGTTATAACAATAATAAAAATGAATAATATTACCTACAAGGCTTGAGGAAGCCAAGAAAAATAAGAGAGCTAAAAGAATGTTGCAAAAGAGCTTGGGAGAGTTGTAGAATGCAAGAAAGTGTTGTGATAAGTTGTAGAGTTCAAGATCATGCCAGAGAGAATCAAGAGATTGTCCAAAATGAAATGATTGATTCATAAAGAGAGAAAGGAAGAGAAAGAGGTTGATGAGCCATTTAGATTCATCCCAAGTTGTTTCCACTAATTTGGGAAGGTGACAAGTGGAAAAATGCTTGGGAACAACTACTAAATGGAAAACTATCGTAGGACATTAGCATGCGTGGATGTTCACATGATGCGCTAGTGTTCAGATAATTTACACTAGAAAATGGCAAGAGATTGAGAAAACATAAGGATAACAAAAAGGCATCATGCAAAAGTGACCACAAAAAATAAGAAATAAGCACCTTCAGAAGGAGAAAGGCTAATGCAAGGGTTGAAATAAACCTACAAAAACATTAAGGGAATGAATATCAAAGTGGACACAGAACAATGTGAAATTGCAAAGGTATGCAATTTCACACATTACAAAAATGCAAGGAAAACGTGTAAACCTTGGAGATGAAAGTTTGGAATCCCAAAAATCAATCCAATGAATTAAATATAGATTGGAAGCCTAAGAATCAACCAAATGAATCCATTCATTGGTGTGCATGAGTTATCGTCTCTCACAAGGGCAAAAGTGAGGAGAGATACATTTGAGTTGAAGTAGCATTTGTAGCTTTAGAAAGGAAGGAATCACTATGCTCCATGTGATCCAAAAGCTATAGAAGTAAGGTAGTATTTTATTCTATATAGGAAATATACAATATTTTTAGAATTGCTATGATAATCCTTGAGTTATGTTTAATATAAATTGAGTTTGGTTGCTAGATTTTTCTAAAGATTTATTTTCTTTGTGGAAAATACTTGTGTCAATCATAAGAGTAGTTGATTTCCTTTTTATACACAATTTAACATTAATTATTGCATTTGAAAGAGAGTGGATATTTTGATATTAATCTTCATATTTTTTCAAGCACATTGACATGTTATGTTAGAAATTTACATTTATAATTTGTTTGTGATGAGTTGTACATGTAATATCCTATTTAATATTGCAAATCACCTCTGGATGAATGAGTACAACCAAGCCATAACGATCTTTAAATATACCTCCCAAGTGAATTTGGAATTGCTTTTGGTATCTCCATCAAATTTAAGACTTAAGCTTAATGTACCTCACTTGGAAGTATGCACCTAATTGTGACTTGTTTTGGACATCTACATCTTTAGCAAGGATATAAAAGTAAGACATCAAACTATAAGTTGCTGAATTTTTAGTTTTTATATTGGATACATTTGCTTGAGATACAACATGTATAATAACAATACATGAAATAAAATTTATGCAAAAAGAATACTACGAAAAATCTGCCAACAATCATACAAGGTGAACAAAGGTGTTGAGCCTATAAGCTCAATCAAATTTGACCAAAGAAAGTGATGAAGGCTCAAAGTTGTTAAAATTGTATCATTGGTACAAATCATAAAATTTTCTTGTGGTGATGACCAATTCATTTTTGGAATATTCATTTACAATTCCATTTGACAAAAAAATATTTGTTTTTTCCTCTCCTCAATGTATTATTTAATGAATGGATTTTTTTTTTAACAATGAACATACATAGAAAACCTTTTGAAACTATTCATTATTTATTTCAACATTGTCCATACTTTAAATGTCGAAGAATGATACTTGTCAATGTTATAATGATTGAGAGTAGAGAAATGAGATTTAGATGTTGTCATATGATGTGTGGATGTGTGGCTTTTGAACCAATGATACCATCATATGTGGAAGAAACTTGAGTTGTAGCAGAGTACAAATGTAAAATTGAATCTAGAAGAAACAAAGGCAATTAATCTTTTGTTACTTGAATAAGATTGTGAAAGATCAAGTTCTTTGTTCCACTTGAGGTTATGCTTCTTTGATGTAACTTCTGGTTTTTTCCATTTTCTTATAGCATGTGGAGTTAACATGACTTTGGTGCTTGTTAAGTAGGAGGTATTTTCCACGTGTCAAATTATGATATTGCTTTCAGGATTCAACTATGTAGTTTTTCAAGTCAAACTCATTGACCCATGTTTCATGAGTAGTGGTTCACATAAACCCATCTCTCATGATAATGAATGGTCAATTTAGCACTCATTGCATCTAGGTGATGCTCATAGAGGTGAAGCATTGGGCCTTCCTAGGAGGTCACCCATCCCAGTACTACTCCAACTCAAGTGCACTTAACCATGGAGATTTCCCCAAGGTTAAGCCCACTTAGCTTGCAACCCCATTTGCAAAACCTTCAGCAAGTGTTGTGCCTTATTAACCATTCATTATAGAGACCCTTTAGCTCATCAATTGATAAATAGGAGGTATTTTCCATAGTGTGTCAGAATATGATATTGCTATCAGGATTCAACTATGTAGTTTTTCGAGTCAAACTCGTTGTGACCCATGATTCATGAGTAGCGGTTCACATAAACCCATCTCTCATGATAGCTAAGTGGTTCACATAAAGCCAGGTGTCAAATGAAGTGCGCTTGAGTTGGAGTAGTATTGGCATGGGTGACCTCTCAGGAAGGCCCAATGCTTCACCTCTATGAGCATCACCTAGATGCAATGAGTGCTAAGTGAACCATTCATTATCATGAGATATGTGTTTATATGAACCACTACTCATGAAACAAGGGTCAATGAGTTTGAATCGAAAAAATACATAGTTGAATCTTGATAGCAATATCATAATTTGACATGCTATGGAAAATACCTCCTACTTATCAATTGATGAGCTAAAGGGTCTCTATAATGAATGGTTCATAAGGCACAACACTTGTTGAAGGTTTTGCAAATGGGGTTGCAAGCTAAGTGGGGTTAACCTTGGGGAAAACTCCATGGTTAAACATGCTTGAGTTGGAGTAGTATTGGGATGGGTGACCTCCCGAGAAGGCCCAATGCTTCACCTCTGTGATTGTCACCTAGATGCAATGAGTGCTAAGTGGACTATTCATTATCATGAGAGATGGGTTTATGTGAACCACTACTCATGAAACATGGATCAATGAGTTTGACTCGAAAAACTACACAATTGAATCCTTGTAGCAATATCATAATTTGGTGCTTGTGTTATTTGCATGTTATAGGTTCTTTCTCTTCTTTGAATTCTAGGAGGAAGATTATTTTATCTAATTGCTTTAGATTAACCATCACTGGAGCCTTTTAAATTTTTGGAAGGTGTCTTCATTTACTTCAAACATTCTTGGTGATGTGCTTTAAGGACATGATTATTAGAACTTAAAGGAGAAAAGTGTCCTCGTTTGTATGAGTTTTTATTTCACTTTTTGAATACTCACAAAAAACATCAAAAGCGACCATCTATGCCCCCTAAAAATGTGAATTGGTATAAATTTTGGTGATAAACACTAATATGAGTCTCCAAGATTAGAAAGAATAGACACGAATAGTTGGTCATCCCATTTTTCAATATTTGTCTTTCAATTGAAGCTTGATTAGCTTGAATCATGAAATGAAATCCTTAATACTACTAAAGATGTAAGGTTTCAAAGTGATGAGTGCATTCTCAAACTTGTATCCCCTATGACATTTGTCTTTTTAAACATTTTTGTAATATTTTTCCAGACTTCAATAAGAGTCTCTAAGCCATGAATGTGAAACTTGAGATTTGGAGAAAATGAGAAGCTAATTAGCCCAAGGGCTCAACCACAATGATTGAATAGTTTCATTTTCTCAATTTGATTGGTTACCTCTATCTCTTTGCCTATTTTCACATGAAATTCACCTTTTCTTCTTAGTTGCTCTATTATGGATTCCTTCCACAAATAAAATTACGAGTTAGAAGAGAAATTTTATGCATTTGAACATAGTAATTGAATGGAAAAAAGAGAAAGAAAAATCAAACAAATAATCAAGCATTATGGTGTGATGATATAATAAAATCAACACAATAATGTTTCCAATGATGTTTATGAATATTTTAACTCCTTTTAAACTTATAGTTTCACTAGTACAACCTTACAATGCTCTAGAATAAAAATTACTTTCAATTGCCCAAAAAACAAAACAAAAAGAGTACATGAATCATTATAAAGAATAAATCAATATTGTAGATTGAAAAAATATGCAATTCTGAAAAGTAAAAATCATTTCAAAACTCCTTGAAAAATCACTACAAAATATTATTATCTAACAGTTTTTTTGTTTTTTTAAGACACAACCACTTTTAAGCCCTTTGAATCAACTTTTCAATGACCCTTGGGATGTTGAAACACACGTCCATGACCAATTTATGAGAAAAATACGAAGAGGTAAAAATAGTGCATTGGTCAGGGCACAAAATCTTAGCCTCCTTTTGGCAAAGAAAATAGGCACCCATATAACTAGTAGCTAAAAAAATGGTTTTTATAGATATTCTTTTACAATGTGGAAGAGATAATTTTATTGTACCATTATATTTAACGTTGTTAGGTAATTAATTATTATATATTTAAAGTATATTATTTGATTTCTGTATTTTTATATTTTGATTCTAAGGGTTTGTAGATTTTGAATTTTAACGTTAAGTTTTATGATATTTATTTTGTTTATTTTAGGTCTTTTTTATTCATAAAATATAGTAGATGCCATTACTATTTATGGGGTGGGATTCAAAGTTTCTAATGATGAGAAGATAAACAACTCCATTTTGATCCAAAAGATGACTGATATGAATGACATAATTAATGAACAATGTGAAATATGGAAGAAAAAGGTTGCACCATTATGAACAATGGTTAGATAGGAAGAAGAAACAAAATAGGGCTAATTTTTCTTGTTTCTTCCTTAGGTGATTGTACTTCCTTAAACCCTTTGACTCAATCATTAAAATTTTCAATTCTATTTTACTGATTAATGTGTGCATTTCAAATTTTATTGTTTCTTTTTTAGGCACAACATAGTTGTTATGAAATCTATTAATGTTTCGGAAAACACAAATTTTTTGAACTCCTTTGTGATATTTTGGAGGGATTCTTGGTTGAGGTGAGTGAGATTTTTTTTGTACAAATGGTTACAAATAAAAAAATAAATTATTTTGCTACAAGTAGACTTCTCATGTATAAGAACCCATTATTTTGGACTCCTTGTGCTACACATTGCTTTGAGCACATATTAGAGGACTTGGCAAAATCCCATGGATCAAATCACGTGTGGAGCATGGTAAAAAAATTGCATATATATATATACAACTATGATTGCGTCCTCAACTTAATGAGGAAATATATGAACAAGGATTTGGTTTGTCCTAGAATAAGTCGCATTGCAACAAACTTCATCACATTGCAATCTTTGTTTCAATCAGACAGTACTTTAAAACATATTTTTGTTAGTGAGGAGTAGTCTACATCATTATATGCTAGGACCAACATAGGGTTGACATGATTGATTAAATTTTTGATGAAAATAGTTTCTAACTTTTAATGAAGGAGATCATAGAGGTTAGTTCAGATTTGATATTTTCATCATCTTTATATTCATATTTCCATTGTATTTGTCTATTTTTGTTCACACTTATTTATTCTAATGCTTAATGATAATTATAGTTCATAGAACCTTTAGTTGTTCTCCTTCAAGTTGTCGATGAGGAGAAGCCTACAATTGACTATGTATATAAGGGCATGGATAGGGCCAAGGTGGCCATTAGTTCTACTTATGTTGGGGTTGAGTATAGATATCTTGCCATATGAGACATCATTTATTGATGATGGCACCTTCAGTTTTACAAGCCCTTACATATAACTGCCTGTTTCTTAAATCTAACATTCCAATTTTTTCCAAATTTCAAGGCCAATATGGGTTCTAAGCGGGATCTACACATTCATAGAGTGAATGGTACTTGAACCTCAACTTGGAGTGAAGATAATATCTATAGATTTGCATAAGGAAACCTCTTTACATGAGACATATGTAAGACAACTATGATGACATTGTAGTCAAGCAAGTCTATTAAGGGCATAATTTAAGTTTAAAAGTTATTTTTTTTATGTTATTGAAACTCAAAGTTGGACAATGAGATTTAATTTTTCAAATGTACGGTGGGAAAATTTTGGTGCTAAAGTGCCAAATCTTCAGAGGACTATACCATGTGTCTTGAACCAAGCATGAAATTATTTTAAGTTTACCCAAATTCTCACAAAGTTATATATGTTGTCCTTGTAGATATGTAGTGGGAAGATTTTGGTGCTACAACACAATATTCAAAAGATTTCCTTCCAGATTCTATCCCAATTATGTAGCACTTTTGGTTGTAAGCACAATTGAAGTGTTTTTTAAGCTATTCACACAAAAGAGAGCAATAGGTTGAGCTCCAAAAGTATTTGAATGACTTTGTCTTTTTGTGGTACAACCTTTGACTATATGAAAATAAGGTATTTATGAGAGGATACACATCATACATTTGACCTTGATGACATTGATTTATAGTCAAATTGGGTTGCCAAAGTTATGGATCCATTATTTTCTACTAATGAGATTAGAAATTTAGAGTAGGATGTAGTTGAATGGCAAGTAAATGTGGCAGAATATGAGGATTCAAAAGGTGAATTTAATGAGTCATTAGGGGTAGTTTCACTAGATACATAGCTTGGTCTTATTCTTAAGACTCCTATTGAATAAACTACAACTATACCATCCAATTTCATGACACCTGCACAATAGCTATAGACTTTTCTAGGCTTTAATTGTAGAACAAAATTTCTGTTTGTATTTTTGTTGATATTGAAATTTGAAGTTTATATGTATTGAAACTCAAAACTCATTTTTTGATCTCTGAAGTGTATTGAACTCTAATTTTGATTTATAGATTAAATAAATTAGAGATATGATCGATAAATTTAGTAACATACATGCTTTTAAAGCATATTTTTCAAAATTAATATATTTTTAAATGTCAGATAAATTTGTTGAGTTATTGTCGATTTTTTAAAAGTTTTTGTGAGCCCAAAATTTTAAATTTTTTGGTTCAACCAATTAATTACCGAGTTTGAGTTTTTAAACTATGGTCATGAATAGTGGAAATGCTTTGACTAGTGAAGGCTACAAAATCAACAAATTCACTTGTAACTACATCCTCCATATTAGGATTGGGGAAGAGTTTAGTAAGAGCTTTCTTATACCCTTTGTTGACTTTTTCATCATGGGATGAAGGCATCCTTAGCATAGAAAGGATCTCATTGCTATAATATTTGGGAGTCAATGCAAAGGAAGAAAGATCGAATGGGTTGTCATTTTGTTCCACCACTCAACATAAATTGTTTGCACCTCTTTGAAGAAAGATATTTTAAGATCTTTTTCATTTTCATTTATCAAGGACCTTATCTTCTCAATCATTGACTTGATGTTATTGTAAACTCCCAAACATAAATGATTCATGTTAATAAAGTGGATCATACTCATGATAGGCTTAGTGAAACTAAGAAGATATTCATTGTTCAAAATTTAAATAATAATAATTGTCAATTAGTGTCATATGGATCATTATAAAGATTATCATCAGCAGCATTAGGTGATGTATGTAGATTAGAAGAAGAACAAGGAATGCTACTCACATGCACTACAAGTATGCTGTCTATGTGAGTCTTCAAAAGATGAATATTATTGGGTAGTGGAAGGATCCAAATCAGATTTCTTTGGCTTTACATCCCACAACTTTGTTGTCCCTTCTTTGTAGTCATTTTGTTTATGAAAAATTTGTAAATTAAAATGCATGTAAACTAACTCCTCTTCATTTTTTTATGTGAATTGGTTGTTTTGAGGGGTGTTTTGAAACGCTCATCAACATACAAGTAGAACACAAGAATGCACCACCTCTTGTGAAAGGAAACCATTCTCAAGAGATTGATAACCCCAAGATCCTTGGTTATCAGATCATGATTGTGTTGGGTAGTTCAATAACTTATATCATAATTCATTTGAATGTAGAAAAATGAAAAACAGAACAAGAAAATGTTTCAGTATAAGAAAAAAAGCACACCTCCAAACCAAGAATTTACTTCCACTATCTCCTTGATAAAAAAATGAGCTCTTGTACATCATAAGAAAGACAATCTAACCACTTCGGAACCTTCAATGATCAATCTTTAGCACTATTTGTGCATTGACAAGAAAAAAAAGGGAAGTTAAAGTAAATATATTTGATTTGCGTCTCTTTCTTCCAAATTGAAGTACAATGAATTTATTTTCCTATTTCGAAATCATTAGAGGTCAATTTTAAGGTTAAGGTTCATTTTTTAGATTGATGAATCAGCCTAGAAGGTCCATAAAGAAAATAAAATAGAATTGAAAAATGTGTCGGGTTCTTCCCAGGTTCCATGAGTACTGCAAAGTTTACCTGGGTTTGCCAAGGTCTTCTGTAGAGTGAACCTGGATTAATCAGTCTGTTTTGCAGGCCCTTGGCCATACCTACAGGGGACTCAGCACGTACCAGATCCGGATCCAGGCTGCAGGAGGGCCAAATTTGACAATATATCTTTTCTACCATGCCATCTCAAAGCTCTCAGCTTAAAATCTGAATATTGATTCTAGTTAGATAATTTCTCTACTTCTACAGTACTCTTTGGTTACCAATCTTTTTTTATCTAGGAACTTTAGCTTTTGGAGATTGCTTTTTTCAGTTACCTCTGTGCAGTGGGAGTTGACAATGATTGACTGTGGTACACCTCTTAATCTGCTAGCCAGGATTCCTAGCAAAACAGTCTGTATTTTCTTTTTAAGATGTCCACATCTGGGTTTAGGTAGTTTTCTATTATGTATTGGATTGGGTGAAAGAGAAAATGCTTATGGTTTATGATGTTCTGCTTCAATCATCCAATAAACTTTGTTTTTTTACAGGAAATAATTGACTTTTGTTTGACAGTTTTGGCAGAATGGTCTTTCATTGCTTTTATGTATTCCTACTTTGGATGGTGTCTTACTTTTATTTAAATAAAATCATCATGAGATTGAAAGTTAGAAAAAGAAAATTCCTTAGGTTTATATTGTGTTACGCTTAAACCATTCATTAACACTTGGACATTTTGCAGGATGTAATTGAATTTTTTGTCCAACATATGGTCAATGATAGTGTGGGAGTTATTTGTAATGCACATGTTGTTCGGGCAGATCTAAGTGATCGTCGCGCACTTGACGAGGACTGTCTTACACTTGCAAAGTTGGCAGCCGAGGCTGTAGACTTTCCCAAAACAGGGAAGGCACCAGTGATGCCACATCATCTGAGACCCAGGCAATATCCAGATTTTATGGACAAAGAGGATTCAGTTTCTTATAGGTCTGAGAAGATTCTAGGTAAACTGTATCGCAAAGTGCTGGATATGTCTGGAGAAGAGTTTGATGAACAAAAATGTTGCATTGACCTTACAAATACTTCTGAGACATTGCCTTATGACAATGATTTAGAAGTCAGTGGATTTGAAGAATATGTAGAAGAAGCTTGGCAATACAAATGTTCTTATGACAGACAACTTCAGGCTTTGTTAGGCCAGTTCAATGTTAGAAAGGAAGGGGAGGTAGTCACTGGAAAGATTTTGTCCCTCTCCAAATGCAATAGCAGGCGACAGGACGAAATCAAGAAGAGATTGCAGCATGCATACAGAGCTTTGCGAAAAGAATTTCGGTTGATTTTTGAAGGAACAATGAATTGCCAGAATCTGGAGCCTTGTGAGCAGTCTAAATACAAAGCCAAAGCATCTGCATGGTACCATGTAACTTATCATTCAACATGGGTGCAGAAGACACTAGAGCACCTAACAGAACCAGGTTACTGTCCCAGTGCTCCACTTCTGAGTTTTGCATGGATCACTGTTGATTACCTAACCCAAATAAAGTTACAGAAGCTCTGGCCCAATGTGGATTACAGTTCAGCAATCAGATCATTTTTACCACCTTTCAGGTTGGTAAGTCATAAGTAGAGCAGTCATATAATGAGGCTAAATCACTTTTAGACCTACCCATTGGGGATACCAAGCATATTGGTTTTAAGTCATTTTGTTGCCAGTGAAAAAACAGGGGAGAAGTTTTCAAGCTTATAGCCATGGGGCAGCAAGGTTACTTTGACATTTATAGATTCAGACTTTTTTCCCAATGTTGGGTAAATGGTGTTTTAATTGGTCCTTTTGTTGCTGTTGTTTGATGTATTTATGGGTCCTAGCAAGGTATTTCTACCTACCTTTTGGCATACCAATCAGATTTTTAAGTTATATTGCTGCCGGCTTTGTTGGAAAAACAGTGGGAAAGATTCCCCTCAAACAGACATTGGGCAGTAAGGCCTCTCTGCCATTATATAAGTCCAGACTCTTCTGTACCTTCTTAGGCAGGAGATGTTATGAGCTATTATTTTCCTTTTGATGTATTAGTCTCATGGACTTAATTAAAAACATTGTTACAATGATGCTTTCATAATTACCATATACTACTTTGTTTTTTATTTAGATAATTGAAAAATTTCCACTACCAAATGTTTCTCTTACTCTTCTTTTCATAAGATTATTTGGTTTAACCAGAATTCTGATAATCACAAACGCATATCAAATGTGAAGAAGAGAAGTGATTTGCTTAAGTTAAGCTTTTTGATCCGGCCTTGTTAAATATTAACACAACGCTCCTCATGCAGAAAAGTCCTTTATGTTTCAATGTGTGCTAGCAATTGGTAAGTTGGGGAGGGGGAGATTAGGGACAAGGATTGAAGAGAGTCAGCTAGGGGGAATGTCTAGCTAAGCAAGCAACCAATGCATAAACACAATAAAAGGGATCACCATAACCAATTGGGGTTTTCCTCTATATATTTTGGTATATATAGTGGGACCTACTTTGTCATGTCCTATTTTTGTTGTTTGATGCATTGATCACAAATTAAAGTCTTGTTTGATTGTTTCAAATTATATTGTGGATCAACTTGTTTACTTACGGTATTGTCATATCTTTTTTGGCAAACCAATAATGTATTCTCTATTCAAACCACATTTTTCTACAAAGTCACTACTTGGTCATTAATCTATTTACTCAATATGTGTTTTCTTCTTCCCATTTTGTGCTTTGCTTTGTTGAATGAAATTTGTACAAAATTTGAAACAAAGTTAATGGCAACTATGCTTGGTCTATGACAAACTCTAGTTTATTTGATTGTTCCCTTGGAATACTTCGAGTCTCTCCCTTTGTGTTGGTCTTCTCATCACTATGTTATTTGTATGTAGAACATCTCTTTTATGTGCATTCACATGTATGTTGTCATGATGAACATGGACCACAATCTGTATATCAATCCATTATTACCACTATCAACATGAAAAGGATCACACCTTTAACTTAAAAGGAAACCAACCTAGCCTTTGAATGTCAAAGACATCTATGACTATATGATGAGACCATGTGTTGGTATAGGTCCCATGACATATTATGTCCCCTTCCCCTTATTATTTGAGCAAGTGGGACATCAATAGGACATTGGAATTCACTCTATCACATTCCTCATGGAATTGCCTCATAGATTTTGGGGCAAGCCTCTAGAGCTTAAGCACATTGAACACCTTCATAGTTGTTAGCATTACAATAGTCATTGGTCTCCTAGTAGAGATTATCAATGTTCTCCATTCCCCTATTTGTGTAAATTATCATTTGCATGTGACTACCTCTACATGGTCTACATAGAAGCCAAGACTCTCCTACTAGGCATAAGGATTCTCCCTTGCCTTCCAGGGAAGCACAAAGGTCCTCCCATCCCAATGACCATTCAATGGATCATATGTAATCACAAAGGGGTGATGAACCTCACATCTTGAGCCCAACCCTTTATCTTATTTGGTCTTTGGTTTCATCTAAGTATGGTGATGAGTAAGATCACCACACCTCATAGGGATCTTTGGGACCCCCATGATGGCGATCCTTATTCATGCACAAAGCATTAATATCACTTTTAAGATCCACCTCCTAGGCATCCTTCCTCTTCAAGATTAGGACTACCATCATCATATCTCCATAGTGATATCTCTAATTACAACCCCAAGGAAACTCATCAAGATAAGTTTCCCTCTAGATGCCACCCTTTTTATTCCAAACCCATAACCCACTAGGGATCATTGCCATGGTTTTGAGCCTAGGGGCACTCAACATGATGAGGATCTAAGCTCTAGATATCATTTTCTTCATCCCAAGTCGAGGGATACTCACCATGATGATCATCTCTCTAAGGATCATCTCCATGGTCTTGAGCCCATCATGGTGAACATCTCTTCATGAATCATATCCACAGCCTTGAGCTTAGAGATGCTCATTGTGATGAGCAACCATCTAGGGATTATCTCCATGCTCATTAACCTAGGTATAGATCAAGGATTTTTTAGTGGCGAATCTTTGTCAATTTGTGAATAGTTCATATTGGCCAATTTGAAATTGATGAATACATTGCAACTAACGAGGTGGCCAAATCGCCTGGATTTTATGAATTATCGATCGAATGCATTTTAATTCGCCATCAATTTATTTTATGAGGCATATTTAATTAGTAGTTTTGTCATAACAAATTACATGTTTCCAATGGTCTAATTAATATTTTTTCCTAGAATCTCGAAAGCATGTATTAAATCACCCACATATTCGCCAATACTATTAAAATGATATTGTGTATTAGGACATGCTTCGCCAACATCATTAAATTTTTATTGTGTGTGAAGACCCATTTTTCCAATAAAATTTATAAATAATTGTGTATTAGGACCCATTTTGCTAATAACATTAAAAATAATTACATTTGAGGACACATTTCACCAATTACATTAAAAAATAATTGTGTATGAGGACCCATTTCACCAATACTATGATAACTCCATGCTAATCATATGGTCATAATTGCCTTGAAAATTACAACATATGTGTTCTGTCGAGGTTTGATTCGCCCAACATTTAAATATATCATTGTATAATCACGTAGGATTCACCAAATTTTTACTATACCATTTAAAATCTTATGGAATTCACCGAATATAGATTGATATAAATACAATCAAAACTCTGATTTATTTTTAAACATTTTGTTTAGTTCTGGACTTGTGAGTTCTCGATTTGGAAGTTGAAACCTTGATCATAGGCAAGTTACAAACTTACAACTACAAGCATTGTCGTTGTAAGAGAGGGGGACCAACCACACCAAGGCTTCAGGTCATGAAGAGTTGAGAGCAGAGGGCTGCCCTAACTTACCTCACTCTAAAGGATGTCTTGGGATAAGGATTGAGAATGATGAGCACTATAGCATACTTCCACCATTCTACAGACCCTAAATTTAGGTTCATACTAGGCGAGCCAATTTTTGGAGTCGGTACTGTGTCTCAAACAACTCTCTATCTGAGGACGATAGCGTGACACGACGGCGTCTCTCGGGCATGATGGCGTTCGCATAGTTAGAAAACAGTAAACATAGTACAAACTACTTAAAAACTAATATCCTAGCAAGTTGGTTTCAATGGTAAAAACAAAATGATAAAGTATAAGAAATGAATACTAAAATGATAAAGCAAATAAATGAAAGCTAGGGTGATGAAGATGATCTCACATAAGCGCCAGTTCGCCAGCTAGCTCCAAATGCACATTCACCTACACACAAAAAAGAGGGGAAAATTGTTGGGGCTGTATAGGGGCTTGCCTTAGTGAGACCCTCATTTTGGTGTTTCCACCTCCACAGACAACCAAAAAGCAACAAAGTAGAATATGCGATAAAGGAAATAAAACAATAAGCACTACAAAATAGTGTTATGCCACTCAATCAAATCACAAAGGAGAGGAGTGAAACGTGACCACCTTCACCCAAAAGCTCACTAGCCAATGGAGGAGTTATGGACTTGGCAAAGTCACCACAACCGCAACTGTGTTGAAGGACGATCTCGCAATACTCCAAGTCCATGTTTCAATGGCTTGCTTCACACTTGAATTGTGCAATTGATGGAGTGTTGCTGCTGCTGCAATGGAGTGTTAAAAGTGTTGCTTGAGAGTGAAAGAGATGCTAGAAAGTGAGATTGAATTGCTAAGAGATGAAATGAAGTGAGAATGGATGAATTTGAAGGAGAATGAGGAAGAATATGCCATTTTCAGGGTTGGTTGGTTGAAAAGGGACATTACAATTTGGCCCCAATCAAGTGTGTAATGCCTCTTCTGACTTCAAATGTAGGAATCCGTTAGAGATGGTAGTGCGCCGAATAGACGTCTACGTGCCACATGTGCGTCCCCAACAAATATTCCCTCACCAACACAAATGATAGATGCCAAGTGGATGGAAGGTAGTTGGGTGATGTAGAATTTTTCCTTCAGATTTGACATTCTAAGGTGAGTGTGTGCAAAGGGGGAATTTGCATAAGGGGTGCAAATTCACTCCTATACATTTTCCCCCTACTTTAGCTAGCACAAATATTGATGAGTGCTTCGGTAAAGTAGATTGAAGAGATAGAAGGTTAGAAATTTATACCTGAATTGTCTAGGAAGTAGACCATAATTTGGTGAGTTCGAAAGCGCAGGAGAGGCAAAGGAATCCACAAGTACTCTCCTTGAGGAGCTTCGAACAAAAGAATCCATAGCCCCGTAGAACTATGAAGTTGCACAAAGTACACCGGAGGCCCTCAGACCAATGATGAACAAATCCCATAAGATGAAAGTGTCTCATTGGTCCGCAGACCTGCAAGGAGGCAACCCCCAAGATCTTTCACATGAAGGAAGCCCTATGAAGCAAGCGTTGTACAGGCCCGCAGACCTGCAAGGAGGTGTCCCCCAAGATCTCTCACACGGAGGAAACCCGATGAAACAAGTGCCTCACATGCCCACAAGCCTGCAAGAAGGCGACCCCCAAGATCTCTCACATGGAGGAAGCCTAGAGATGTAAGCACCTTACAGGCCCACAAACCTGCAAGGGGGCATCCCCTGAGATCTCTCACATGGAGGAAACCCAGAAATGTAAGGGGACTCCATAGAGTCGGAAAGCGACTTTACAGGCACACCTACAAAGCGACATGTTTATCCATAGATAAAAACATGTTAGGAAACAAAAATCAACCACGTAGGCCATCAAGCGGATAGTCACAGAGACCATCAACAAATTGGAAGGTTTTCAAAGGGGTCCATCGGGAACTCGATGTGAAGAGGGGCCCACTCAAGGGACATGTTGTTTAAAAGTGCAAAAGAGATTGATTCATCATCAAGGAATCCTTTCGAAATATGTTCATTTCATCAACGAATTCGAAAGGAAGAAAATGCCCCCTTGCAAGGGGAAGGTCAATGTTGCTCCCACCTCGGGGGAAGTCTTCAAGTTCTTTCTTTACAAATCCATGATGAAGGAAACACGTTCCATTATGGGTCCAAGTCAAGAATGCAATTTTCTTATAAAAGTTTGCAAAGGTTTTGAAGAAAAGATTCATCAACAATGAATGCATTTTCTAAAAATTGGAGATGTTGTCACACATAAGAGGGACGAATCAAGCAAATAAGAGAGAAAGATAAGCAAAGAACGAAAGAGAAATAATCACAAATAGAGGACACAAGGGGATCTAGTTTCATAGGGTCAGATCTTCTTGTGCATTCATAAATAATAGGCAACCACAGTGCAAGGTGAAATATCATCAATCCCCACTAGATTAGGAAGAATGCATGGAAGACAAAGTAAAAATAAAAAATTGGGTCAACATGGAAGGGAAGCCTAAATGCCCACAACACTTTGCATCGTCTCCAATTTGCCGAAAATCAAACACAAACATGAAGGAATGATGATACACATAGAAAAAGTTTATGACACAAAATCACTCTTGTATCCAAGCACCAACAAGGGTGACAAGGGTCATCCAGGGACACATAGCACAAGTACGAGGGAACACATTACACACACACTTCTAATCCACAGATAAAGAAGAGGCCTCCCCCTAACACTCATCGACCAGGAGGTCATTTGCTTCCCAATCTAGATCATTATAAGGGGAAGGCATACGAGCCTACAGTGGTGGAATATTAAGGAGAGGAGCTTTCGACCCTCCTGCAACAAGGGCTAAGGAAGAAGCCCCTGCAAGGTCTTCCTCACTTGACTCTTATGGAGCTATGGTCAAAAATTTCACAAAGATCGCCGACAAGGCCGAAACTTCATCTAGAGAGTTGAACATGCACTTTATAGGAGTGCCATGTCGTATCTCAATGGATGGAGAGGGCGGCGCTTGAGATTCACCGCTTGGTTCACCAAGTGACTCAGGAGTGGTGACAAACTGAGGAGAAGCCAAAGTTGGCTCTGTCACTAGGACAAAACAAGCTAGCGCAGGACCACCTTTTGGAGAAGGTGGGCTCCTCTTACGCTGTCCATTGTTGGAAGGGCCAAGCTCCACCTTTTGCTTCATCGGGGGATGTGAACTCCCCATAGATGAGGCAAGAGGAATAGACGAAGAGGAGAAAACCAAAACAAACACCATTGAGGTATTGGGCATATCCGCGGGTTTAGGAAATGGCGGGATGTTCGTAAGGGACATCAACAAGGGTGGCTCAGTCGAGGGGGCGATAAACACCTACACCTTTTTGGGGTCAGGCGTGTTCACACTCACAATGGGAGCCAAAAGTGAGACTAAACTCAATTAAGTGAAGGTAGAAGGGAGGAGAGAGGAGGACACAGTGGGAGACCCTAATACAGGGGTGGTCGTTTCCTCTTCTTTCTTCTACAAATTGACCTGCTCAACCACTAGAGCCTTTCATCGACGCTTGCACTCATGCGCAAGGAGGTTTCTACGACTCTTTGAGCTATAGGTCAGGAGTGGCGAAGGGATGAAATGTTCTTGCTCATCCATAGGAGTGTCCACTATAGCCGTTTCCAACAGAGGGATGGGCTCCTAAACAGGAGCAGGCGGAGCAGATTGGGAAATAACAGGGGGAGTCGACTCGAGTGCCTCGATAGCAGGCCTCTTCCCATTTACTGCTTTTGGAGCAAAAGCAGTGGGAGGCCACAGAGTCCAATACATAGAGGATTCCCCACAGGGACCCTTCCTTCTACAATATCAAACAGGTCTAGGCTCAGTGGGAAGAACAGGAAGCTCAAATGCGAGACACTTGGGCTTTCACTAAGTGAGTACCATAGGATTCTCTCGTAGGCACAAAATAGAATTTGAGGGCACCACAGTAGGGTGAGAGGAAGCATCAGGCTAGATAGAAGAAGAGGAGGGAGAGGGGCCTTGAGAGTGATTCTCTCCCTCTCTTCTATGTGTCTTAGTGACATCACTGTCAGCTTTTAAGCAAGCCCTATGCGAGACAACATAAGGAGATGGGGGATACCTCACCTTAGGTGTTAAGCACCCTTTCTTGTATTTTTGATATGTCTGATACAAAGGTCCTTCCTAGGTGGGAGAGGACCAATAGATGCAGACCAAAAGTAATTTAAGAAATAGCTATGACATGCGACTGGTGGTTTATAACCAGTATTGTGAATCACATGCATTGAACCCCCATGAATAAACTTCAAACATTTGTACACAATCGAGGGAATTGCGTTCATAGCTATTAGCCAGGGGATACCCAACTTCACTCTGAAGAGTTCAAACCTTGAGATTATGTCAAACAACAGGTTTGCAGACTTAGGTCTGACAAGTATTGACAAAATGATACTACCAAGGGGAGGTACGGAAAGTTTTTTATGTGTATGGATGGTGCTCACGGGTGCATTGTACCCATATTTGAGTAGTGAGTTAATTAACATAATCTCCTTGGTTATGATGTTTACTTGGGATGTCGGGTCAACAAGAACACTTGCTACAGTGTTCCCGTTGATTTGCGCAAGGATATAAAGAGGAGACAGTTCTCTATTGAAACCCATCGGTAGGTCCTACGAGGTGAAGGTTATACTTGGACCACTACTCATAGGATGCTCAGAGGAGATAGGAAAATGCAAGAAAGAGGCCATCACGCACACTAAATGACCCTCTCACAAAGCCCACCAAAGGTTCACAATCAGACAGTGACCCAACTAAGGCTTCATTACACAAAACTTATGGAACCTTCCGACTATGCCTATAAGGGGTTGTAGGTTGGGTTGTAAGGAAAGGGCCTCACAACACTCACACCTACAATGCTCCTATAACACGAGGAAAGGAGCTTCCATTATTGCAGAACAAAACCAAAATGGTTCACATCAGGTTCACCAAAAATGTAAGAGAGGGGGACCAACCACACCAAGGCTCCAGGTCACAAAGAGCCAAGAGTGGAGGGCTTCCCTAACGTACCTCAATGTAAAAGATGTCTTGGGATAAGGATCGAGAATGATGAGCACTATAGCGTACTTCCACCACTCTACAAACCCTAAACTTAGGTTCGAGCTAGGCGAGCTGGCTTTTGGAGTCAGTATTGTGTCTTAGACGGCTCTCTGTCCAAGGACAACAATGTAGTTGTAGGATGATAGTACGGTGTGTTGGTGTCTCTCGAGCACATTGGCGTCTGTATGGTCAGAAAATAGTAAACACAGTAAAAACTACCTAAAAACTAACTAACAACCTAGCAAGTTGGTTTCAATGGTAAAAACAAAATGATAAAGTATAAGAAATGAGTACTAAAATGTAAAAGCAAATAAATGAAAGCTAGGGTGACGAAGATCATCTCATAGAAGCATCAGTTCGCTAGATAGATCCAAATGCGCATTCACCTACACACAAGAAAGAGGGGAATATTGTTGGGGCTGTATAGGGGCCTACCTCAGTCAGACCCCCGTTTTGGTGTTTCCACCTCCACAGATAGCCAAAAAGCAACAAAGTAGAATATGCAATAAAAGAAAGGAAGTAGTAAGCACTACAAAATAGTTTTATGCTACTTAATCAAATCACAAAGGAGAGGAGTGAAACATTACCACCTCCACCCAAAATCTCACTAGCCAATGGAGGAGTTATGGACTTGGAAAATTCACCACAACCACAACTGTGATGAAGGACGGTCTCACAAGACTCCAAGCCCACCTTTCAATGGCTTGCTTCACACTCGCAATGTGGAGTTGATGGAGTGTTGTTACTGCTGCAATGGAATAATGAAAGTGTTGCTTGAAAGTGAAAGAGATGTTAGAAAGTGAGATTGAATTGCTAAGAGATGAAATGAAGTGAGAATGGATGAATTTGAAGGAGAATGAGGAAGAATCTACCATTTTCGAGGTCAGTTGGTTGAAGAGGGTCATTAAAATTCGGCCCCAATCGGGTGTGTAACACCTCTGTCGACTTTAGATGTAGGAATGCATCAGGGATGACAGCACTCCGTGCGAACGTCTGTATGTCACGCATGTCCCCGAAAAATATTCCCTCACCGACACAAAGGACAGATGCCAAGTGGATGGAAGGCAGCTGGGTGATGTGGAATTTTGCCTTCAAATTTGAATTTCTAAGGTGAGGGTGCACGAAGGGTGAATTTGTGTGAGGGGTGCAAAATCGGTCTTATACAACTGCATTAATGAATAGCGAGTTAGTGAAAACCTAAAGGTAAGTGATTATTTCTTCATATTTGCAGTGTCAAAAATCGTCACCCTTAACAATTTCACACTATGTTTTTCTCCACCTAAATTAATGAGCCTAATTAAGTCCCTAATTTCCTAAATTATGCATTCCAAAGCCTATTCTTACCATTTTTTGAAGGATTGCAAGCATTGAATAAACGCAAACAGTTAATATTTTAATCCCAACACTAAAATTCCTGGAAGATAGGGTCAGGAACCATACGCCCATGGATGTATGGGTCCCCCTATCTTGTTGGGGACCAATTTTTAATATGTTGTTGATAGTATTTTAATATTCAAAATTTAAATTTCAAGTGTCGGCTTTTGGGACCTAATTTTTGAGAAATTAGCACAATTGCATATAAATACCTAGTCTTTTCATCATTTGAAATCTATCTAGCATTAAGTGAAAAAATATTGGAAAAATTATGATCAAGAGCATTCAAGAGCAAGTCAAGAGCAACATTTTAGAGGAGGAATTCAAGATCCAACTGTTGTCTCTCAAAATTGCACCCTTGCTAAGTTGCAAAACTTAGCATTTTGGAGTAATATGGGAACATTCCTAGGCTTGCGGGTTGCCTAAACTTGGAATGGACCTCCAGATAAGGCTGACTCCTAAATGGTAATCACCTAAACTAATCTAATGATTTTCCAAGGAAAAAGGGAAAGAAAATAACATAAACTGAAAGCTTTTTTAAAAGGTGATGCACCAAAACACTAACTAAGACTTGCATAACAACTTACATATACAGATCAATCAAATGACTAAGTTTGGCTTACACAACTCAATTTCATATGTTTCTACATAAGTGTTTCATAAGAAGGTTTTAATGCCAAACTCCTAGAAGGAAAGATATTCTCACAACTAGAAGCATTTGCCTTTTTGACACAACTTATAACCTGCAACATACATACTTTTCTGCAAAAAGGTGCTAACATGAGACAAAACTGCAAGGAAATGGACAAACTTCATAAGTAATCTCATCAATCAAACACTTGCACATAGTAGAATAGAAAAAATGAGAAATCAAAATACTTAACTTCATTAATTTCCAAGGTATCCATTGTCATACATGTAGAATGAACTACAAAACACTGTCTTTTCCTCGAAGGACTTAAAAGAAGTCACAAAGAAGAAAAATAACAAGTAAGAACTAACTTCACAAATGAATAGTGAAGTGACTATATCTGTCCTCTCTCCAAATGCACCAAAATAGGACCTAGAACCTTCTTGGTCGTATGCAACAATAAAGCCAAAAATATAGCTACTCTATCTCCTCCAAAAAGACTCCAAAATATTGAAAAGGTCAACTTTGACCATGTCCATCATGAAGGTATGAGAAAGTAACTCCTAGATACTCTCATTCCTCCAAAAGGTGAGTAAAAACTCCCTACATCTCCTCCATATATCGACTAACCTCTTCAACCTCTCTCTAGATGCTTGCAAAGGCATCAAAGCTTAACTATATCCCTTTAAAGCATTTACATCATCAATTTTGCATTTAATTAACACTTAACTAGTGGTTTATAATTGTATCACTGATTCAAATGTCTACATCATGGTTCGATGCAAAATATTTGACAAACATATACTTTGAAAAATCAAAGAAAAGATATATAATATGGGGACTTCCCTAGCCATTAGACATGAACACACATTGGGGGTATTAGTTTACATTGTAAAAGCTTAAACAAAAAGAAAAAATGCCTTAAGTTTATCAGCATGTTTAGGGTTGAAACCCTAAAGCAATATTGTGACCAACACTTCACATTCATTTTGCATTTTATCATTTTGAAATATGACAACCCTGGAAGGCACTGCCATGGATGAATACAAACAAAGGTTTGATGTTGTTGGAAATGAGGGTTTTCTTAAGGGGTTTATGGAACTTTGCTTGTGTATATCAAGGTAAGTTTCCTTATCTCTACAAATAGAATATGATGCCCGAGCTTTGTTTATGCAAAGGAATAATAAAATGCTTCAAATTTCTCTGTACATTTTATGTTCAAAGCTTTGTTTCTCTTTGTACAATAAATATTAAGGAAGTTTTGTGTGTTTACATCCATGTTGTAAGCTGTGGTTTCAATATTATGTTATTTTCATGTTCTTCACAGTTTCAGCTACAGGCATTTTGGAGGGTTTTACAAATAAATTAGGGCTTTTCATGTTCTATAGCTACTATCTTGACCATGGCTTCATTTCTTCAAACCCCTATCATTCTGGACCGACTACTAGTTTCTCATTATGCTCTGCATTATCATTGTTTTGAATGACTTGATCTTCTCTATTATCATGCATACATCTATAGTTTCTTTGGTTTGTTTCACAATACCAACATGTTCTAATTGACATTTCTTGCTATTACTATTCTTTTCTATGCATCCATCTCTTCATTGTTCTGTGCATTTATGGAGTCTTCTTTGATTTCCAATAAGGAATTATGATTTCCTTTGCACCTTCATTTGACCACATTCTTTCATTGCTATGGCATCTTCTTGCTACTATTATACCGCTATAGATATTGTTGTTCCAACATACCATTGAAATGATTTTTTTTTAGTACTGAGAATGCCCTATGGAAATGTGAAAAGATCATTGAGGATAGTCATATGTTACAAGAATATAATGAAAGCAATGCATCTTGTGACAAGATTTTTGTTTTCCCCTTTACACACTAAAGGCCCTCTCCCTTAGAATTAGTCATAAAAGAAACCCTTATGATAGTGACAATGCTTGTTCAAATAGTGAATGATTTCATCTTCAAACCCTTTGACAATGGATCTACAACAAGTGTAGATATCTTTCAAGAACAACAACTTATCATCCGGAAATGAATGTATCTATCAAGAATAGAGAAAACACCCTATGGAGAAGTCATATTCATTCCTCTTATTGACAGTCACTACTCTCTTTTTGCTGCTATCCACCATGGCATTCCCACTGCCCCTTGATGCTTTATGCCTTTTATAATGTTCAACATCATGCCTTCACTTGTGCATTAGAATCACTATTAGTGCTATAGTTTTCTTTTAATAGTATTGATATTTGAAGCATAGGGTCATTTCACTATTTTAAGCATCCTTCTTACTTATTTTCTTCATTGTAATCCTATTGATCAAATATTTGCTATTTGTGACAATGAATCAATTAACTAACTATTATGAATGATAAATACGTACTTGATAGAATTACAAGCATGGAGACTCTACACTCTTATCTCTGTCAAAACATAAGAGACCAACATGTTGGGCTCAACCCTTGTGGGATCCCATTTTACTCCATATGCTATGATACTTGTGATATTTAGTGCAAAGTGATTAGCAATAAGAATATTCATATACTTGCATAGTGAACAATCATGTTAGATAAAACAAAGCATATGATGGATGTTTATGATTAGCATTTTGTTTTCCTGGACATCTATGATATGTAGACTATTTCAATGCTTTATGAGGATTAGGCTATATGTTTGTAGATATTGCACATGTAAATATTGGTGATCCCGAGCTCTAACAAACTCTATCTCTCACTCATACAGACAATCTTGGAGCAACTAGAAAGCAACTTCTAGAGGCTAGACAAGTAGGACGGAGGTTGAAGCAGATGCAACAATTCAACTCAACTGGGATTCATCATTCAGGAAATGATGGATCCCCTTTCTTTCCATATGCATTTTTTACTTTCTGTATCTTTAAATGTATAGCTTATAGCTTATTCTTTTACTATATTGGAGTAGTTAGTCCCACGGCTTGTGTGGGACATGATACATTTAGGATTATCAGTAAATACAACTTATATGTAACATTTGTTTTCTCTCTTCTCTATTGTATACATTTACATAATGTAATGTAGTTTATTTGATAATTTATTTTATGCATATGGATATAACATAGAAGAATTGAATGTATACCTTTTATCTTTTAATTGCAAAAAAATCTCAACTCTACTTGATTGAGCTGGAAGCAAAATTAGGTAACAGCAACATCATGTCAAATTCTATGTATGTTCATGTTTTGTGAAGTCTAACCCTTGTTGTAGGTCTCCAAAGCATTCAAGCATTCAAGTAAAAAAGATCCAAGTGCATGACTTCAATCCTTCAAGGAAGCCATTGAAGGGTGGTGAGTTGCAACACTTTGTGATTTCATCATTTCTTCCTTTCAATTATCATTTTTATCATTGAAATTGCCATTGTGGAAGTGTAAACACTAACACGAGGTTTCATTAAGGGAAGCCCCTAAATGGAACACCATTTATTCTCTCTTTGAATGTGTAGATTATAGGTTTGAAGGGATATTGAAGACAAGTTGTCCATTGTTGCATTCAAAGCCCTAAAAGCTGTCAAACCATGAAAAATCACCTACAAAATTATCTAATGACATTTCGAAAACTCTGCAAGAAGGAAACAAAAGGTCAGATCAAGCATCAGAGGACAAAAAAATTAGTTTTATGACTCCCTATAAAGGACCCATTCACCCCTAGGCGTCTGTGTCCTCTGCATGCCAAATCCAAATTTTTATGATAGGTGTACAATCTCTAGTACTTTTTAGATCTGCTTGCAATTTAATATTTCAGTCTATGTGTTTCCAGAATATTGCATTTATCATATTAGGTCATTGTTCAATTAGGTTAATGATTTCAAATAATCTCCAAACCATTTTCAAGGTCCTAAGAATGTGGATCTAGATTTGATTGGCTCACCTTTTTGGTTGAAAGTCAATCTATTCACCTTGTTGATTTGCATTCTAATGTACCTTAGAAAAAGGAAGCCAATTGACCCTAGGTTTAGACATTAAACATAGGGTTCCCTTTTTCATTTTTTATAATAGTGTTATAAGGTTTTTTAATCTCTTTGTCATTCTTTCTTCAATCTTAAAGATGACATTGAGTAGAGAATGAGATCTATATTCTATGTTCTTAAACTGAGAAGACATTTTTCGGAAACTTTTATTTCGTGAGAGATCAAGATGTCGAGCAACAAATGCAACAAGATTAAGACTCCTCAGGGTGGTGAAGGGAGGCCATCAAAATGACCAAAATGTAGATTTACCATAAAGTCTTACTTTGGCAATGTTTTTGATCCATCAGATCAAGATGGAACTACATCATCAACTCTTGCACCAAATATTGATGAAGAAGGTATTGGCAATACCTCATAGGAAGATGAAAATGAGTTAATTGAGTCAGATGAGGATGAAAATGCCTTAGAAGATGTTTCAAGGGATACCCAAGGTAGCCAGAATGAATTAATTGACTTGAATGGAAATGATGGTGTCATAGATGATGTTGTTGCAAGGAAGAGGAAAAGAAAAGCCAAATAAAAAATGAGGCGCAAGTGGGATATGACAAGGAATTTTCAGATTGATTGGGTGTCAAAGTACCCATTCATTGAACCAATGGAGAATGCAAGAAAAGATGAACCTACAACAAAATGCAAGTGTAAGATTTGTAGTTGGAAATATAAAAAAGACAAGAAGTTGCAACAAAAGCTTAACACTATAGAAAATCATATCGGTAAAGTTTATGAAAAATAAATCAAAGACAGAAAGGAAAAATGAGTAGTAAGATAGAAATAAAAGGAATAATATTTTCATGTTACATATGCCCTATAATATGATGAGCATATGCAAAGAATGGAAAATCTTGTTGAATATGGAGGCTCAATTGAATTTCAATTTGGAAAGATATTTATAGGAGCACAACTGGCAAAAACTATTTAGTTGAGTGTTGTTTTTCATATTTTTTCTAGAGGGAATCCTATGATAAACTACCCATAATATAATAATCTATTATCTATTTTGGGCATTCCTAACTTTCCTAACATACATTGGTCAATAAACTCTGGATGGGAATGGGCAAGTTGTCTTGCTGAGGTGGAAAAATAAGATTTACAAGAAAAAAATAAAAGAGAACCTTATTGCATTATCTTTAGATGAAGTTACCACGATAGATAATACTTCTTGGGTATGTATGCATGTGTATACTATACACCAACATGTCTATCGAACTCATTGTTAATAGGTCAAAGGCAGAAACATAGCATACCACAGGCTACTAAAAGAGGTTTGTGGTACTGGTAAAGGACATTAGCTATTGTTAGGAGTGATGCCCCTTCAAGGGAATACATTTATATATACAATTTAGATCATATTTAGCTAGATAAAGAGATAAGATAGAAATGCCTTACTGGAGCAGAGACTAAGACCTCCCTTTTGTATCTTTTATGATATAATATAAAGGGGTATAAGGATTGCATATGTGTGGAATGAATGTATGAGTATTTTCTTTTGATATTATGATGTTGTAGGTTGTGAACACCTTCTAGATTCTTACCGCATATGCTTGTTTCTCTTATTGTATCCTATGGGATATAAAAAGACTACTCAAGGAGTGTTGGGGTACAAATCTTTGGATTTTACTTACGCCATTTCTCTTGCCAACATTGGTTCCATTGCCAAGAACCTAGAGTGAGCAATAAAGAAATTAGAAGTGTAAAGCATAAAGGAGGGAAGTTGGCAGAAAAATTAAAATTTCGTCAAACCTTAAGGGCCACCTCTGTGAGAGGGGGTAGGCCATTAGGGGATGACAAATGGAAAAGGGGGAGGGACCCCTGAGATTCCTGAAAAGATGTGATTGTTCGAAGATGTTCTTTCAAAATTAAGATATAGGGAAAGAAGGATAGAAGTTTGGACCAAAAACATATATGGGAATAGGAGAAAACAAAAAGAAAAGAGAAATATTTGAAATCATCAAATTAGGAATGGAAATAAATGCAAAAGAAAGGAGACACAAAAAAACCCAAGAAAGAGAAGAAAGGTACCAAAAAAGAGAAATAGAAAGGAAAGAGAAAGAACGTGTGGGAAAAATGACAAAGGAAATTTTAAAGAAAAGAGTGGAGCATGCAAAAAAGGGTGTTGCTGGGCATGTCGATGTGGGTGCAACCGAAAATAAGAAAGGATGAGGAAATGAACTAGAAGCCAAAGATACCACAAAGGAACAAAATGGAAAACTGGTGGAGCCTAATCTCAATCTCGAGGATTTGTTAACTAAACATAAAACAGTACTAACCATTAATAAAAAAGATAGAATTAAAAACAAAAAGGTATGAAGAAAAACCATCACCCTCAGACCAAGAGTCACCCCTCATGCTAGATATAACAAACATAGAGACATACAAAGAAAGAGAGAAAGGTAGAAAACTTGAATTGTGGACAACACATACAATAAATTGGGATATTATAGAAGGTAATATTCAATCTATTGGGTAGAGAACCACAGAGTAACAAAATAAATGCAAAAGGTTAGAAAGTGACATCGAGTCCAACTTCATCTTTAGCAATCAAAGAAGTGGTACCGCAAGTCCAGAGGAAGAATCACAAGAAGAAGACATGGTCAAAATGAGGAAGATACCAGTCTTTGAAAAGGGTACTAATAATACTGTAGAGCATGTTTTCTTATTAGAAAAAATATTGTTGGAACACAACAAGCTACTAAGAGGGGGGTGAATCAATAGATATTAAAATTTCAGCCCTTAAATATTTTGTACAAATTACTTCCTTAAACTCTTAGCATATAGATTGAAACTTAAGATGTAGTAACTTAAACATGCAAACACACAATCATCACATAAAACAAGATATCTAGTTGGCTTTTATTTAATGTAAGTGTTCTAGGTCATTTAATATTTGTTGAGGTAGTTGTCTCATTGTACAAGATTAAGGCACATGTTAAGATCTTGTCTAATACTATCTCACAATTTACCTTTATAAGAAATAAAACATATGTACAACACATATTCAATCTAGAAATATTGCATCCATAATCATAGCATGATATTTATGCCATTTCTCTCTTGTGGAAGTTTTCATTGTCTTAGAGGTGATCCTAGGGTGTTGAGGAGTTCACCATTAACTCCTATAGGTGGGAGGAATATGTTATTTTTAGTTTATGGACTCATCTTGGGAATTAGGCATTGGATTCTTAACTTGGGATTTGAGTGACACATTTTGGATGGTTTTACCTTATGGTTTCTTAATTACCATTTAATGGGTTCATGTATTTTCTCTCATATTTATTGGGTGCTTGAGATAGAGGTTTTGATAGTGAGTTTTGTAGGTGTTGTTATGCCAAAAACATTAGTTTATATCTCTAGTTGGTGATATCCCTATACAGGATTAGAATTTGCAAGTGTATTGTAACCTTTGATTAATGGGTAATATAATAAATTACTTTATAGTGTGGAGTTTTCCTCCCAAAAGGATTTTCTCATATAAGTCACTACATTATGGTATATTTCTTTTGGGTTTATTTCCTTGTATGCACATATCTCCTCTCATAGATTATTGTAAGAAGTATATTCTACACTTCTTCCTTTTACAAATCTCTCTACATTAATGATTCCCTCATTAGATTACAAGTGGCTATTGCTAAAGTTGTAATGGGTCAATTTCATAACATTGTTGAAAGAAATAAATCATTTTCTTCATGGGATAAATTTATCCATAACAATCAGACTCTAATAAAATATTCCCATTCATGGGATCCAAAGAGTTCATTCTTTTAAAAAGATAGGAAATAAGTAAGATGGGACCTAGTCCCACCTATTAACCACTTAAACTAAAATTTGATGTGTCTCGAGAGGCAATTTACAAATTTTAGGGGTGGAATGCATAATCACATAATCCATGGGTTGCTTTCTTAAAGCTACCACAAGGAAGTCTCCATTAGGGACAAATAGTGAGGTGGAGGCCTAGCCTCTTCTTCTAGGATTACAATGGTCTCTTGGACTAAAATCAATCACATCATTATAGAAGAGGATTCAATGGTCACGATTAATGCCATTAGAAATAAATGTTTTCCAATTGGACATTACAAAGCATCCTTTAAAAGAAGTTTGTACTTTATTGGACACATTAGATTTATTCTCTATAGGTCATTACTTATAGGAATAAAACAACTTGTGGTAGTTTGGTTGGTCAATAAGGTTATTGACACAGTCAAGGATTCATAAATAATAATGTTGGTAAATAGATATGTTTGAAGGCCTTGGTTCTTTTTGATTCTCCAAAGCATCTGACATAAGTTAACACATTTTTATTCTAGAAGGCTTCTATGATTTTAGAAAGTTCTACTTCTAGTTAAAATGATAGAGCATCCAAAGCATGTTGGATGCACAAGAACCTCAAGGTCTTAATTAGTCCCACTGAGGGGAGATGTTGAAATAAATTAGGCCACATAGAGAATCAAGAAGGGGTTAATAGTTTGAATGTTAGAATATCTTTGATGTTTAGTATTCTCAAGAGAAGATTATATAAAAATTTGTCTAAGAAAGTTCACCTAAAAAATTCCTAGGAAAACAAGCTTTATTCAAATGAAAAAAATCTTTAATTGACATTTCAAGCCACTTTTGTTGCATATCCTCAATACTCAATATCGATGAGTATGGTTATAGATACAAACTCTTAATAGTGATGATTCCAACCATTGCAATTTAATGTATATACTATAGTGTAGGAAAATGCATACCCTTTCATTTTCACACTTGTTTGGGCCCACCTTTGCCTTGTTTATCCTTATTTATGCCTTAATTGGTCCTATTTTGCATCCACAAGCCTAATAAATTATATTTTTTTATGGCTAATCCCGACAAACATCAAAGGGTAAATGATAATTTAATGATTTTGGGTTGTGTCCTTGATTTTTGGACTGAGACTAAAACATCACCTAGGGTGTCTTTGTCCTCCAAAGGTCTTGGGACCTTGATTTCAAAAGCATCTTAAAATGCACCTTTTTTGGAGTCTATGCCCCAAGTTTCAAGCCTCGGGATTAACGCCACCTAGGGCATGTTAGTCCCCCTTAGGCTATTTTCGGGATTTAATTTCAAATCTTGCTAGAATTTAGCCCCCTTTAATTAATGATTTCATATGTCATCTTGTTG
The DNA here is from genome assembly GCA_007115665.2 of Sequoiadendron giganteum. Lineage (NCBI taxonomy): Eukaryota > Viridiplantae > Streptophyta > Pinopsida > Cupressales > Cupressaceae > Sequoiadendron > Sequoiadendron giganteum. Next base: position 674,266,870 of record CM021103.1, on the reverse strand, counting down.
TGGTGTAATTTTGGGATATTAAGCATGGATAAGTATAAATACAAGGTTCTTTCACTCATTTTTCACCTAAGACTTTTGTGGAAGCATTCATAATAGAAAATTGGAGTTCACAAGAGCATTCAAGATCAGTTCATCAAGCATTTGGAGCCATCATCAAGATTCAAGCATCATGTCAAAGATATTCTTGCATCATGTGTGTTTTTGAGCTAACATTTGTGATGTAGGGTTTTGATTCAAGCAAGCAATTCTAGTCAAGATCTATCAAGCATTCATTCAATTCAAGATCTACATTCAAGCTAGCCACTTCACACAAGTTTGCAGATTTCATAACAAGGGTTTTGTGAGTTGCAACATAGAACTTTGTTCATTTATCATTTCCCTTCATTATTCCATTTCATTCCAAAGTTTAATTACCAAGAAGGGGTTTGACCAAGGCAAACCCCCATTCACTAACAAATCAACAAGTTTTTCTTCTTTTGTATGTTTGTGTTTGCAGATTTAGGTTGAAGACTTAAAGATTATTTGAAGTGCAAAGTTGTAAAGTTGCATTGCAAAGTTGTCATCTTCACAGAAAGTCACCTATAGGCCAAATCTGGAAGTTTCAAGACTTCAGATATGAGAAGGAGGAAGTGCAAACCTTGGACCTTAGGATCACATTTCAAAATTGCAGAAATTCAGATCGGGACTAAGAAGATAGTAAGGGCGTCTGAGTCCTCCTGGAGGTATTTTGTAGAGATTCTGTCAAATTCAATTCTGACATCCAAATATTTTGTGTTTTCCCTGAAAACTAGCAACGGGAATAAGAAGACAGTAAAGGCATATTAGTCCACCTTGGCATATTTTGACAACATTTTTGTATTTCCATATTTCTTAGGTACATACATCCTAACTTGCTATTACTTAATTTTGTCATTTGCACTCATTATTTGGTTTGCATTACTAGGTTTTGTGAGTTGAATATCAAGTTGTCTTTTCCAAGCTTTTGCTTGGTGGTGAACCCTTCAAAGCCTAAGGAACCTTCCTAGGTTTTTCTTGTTGAGAATTGACTCACCTTTGTGTTGACAGTCAATCTAATTTGGGATCCTAGGTTTCCTTGAATGAACCATTCCCCAACAATAAAAAGGAAAAATCAAGGATTAGGGATTCCTTTCTTGCATTGTGAGTCCCCTTTCCACATTCATCATTTTCCCAACAGTTCATAAACATTTAGATTTTTCTTTAGTTATTTTTATAGGTTTTAATATTTTGTATAGATTAATAATAGTGTAATATAGTTTCAAAGTATTTAAGATGGTTTAGTTCCAAGAATTATTGACACATCAATCATTTAAGTTATTCAAGTCATTGATTGTCCTAGAAGTTGAAGTGTCATTTGATCAGTTATTAGTTCTTGTCGTAGGTAGGTATACTTATGCTTTCATCTAGTTTCAATAATTTGGCAAGAATCAACCAATTGGATGCAAAAATTAAATTTTGTTGGCTATATTTTCTAATGTTAATATTTTTTGCATATTTTTGTTGATATTACAAAATCATTTTCCTTCAATTCTATTGGTTAATAGTTTTGTTGAGTAATATTACAATGATGTAAGTATTTTGAATAATGTTTGATTTTTTTCCCAATCATATACAAACACTATTCCTCAATAGTGTATAACTATTTCTGGAATAATTGCAATCACCAAATACTATGGAAGCTAAAAACAAATAAAACTAGCAATCGCACCTTGGGGTGTAATGGGTACACCGAAGACAATATATTGAATAATTATTGTTAGTTATGTTTATTTGTAAAATGGAAAACTGATTGGCAGTTGTAGGTAAAGTAGTTCTCCGAATTTTATTTGGACTATTACATATGAAAATCCAAGTAACCATCCACAATATAAAATCTGCAGCAATACACAATTGAAAAGCCTTCAAACATGTTGTTCCATATTCCATATGACTATTGCATGTCACTAAGAATTTCTGAAACAAATCCTCGTTAAGATTTTATTTTTGATAATCAAGTCTGTGGCCATGAGATTTGGGGGACTAGGAAACTAATTTGAAAACAATGTTGTCCTTAAAGTAATATGTAAGAAGACAAAATAAAAAGAAATTAGTTAGTGTAGTAAGAATAGCATGTGCTTATTTATCATTGAAGAGGGTGGAAAAAGTGGGGTGAAGTAGCATTCAAACTTTGGAAATGTGAGAAAGAAAAAGCATATGTTAAAAAAAAATCCTCTGACTTGTAAATATTTCTTTGTATTTAGATATAGCTGAGAGATGTAATGGATACAGGTAAGACTAAAAATATATCAAGTTGTTGAAGAAAAGAGCAAGGAAGATATAGTCAAAAAATAAAATGGAGAAGGGGGAAGTTGGTTTAAATATACATTCTAGAGAGGATCAACCAAGCCCCAATGTTTGACATAATTGAAGGACAAATCTATAAGAGTATGAAAGGTGCTGCATAATATAAAAAAGTTTCAAAAAAGTTGATGCATAATGAGTTGTATTCGCCATTTAACAGTAAAAGACAAGGTTGAAAAGGTAATACTGGGCACATAAAATTCCTTCACAGGGCACATAATATAGAGCCCGTAATTTAGAAGGTTGGTGTGTTGCATCAAATAATTCATTCATTACCTCCTCATTTGGCTTATTAATTATCATCCATTTCCAACTGCTTCAACACCCAACATGCCAACAATATAGACCTATACAGAATGCTGCAAAAGCAAACAAGACATGCATAAATATCCAATGTAAGAAACACATAATAGAATGTTAAAATCCTTATTGTAGCATCAACAAGCAAAAGTAAAGATCTAACAATAAACAGACTATAGAAAGTAATACATGCCAAAGAAGCAAGGAATCGAGGTTGTAGAAAATTAAATTACCTATTTGAGATTAGAAAATCCACAGATAATTTAGCGTAAAGCTCAATTGAAATGAATTGAAGGGAGTCCATTACTGTAAAATGGCTTGCTTTCTGAAAAAATTTAGTGTAAAGCTCAATTGAAAAGAGAATTTAAACAACTTTAGAAGTCAAAAAATAAAATGATTCATATTGGGAGAGCATTTGTCGAAAATTGTCATATAACGCATAATAGATCAAAATTGCAGAGCCTAAGTTGCAAGCCTAGAACAAATTGGAAACATCACAAAAAAATTCAATCTTATCAACATATTCCAATGAATAGAACAAAAAGATTAAATTATGCCTTCCCTTTTCACAAGGCTGTAACAGAGGAAGATATCAAAAATAAATGTAACCTTTTTTAGGGAATGTGCTAATTTGCATGAAAGAGTAAGCTTTTTAATTTGCTAGAAAGAACACCAGTCACTTTTTTTTAAGATCCCAATAAAAACTAACATTGTTGTAAATACTCCTAATCCTGTATTCATATGTAATTTGCAGGCAACAAGAAAATAGATCCACACATCCACGAGAGGTTGTTGGCACAAGCAAGGAGGATGTTGGCGAAGGTTGCAGAGGCTGCTTGTACACCTTCCAATTGCATTTTGCTGAAATTTTTTGAAGCCTTTTCAACAAATCCCTTTTGTGTATACCTTGCAATCATGACATTCCATGAGATCACATTTTTTTGAGCCATTTTGTCAAACAATTCACGTTCCTTGTCTATGCTTCCACATTTTGCATACATGTATACCAATGCGGTTGTAGCTACAACATATGATCAAAATTTTCTTTCCTTTTTGCTTTGATGAATGTCCATACCCTGTTAAAAAGCTCACATTTTGGCACAGGCAAGGAGGATGCTGACAAAGGTTGCAGAGTCTAGCTATACACCTAGCAATTTCATTTTCTTGAAAGTTTCTGGAGCCTTTTCAAAAAGTGGCTTTTGTGTATACCTTAAAGGTTTAAGAATAAATATAAGATTAATTTCAATCCAACAAATGTTAAGCAGCTGAATTAGTACATTAATCTATAACTTATACAGAAGATTCATAGATAAAATACTTATTTATTATTCCTTTTCTAACATAGAGTGCTTTACAATTTTATAGCAAACCATAATAGAAGCTAAAATTGATAACTATTGATCACTTGTGCATCACATTTCTCTCATGAAGGTACTTTAATCCACTTAGTCTTTATATTTTTTGTAGAGTGATGCTAGTGAACCCTGTGTTACCAATAAGATACCTTCATTGAGAACCAAAACCAGATTGTTGTCAATGACGGTATGGATTCTGTGAGCAATGGTAATGACTATACAATCTGCAAACTCAAAGCGAATAATGGCTTGTATAGCAGTGTCAATTGCAGTGTCCACAAAAGCAGTAGCTTCATCAAGCACTAGAATTCAACTCTATTTAAGCAATGCTCTTCCTAGACACACCAATTTTTGTTTCCCCACACTCCATTTTTCTCCATTTTCAATCATTGTAACAACTAAATATGATAAGTTACTAGCTAATATTGTTGTGCCATTATAGGCATTTTATTGAAATTTTTTCAGATGATAAATAATTTTTCTAAGGATTTTGTTTGACTGTATTATACAAATATTGTTGGGTGCACTTTTAAATGATAGCTATGACATTCACTAGCAGCTTCCACTCTCAGTGCTTTAGTATGAATGGTGGAAAAGAATGGCACGTATAGGCTAATAGCAAGGCAGTGAACTGTTTCATAAAATGCTTTGGTAGACATGTATGAAAAATTTCGTAGCATAGACAAGGCAATGAACTGTTTGAAAAAATGCCTCAAAGAAATGTGGTCTCATGGTGATGGAATGTATGTTAATATGTTAGAGAGTATGTGTTTTGCATGGATGTAGTGCAAAATCTAGTCGCATGCAATGGGTATGCCGAAGACATATTAGTTAATTTTGTGGCAATTTTGGTTATAATGAATCTCAAACCTTTATTTTAGAAAGCCCATTGTGTGAGACCAGTGGACCCTAAGGGGCTTTTTTTTATTAGAATAAAAGCTTTTATTAACAAAGAAAATTTACAAATAAAAATACAAAGAAATAGGAGATTGTTGGGAAGGAACCTCCAACAAACACAACTTCCTATTGATGAGTAGATCATGAAATCCCATAGGAACAAACAAAGAAGAAAAACAGAACATCAAGCATGAGTCTCCAGATCATAAAGTAAACTTAAATGGTTCTTTTTTCTGTTTTCAAAATTGTGGTGTAGTCAACCTTTTCAAGCACACTCCTTAGTTGAGCGGATGAAGATGAGACATCTAGATCTTTTATTGTGGCCCTCTATCTTTGGAAAATTATTCTCGTACTTGCTTTTGTCTACAGGACCTGTATCGATAATTCAGAAATGGAATCCAATCATTACATTCTGTATTAGCCAATGAATACTTTTTGTCTAGGTTGAGTTCTCATCATATTGAACTTAGAGAGATGAAGTTTGAATGTTACGTTAGATTGTCATATGCAAGAATGAAAGAAATATGTGCACAATAAATTTAGGGAAAGTGATGTTAGATAAAATCTCAACATTTATTATTTTTCTAGTAAAATATAGGAAAAAACTATTAAATGGTAGCTATCCGTTTGTGTCATATTTTAGCCCACTTGTGTGAACATAGATAATTTGAGCATCAAATGGCCTATTCTTCTACAACTACCATTTCCATGGAAAAATATTCTCCTTCCTTGGCACAAGTAACCCATTCCTCTTGAATTCAATGCCTTGGCCTCCTAAATGCAAGTTCAAATCTCGAATTATATCGTGCTGAGAAAAATTGGTCTATTTTTGCATACATTTTACAGCAAATGAGGTCAATTGGTTGGTAATTTAGCAAATGGTTTTTGTGTAACAAAGGTTTCCATGTCGAAGTGATAACATCAAGTGAACTATGCATCCTCTTACAAGGATCCAAATTTCCCTCAAATGCATAAATGATGAGCTATTGTTAAAATAGTTGTGCTAAAGTGAATTTTCTTACTTAAGGGCTTACATTGTATTATATGTGAAATCTACACCACAAGAGATATAAGAAACAAGAAAGTCTCTCCCTACCACCATATTTGTACCAAGCAAAGCTCATGTCAGCCATGTTCCATTCTGTCATTAAAGAAGCTAAGATGTTGAAGCCTACATAAGGTACTCTAAAATTGCATACATCCCAAGAATGTTCAATGTCTAGCCAAAGCAGTTGTTGGCAAACAAACAAGATACTACTGAATAAGCCATGTATTAGAACTTTAAGACATTTGTAATTCTGAGGGGAGTTGGGAACCTTCAAGATTGTTAAGCTTAAGAGAGATAGATGTAACAATTCTAACACAACCAAAAGCATATATGCCTTAAGGCAACCCAAGACTACCTTCTACTTGTGAGATAAAAAAACTATTAGACAATGACAATAAAAGTCTGGAGGTCATTTTATAAAGAATTAACTATGAAGAGAATTTAAAGACATGACTTACTAGTAAAAGTAGCAATGCCTCTTGGTTTATCCTCCTTAGTCTTGGGCGGGGAAAAATTAAGTAATCACATTACAACACTTCAGAATTATATGCTATTTCCACCCAAGAATGACAAGAAAGGCTACTGTGAGAAGATCCTTCAATTCTATAATTATATTTTGAGAAAGATACTATCATAATGGACAACAAAGACATAAATGGCAAAACCAACTAAAGGCCTCACAAAATAGTATAATGTACACCCTTCTAGTTAAGAGATTTATTAGCTTTACCTGAAGGTTGCTATGTTCTAAATGATCACACGGTCCAACATATCCTTTATTTCCAAATTAATATGCTAACCAGTTTCTCCTTCAACAGCTATAGTCAAATTCTATGCCCTTAAATAAATCATGGTCAATGTCTACATACTTATCAAGAACAAAGCATAAGCTACTTGTGATTTTGTAATGGTCCCAACTAAACAATGAATGGTAATGAAGTGGTGCTAAAAAGATCAATACTTCTATTTTAAGGTCTTTACAGTTCCAACACCTCCCCACTACAGAAGCTACAATGTAATCACTATCATTCAATCATAGGAGACAACAAAGCCACAGTAACAACCAAAGGTTTTAGTAGAATGGTAATACGAACATTGTTGAATTAAATAGCTTTATAAGCTTTATCTGGTGTCTGAATATTTGTCAAAAACAGAGCAAAGACTATTGCCATTTTGAAGGTCGCAGCAAAAAGCATCAATCATGGGTAACAGAGATTGTGAAGATCAATGCTTCTTAAGAATTTTACAATTCAAATACCTCTCTTTTAGAAGATTAAATGTATTCTCCATTATTATCACATAAAGAATAGCATAAACATGGTAACAACAAAAGACGTGGCAAACAATATGATGCACACTTTTATAGTGAATGGATTTATAAGCTTTATCTAGAGGTTTCTATGTGATCTTTATAATTATTTAATCATGCATAGAATATGTTTTTTTGGACTAATGCGCTAATTAATTTATCTTTCAGTTCCTATAGTCACAATCTAAGCCATTATATCAAGCATGATCCAGATATCATTACCTGTAAAAAATAGAGCAGATACTGACATTGCTAAAAGCACAACAACACCTTTGAATCACAAACTATCTCAACTCTATTCATTAAAAAATAAAAATAAAGAAATTCAACATTCAAACAGAAAATGAAACACAACAAAAATCCCTATGATAAAAGTGTGGCCATTGCTAAATTAATCCCACAATAAAAAACAAAAAAATACAATTCAAATAAGAAACACAAGGAGACATATCTATAGAGTTGTCTGCAAGAAGGAGCAAGATTATCGTCCCAAAATAAAACTTTGAAGACAATCTAGGTGAATTTAAGTCATCATTCAGATTTTACATGCCTATGCATGTATAGTTGGACAACAAAAAATAGGGAAAGCAACTTTACACCCTTTATAATTATGTGCAAATACTGAAGTGCTCATCCAGATAAAAGTGTTGAAATTCTCATATATAGAAAGGCATAAAACACTATAGTTTCCCTAGCAAGAAATAAGAAAGACTTTGCTCTCAAAATATAATATAGAATTGAGCTATGTTGAAAGCCAATCTACCTGATTTTGAAATCCATATACAGTCTAATATACTCATAAAAAATCTCAGAAACACTGTCTCAACCCTGTGAAATCCAAAGCAAAAAACATAAAACGAGGCGAAATGGTTTAATTAGATAAGTATAATATGCAATATGACTTAAAAAACCCCAAAGACATAACAAAATGAAATCGCCCTAAATGAGTATCCCAAACCTTGGATAGTATACCCAACAAAAAATAACTACAATCGAATGAAGCAAAATATCCAAAACCCACCTTGAGTCTTCCTTCAAATGCTGAAAAATAACGAAAATTCAATCTAGAAAGCAAGCCAAAACACACTTGGAGTATTCCTCCAAACCTTACTACCACAAACCACTGTTCCATACATGTCTACCAAGGTGGTTGTAACTACAACATCTGATCAAAATTTTCTTTCCTTTTTGCTTTGATGAATGTCCATACCCTGTTAAAAAGCTCGCATTTTGGCACAGGCAAGGAGGATGTTGGCGAAGGTTACAGAGTCTGGCTACACACCTAGCAATTTCATTTTCTTGAAAGTTTCTGGAGCCTTTTCAAAAAATGGATTTTGTGTATACCCTAAAGGTTTAAGAATAAATATAAGATTAATTTCAATCCAACAAAGGTTAAGCAGTTGAATTAGTACATTAATCTATATATTATACAAAATATTCATAGATAAAATACTTATTTATTATTCCTTTTCTAACATAAAGTGCATTACGATTTTATAGCAAACCATAATAGAAGCTAAAATTGATAACTATTGATCACTTGTGCATCGCATTTTTCTCATGAAGGTACTTTAATCCAGTTAGTCTTTGTATTTTTTGTAGAGTGATGCTAGTGAACCCTATGTTACCAATAAGATACCTTCATTGAGAACCAAAACCAGATTGTTGTCAATGACGGTATGGATTATGTGAGCAATGGTAATAACTGTACAATCTGCAAACTCAAAGCGAATAATGGCTTGTATAGTAGTGTCAGTTGTAGTGTCCATAAAAGCAGTAGCTTCATCAAGCACTAGAATTCGACTTTGTTTAAGCAATTCTCTTCCCAAACACACCAGTTGTTGTTTCCCCACACTCCAGTTTTCTCCATTTTCAATCATTGTAACAACTAAATATGATAAGTTACTAGCTAATATTGTCGTGCCATTATAAGCCTTTTATTGAACTTTTTTCAGATGATAAATAAGTTTTCTAGGGATTTTGTTTGACTGTATTATACAAATATTGTTGGGCACACTTTAAAATGATAGCTATGACATTCACCAGTAGATGCCACTCTTAGTGCTTTAGTATGAATGGTGGAAAATAATGGCACGTATAGGCTAATAGCAAGGCAGTGAACTATTTCATAAAATGCCTCAAAGAAATGTGGTCTCATGGTGATGGAATGTATGTTAATATGTTAGAGAGTATGTGTTTTGCATGGATGTAGTGCAAAATCTAGTTGCATGTGGCTGGATTAAACAATTAATAATAAGTGCTAAATAATGGAATGAAATAAACTTAGACAAATCCACCCCGAAAGCCATAGAAGGTAATAAAAAATCCCTAATAACAAAATCAATAGGACTTGAAGTAGCAAAATTCCCCAAATTTCCATGAGCCGTAGATGCAAAAACATGAAAATCATAAGATTAATCATAAAATAAACAACACACAAACCATTGCAAACCACCAAAAATTATGCAAATCCTAATTTCAAACAAAAGTATCAGACTTTCAAACGAGGATGTATACAATATCTGAGAGCATAATATTGTGACAACCGCTCCAACAAGATTCAGAAAATCTGTACAATTTGTTTTGACAACACTATAATCAGTTTTCTTAAATAAGTGGATCATTAACATATGGCAGAACAAAGATGTTTCAATAGAAATTTTTTGGTGTTATCTTATGTTAAGAGTAAAATCATTTTAGAATACGATGAAGTTTAGAAGGTAAATTTAAATAAAGTTGAATACCAAACATTTTCAATAGGATTTTACTCCTTATTCACACCACCTAAATTGTTTCGAAGCTTTCTAAAGTCTTTTCATCAATCCAACTTTGGTGAACCCAGCTAAAATGTAATTTCTAGGGGCATTTTCCCAAACAGTTCCCTTGTCTGGTCTATGCTTCTTATTTTGTGATTAAGACCACCTATGTATGAGAGGTGAGAGAAAGAAGGCAACAATCATTTCTACTTGCAATGCTTCTATGGATACAAAGAATCTTTACCTGTTTCTATGCACTTTCTCACACATATGCAGATATAAGTATATTATGTATAATAACTCCCACATGGCAGCTAACATTCTTTGTGCATATTGAAGAAAAGCAATTTGTATTAATACAAATTATATTGAAGAGAAAGATAGAGATTCAGTGGTGGGATATCACTTCTTTGAAGGTTACCTATCGAGACAATAGACCTAACACTTTAGATATTGAAGTAATCATTTCTTTAAGTTTTTTAAACCATGCTTATATCTCCTTGCTTTCTTTCTTATATACTAATATAACTATTATGTAAAGTACTAAACACCTTATTAATTCTTTGATGGGATAGCCATTGTAGACATTGCTCCCTATAATTCTTTCTCCTTATCAAACCCTATGCATTGTATGGTTTGTTGTAAATACGTGAATGGTCTGTAGGATTTATTATGCAAAGGAAGGAGAATTCATGATTCAGTCCAAAGAGCAGGTAACTTACCTCAAGATTTTGCAGAGAGAAGCCAAACGAATCTCCGTAGAGCTGCTGCTTCAATCTATTCATAGTAAACAAAAAGTAGATATAAGAATATCGGAGCTGCCAAACCTTGTACAGTATACCCAAAAAGAAATATCGGCATTCGAATCAAGTTAAAAATTCTAAACCCACCTTTAATCTTTCTTCAAACGTTGGAAAATAACCAGATTTCAATCTACAAAGCAAGCCAAAACACAGTTGGAGTATTCTTTGAATACCCTACTATCACAAACCCACCTGATGAACTCAGCTTCAAAGAAAATCTAATTAGCCGATAGGCTATTATACTGGGGGAACCCCACTGGGATCTCCTCCAATCTGACGCCGGAAACTCGGTGGTGCCCGAAAATTGCGTTGTGTACAGTCGTGCGATTTTTTAAAGTCGTCGGAATTTATTCACCACAGTGAATCCTCTTTGTCCAGTGGTATCATTCATTTACCTCCTTTGTCAACTCCCGTAAGTACTAAAGTACGTAAGATATTCATAAATTTTCATCCGCGGCAAAGTAAAAAAACTTTTGTTGCCAAAGCGCCAGAAATATACAGAGTCCTAAAATAAATCAATCGTTGAAATTCAATCAACGATTTTTGAAAAATCGAAAAACAGGCATGTAGACTTTATGAGATTTCACATGTCCTTTCACTTTCACGAGAGAATAGGTTAAAGGTGAATTATTTAAGTTTTCTTGTTTTACATGAATTAACAGTAAGTGTCTTATTCAAATCCTAAGCACTTTTCTAATCCAAACAAAATATATAATAAATAAAATAATTGTGATGTTTCAACAGGTATGGAAAAAGAGTATTAATTTCTCCTTTCCGTGTGCAAGTACAATAATTGTTTACAAATCAATGTAATAAAGCCTCCTCTCATATTATTTTTACATTATTAGAGTTTTTCATTAAATATACTATAAAAATAAATTAATTAATTAAATAAAAACAAATAAAATAATTTATATAACAAATAAAATAAATAATAATTTATATAATAATACAATTCAATAAAATAATTTATATAATAAAATAAAATAATTTATATAATAAATAAAATAAAAATGATTTTTAAAAATAAATAAATTTATATAATAAATAAAATTAAAATTATTCTTTAAATAAAATAATGTAATAAAATTTGAATAAAAATAAAATTTATATAATAAATAAAATAACTTTTTAACTACAAGATAACTTATATATATACTATGGGGTTGGGGCCCTAGATCGGTTGGCTAAATCTTTCCTATTGCAAGAGGTTGGTCATGAGGTCTAGTCTCCTCCACCCCCGTGGTACCGGAGGGCGTGTCGCGCCAGTGCCGCCAGTCACGTTAAAAAGTTTACCAGGCGCACTGCAATTTATAGGGGGTCGTGCTACCCGATTCCTGCAGTCTAATTTAAAAAAGAAAAAAAACTTATATATATACTAGAAAAATAATTAGTTGATAGGCTATTACATGGAGGGACCCCACCGGGATCTATTACGTGGTGTGGTGTACACTCATGTTTTTGGAATGAATTGGAGAGTAGGATAAAGAAGTAGAGACGAAAGGATAGAGAAAGAGAGGGAGAGGAGGCAAAAGAAGTAGAGAGGGAAGGATAGGAGAGAGAGAGAGAGGGTAAAGGGACGAAGGGAGGTAGAGAGGGATAAGTGAGATAGAGATAGGGAGGGAGAGAGAGGCGGGATAGGAAGAAGTAGAGAAGGAAAGAGAGAGCCAGAGAGAGAGGGAGGGAAGGAGAGGTAGAGAGGGATAGGGAAGATATAGAGAATTAGAGGGGGAAGGAGAGAGAGGTAGAGAGGAATAAATGAGAGAGGGAAGGAGAGAGTGAGAAAGAAATAGGTGGGATGGAGGGAGAGATAGGTAGAGAGGGATATGTGATATAGAGAGAAATAGAGAGGGAAGGAGAGAGCAAGAGGGAGAGAGAAGGGGGGAGGGAGGGAGGGAAGGAGAGGTAGAGAGGGATAGGTGAGATAGATCACTGCTTTCTTCATGTCATACATTGCTTTTCATGACCGTAAATAATGCGTGCTCAGCCTATCGGCGTAAGTATTGCACCTCATTGGGGTGCAAGTGCTAGTTATGTCGTGTTGTGAAGGATGTCGAGATTAATATCTTCAGATATTTCCATCTTTTGCAATAACTTCTTCTCAATGACTCTTATGCAGATATTTTCTTCTTTCCGTCCTCTGCAATAACTGCTCTACTAACATATCGTCACAGTCACGCAAGTGGACAAACGAAAAGGTCAAAACAGCTGGGAAAAAAATGGGTCGGTGGAATGGATTTCATCGCAGTCCATTGCCTTTCGACCAATCTGCACCCTCAGACATAAAAAGACCTCACAAATACTGAACGTGGGGACGCCTTCGACGTAAAAAGCTCTTGATGGCAAAAGAAGGCAAACATGATGGACTTTATTAAAGTGATTCTTATTTGTCCATAGTGCATGTGGGGCGGTGAGAGTATCTGGAAGGCGCCTTTTTTGTGGCGCGATTTCCAAAGTGGGAGAAGGTGGTCTTTTTGGGTAGTGGAATCTGGAAGCCACATCTTGCTTGACCAGGCTAGGAGTGGTTTTATGCAGGCATTTTGCAGCCTCCTCCTTCATTCTCCACTGAGTCCTGCGACCTCACAGAGGCCGACGTACTGCGCTCACATCCACACCATGCTGGGAATCAGTCCATGATTGCTTATGGAGGCCAAGTCTTGACAGGCCACAAATCATTTTGAGCGGTTGAAATACAACCTGCATATATTCGCAGGTGAAGACTCGTACAAACTCCTCTCTCATACAAATTCTGCAAACTCTCTCACACGAATTCTACCCAGGCATGAACTCCTCTAGCTCTTCCTCAAGATAACCTCACACGCTTTTTCCTCAGGTGCGAATGTTTTCCTCAGGCGTGAAGGGTGCATTTAGGCCCTAAGGATTGACACGCAAAGATTATTCAGGTGGGTAGTGTGGAAAATCCATGCAACAAGAGGACACAAAGTCAATGCTGAAGGCTACGAGATAGTGATTTGCAGCTGCATGATGCCATATATGTGCAGTTCGTGCAAGGTCACATTCTCCAAGGGTGATGATTTTGTGTTATGAAGGTTCTCGTTGTTAAAAGAGAGGCACATCCTTGATTACTCATTGGCAACTCTTACATGGAGACCGCATGGCTGTTGGAGGCACTTTAGATTGCTTATAGCTTTGCCTTCACTATCAAGTGCCAGGTGCAAGTGAAGAGTAGTCATGGAGATGAGATGTTAATAGAGGCTAAAATGGTTGATAGATCTGTAGCGCCCCATTTTGGTGTTTGAAGGTTTGATCCACACGTAGCTCCCAGAAATTGCGGTATTCTACAACAGATAAAAGCACCTACCATCCTTCAAATCTGCCACACAATCCCTCCTCCCAAGTCTTTGATTTAGTTGACTCCATTTAGAATGTTTTTTAATCCATTTTAGAATATTTTTTTTTAAAACATTTGTTTGATATTGTTTAATAAATTTTGCTTTTAAATTAGAACTCAAAAACCAAAATTCATTCTAACAAAATGATTTGCTACAAATTGTTATAGTGATATGATTTTTCTAATTTTCTATTGGCTTCTGCTTGAAATTTCTTGTATATGCATGTCTAGTAAAGTTAGATTATCCTGGTTGGCTTCCATGGAGTAGGTGGCTACCTTGCATTTATCTATTTGGTAGCTATGGTCCTATAGATAAGAATGAGTTGTGAGTATTGTTATAAATCTAATTTGGAAACTTAATAAGCATGCCAACCAGGATGAAAAGGGGTCCTTCGACTCTAAACTCAAACATGGTTTGCTTAACAGGTGAGGAGTAAAGAAAAGAGAATGGCTTTCAGCTAATCTGTTGCTGAGAAAATGACTAAATAGAAATGGCATAATCCAGTAATTACATATAATGCAAGAGGCAACCTCAAATTCCTCAAACATTTTACTTCCCAGTCAAATGGAATTCCTGAATGAGATAGCAACAATTCAAATAGGACAAATCAGATCTCTTCTAGGGAGCCAACAAAATCGGTTCAAAATCATCAAATTATTAACATTTATCTCCCAGTCTTAACAAGAAACTGTAAGAACCGATAGTTTTGAAGTACATAATTTAGAACTTTGCATCATAAAGTTTTAAGTGCCATATTTGAAATTGAAAATCAACTAGGTGGGGCATTATTGGGATGTCCATAAGGACCAGCTTGGTTACCAGAAAGGGCAACCGTCTTTCATCGTTTCCCTTCTTTGTCCATCATTACTATCCCTTTCTGGATGCCCAGCATCAGGTACAGCAGCTGAAATATCTGTAGAAACTCTTGTTAGAGTAGCAGAGTTCAATATGCTCTATACAGTGTTAAACATGGCATTAACCTTCTCATCTACCATCTTTTCCAAAAAATCTGGAAAGCGACCTGCTGCTATTTATGTACCAAGTGGGATGGCTGCACCAACAAACAAAAAATCTAATGATATGGTATATAATGGAGATGTTACTGTAGGCCACATATGACTCGACCCTGGAGAGAAACCACTGTTAACCTCATTCTGCATCAAAATAAAATTATACATTTTTTCCACTGCCTAGCTGCATCCTATAATGCTTTCAGAAGTGCTTCTCTATTATTGCTGTTTGACCAGTGCATATGTGTTTCACCCTGCACACTCTGCCCAACATCCACCATAACTACATCCTAGTTGCTATTCAAATCAACTCCCCGATATTTTTGGTCTTCTTCATCTGGCTACAGGGATACCTCTGTAGGAATCCAGTATTCATTTTGTACCTTATTCCAACCATCAGGTTGGACTCTTCTTATAAGAGGAAGTTCATTTTGTACCTTATTCCAACCATCAGGTTGGACTCTTCTTATAAGATGAAGTTCATTTTGTACCCAGTTTGTAGATCTAGGCTGCTTACCAATCCTGCCTGAGCTGGCAAGATATTCAGGTTCAAATTTTAAAGATCTATTGTAAGCACATACTCTGATGTTTCGAGATGTAAATCTATCTGCAAAAGTTCAAAACAAAATTTAAACCTTGACTTATGTTAAGAAGTTAGTAGGTTCTTTCCTTTCGGTTTGGAAACTCGAAAATTTATATTTCCTCTTCCAAATGAACCATAATTCTGTTGTCTGCTTCAGTTTATAGCTCCCAGTATGTCTTTTCATCTCTTCAGACTTTCTCATCTCTGATGTTTTAGTCTGCTGGTTTGATTGACACAATGCTGGTTTGTATTTCTCATCAAATTTTCTTTTTGCAACATCTTGTTGTTGCTGTTTTTTTGCTGTCCTGTAGCAGCCTTGTTGCTGTTTGAATCTGTTTCAGTGCTGTTTTGCTTCAGCTGAATTGCTGTTCTCTGATGTAAAAAAAAAATTATTGCTTTTTTCCAATAATAATTTTTTTAAAAAAAAATTAAATAATTACAAATATAAAGATATTTGACAGTAGGAATTGTCTATTACAGAAGGAGAAGAGTTAAAGAATTAACAAAACAATATATAGAATCATAAAAAGCCAAACAAATAAAGAGATCAAAAGTGTTATTAGAAATAAAACAAATGCAACTTACACATATAAACACAAAAAAGATTTTGTATATTATAAAATATTTCAATGATTGTAATATGCTACCTATCTAAACTCATTCTATCAACACTTTTAGCAAATATACTAATGCATCTTTACACCAACAAAATAATATTATTTTATTTCCATTTTAAAAAAAAACTAGTATTGTTGTAACTTATCTTTGCAACTGACATCATTTTAAACAATTACTACAATTTCATTCAATAGAATTCAACACTATAAAATTTTGTTGCACGACAAATTTATGGAAATTAACAAAAGAACAGGCAAACAACATGAAAACAAAATAATTTCAGGATCATCAATATAAGTATCAAATTTTCAAATTGCTCACAAAATAGACTATGACTGTGGAAATTGTGATTGCATAATTATTTGCAAGAGTCAAGCACAAGTTTGAGAACTATGAAACATTAGAGGCCACTTCACATTGAACCACAACAACGCATCATCCATGACAATCCTACTCAACATATCCTATGAAAAGGTAAGTATAATATTTTCCAAACATTTTTTACTATATGCGTGTTTGTACTCATTTAATATTATTATATAATACAACATGATTTTCTAACAACTATCTCAATACAATATTTGTAGGTAGCAAATGAGATACAAAAGGGGACAATATTGCACTTCTACCATCTAGATAACCACTATCTTATGTGCTCAAACATGCTTGATACAACTCTATTAGTTGTTTTCAAAAATTTGTCATGAAACCAACTATAAATTTCAGTTGCATAATTATTAATGATACTACATGTCGACTGCTACATGCACAATTATTTGTTAAAACTTTCAAGTTATATGATCCATATGATAGAATGCTAAGTCTCTGAACACATATTTCTACTCACAAATATTTGTAAACAATAAAATATAAATTATGATTCCTCTTATAATAAGTAAGGCTTTAGCTCACATCAAAGATTCTATATATAAAACCTTCATGACTACTATTTTTTTTTTTGTAAACAACACACATTGACATTGCACCCCCATATCTATGTTGCTACCTAAATCTCTCAAACAACCAAACACAACTCACAATTGGTAAGAACATAACGCAAATGCATCTCTTGTTAGAAATATGTCTATTGTGGATGTCCTCAACTTTATCCTCAACTAAAAGATATTTGATATAAAAATTTAAAGATTGTAAATTATAAACATTTGATAATGAATTTAAATCGCATGCCTAATATATTCAATATTAAAAAAAAATACATAACAAAAAAAAATAAAAATTAAATATTACCTAAAAACATTACAAAATTCACTATCTACACTACAAATATAAGACAAATCTAAACCTAGTGAAATCAATTAAGATCCTCAAAAAGATTTTACCTTTTTATTTTTTCAATACTAATAATCATAAAAAACAGTACATAGCCCCAAGTGGCTTTTGTCTTAAACCAACTTTCTCTTTCATTTCATTCTCAATCAAAATCAGAGCAGACGACTACAAACATCTAACATCATTTTAATATATGTTAAATATATGAAATGTAATTATCTTGGTGGTATGTGTGACTATGGACTAGGTGTTGAGTTCGAATCCGGACAATTTTACTCCATAAAAAAATTCCTCTTGGATAAAGATGAGAATCCACATTAAAGGGGGAAAATAAAACAAAAAGAAAAAATAAAAGATTTAAGCCTTATCCACTCAACATTCATGACATAATGATGATATGACTTGATTTTGACTACACCTTATAAAAGAATAGGTATCATCTAAATCACTATACTAAACCTTTTTTCTCCTACCGTGGTTAAGGTGAATGTCAATTAGATTATCTTGAGTCTCTTTTACTTTGAAATGGGTTTAACTGTTGTTTTTAATGCTTCCACTGAGATTTTCTGGCACAATTTAATCATACATTCTTCTAGATTTTAACCTTCTTTGGTGAAAAAAACAGCACCCTGTTAGTGGAATGTCATTATTAATATGGAGACAAGTGTCAGATTATGTTTTGCCATGTCGTTATCAGTTCTTGAAATATATGTTTTAAATATCCATCCTCATCCTCATCCACTTCCACCAACTGTTTCATCATCTTCTTTATCTCTCCCAATCTTCTTGACAATCTCAAGACTCTGTGTGTTGTTCTTCATCAGAGATCACATTGAACATGGCTTCCAGAGCAACAGTATGCTTATTATAGCTCTTAATCAATATGCACAGTTTTATATTTTTCATGTCAAGTTCCATTAGATCTACACAATTTAAGAAATCTAATCTAAGCTCACTGATATGGGTACTGATGAAAATGACAGGCTCACTGGAGAAGTATTCTGTCAAGATATCAGAATGCCAGACAGATTTCTACAAGCACCCAATTCAAGATGCAACCCCATGGAGGAGGAGCTGGTGCTGCTGCAGGATCTTCCAGGTTGGCTCTCAAACTATGCCTTCAATCCATTTTTTCTTGAGTATCTTGGCACTGCAAGTGATTTTCTCATATACCCATTTCTGTAAACTAGATATGTTAATGTTTGCTTTGTTTGTTTGGTGAAGAACACTGAGAATGGATTATATACCAATATACACTCTGTTTGGGATGATGTTCTTGGCTTTGTCTCTGGGGACTATAAATGCCAGGCAGGAGCTGGTGCATTGCCCCAATGTCCTTGTGGATAAAAAGAAAAGGAAGACAGTCCTTGAAGTGGACAACTCAGAACTTGTGATGAAGAAATCTGATGACTTTGTAAATAAGAGCATTTTCAGGAAACTGGGGCAGAGGGAGTCTCAGCTTATCAAGCCAGTGCCTTGAGCATACAGATCTTCCTATAGATAAGTCCATGGTATTTAATAATTAGATGGTTTTCTCTTATGTCCTTACAGATGTGTGAATGTTTGGGGTTTTGTCTGTAAATAATAGTATGCAATCATATTTATGTAATATCCATGGGAATTGTAGTGGGCTTTCCATGGAGAAACTTTATTGTAGTCCTTACTTAGGTTATAAGCATGGCCCTTCTGTGTACTTCAGTTTTTCTATTTCTTGTATTTCTTCTAATTTTCGAAAGTAAAGTGTTAATATATATTTGATTTAATTTTCATTAAATTTTATTAGATTAAGAAATGGATTTTATTAGAAATTTATTTTAGTATAATATTAAATATTTCTTTTAAGTTTCACCATATTGTTTTTGAATGTTTAGGATATTATAAACTTAATTTATATTTGATAAGTTATTTTTAAAAAATTTTTAAAACAATTACAAAAAGATTCATACATGTTTTTATAAAAAAAATCAAAGTAATATTTAAAATTTTCATAAAAATAAATAAAAATAAAAATACACAGATGTTTAAGCTTTAAGAATTCTATTTTTTAAATATTAAATACAACTATCTCAAAGTAAATATATAAATTAATTTGATTGTCTGAAATGATAAATTTGAAGAATAAAAATACTGTGAATAGCAACCAACAAGCAATTTTAACAAAGCATTTTGAATGAAAAATATGAATGTAATTTTATTTTTTTAAAATTGTCTAAAGTGAAAATTTATCTTTACAAATACTACATTTTAAAATCATTTGAAATACGGATCTTTTGTAAAAACAGTTGGTTTGGTAAGGAATAAATAGTAAATGCTCTCCACACATTTTTGGGCACCATGGATTCAACTTCTAATTAATCTCAAATGTTTGCTATTTAGTACAATTCAATGGGTATGGAATGCGTTTTATTTGTAAAGAGTAAGTTATATTTATTGATGGTTAAAAGGAAAATTAGGTGAAGCCACAATTATCAATTAGTTGATTTTAAAATAAAAATTAATGGAAATAATTTATATGTGATTTCTATAAAATTTGAAGTATATAAGATTTTAGTGGGTTAAGTCGAGTGTTACATTTTTAATGGTCTTAAATTTAATTTCACATTTAAAAATTATTATTATTTTATTTTTGTATAGATCTTTATAGATTTGGAGGTCTTGTAGCTTTTGAAAAATTTCATTGTTCTTTTGTTCAACTTCCTCTCTCTTAAATAATAGAAACCACTCCTCTCTCCATTAAGAAGGTAAAAAAAATTGTTCTAGAAACTTACAAAAAAAATATCAATTCTTTCATATCAAGCATACTTTTTGGATCAAGGATAAAGGTAGGGTTTTTAAAAGGAGGCCAATTCTTTTTACAAACAAGATAGATTAGGCATAGAAGCCCAAGCAAACAATAAAGAGTAGCAACGAGGATTTAGTAGTTTGAAGACTACAAAATAAAGTAGAGAAACAATTCAACCAAGATAGCTAAGCATAACAATCAAGGGCCAACCTATAGACCAAAAAAGTATATCTTAAAATTGCTTCTGCAACTAAAAAATAAATAAATAAAAATTATTCATTCCAAAATACTTAACAATTATTTAAAGCTTATTTAGGGAAGACTTTTTGATTCATGGTGGAACATATTTGAGTTAAAATAAATCCAAATTTTCTTAAGAGGTTAAAATGATCTACATCTAATTATTTGAATCTCTTGGGAAAAAATACACCTAGTTATTTGAATTTCTTGGGAAAAAAAAAAAAAACTGATAAATTTATATTGTATACAATTTCAAACAATAACAACAAATTAAGATATTGTGCAATATTTTTATTTAGAAAGAAAAATTGATTAAAAAATTAGTACAATTATATAAAATTCAATTATTTTCTAATATAATAATGAATCATGCAAAAAGTGAACATGAATGCTTCAAAACATTAACATAAATAAGAAAAAATAAAATAGTTTTAAAAAAAAATTCTCTTACAATTTTTAAATTCTTAAAAATAAGAGCTAAACTAACATTGAATCATCATAAAAATGATACACCATCATTGAGCCATTGATTCTCTAATTATATATATAATAAAACTTCAATAATTTTAAGAAATTAAATATGAAAATAACGAAAAAAATACATATACAAGAATTTGGAAAACACTTAACCTATTGATTGCTATCATAATGACTTTGAACTCAATTCAAGCTACCATAATTAATTTAAAGTAACTTGGATTGAAAGGTAAATAATGGAAAAATAGTTGAAAGCTATTAAAATTGTTATGATGTGTGAAGAAAATCAATTCATCCTGGAACTATAAAAGGGGTTATTAGTTGAAATGGTGAGTACTTTAACTTCTAGAGTCTTTAGATGTAAAATATATGAATATATTATATATCACTAGAGTCTTTAGATGAATATATTATGTATCATTATAGATGTAAAGTATATGAATATATTATATATGGTGATAGTAGAATTTTAGTTTATTTTAGAGCATTTAAGTGGTTGAATATTTGAGTACTATATATTAAGTTTGTGTGAGTATAATAAATGTTTTTATTAAGGAAAAAATAAGTTTTGAGTACTCTATATTTAGTTTGTGTGAGTAATAAATGTTATGTTAAAAGTTTTAGTAGTAATATTAGAAAATCTGAATGGATATTTAAGTATATTAATAAATCATCACATTATAAGTGTTTGAAGTTTCTAGCCTACCTTTAATACTACATGTTGAGCTACAACTCATATGGACCAGTTAGGACTCAAATCTAGGACCTTCCTTTTGTCATTGAAGTGCTTTACCAATTAAGCTACTGACCGCTCTTTGACTAGTCCTTCGGTCAATCTTGGTGTAGTTTATTTCCAATAGACAAGGACTATCAACCCAATGATCCTTGTTTGAAACCAATCTCTATTTCATTTCATTGCTTAGATTCTTAACTAAAATCCAAGCAGAATATTTGTTTGGATATGGAAATACATTTTTTTGTAACTAAAAGAAGGGTAAAAATATATTCAATTCAAAATAGAACAAAACATTTCAAGATGTAAAACAATTTGCTATTACTTAATAGTATATACATTTTAAATGTATCATATAGATATTAAGGCAGAGGATTGAACAAATGAGTGTATGCTAATAGCTATTGTAATATTGTACAATAATGATCATTTTAAACTTCTTCTTTTTTTTTTGTAAAATTAAAAATTAATAGTTGATATATGATTTATATTGTTGATGCTCAAAAACTCAAACAATCAGACACAATCTCTTGAATAATATAAAATCTTCCATCAAAAATAACATTGAAATTTAAAAAAGCTCTTACCAAAAAAATTGCAAAATCAAAATAGACAATTACTAAATCCTCTCCTGTACATATCAAGTCAAATCTGTCTAACCTTATTTAATAATTAAAAAAAAACAGGCCTCCAATCTTTTTCGTGGATAAAGATGACAATCGACATAAAAAGTGGGGAGGAAAACAAAAACAAAATTGCAGTATACGCCTCACCCGCTGATCTGACTCAAGCCATAATGATATATCTTGATTTTGACTCCATTAAAACAAAAATCATCTAAATCACTAAGTACAAAATCTTTTTTCCTACCGTGGTTAAGGTAAGTGTTAATTAGATTACCTTGATTTTCTTGAGTGTTTTGTTTGCTTTGAAATGAGTTTAGTATCAATATTAGAGCAGATCAGTTTAATATTTTTTTTTTTAATTTATTTGCACAATTTAATTATACATTCTTTTAGATAGGGTGTGTCACGTCAGCTGAAAAAATTATCAGATACACTGTAGTTTATAAAAACAACTACCTGATTTTTAAGGTCTTAAAAATTTCTTTGATCCAAAAAAAATTGTTCCCTATTGATAAAAATTCTATCATTGTATGACACTATTGTAAATGATTATTAATGTGAAGACAAACATTTTGCTATATATGTTTTAAAAGCCCATCCTCAACCACATTCACTTTGTTTCATTCTCTTTTTTATCATTCCCAATCTTCTTGAGAATCTCAGGACTGTGTGTGTTGTGGTTCATCACATATCACATTGAACATGGCTTCCAGAGCAACAGTATACTTATTATAGCTCTTAATCAAATGTCAAATTCCCTAGATCTGCACAATTTAATAAATCTAAGTTTACTGATATGGATACTAATGTAAAATGGCAGGCTCATTGGAGAAGAATGCTGTCAAGATATCAGAATGCCAGACAGATTTCTACAAGTAGTAAATTCATTGGGATGATTGCCCAATGCATCATCCCATGGAGGAGCTACTGCTGCTGCAGGTCCTCCAGGTTGGCTCTCAAACTATGCCTTCAGCCCATTTTTCTTGAATGTCTTAGTACTGCAAGTGACTTTCTCATATACCCATTTTTGTAAGTTAACTATGCTAATAATTCCTTTGTTTGTTTGGTGAAGAACATTGAAAACAGATTATATACCAATATACACTGTTTGGGATGATGTTCTTGGTTGTGTCTCTGAGGACTTTAAATGTCAAGGAGGAGCTGGTGCATTGCCCCAATGTCCTTGTGGATAAAAAGAAAAGGAAAGACAAATCCTGAAGTGGACAATTAAGAATTTATGATGAAGAAATCTGAGGACTTTGTAAATAAGAGTATTTTCAGGAGACTGGGCTAGAGGGATTCTCAGGCTGAATCTCTTCGACGACGATCTCGACCTCATCCCTTTTTCGGCATCGGAGCCTTTGCACTTAGTAAGACTTGATCCCTGGTGGGCTCATTTAGAACCTTTCAACTTCACTAGTAGACCAAAGGTCTATTGACGTAATTGTTGAATGTTTAAATTGAGGATGAGATCCCTAGTTTGTGACCTCATTGATTCATAGCTTTGGGTCAAAAGCGTTTGCCCTTTAAAATAACAATTCAAACTTCTGTTGTATCTGTTTTAATGCTTATGTTCAGTCTGAATTTGGTGGAACATATTGTTAGTAATAGGATGCAACTTTCAAGACAAAAGAAGGCTGGACTACTTTAGACTTTTGTGAGAAGCATTTATGCCTTCTATTCATAAAATAGAAGGTACAAAAATCTATCTTAATTTATAATGTTTACATTTTAAATTAGAATAAAGAAATAAATAATTCTTTTAATGTAATTTATTCTATATGAATTTGGATTTTTTAAAATTTAAAATATATAATTATTTTTAATAATTAAAAAAAATAAAAATTATTAATTAAATATTTTTTCCTTAGAACTTATTATATTTATTTTGCCAAAGTTAATTATTTTTTTCTTTTTTAGTTTATTTTTCCCCTAACTTTCTTTGTTTTCCCTTTTATCTCTATTTTTAAAATAAAGTAATGTAATCAATTTTATTTTGCTTATATATTTATCTAAGATAAAATATGCTATTTTAAAAGTTCTATGTTTTTAAAATCTATATTTTTTATTTTTTATTGGAAAAATTAAAAAATTAAATATACCTTTTAATAAAATGTATAAAATATTTTTGATTTAGATAATTTTTATAATTATATATTTTATTTGAAAAAATTAAATAATATCTTTTAAGTTAGAAAGTTGAAAAATATAAAATTTAAATTTTCGCAATATCTTAACCCTTTGCAAACTTTTGCAAGCACTTTCAACTGGAGGATTTCTAGCACTAGCTAGATTTGAAGTAGTATAAAAGTGTGTTGGAGTTTGTAATCTTATCTAGGAACCTACTAATGTATTTCAGACTAAGTGCCTTATTTAAGTCAACCTTCTTTGGTTTTTCATAAATTCCCTCTATAAGCCATAAGTTTGGAGTTTATTTGATAGCTTTACATTTTCAAAAAGTTGAATAAAATTTATTTGGAATATGTTCTTTGAATTTGAAGATTTGAGGCCAACTTCATTCTAAATTTTTCTTCTCCAAGTTTAATCAAAGGCAAAACTCTCACATGCTCTTTGCCTAACATTGCAAATAAGATCATTAGAGATCTGAAGTTCTAGGACTACATAACATACAATAAGAAACACAAATGGAAGAGCATAATCATCTCGGTCAAGGTAATTTTCAACAAGACAAGAAACAAATGGGTTATCTTGTTTTCAAGTCTTCATATTCCATCCAAATTCTATTCGGGCCTTCAAACTCATGAGTTGAGAGGCATATTAGGACTTGTGTAGCTTCTAATGTAGAAGCAAACTTTAAGAAATGAAACTTACTGTAGACATTGAAAAATGTCTTGAATGATATCATACACTTGAATAAGCTATACTAACATCATTTCCTCTTGAAACTCATCCTCTTTTCGCTTAAATTAATTAAATTAGCCTATCTAATTAATTAATGGCATCATTTGCATCTATTAACCTAATTCATCAAATTAGCTTAATTCACCCCCTTTCATGCTAACACTTCGACCTTTTAAATTAAATAAATCACACTATTTGATTAAAATCCCTAAATCTTCTTATTTAATTAAATAATCTTAAGGTATTTAATTAAATGTCATTTCACCTTTCCCTTTTTCATTAAATCATTTTATTTAATGAATGTCATCTTGATTCTTCTAATCCCCTAATTGCATAATTAATATTGTTTGATTATCAATTAAATCTAATCCCCCCACTTGCAAGGGAATATTCTTCCTTTGTACATTCCTCCAAAAGGAACATTTCCAGGGAATATTCCTTCCCCTTTTGCATAATTTAATTTATTTTTAATTAACTAAATTATCTTTTTTCCTCACCCATGAGTATTCCAAGGAATATTCTCTCTCCTCCAATCATTTAAAAAAGGGAATATTCCCACTTAGCTTCATGTGCAAGTTAACTTTTGACCTCTTGTACAGGTCAAAAGTGTGCTTGTTTGAAGGAATGAGAGCCCTTGACTAACTCTCATCTTGAATTCTCACCCCTTGATGAGAATCCATGATCCATGCCTCCAACTTCTTCCATCCTTGACCACTGATTAGCCTTTTTTATCTCAACCATCCATTTCTCATTTGTCCTCCTATAAATAGGTCATTATTTGGAGACAAATGGGTCCATCTTTCAAAAGAAAACTTATGTTGTTGAAATCACTCACACTCACACTCATATAAATAGCACACATTTAGCATATTTTAGTTCATTTTAATTGCATTATTTAGTTTTGAGCTTCCATTAATGGCTTCCATGATCACATAATGCATCCACTTAGCTTGTTTATTAATTAGGGTTTAGATCATTTAGCTTAGAATCTACTCATATTAGCTTAGCATTAGCATATCTTCATCATTTAGCATTAAATCATGTTAAACTAGCTTGCATCATGTTCATTTTGATTAAAATCATGTTTTCATACACATCTCACAACCATTCCATCAGTTTTCTTCAATAAAAGTGATTGGGGCAAGCTCATTTATCCACGGGATTGAGAAAAGGTCGTTGTTTCACATCAACATGACACCAATCTCACAACGAGATAAGTTTTAGATGGGTTAGAGTAGACATTTAAACGTTTTCATAGGCTAGAATGCTTAGTTTGATGGATGTTTAGTTTAATCTTCATTTGAATGATCTTGTTGAGATTTGACATCATTGGCTTTGGTATGCTTCAATTCTTCATGGATCAAGCATAATCAGCCCATACTAATCTATTGGTCACATTCCAGCGCTAGAAAGAGGTAAAAACCGATCAAATTTAAGCAATTTCTATCTCAAATTCCATTTGTTTTACTTTTGTAGGATATAATGACACCCAACACAATTTCAGTGACACCTTTGTTGGGTGTCATCATATAGCGATACTATCATCATTTGAAACAACGATGTCTATTTAATATCATGACGCTTATTAAACAAACAACGATGCTAATACTTTTCAGAGGTATCAAAGATTTATAAATGACGATGCACCTCAAACAATGATGTTATCGTCATAATTGGTTTCTCTACAGAGCGATGCCCAAGTTCACTAGAGTGACGTGCAAGTTCACCAGAGTGACGCTATCCTGAACAACGACACCCAATTCTGGTAATAAATTTAATGATCATTTTTCAGCATGTGTTTTAATTTTTTTGCTTCATCTGATTACTAACATGCCTCTAACGTTTTTCTAGCTTTTAGACTAACTAGGTTTTGTAGGTTGGATGATACAAGGAAAAGTGACGAAAGATTCTCATCTTTGAATCTTATAACTGTAACAAGCATTTGACACTTTTGGGGCAATTATAATCCAATTTCATATGCTTTTCATTTTATGTCTTAGGACCTCACTAATTTTTATTTGGGTTTAAAAAGAACGCTCAAAAGGGACTAAAATTGAACCCTCATCTCATCATTGTCTTTTGGATTTTAAAATTGAACAAGACAACTTAACATTTCATTTGGTGCATAAAATGAATTCATCTTAGCTTTCAAGGGTAAAATGAATAAGTGATTGCTTTGTTATGACACACTTGTAGTGTGTATCCAATCGCCTTGCACTTTGTGCGATCTTGGGTGAAGAGAAACACTCCAAGTGCACTTCATTGTTTGTGTGCACTTATAGTATGTATCCAATCCCCTTACGCTTCATGCGATCTTGGGTGAAGAGAAATACTTAAGTACACCTTTATGCTTTGTGTCACCCTTAAGAGAGTACTTACTATGAGACACACCCCACAACGGGAAACTCATAGGCAAGTTCTTGCGAGCACATTTACTGGTGGGCTATATTAAAGTTTGGGAAGTCATGAGAAAGTACCTTCTATCTTGGACTATATAACATATTGCACCTAGTACCATGCCTTAAGTGGAACGGGAATGGTAGTAAGAGCCTTAACTGGCAAAGCAGGTGTGTATACGATTGGGTGTTCTCAGTTTGTTACTAAAAGCCAAATTGTTTAGTTACCAAAAATCCTTAATATTTGTTGGTGCAAGAACGATCATTTTGAAGCCGCCCCACATTTGTACTATTTATTGTTGAAACAAAAAAACTTTAGGATCTTTGGATCTTAAAGATTTTGAGATTTGGTGGTCCCGAGAAGTGTGTATTGTGGAGGGGAGCCAATTTTACCAAATCTCTAACTGTTCACATTGTCTTAGTGTTTGGAGAAATCTGAGTGGGGACTCAACAAGTATGGCCATTTCAATTTAGGATTGTAAATGCTTGAGAGTCAGTTTAATACTTTGCTTGAATCCAAAATATTACAAACAAACATTCATAATTTTCCTCAAAAGTTCAAAACCCTTTGGTCTAAATATGGATACCTTTTAAAAATAGACTTGATATTAATGCTTGTCCTAAGGATTTCTATCCTTAGAGATTTCTAAATATCTTGACTTATATCTCAATCCATATTTTTCAAAGTTGACATAAGCAACTATGGCTTGAACTTCATCCTTTTCACGAAATGGACATTGTGAAATTTATGATATTTTTGACATAGAAATTTAGTTTGAAAACATAATCAAGACAAGTTTTTGTGATAAAATGAATTCACTTAAACAAGATAAATTGACAATTTGAACCCCACTTGACCATTTGGAGATCGATTTCTCTCATTGAACAACTTGATCTTGAAGGTTCTATCATTCAACCAAACTTTGAACTCATTAACAGAGAACAAACCAATATCATTAGTAGTTTGAGAAGCTTCACTTTTGAATCAAAAGAAAAAACAACCCAATGGAGAAACACCACAACAATCTTAGAAGAAGAAGAGGAACAAACTAATATTGAGGTTGGAAGGCTTGTATTACCACCACCCATGTGGCAATAAATATCTTCCTCCACTTTCATGATCTTAGACTTCTTTAAATGATCTCACGCAAAATCATAATTCCCAAAAGAAGGTCTATGGGTTGTCATTTTAAACTTAGGCATCTTAGTCCAAAATCTCTCAAGAAATACCTTTCAACACTTCATGAAACTAGAACTAGTTTGGTATACAACTTCTACAAATGTGGTTCAAGGAACAATCCAAACTTTTATGCCTTCTTTTACAGTTAGAACCCTAGTCTTTTTCCCAATTTTGAACTTCTCTAAAACATTGGGTCTTTAGGATTTGAAAACTGTAGAGGTATAGCATGCTTTTCACTACCCTGGTCTTGTCAAACAAAAGTTCACTTTAGGTCAACATTGGGTCAAACATTTCATCCACCCTTCATAAAAATTTCATCTCTAACTTCATCAAACTTTGATAAAACTTTCAAATACACCAACACTCTTTGAATTAAACATCTATCCAACCAATCCCTAACTTAGCTACTTTGTATGTGAAATGTGTCCTTTTCCATGCACTTAGTTAAGTTATTTATCATCTTTGAGCTAGCTTATCTTGAAGGTCACAAGTCTACCCTAAAAATTTCCAAGTTCATAAACATCCTTTATCCCAACATCAAAACATCAAACTCAAGTCAAAAGTGTTATCCCAAAACGTTTGCAAAGATCACTCCCCACATCATCCATCTCTTCATACCCTATTATCATCATTTCTCCCAAAAGACTTAGAGTGTCCCTTTTACCTAGATTTGAGTCAACTAGAGAGTTCAAAAATTACAAATCTCAACACAAATCTCCCAGAAGTGACCCAAAATTTATGGTAACATGTAATCAGAGAGTCAAACTTCTATGATGTTGAAAAGACAAAGAACTTTCTTATGGAAGCAAATACTTCCAGATGCTCGTCCATTGATAAATTTTTGTAACTCAATTTTCTCAGTCACAACACTGAGAAATCTTGTATCTGCTATAAGAATACCTTTTCTAAATAAAATTTCAGTATTTTTCCTTCTTAATAGTTGTTTCATTATGTGCAAATGAATGATTGATTATATTTTTATGTGTTTTATTTTTAAACCTCAAAAGCATTTTCACATTTCCAACACTTTTAGTGAACAAAAACAATTAAATAAACTACCAATTGACTAAATATACTACCAATTGATAGAGAAATGAATAAATATGACTAAATATAATGATTATGTAATTAATAAACAATGTATCAATATACTACCAGTTGACAAGAAATTAGTGAACAAAAACACTACCAAATTGATCAAATGTCTGGCAATAAACTACTAATGGTCATGTGACTAGCTATATGACTAAATATATGACTAAATCTAATTAAATCAATAACTAAATATATGACTAAATATACTACCAAATCTGACTGAATCAATTACTAAACATGTGGCTAAATCTATGACTAAATATACTACCGAACCGATCAATCAAAACAACCAATAAATGATTAAAACTAGTTTAGTCATTAATTTGGTCACATTATAAATGACTGGAAATAAACTACTAATGGTCATGTTACCAATTTTAGTCCTTTATAGGCAGTTTTTAGTAGCTTTTTTAGTCATATATTGTTGTTTTTGTACTAGTGTTCCCACGAAGTTTTATAGGTCCTACCATGGATTAGTTTTCATAGTTACCTCCAGGCATCAAAACCTTCCAAGAAATCATTGATAGATTCATAGATCACTTCTCATTCAATCTTGGCATGGATGTGAGCTTAGAAGAGTTATACACACTCAAGCACAACAAAGGAGAATCCTTCGCTAATTTCCTACAAAGGTGGAGGCAAAAAGCTAGTAAGAGAAAGTGAACCATTCCTGATGAACAACAAGTGGGAATTATCATAGAAAATGTCAATCTAGATCTATCCTTCCACTTGAAGATGCAGTGCATTACCACTTATGATGATCTTGTCTCTAGGGCCCTCAACATTAAGAGAGCCCTTATTGCACAAGGAAACACCCAAACATACAGAGACAACCGACCATCCAATAGTTCTAATGAAAAACTCCGCTTTTGGGCCAAGAACAAGAATTTTATTAGTGATGGTATTGTTGATGCAAAAGTAGTTTTAAGTGGGCCAAAATAGATGAACACCCAACCGATGAACACACAAATTTCAAACAATCAACAAACAATCAATTCCGCAAACACTCAACGTGGATCACAAAGAACAAACAATGCTCCCAAATGACAATTCAATTTCTTAGGGGAACCTATGGAGGATGTGTTGAAGAAGTGTATACAGTCTAACCTTATCACACTCCCAGATTTCTCAAACTATCAAGATCCAAAAGTCAAACCTCGTAGCTATAGAGAAGATCATTCTTGTGAATTTCACCGATACAAAGGTCATAACACACAAAAAAAAATTAGACTCAAATATCTAATACAATATCTTATTGAATAAGGAGACATTTCTGTCGATCAAAAATCTAGGATTGAAACACTGCAAATTTACACAAACCCTATGCCTGATCATGGGAAAACAAAGGATTTAGGAAAGGTATCAGCCTCAAATAATGTGAACCATACTCATGATACCATGGTGGGACATATTTATGTTATTCCTTCATCACCACATAAGGAATTAGACACATATCAAGATACTATTCTAAAACAAAGTCCAAACCCATCAACAATGTTTAGCAATATTTTATACTATAATGGCATGAAGTGGATATCAAATTGCGATATCTCTCCCACATATGACTCAATGATTGGGAATGTTGAAGAAGTTCCAAACAAGCAAGAAATACCCCTTATTTCACCCATACCCACAACCTATTGCAAAGAGTCTTTTACTGATGATATATCATCCACCCAAGGATCATGTCAAGAGGAGGCTCTTAAGGATAATGAAAGTTACTCCAAATCGAGTCAGGATCAAGAATCCCTATTACCATAGTTTCACCAAGAAATGAGGGACATCTTAAAAACCATTTTAAACTCCAAAGATGTCCTTGATATCACTCTTGAGATGTTTATTTTTGATGGAGATTTAGACATTTTTCATCCAAAACGAGAGTCTCCCACTCTTGATATTCCTACACAAGAGGAAACAATGGTCAAGATTCTTGATTCTTAAAATAATTGTGCATCATTGACATCTTTTGAATCAACACCAACATATTTTGAAGTAGCATCAACAAAAAATGATGTCAGAATAAGAGAAAATAGTTCATATTCTTGAACAGCAGGAACCCATAGCAATATCATGTGTTCATGACAAGTCATAATCAGTGGCTATGGATCAAAGGACACATTATCAGGGAAAAGGATTAGGTATTGATAATACTTCAGAATATTGAGGGCAATCTTATCTACAACAAACATCAACATGTGGGGCACAAAGAATCCTCATGATGAAAATATTGTCAATGCTACAACTAGTCATATCATGAGCTGGCATTCACCCATCATCTCATACAAAAATTGGGACCGACGTAAAAATAAATATTCCTATCAAATAAAGTAGAATATCATCAAAGAAAATGAAGTAGTAAAGCACAAAGGAAAAAGCAAATACAAATGGATACCAAAGGAAAATAAAGAAAATCATCCCTCCAAAACTTCATTAGTCAAAGAAACTATGGGGAAAAATCAAAAAGGGAAATGTATCCATCATAAGCACCCTCAAATACAAAAGCAAGCTTCTCAAGCAAGGAACAAAGTATATCCAATGGTTGGTCTTAATTCCACAAAAACCTCCATTCCCACCCATCATTTCTCATCTTCCCAAGTTTGGAGAGTCAAAGGTTCCAGACTATCGACCAATCCATTTCATATTCCTTCATACATGTCACCGTCCACTCTATTCATAATATCCAATTCTCACATTGACCATGTGTTGGAAGCTACCCTTCATCATAAGGATTCTAAAGGTACCATATCACAATGTGCATACATAAACAAGGTTAATTCTGGTATCCATAAGGTAGATCAAAGTTCTTCAAAGTTGCATTCAAGTGCTCATATCTTAGCAAAGTGACTTCTTCAAGTAGGATATCGCTGAAATGTTATGATTGTGGCCTCTACATCAGTTCCACCAAGTGGTTCAACATGAGGGTAAAAATTCCAAAAAAACAAAAAAATAATAAAAATAAAAATTGTCCTCCAGTGAAAACCACTACGATGGCGCTTTGGGCAAGTAGTATGATGAAAACCTGGAAAATAGGCATCATGAGTAGAATCGAGCATCTATATGATCCTTCTCAGATAGAAGCATCTCATCCTTTTCTTGATAAATCCAATGTTCCCTCCATCCATCCAATCCAGATTTATCTAGATATTCTCGTTTCTCTTGATATTGACAAATATTTGGTGTATACTTCAACTCTACTCATGAAATTTTTTTTGACAGGGTCTTTACCATTTTATCTCATGAAGTCCAGTAGCCCATATCTAGCATGATAAAACTCCATTGAACTCTTTGCATATACATTACCTATCTTGGTTTGTCCATTGCACTATGATGCATTGCTAGACATTGGGGGCAAGTTATCACACTCTTGTTTTTTGAATAACTCTTGATCCATGTCTTTTATCTCACAACATGGCATCGACATCATGATCTAGGTGTCCTTTACTTCAAAATCATCAAAAATCCAAAAAAAAAACATAAAATTGTATCCAAAACATTCATAAAATCTCATCAAAATCCAAAAAAAATCAAAAGTTATAAAGTAAAAAAAAACAAAACATCCATAACACATCAAAATCCCTAAAAAGTTCAAAACATTGAAAAATCCAAAAATAGTACCATGTTGAACTACGAATCTCTAAGCTTGAACATAGGCAAGGCCATCATTGATGTGCCCTTAAGACACCCTAGGTCAGTCCTTTAGGAGTTCATCATAATAAACTGGAAATCCATCAACTATTCATATCTCATCTTCAATAATTCAAGGTAGTCAAACTACGTGGTCTCTATGTGTATAACATAGGCAAGACTAATCTTTGATCAACCCCTGAGGCCCCTAGGATAGTCTTTTAGGTTAGGTTCTTGGTCAAATCTCAGAAAACCCCTAAACATTCATAAAACTTCAGAAAACACAAAAAACATTGGAAAACATGCAAAAACCCTAAACAACCTCAAATAATAATAAAAACCAAAACATGCACATAAATATTTGAAAAGACCAAAAATAGCCTCAAAACATTTCAAAAATACCAAAAATATTGAAATATTCCAGAAAATCCAAAACCATCCATCCCATTTCGCTTTCACCCGCAATAAACCTTCCATCTATAATAAATCAGTCATCCCCTTCAACCTTTGGAAAAAGAAGTAGAAAGTGAGTATTGCAAGTCATAAAGTGAGAACCTAAGTGTCAAAATCTAAAGTCTAGGTCATAGGTAAACGAGTCAGTGAAGTTTGTATCAACAGGTTATCACACACCTCATCCTAATCAAAACACTTGATCAACATGTCCTAGGATGTATCCTTCCTATGATTGGCATCAACATCATAAATCACCTTAGCTATATTAAACTGGCAAGAGATATAGATAACACTGACTGTTTGTCTTTGATGATATTTTCTTTTGATTTATCTTATTGACCCATTATGAGGACCTCTTAATGATGTCTATCAAAACAATTTAGAGAGAAAGAAATGGGGAATCGATCATTACTTTTTGTTTGTTGTGCTTGTCGGTATTCTTGTAAAATAATCTTGGTGCATACTTGCTTAGTTGTGTGTAGGGAGGTTGTTTGGAGTAGCTTGTTGACTATTGTTTATGCTTTGGTCCAATATATTCTAAGCTACTAAACTACATTTTGACGAGGTTTCTGTATGTCAAGATGTGAACAAGAACTATCCTATCTATTTGTAGATTCAAAGTCCATTACACTAGATACAATGTCATCCCAGTTATCAATACCATGGTGCATCGTGTCTATGTGTTATATAAAAAATAAGGAATGATGGAAAATACCAATCCCAAGATATAAGCAATTCATCATCATCGACATCTCTCATCACTATATCTAATAAAGTCTCGATGCATCATGGACTTGTTGGACTTTTCAATCAATCTTAAAATCAATGATCAATCTATTATTCTTATTCTTCTATCTTTACTAACATTTCTATTTGAGCATAGAATCTATGTGATCCTCATCAAAATATACATGAGGCTACCCATAGTTGATGAGTGTCTATACATCCTGAAATCTATCTACATCAATATATAAGATAGCACGCCAACAATCCCTCTTCCATTGGGGCACAGTGGGGCATCTATATCATCTTCATCTCAACAATCTAAAAAGTTGCAACTCTTTGATTCAAAAGCAACCTTAAATCTCAAGTATCTCAAGCATAAGTCAGATTTTCACCTATTGTGAGCCTGATCATAACACATTTCATTTTTTCAATTGATCTCTTGAGGAGGAAACCAACCATCTTTATATCAATATCAAATCATCTAACGAATGTTGTTCCTAGCCTTGCTAGCAAATCTTGATCAATCTATCAAATCGACCATCATTGGGATAATCGTTCCCTATAAATCCTCATGTTATTCAACACAATCCTTGCATTTTTGTGAATCCTCAAAAAAGTTATCAATCAATCAATCAGATCATTTAACTTTAGCTTGGCTATCAACATCTCAAAGAGATCATCGATATCCATTTTTGCATCATCATCAATAGCAAAATCAGCATCAGTCTTTGAACCAATGCAATGAGTACATTGCTTCAAAGAGGGGCAAAATGTAGGCACCTAAAAATGTCTCGATGGATCACATTGGATAACTAACATAATTTCATCTTGAAACCCATCCTCTTTTTTCTTAATTGATTGAATTTTCCTAGCTATTTAATTAATTGCATCATTTTCATCTATTAATCTAATTGACCTAATTAGGTTAATTCACCCCCTTTCATGCTAACATTTCATCTTATTCAATTTAAATCCCTAAGTCCTCTTATTTAATTAAATAACCCTAAGTTAATTAAATATCATATTATTCTTTCCCCTTTTCATTAAATAAATAAATTATGAATACCCTAATTCCCCTAATTTTCATAATTAAAACCTTATTTAGTCATCAAATTACCTAATAAATCTAATAACCCCACTTGCAAGGGAATATTCTTCCTTTGCACATTCCTCCAAAAAAAGGAATATTTTAGGAATATTCCCATAGAATATTCCTTTGCACAATTTACTTTGGTTTTAATTAACTAAATGTCTAATCTTCCCCAGCCATGAGAATATTTCAAAGAATATTCTTTATCTTCACTCATGTGAAAAAAGGGAATATTCTCCCTCATAACAAACCTACAAGACTTCTTGTGCAAGTTTTGAATGTGTGTTTGTTTGGAAGAATATGAACCCTTGATTCTTTCCTTGATCCATGTGATCATTAGTTCTCATCCATTGATGAGAATCCATGATCCATTTTTCATCTCTCCTCCATTTTTGACCATGAATTAACCTTTTTAATCTTGGCCCTCCATTTCTCATTTGCTTTCCTATAAATAGGTCACTATTTGGAGATAATTGGATCCACCTTTTCAGAGAAAACTTATGTTGTTGAAACTCATCCATCCATCTTTTAAGAGAAAACTTATGTTGTTGAAATCACTTTCACATACACTCTTATTTAGCACTTATTTAGCATCATTTTAGCTTAATTTACTTGCATCATTAACCTAGCTTACATTAATGGCTTCCATGGTAGCTTAGGGTTTTAATATGTTTAGCTTAAAATCCATTTATATTAGATTTTCATACACCCATATTGATCATCTTAGCCTACATCATGTTAAAATATCTTTCATCATATTAATTTAGCTTTAAATCATGTTTTCATACACATCTCATAATGGTTTTATCAGATTTCTTCAATAAAACTGATTGAAACAAGCTCATTTATCCACGAGATTGGTAAAGGGTCACCATTCCATATCAATGCAACACCACTCCCCTAATAGGATAAGTTTCAATGGATTAGAATAGGTGTCTTTGAAGCTTTCATTATTTAATATGTTAGTTTTAATGGATTCTTACTTTAGTCTTTATATTGAATGATCTTATTGGATTGATGTTTAGTGGCTTGAATATACTTCATATCCTCATGGTTTAAGTGTATCCAGCCCATACTAATCCGTTGATCACAATATTTGAAGCTATCCTACCTATTGAGGTCGAGCTCCCATCATTAAGAATATCTTTACAAAATATTATCACTGATCAAGAGTATAGGGTGTCATGGTTGAATGAGTTGGAGCTAGTCGATGAACATCACCTAGATGCTTTAAATCATTTACAATTTTATCATAACCGTCTCAAAAGGAGCTACAACAAGAAGATCAAAAATTGGTCCTTCCAGGTAGGAGAACTTGTGCTAAAGGAGAATCAGAAGAATGTACCTAATCTAGAGAGCAAGGGGAAGTTTGAACCCAATTGGTTGGGACGCTTCATTGTCATGGAAAGTTATAAATCAGGAGCATATCAGTTATCCACACCTGAAGGCGAAACCTTGCAAGAGCCCATCAAAAACTCCCATCTCAAAAAAAATTATGCCTAGGTTTGTAAGGTATAAATCCAAAAATACAAAAAAATCAAAAATCAACAAAATCCAAAAAAATTAAAAAAGGGATTGAAAATAGTAAAGATAAAAATTGTCCTCTAACAAAAACCACTTTAGTGGTGCTTTGGGCAAGTACCTTGGTGAAAACCTAGCAATCAAGTGCCTTGTGTAAATAAGCACTCTCCATCCACCCTTGGCTCTATTGGCTTATCATGCATCACTTTCCATCGCATCCATTCCATCTCCCATCCACGTCTATATCATAGCTAGTTATTGCATAAGTATCATGATCCCCTTTAGTACTACTTGGCACCTTCCTAAGGTGAGTTTGTTTTTCCTATAACGAGGTAGTATATTGCTTCATGTTGGGAGCATTTGTCTATATTTGCATCAGATCATGTTCGTGTA
Organism: Sequoiadendron giganteum; assembly: GCA_007115665.2. NCBI lineage: Eukaryota > Viridiplantae > Streptophyta > Pinopsida > Cupressales > Cupressaceae > Sequoiadendron > Sequoiadendron giganteum. The sequence continues at coordinate 674,228,992 of CM021103.1, read as the reverse complement.
TATTCTTTAAAAATATTTCATAACTTCAAAAAATCCAAAAACACTTGCAAAATCATCACAAAGTCCAAATTTTTTTAGAAAAATGAAAGCTCAAAAATCCAAAAACATTCATAAAATCAAAAAATCCATAAAAAAGTGAAAATAAAAAAAGAAAGAAAAAAAACATGGTTGTTGGATTACGAGGCTTCTACGTGTATAACGTAGGAAAGGATAATCATTGATCAACCTTGAGGCTCCTAGGATAGGTCCTTTAGGTGTCTATCATAATAAACTAACAATCCATAAATGTTCATATTTCTCATTAATAAATGAGTTTATGTCAGTTGAACTATGTGGTATTTGCATGTATAACGTAGGCAAGACTAATATTTGATAAGCCCCTGAGGCCCCTAGGATAGTCTTGCAGGTTTGGTTCTTAGTCAAAATCTTAGAAAACCCAAAAACATTTGAAAATTTGAAAATCAAAACATTTGTAAAACGACATAAAATTCAAAAACAACCTCATAACATTATGAAAATGCTAAAAACATTGAAATATTCCAGAAAACTCCAAAACCACCCATCCCATTTCACTTTCACTCACAATAAACTTCCATCCATAATAAATTGATCATCATCTTCAACCTTTGGTAAAAAAAATGGAAACAAGTGTAGCAAACTCATATAGTGTAAACCTAAACGTAAAAGTCTTGAGTCTAGATCAATGGGTAAGCAGGTTGGTTAAATTTTTGTATCAATAGCCCATCACCTAGTTAGTTTCTAAATCATCTGATAATCATGTCCTAAGATGCATCCTTCCTACAATGGACATCAACATCAAGCATCACCGTAGTTTTAGTCTTGGCTAGAGGTATGAAGAACATTAGCTTGTTTGTCCGCTTGATCTTTTCTTATGATTTATCTTATTGTGCCCATTCCAATGACTTCTCAATGATGTATATCAAAATGATTTAGAGAGAAAGGAATGGGGCATTGATCATTATTTTTTGTTTGTTGTGCTTGTTGGATGTTCTTGTAATATAACCTTGGTGAATACTTGCTTTGTTAGGCATGTATGGAAGTTGTTTTGGACACCTTGTTGACTATTACATTGGGAGGTTATGCCTTCTTGTGTTTTGGTCCAAGATGTTCAATTTTTTTGAAGTACATCCTAGCAAGGTTTTCGTATGTTATGTGTGAACAAGAATACTCCTATTTGTTTGTCGAGTCAAAGTCCATCACACTAGATACAACACCATCCTGGTTGTCCATACCTTGATGCATTGTATCTATGTGTTTTATCAAACATAAGGAATATTGTGTCATTCATGTCCCAATCCCTAGATAAGAAAATCATCATCACTCATCACCATATCTAATAAAGTCTTGATGACTCCTAGACTTGTTGGACTTCTGCATCTTCTTGAAATCAAGGGTTGAACCCTCTTATTCTTCTATCTTCTTTCCACACTAACATGGTATCATGAAATTCAACAAAAATACTAATGCATCCATCATGTATCCATAATTCATTAGCATGCACATATCCTACATAATCATAAGCATATCATCATAATAGGGAACATAATCCATTTCATCATTATTATCATTTAAGTTGTTTAGGATGATATAGATTTACATTCTAAGCCCCTTAATCCATCTCATTTTCATTATCATATTACGTTGTTTAGAATAATATAGATTTTTTATTCTAAGTATCTTATAAGAATCACATAATCATCCATAAAATCCATACAATAAACATAAAAGGCATCCATATCATAGCATTAACATAATGCATAATGATAACATAGCATATGGAAAAGAGATACTAAAAAAGAAAACATCATGCATTGTATTTTCATCCATGACATGTCATACATTGCATACATCCATAACATCACATCATAAACCATAAACATCACATCATAAACATAAATAAAAGTGCATACATCCATAGAATCTCATATGCATCCATACATAAAACCTAAAATAACAAAGGCATCACATCATAAATGTCGCATCAGAGCCATCTCATATATATAAAAAATTGAATATCATGATATAAATCAGAATCAATGTGTAATATCAATAAACATGGTATACAAGAGGCTATCAAAAATCAGCCAATGAATGTATATGCATAACAAATCAGGTTGTACATCAAAAATCTATTTATAAGTCAGGGTGGAATCTATCCCTTGCTCTATTAGTCATCATTGCAGGACTGGTCTTGATGACCGGTAGATGGGTGTCTATGACTTGGCTCGCTCGACTGTCTAACTAATGGCTACTTACCTGACACACTCGGTGCCAATCTACTCCTTTATGAAAATTTTGGTTGTCTCCTATGTTGTGGGAGCTCTCGGTGGTATAAAATCCTCTAAATAAGATGCCTCCTGCATAGCCTGACCATACAATGTCGTTGTGACCATCTATCCCATTCGTCCCTATGTCCGCTCAGCCATGACCTCTAGTTGTCGCCTCCTACAAGTCTCCTCAACCAGCTAAATATCTAAATCCTGATGGAGTTGGTGCTCATGGTCATGATCTATGGTCAAAGTCTGCACCTGTTGCCTCAACTGGCCTCGCTCACCTATCATTATCTGCAACTATTGGCGGCCTGGTCCTGCTCCTATATCAACACATGTATTTGTGCATCTCGAGGGTCCATTTCCTAATGTTGTTGTCATAGTGGTCATGGTGGTCATGGTGGCGGTCCCCTTGGTACCTAGTCCACTACTTGATCGTGTCCTCGCTGGCCTCGACCTTGTCCAATCACTTGATCATGTTGACCCTAATCTTGTGGAACCTATCCCCTTCTTGCACCTCTCCCCCTAGGTCTCCCTCATGGAAGTACTCCTACTAGATTTTTCAAATGGAGGGGAGGTAAAAACCATGAATCATAGGCCATTGTAGTCCTCATGTCATATTGGTCTTGATTGTAGACACAAGGCCGAGCCATAAGCTGTCAAAACTCATCTATTGCAACCTGCAAAACAATCTATGGACCCCACATTGTCTCCCTAGTGATCCTAGCAAATATAGTTGTATAATCATTTGTCGATGCATCCTGCACCTCACCAAATTGTCTAGCCACTTGGTTGGGTAGGTATCTCTCTATCATGGTATGCTCTCGACCCTGCATATACCATGTTTGCCTCGTAAGAAATAACTATTGGTGATCATTGTACCATGTGGGAATTTGTAGCGATGGCCACCACCAAAACACAGTCATGTCATCAATAACATGTCGCCAATAAGGAATCCCCAAGGGCCCTATGTGTTGCAATATGATATGTCCCTTGTATCTAAGTACAACTAGCTCATCTTGATCCATGTATGCAAGAGTCACAATCGGTCAGAGCACAACATTGTGCTCCCATGCCTAGATGTGTAGTAATGTCACTCCTATTGAAAGAGCCTGACCATGTCTGTACACAAACTGATGCATATCGTGATATAATGAGGCCAACATGATAGGGCCCCATGCATATAATCTCCTTTGGTATATCATCCCATGCCAAGCCAGGACTGAATCCTCTCCCTCATTGGTCTGGGGAAACTATCTTGGCAATCAAAGCTCCAACTACAAATTTGAAAATAGGTACTTGTCCTCGATACATCTCCAAGTCAATCTATGAGCTTGCTAGCATAAGCTCCTTTGCTCATAGAAACTCATGGAAAGCATCTGCTCTAGAATCTATGTTATAAATCACCTACTCCCCATGAATGGGTTCAGCCATAGTATGCTCCATACGTCCTCCAAGGATACTATAGCCTCACCGGTAGGGAGGTGGAATGAGGAATTTTTGATGTGCCATCGCTCAACTAGTGTCGTCATCATTGCCAAATGTGTCATGACTTCAAGCATATATGACACGAACCAAAGCCCGATTTTCCCAAGGTGCTCCCGACAAATAACATCCAAATCCTCTAGATTCTCAAGCAACCCTAGCCTATGCTCATGCAACATAAGTGGTTGGATCACCTCCTACATACATGAAGCAAACAACACCAAAATTTGGCTAAAATCAAAAAAGTTTTGAGATTTTTCATCCCCAATTAACAATCGCATTGTTGTTTTCAAATATGTCACTATAATATTTTAGGTAATGATGTCACCCTATTCCAAATCTAAAGACGCATCACTCTAGCAATTGCATAGCTAAAATCAGGCTGCATCACCAAATCCAAATCCCAATATGTGTTGCTAAGTGCATTTGTGGTGCTGAAACCAAAATGAAACCCTAATTCCAAATCTCGAGGTGTGTTGCTAAAATTAACAAAAGCATCACAGAAAGTCCCCAAAGCGTTGTAATAGGGTGATGCCTAACCTAGCCTAACTTTGACGCCTAATACATGCACAAAAAAAGTGAAGTATAAGAAAAGTTTTGATTTGCATACCGATGGTCTTGCACCTGGAGATCGTTGGTACTCTCAAACTTGGTCAATGATGTGTCGTGGAAGCACATGACGACCATTTCGTCAAGGGGTCAGAGCACAAAATATAGGAAATCTCAAAGTTTGAATGCACAAATGAATTGAAAGTGACCCTTCATCTCATATTTAAGCTTGGAAATTAAGTTTTTTTTGCCCTAATTGAGGTGGGAAACTAGAATTTTGAACTTGTTTATCCATTTCTCAAGCTATGGAGCCTATGTTGAGTGTTTTTAAGCATCTTGAGCCTATTTTTTGTAGCTGAACCTTTGTTGAATCTTTGTCGTGAGCTCGACCTAAAAATTATTTTTTTCGCTTGATCTCTCAAGCGGGCAATGTGGCATCATAATTCCTTCTGTTGGGGCAATAGTGGGGCATCCAAAAAATTAAAAAAAAATTGAATTTTGATCTTGGCAACAACATCAATTTTGAGAAGTGTCAGTCTTTGAGCCAATGTAACAGTTACCTCACTTCAAAGAGGGGAAAAATGTAGACACTTAAATAGTCTTGATTGATATTACGTATCTGAATCTGATTATTAATATCATTTCCTCATAAATCACTTATTTTCTAACTATTTAATTAAATAATCTATATTGTTTGATTAGATTCAACATTTTCGCCTATTAATCAAATAATTAATTTTATTGGATTAATTAATCCCCTTCTTACTAATGTTCATCCCATTTAATTAAATAATGTAAATCATTTAATTAAAACCCCTGTCTTCTCATTTGATTAAATGAATCTAATTATTTAATTAAATGTCATATTCTTCTAAATCCCCTAACCCGCCCTACAATAGACAAACACGCACCAAGAGGGTTCATTAGCCAATCCTCTAGCTTTTAACCCCACCAAGGTTAAATAAACCTATGATTTACTAACCCCACTTGCACCAATAATTAATTTTCTCAAATTAATTAATTGCCTATTTTCTTCACAAAGGAATATTCCCAAGGAATATCCCTTCCCTTTCCAACTTGCACATGAAATTAATTTCTTCAAATTAATTAAACGGGCTATTTACCCTCACAAAAGGATATTCTCTTGGAATATTCTCTCAATAACTCCTCCATTTTTGACTTTCCCTTTCAAATATTAAAATCATCTTACAAAGGCCTTTAATACTCTTACAAGAGCCACCTTTCTCTTACATTATCACCCACATTCCTTAAATAGCCCCTTACATTCCTCCTACACAAGCCACCTTACCTTAAGTCCCTCTAACATATGTTCTCCCAAGATGTGCACACACTTGTGTGAGGCACATATCCCTATTGCTTCTCTTAGCCTTGAGACACTTGTCACAAGGCTATTGATCCTCATTTTAGTCCCACATCACCTAATCACCTCTTCTTCCAACTCTTGATTCCTATAAATAGAAGGCTCTTCTAGATTGGAAATTGATCCATCTCATGCAAGGTTATGCTACACATTTTCATCCATAATCAATGATTTCTTCATCATTTTAGCTTAGATTTATCACCATTTGGAATCAAAATCATCACACTTATCCACAAATCATGGAGCTTGTCCACTAAGGGATTGGGAAAGGGCCACTTTCCACATCAAATTAGTACAAATCCACCTATGGGATGAGGTTTGAGGTTACTTGGTTTAGTTTCATTCACATATTTCATATTATTTCATGTTTTTTTATAGTGTCTATTTCATGCTTTTTGATTTCAAGTATTTCATAGGGAATGCAATTTATATGTGTTAATATGACTAATCATTGTGTATTTGTTCATCTTTAGTAGAGGTATAAAGTTTCATTCACATGGTTCATAGACTATCAAATGCTTTGTTCTGAAAAGAAAATGTAGTGCACTGGTTTTCAATAGATGCGGGGTGATCCCACAAAGTTGGTTTACAATTTTTGAGAGGAACTGATTTTTGCTGAAATCACATATTTTTAGAAAATATAATGATTTAAGCCTTTAAAAGTTCCATTTTAAGGATTCCAATTGAAGAGGGTTTGATCAAACCACCTTAGATCAAACCCCCTTGGATAGAACCTCACTAGTTTTAAACCATACTTATAAATGAGTCTCCTTTACACCTATCAAAATGCTGATAAAAAATCACTTTTGATTTACCTTTTGGGGGATCAAATGAATTCATTTAAAATTTATTTTAAATGATTATTGTAGTCCTCTAAATGAGCTATCCCATGAATATAATTTTAATATGTTTTGGTTTTATTATGTATGTGTTTTTTTAGTTTTATTAAACAAAGGTTTTTCACCGAAAATCAAGCTCTTTGTTTTGCACGTGTGGAAAAATAGAAAATTATCAAAATAATTTAAAAAAAAAAATGTTTGTGCTAGGTATTGATGTCCTTGATCCATTAAAAAATATATATATATATAATTTTGATACATACAGAAAAAGTTATGTTGTATACAATCCGCCTATGTCTGAATTGCAATTGGTTTGACTTCGAAACTCTATTAAGGAAAAAATATTCAATAAAAAACTATGAAACCAAATGAAAGTGCTAGATATCATAGTTACAAATCTAAATTCAAAAAAAAAAGAATTTTATCCTTCATACAAAAAAAGGTATGTTGTATACGGTGAGCGTCACTTTTAAAAAATGCTATTTTATGAAAAAACCAATTTTCTTGGGAGATGGAAAAAGAAGTGCAATATTATTCAAAAAAAATTAAAAAATATATTTTTAGAATCTACAGAAAAAATGTGATGAGACTCTAGTTTGCATCATCTTCAAATTCCTCACGGTTTAGCCGCTATAGGTGCCCGAATGTGAAGATTTAGTTAAAAATAATAATTTTAGTGTCCAGTTTGGCCAAAAATTCTAAATCACTATTGTGGGATCACCCTATGGTGTTTTGAGAAGAAATTACGGTTTACAGTCTATAGATGCGGTGAACAAAGTGTTTTTCCCTAGTTTGAGTGTTTTTTTATTGATTTTTCATTTTGGTTTTTGTGAAATCTGATGGAACACAAAGCAAACAATTTGAAGACAAGTCTTGACTATCTGAATGTCAAAATTTATGATCGTAATGTGTATGTTCTAGGGTTATTCACCCAAATTGCCACAAGTCTAACATAATTCGAAGATAATTCACACACATAAAACACTTTCCAATGGCCAATGGCAACACTCTCAAGCCCACAACTTAAAATATCCTTTGACGCAAGTGGAGGGACACCTTTCGAGGTGTTTGCACTTTTGTCTTGCAAGAGAGGACGACTAGGGGCCTCTTGGAATGGAAGGATAACCCAAATCACCCTTTCTTCGAAAAGCTACGATAAAACAAGTAACTCACACAACACCAGGGATTTCCATCTCCTCTCAAGGGAGCCATATGGTGAGTGTAAAATATTCAAGGCATGATGCACATCCCCTGCACTGAGAATGATGCCAAAACTCAATCAATAAGGGTGGGCCTCTAGCTAGTTTGTCTTTTAGTGACTGCTTGGGGACTTACCACCTCGCGGGTGTCCAACAAGCCACTTAAGGCTTTAACCACTCCTAGTTGGGACAATTATACACAAAGGTACCTCCCCATTTTGAGTGGCACTATATGATGAAGGCTAATGGCAGTTTGGACTTGACTTCCATTTAATCCTTTTATATAGCGGCCCAAGGGAAAACTCGCTTTGGGTCACCAATGAGTTCTCTGTACAAATGTGTCTCAATTGGTAGGCCCTATCTAAAGGGTTATAACAAAATCAAGACAAGTACAATGTTTTTAATCTCCAAGGTCATATAAAGATGCGAGGAGAGAGCATACACATGTGCTTGCTCACACTAGCAAGAGTTCATTAACCTTTAAAAAACCAAATGTTGGTGTGATAATGCAAATGTAAAGAAGTTTTTTTGATTCCCAAGATCACTCAAAGTGCGAGGGAAAAGCATACACACCTCAAAACAAGTACAAGATCACAAGACAAGACAAACAATGGTTCTTTTTAAGCCCCAAAATGAAAGTGTGATAGTTGCAAAGACACTTGATGCAAGTTGTTGTTCCTTTTAAGCCAATGAATGAAAATACAAGTTGTGATTCTTTTTAGCTCAATGAGTGAGAAATGCAAGTTGTGGTTGTTTGTAAGCCAATGAATGAAGATGCAAGTTATGTTCTTTTTAGACCAATGAGTGCAAATGCAAGTTCTTTTTAACCCAAATGAGTGTGCCTTTAAAAGATATTGCAAAATCAAAATGTTCCTATCTTAAACAAAATAAACAACAACCCTATAAAAGATAAGTTAGCAATTTCAAATGCAAATGTCTCCTCCAAACTTAAGCCACATGCTGCCAACCAGAAATCGGTAATATAAAAGCTCCTATTCTATTGAATAGAAAAGAATGAATTGAAAAATTCCTAATTAATACCCTAATTAAGGAAAATAAGCAAATGCAGTGCATAAAGTCATAGATGTGGTTCACTAGTTTGGAATAGATGTGGTGAACTAGCTAGTGATTGTGGCATTTCAGATGTCGGTTGCGGCTCATAGTTGAAAGAAAATGTGGTGAAGCCCTAACCATACACGTTGCATAAACCTAAAAGCTGCAAAACCCATGAATTCAACAAAATTGGAAAAACCCGAAATATATATGATGCAATTATGATGTAGAGATATGAAAATAAAGACCAAAGAGTTAAGAAATAACATAAAATCTTGAAAATGAACTAATGCAATGATTTTCCCTATATCTGAACAAATGCAGCTCTTGAGACAACAACTATGATTCTTTGGTTTTCAGAAAATGTGTCGCATGACCTTTCAAATGTGTTGTGTCGTACCTTAAATGCAGTGCACGAACTTGTGAATGCGTTGTTCGAGCTCTCAGTTGTGTCATAGACCTAAAACTCAAAATTTTCTAAAATTTTCTCTCAAATCTAGTTAATTCACGTCAGGTTCACCAATGTAGAATAGGGAAAAATCAAGGTTAAGGTCATAAATAAAATAAAATCTAATATAATAGATTTGTTTTATGTAAAAAATAGATATTCGTTTATATCAAATATCCTTTTTTGGATTTAAATAACAAATACCCATTTTGCTTTGGTGTTTACCATAGCAAAATGTACTTTTTACCTAACCCAAGTAAAAATTCAAAGATGTATTTCATGATTTTGTCTAACTGGAATCACATTTTTTCTTGTCACTTCTATTTGGCCCATCATGATATTGCACTCACCCAACAACCCTATGTGTAAATTGATGTTGGTAGATAAATGCCTCTCATGATCGAAGTTCTCAACAATAGGCACAATAATATTAGTAACAATACAAGTACCCATATCAAGACTATCAAAAACATCATTCTCGCTAGATTGGGTTGTTTAATGATTAAAATGAGGGATTTATCTCAAGGGAAAGTGAGGATTTGGATGAGATCTTGACATGCAAAAGAATACAAAAAGTTAAAAGCTAATGATATTAAAAGTAGGTGAAATTTGATATAAAATAGTTGGCAAATCAATACAAAAATAGATTTGTAAATAAACCAAATGAAATCTTAAGAGTGAAATAAGGGTGTGCAGGGTGGGATGAAACAATATCACATTGTGAAAACCCTAAACCCTAAAAAAGGTATAGCGATGAAACATAATGATAGAGTAATACAAACCCTAATGGGCTTTGAAGATAAAAATGTGTAATCAAAATATTAGATTAAAAAATTTAATAATAAAAGGATAAACGCTAGGCTGTGTAAGAATATTGAGCTCACCATAAATACATAAAGGACAATTTAACATCCTCTTATAAATATTCTAGGACAAACAATTAAATAATATAAATGTTATCATAAAGAGTTGAGACTAGAACAATAAATTTAGAATACAATTTATATAGATTATATAAATTATATAAATTAAACGTGATACTTAGCTATATTCTAGATGGTGGATTATGCTACATAAGATGTTTAGAATTGATACACATATTGGAAATTAAGGACCTTGCTAGATAAATGCCTCAAAATTAATAAATTAACTATTCTCTACTCTAGTTCATATTCATGCCTATAGAACCGATTTTACACATATAAGCGAACTTGGACCCATGGAAGTGAATTGGTAGGGAATAAACAACTACAATAAAAGATTCATCTTGCTATACTTGCATCTGAAGTGAGGTGGTGTCTATAGACACTATTTGGAAGCTCACTAGATGAGGATTGAATCTCTTTTAGCCAAGCCCCAAAATAGATTGACTCAACAATTTTAGATCAATGATCAAACAAGCTAGCATGCATGGATGCCTAAGATGATATGTGTTATGATTATCCTACTATAAAATTATCATGAATTCTCTATGACAAAGCTCTAATGATTTTTTCATGATCCTTGAATGATTGTAAAATAAATTGATAAATATTTTAGAATACAACAAAATAGTACATAAATCTACAAAAAATGCACATTAGGTCAACTCGGGAGTTGGTATGACTCATATTTGAATTTTGAATTTAAAAGTTGAAGGTTCAAATTTGCATACACATAATTGATATGGATCAATTTTACATTTGTAGATTTGATCCAAGATAATAAATGAAAAATCTAAATATCAAAATTGATTTTTGAGGATAAATAATTATAAAGATGAATTGGAATAAAATTACAAATCAAATTTCATACACCCAAAACATTATAAAAATAGATATAATTAAGTGATTTCCACCGTTACACTTTATAAAATTAATACAAAAATATTATAATTTATTAATAATGGTAATGGAATAAACTTAAAAATATTTTGTAAATTAAATTAATCTATTAGGTGCATTAGCAAATATCATTCAATTATACAATTTAATATGTCGAAGTGGTGAACCTAGAAGAACACATAAATCCAAACGAAAAAAGGTATAAATATTGAAGACCTGAACAATTTGGGAAAATTAATTTTCAATATAAAAGAATCTCAGGACCAATCTGATTTTAATTTACATTGAATTCCGTCGTCGATGTCAATTGGGTCTCTGGCATACCTCTGCAAATATGTACATTACACTACTTCACTGCCAAGTTTAAGATATTCTTCGGACGGTCGGAGGTTTAGGCTATTCCTTGAATGGTCGGAGAGCTTTACTTTTGATTATACTCTTCAATACTTTTAACGCCCTCTTTCGGTTATTAAAAAGAGTTATCTTATTCCTATTCATGGGATTCCAATCATCCTCAATCATTTTCGTGGAAATGGCTTTCCAACATTCGTAATTTCCTAGGAAATTCAGTCATTCTCACACTTCACAGAACACGAAGATGCCCATGTGTTTCCTTTCTCTTGAAGTATTGAACAAAGCAGAATCTGCCCGATAACCTACAGTTATTCCCTGTTAAAGATTTCACGAATAATATGGTATCATCTGTACTATAATGTGGAATTGAGAGATGCAACATACATATAGGAAGGATCTATGATCCTTCTTCCTATGGGAGGGAAAATGCAATCCTTGTACGATGTACATAGCATGCACATAAGACATTCTTGTATAAATAAACAATCGTGGAAGTTAGTGTTGTGTGTGTATTCGTTTGTGCAGGCGGGTGTTGGATTTATATGCATTTGTTCAGTTGGATATTGTGTATATATCCATTCGTGCAGGTGGGTATTGTGTATATATCCATTTGTGCAGGTGGGTTTTGGGTATGTAATTCGCAGTTGGAGGGTTGGGTATATATACATTTGTGCAAGTGGGTTTACTATTCTGTATCTATCATTTTTTTGCAGGTGGGTGTCGTGAAGCTGCAGTGATGGAGCCAACTCAAATAATCCTGGCAGGATTCGGAGCAGGGGTAAGTGCAAAGCAACTCACAGAATACTTGGAAAAAAATGTGGGAATTGTGTGGAGATGCAGACTGAAGACATCATGGACTCCTCCCTCTTCATTCCCAAAGTTCACAAGCAAAAGCAACTGCGTGGTTGAGAACAGAGAAAAAGTGCCTCCCCATGCCTTTGTTCACTTTGCAGCTCCAGATGCTGTCAAGGAGGCGGTCAGGCTCGCCAGCCTTAGAAAACTTGTGTTCAACAACCAAGCTCTCAAAATCAAGGTTGGTAACGAAACCTCATCTAGAGTGCTCAGAAGAAGAACAACTCCACCCCATAGATTTTCTCCTGTTATGGTTCAAATCGGTTCATTGAACAGCCTTGATCAGTTTTTGGTTGCTTGGAGGGGACCTACCTCTGGGGTAGATTTTCATGTAGACCCATTTGATAAAAGATGCAGGATTCTTTTAACTCGACATCAGTTGTTTGGTTCCCAGAAAAACAATAAAGATACTTTCATAAAATGTGACTTCAAGATTGAGTTTTTGATCAAAGACATAAGAAATGTGAGGTTTTTCATTGAGACGGGAACTTTGGTTATGCTAATCCAGATTTGGGTGCCTCCTTGTATATTTTATAGAACTGCAGATGATGATATTCATGTGGCAGTTCCATTTGCTCTATTAGATGATGATGATCCATGGATACGAACCTTGGATTTTACTCCTAACAATGCAATAGGTAGGTGCTTGGTCTATAAGATTGCGCATTCTCCTCGTTTGGGTCACACCATGGAGAAAGCCAAACAATACTTCATACAAAACGGCTTGCTAGATGAAGATATTTCTAATGTTTCTAGTCTTAAGAGTCGGAACGAGCCTGCTGTTCCTAGACCAGAGTTCTTTTTGATCCTTCCACCACGGTCACAAATCCCCTTTGATACCATGTTCCTGCTAACTGCTCTTGTACACAAAGGAATTGTAAATTACCACAGGCTAACCCCTGAGTTTTACAACTTGTTGAAGAGCGAAGTGACATCAACCAAATTGTCCACAATGGCACTGAGGCACATGCTTTCCGATACATATCCAATTTTCGATCCTCTTGAAAAACTTAAGAACTTGCTTGGGTGGATCACAAAGTATCCAAAGCTTTTGAAAAGCCCAAAGATTGTTGAGGAAACAATTGAAGTTAGGAGATTGATCATAACTCCTACAAAAGCTTGCTGCCTTCCTCCGGAAATAGAGCTGTCAAACCGGGTCATAAGGCAATTCAAGAGGTATGCGGATAGATTCCTGCGAGTAACTTTCATGGATGATAGCATGGAAGCTATGTCTTCAATGACATTAACAGTGCCTATATCACCTCTTGTTAAAGACATTGTTAAAGACGTATCTTCTAGTTATCTTGACCACAGAACTGCTATATACTTGCGAGTGAAGCAAATACTGCTCAATGGGTTTGAGCTCTGTGGTCGTCGATATTCATTTCTAGCTTTTTCTGCCAACCAGTTGAGAGACCGTTCTGCATGGTTCTTTGCTAATGATAAATCTATTGATGTCCATCAAATTAAGTCCTGGATGGGGACTTTTCCTGAAAATAATGTCGCCAAGCATGCTGCTAGAATGGGTCAGTGCTTCTCTTCCACGTATTGCACAGTTCAGGTTCCAAGGAATCAACTTGAAGAAGACTTCCATGACATTGAAAGGAATGATTATAAATTTTCTGATGGTATAGGAAAGATCACTCCAGCTCTTGCCATGGAAGTTGCTCAGAAATTGAAGTTGACTATCAATCCCCCCTCAGCCTATCAGATCCGATATGGTGGCTTCAAAGGTGTTGTTGCAACTTGGGAAGCAGAACCTGGAAGCACACATAAGCTGTCATTGAGGCCCAGCATGAAAAAGTTTGAATCTCAACATGACATTCTAGAAATAATCACCTGGACACGTTTCCAGCCCTGCTTTCTTAACAGGCAGATCATTACATTATTATCAGCTCTGAGAGTTCCTGACAGCACTTTCAGTGAATTACAAGATTCAATGGCGCATAAGCTTAGTCAAATGATTGGAAATGTTGAAATGGCATTTGATATATTAACCACATCATGTATGGGAGATTTACAATATACTGCTGCAGTGATGCTAAGTGCTGGTTTTAAACCTCAAACAGAACCACATTTAAAAGATATGCTTTCTTCCATTAGATCTGTCCAGTTAGAGGAGCTTCATAGGAAATCTAAGATTTTTGTCCCTGATGGAAGATGGTTGATGGGCTGCCTGGATGAAATAGGGGAGCTTGAATATGGGCAGTGTTTCATAAAAATTTCAAGCCCTCCCTTGGAGGGTTGTATTATCAATAATGGCCCAACCTTTGTAGAGAGGAAAATGAGTCCAAGAGTAATAAAAGGAAAAGTGGTCGTGGCCAAGAATCCTTGCTTACATCCTGGTGATGTACGAATCTTAGAAGCAGTTGATGCTCCTGGATTGCATCACTTGGTTGATTGCTTAGTCTTCCCACAGAAGGGCCATAGGCCTCATCCCGATGAAGCTTCTGGCAGTGATCTTGATGGGGATATCTACTTTGTTTCTTGGGACTCCAGGCTTATGCCAGAAAGTGGTGAGAGTTGGGATCCAATGTGCTATGCTCCAGGTCAAGCAAAAGAGTCAAAAACACCTGTGACAAGAGAGGTACGGCTATTCTTATCATCCTTATTCCACCTTCCCACCCCCTTTTATTCTAATAGCTATTGGTTTTTTAATATGCAATTTAATTTTTCAAGAATCTAAATCGAAAAATTCTTTAGGATGGTTCATATATAGACTTCCTTATTGAAATCTCCATTCACAAGGGTAGCCTTCACATTCGTGTGATGTACCTTTCAATCAAATTGAACAGCAATGAACAGTTTCAATTAAAAAGTCACCAATATAGCAGTTAGGGAAAAAGTTTCCGAATAGTCCACTCCAGCTTGCTGTGCATATCTCATTGCAACTCCTCATAGTCACCAACTTGGTTCATTTTTGTGTAGGAATTAAAGATTGTGTAAGAGAACCAAAACTAGGTTCCTTTATTTTTACTTCTTACAAGGACAAGTTCCAGTTCTTTCTCTGATGTAAAATTAACCATACCAAATATGTGCAAAAGTTTCCATGTATCATTACAATCTCTTGACATGTATCACTAGTAACAGATTGTGATTGTGATTTGTGCTGTCACTTATTAATGAATCTCTATTATTGATGATTCTAGCATTCAGTTCCAGGCATTTCATGTACCTGTTTGAGCCTTTGAGGAAACCTTTTCTTGCCTTCTCCTTGGTCATTAGTGTATTGGCCTTATTGTTTGTTGTAATGCCTGTTACGGATAGTAATATGGTTCTTTAGTCGAAATTGTCATACTGTCTTGTTGTTTGGAACGGACAAGTTCTTTAGTTCTTTGTGTTAACCCCAAATTTGTGCCTTAAACATAGGAAACTATTAAGTGATTGGAGAAAAAATCAATTAATGTTTCTTTCTGTGGTGTTGCTTCATTTTTTGCAATGCATCTTGATATTTCTTGAACACAAACAATCTTATTGTTTCCATCCCATAGTCTTATTCTATTAAATTATTTCCTAATCTTTCTGATGGGGGCATTATCATCAACATTAGAAATATATAGTTTTTTCCCTTCTTTTTCTTGCCATGGGCTTTATGCTTTAGATGTGTCTTGAGGTTTTTGTGCTTTCTTGGATGTTTCTTGAGGTTTTTCGGCTTTCTTTACTGTTCCTTGGATCTCTTTGTGCATTTCCTACCCCTTGTGTTCTGTTTTCTTAGTTCACTCTTATGCTTCTAAAGTCCATTGTGAAAGTAAGTTCGAAAATGTAAAGCATGTATAATCTAGAGATGGATAGGCTGAAAGAAAATATTTCTTGGCATTGGGGAAACAAAATACAATAAGAGATTGCAGGATATTCATAAAGATTGTTGTCTGAAGGTGTCCCTACAAAGAAAAGGAAAGCTAGAAAATAATATTTCCTAATGCAACAAAAAAATCAGTAATCTAGAATGTAGCTTTACGGAGAATTGCTAGTGCCTAGGACAAATTTTTTAAAGCAATGTTACAAAATGCATGGCTATGATATCAGATACCTCATTATTATGCATTCTGACAATGTCCTTCTAAGCAATACCTGATGGCTTCCCTGTATATGTTCTAGTCCATATTGATTATCAACTTGTCAGGAATTAGATCATAGCATGTAGCTGCTGTAGAGAGTAGGTGTCAATATCTTAGGTTGTCAATTATTTGGTACTTGGCAGATGTCTATGAATGAATATTGATTTCTCAAAACATTTTGATTTTATTCTCCCCGTTGAGCCTCACTTACATTTCTAGAATTCTTCATAGTGGATTTAGAGGTGCAAAAAATATTTGTTATTTGATATTAAGGCCTTTATTTATGATATAATCCAGTTTAGGACAGAACTGACTTGGCGGCACCATTATTTTTGGATGAAAGATATTTATGTGTCAATGTTAATTGGAGCTACATTATAGATCAAACAGAGAGATTAAGAGCCCTCTAATGCATTAAAACATAGGCAGCAATTAATTTTTTTGTGCTTGGGCACAGAACTGGAAAGGAGCTGATTGCCAGGTCTAGTAGTGGCTCTGTGATGGCTAGAACTGCCAATGATGCATACCAGTTAACCTTGAAATGATCTTGTGGTCTGGTGCTTATATGCACCTTACACACCTTACTCCCACTGGTATGGTACAAAGCCCTTAAAAATGAGTTCCTTACCAAGCCCCAGTTTGGTCTTCTGGTATGGATTCAAATTCACAAGTAAATGGTTCTTTGTTCTTGACATGAAGACTCTTCTCCCTTTGTACAACCTACTTGATATTTCCATTGTATCTGTGTAGGTTTCATGTACTGTTGTGAGACTAGTCTTCCTTCTTACAATCTCTAAACAGAATAGACATTTTTTCCTTTTCATAGTTGAAGTCTGCAAATAATGCTCTCTAGTAGATCTATGGTTTCTTCTCTGCTTTACCAGCTATGTCATGTCTATGAATAGCTTGTTCTTCTAGGTTTTAATAATAATAAAAAGATTATTAGGAACAACAGCTGTGTGATGAAAATCTGTAATTAGCAGTAAAACTTTCAGTCTCCTGGCCATACTGCAAGGATCCAAAAGCTGTTTTTCACTATAATACTGTTTTTTATTGTTGTGGACCCAATACATGGGTAATAAGCATGCTTCTGTTCTTCCTTGTATTATAAGTAGATAATGCCATGATTCTTATATATAGGGTAAGACACAATTTATGGCTTCCCTTTTAAATTTTTTGACACAACTGATGGCTTCCTTAGTAAAATTTTAAGCCAATTTGGTTGTTTCGATGAAGATAAACTAAACAATGAACTTGTTTTTAAATGCATGACTGGCTTAAAGAGAAGTCCATCAATTTTCTGCCATGCCCTCTCAAATCTCAGTTTTTAATCCAAATATGATTCTAGTTAGATAGTTTTTCTACTTCTACATTACTTTTTGGTGACCAATCTTACCATCTACGAACTTGAGCTTTTAGTGTCCTGTTTTCTGTAGTCACCTCTATGCAGTGTATGCTGATAAATCGTGGTACACCTCTTAATCTCTTAGTCAGGATCTCTGGCAGAATAGCCTTTATTTACTTTCAGTTTCCTATATGTCCACATTGGATGTTGGTGGTTTTCCTAATAATTTATATAAATACGTCCTTAGATTGATTGAAAATTTGAAAGAGAAAATGCGAAGGGCATAGAATGTTTTGCTTCGATCATTCAGTAAAACATGGGTTTTTCACAGGAAACAATTGACTTTTTTTTACAGTTTCTGGAAGAATTGCCTTTTCTTGCTTTCATATGGATACGCTGTGTGTTTTTTCATTTTTATCTATATAAAATTGTCATGAGATGAAAGTTAAAGAAGAAAATTCCTAGGGTTTAGAGTGTTTTGCAATTAAATATTTATCAACATTCTGGACTTTTTGCAGGACGTTATTGAATTTTTTGTGCAGCACATGGTCAATGATAGTTTGGGTGTTATTTGTAATGCACATGTTGTTAGGGCAGATCTAAGTGATTGTGGTGCACTCGATGAGGACTGTCTTAAACTTGCAAAGCTTGCAGCTGAGGCTGTAGACTTTCCCAAAACTGGAAAGGTAGCAGTGATGCCGCACAATCTGAGACCCAAGCAATATCCAGATTTTATGGACAAAGAGCATTCAGTTTCTTATACGTCAGAGAAGATTTTAGGCAAACTGTATCGTAAAGTGATTGATATGTTTGGAGAAGAGGTTGATGAACAAAAATGTTGTATTGACAAGGTCAATGCATCTGAAACATTACCTTACGACAATGATTTAGAAGTTGATGGATTCCAAGAATATGTTCAAGAAGCTTGGGAATACAAATGTTCATATGACAGACAACTTCAGACTTTGTTAGGTCAGTTTGGTGTTAGAAAAGAAGGGGAGGTAGTCACTGGACATATTTCTTCCCTCACCAAATACAATAGCAGGCGGCAGGGTGAAATCAAGAAGAGGTTGCAGCATGCATACAGAGCTTTACGAAAAGAGTTCCGATTGATTTTTGAAGGAACAATAAATTTTCAAAATCTGGAGCCTTGTGAGCGGTCCAAATATGAAGCCAAAGCATCTGCATGGTACCATGTAACATATCATACAACATGGGTGCAGAAGACCACGGAACACTTAACAGAACCAGATTCTTGTCCCAGTGGTCCACTTCTGAGTTTTGCATGGATCACTGTTGATTACTTGTCCCAAATAAAGTTGCGGAAGCTCTGGCCCAGTGTGGATTACAGTCGAGCAATCAGATCAATTTTACCACCTTTCATGCTGGTAAGCCATAAGTAGAACAGTCACATAATGAGGTCAATCACTTTTTGAGCTAACCATGGAGTACACCAAGTATATTGTTTTAAATTAGTTTAAGTTAATATGCTTCCAGTGGAAAAACATGGAAGAAGTTTTCATGTATATAGCCATTGGCCAGCAAGGCTGCTCTGGCACTATATAAGAGCAGACTCGTCTCCATATTAGGCAAGAGATGTTTTAATCATTCCTTTTATTGCTATTGTTGTATGATGTATTTTTGAGTCCTATTGGTCTATTTCTACCTACCCATTGGCATACTGAAGTAGATTTTGAGTTACATTGCTGCTAGCTTTGGTGCAAAGACAGTAGGAAAGTATTTCCCTGAACAACCATTGTGAAGTAGTGCCTCTCTGCTACTATATAAGTTCAGAAACTTTTGTACCTAAAAAGATAAGAGATGCTTTACTCGCTTATTTTTTTGTGCAATTGAATTGCATAGATATCAGCACCTCTGCCCTTGAGCAGTTGGTTACAACATGCTGAGTAAGTTAGCACTGATGTCCGAAGTCCCCTTCAGCTAAGCTGTCATGACTAGGGGGATCCATTCTGTTAGTCACCCAGGGACTAACCTGACCCCTATCATATCAGGTGTCTGTGGGGAATTATACCTTGGTGGATGGCATGACACCTTTAAAGAAATATTATCGAAATGATACAAAGAACAATATTTTTAGGATTAACATTTCAAACCATACCTTGTGGTCATCATCAAGATTAATAATAAGACTGCAATACAGGAGTTGCTTGTACATAGAACTCCCGTTATATCACAAGATTAAGCAACCATAAAAGCATTAGATTTGTGCATCAAACTATTTAATATTTGAAAACATGATTAAATTATCACAATACTAGCTTCCAAACATATATCCATTAGTCACTTTGGCTCTAATTCTCCATCTCAATTTATATTTTTTTGGATACTTTCCACTCAATGTTTCTCTTACTTTCTTCTTCATAAAGTGTTTTTAAAAAACTAGTAGTATTGTTAATATATATCTCGTGTGAAGAGTACTGCCAATACATATCTCATGTGAAGAAGACTAAAAGTGATTTGCTTAAGCTAAGCTTTCAGTACAACCTTGTTGAATATTAAAACTATGCTCCCTAATTCTCTACTTAAAAGTCCATGTTTTACAAATGTATGGGTGATCGCAAGAACAATCAATCTTGTAAACGTCACTCTTTAATCATGAGCTGATCCTTTGTCTTTGAGCATGTTTGTAATTTTGTTAATTCTTGTTTCTAGCTTTTTAATAGGTTATAATTATGTTTATGAAATGTCACTAATCAGGGATATCATAGATTCAACTTAAAAATCAGGAGATAATAAAGCTAGACAATTAAATTCTTAGATGATTAATATCTAGTTTGGTATAGGCATCTAAAGTTGGTTTATTTAGGATAAAATTGATTACATGTAAAAGTCATCTATTGAACATCCTTCTTGTTTTTTTGACTTGTAAGAGCTTCATCATTATTGTTGTTGTAATCGCCCTTGGATTGTTTTTGTTGCCAAGGTAAGCTACCAATCCCTTTTGATGCATTGACATGTTTGACTTGGACTACACACTTGAATGCCTTTCATGGTGGCAATCATGGCTCCAACATTAGCTTCTCTAGTGAATTTAGAACTTGTTCATGTTATCAATTAGATTCTACTACATTCACTATATATTAATTTACTCAAGTTAGTTCCACATTGATTTCAATTGTCAGGTAAGCCACACTTTAAACCACCATGTTAGTATTCTTACATCATGCCCATTTTCGGAGTAGAGGTTGATTGAGTTGGTTCTCCTCCCTCTTGTTCTATTGGTCTTCCTCCTCGTTGATCTCTATAACTGAAAAATGTGGGGACTTTTTTGATATGAAGAAAGAGATGTATTGACCAATGGGAATGCTACCTTGCATAAAAGTCAACTTGCAAGTGGAAGAGATGTACTTCAAATGCAAAGCTTCATTCAAATGAGAGATGGGCCATTCAAACCATGATGCATGGAAGCCCATCTATCCTTTGATCTAGGGGGATTTTTTATTTGTATTGACTTGTAATGCAATCACATTACTTGTGCCATATGTAGTCTTCACCACTAGCTTTAAGACCTATCCTAAAACACGTGGATACTAAAAAACTCTAAGGGTGAGGTCCCCTTGGGGGGCTTCAAGATCTACTTTGAAGGAGCAAGGGGTTCCATGAAGCAAAAAAAGAAAATGCTACAAAATTAATTAGAATTTTTTCTTCAACAATAACAACCCCTACTTTTTAGCTCAAAAACTTAAGCGGGTGCAAAAGGGGTGGGGCTAGAAATTGCCCCACTAGCTTAGGCATTTTTCTGCCACTTGTCAATCATATGAAAATTTAAAATTCTTAGCAATTAATTTTTATTTTTTTTATTTATTTAAACTGCTGAATTGAATATGCAAAAATAATAAAATTCACGAGATCACTAGCTTCCATAAATATAGGAGCTTAAACTTTTAAGCTTAAACTATGATACAAAATTCATGGGACCACCCACTTTAAAATAATCCTAAAATATCTCAACAACACGTGCTGAAAGTTTATAGGAAGCCTCCCTCCATGGGACCTCACTCTAACTCTAACTATTATGCAACTTTCCTAAACATTAAAAAGTAGAGGATTCTCTTGTCAAAAATCTATTGATTGTGTTTCTCACACTTGCTAAGACATTTATTTGTGTGGCATTTTTGTATGTTAATGTACAATGACTATTCATTGATAGATTGGTCATGAGTGAGTTAGAAGGGAGTAGAAATATCTACATCTTGTGGCACATATTTGATCTCCCAAATATTATATGCAACTTTTTCATGACACAATCCTACAATTTACATTTTTGGCACAAAGAGTTGTATATAAATTTGTAAATATCTTACTTTCCTCTTCATTAAGTAGCCTTCTTTAACTAGAATTGTAGTGTTCTCAATACGTATCTTGTGTGAAGGCTTAAAGTGATTTTCCTAAGCTAAGTTTTAGATGCAACTTTTGTTAGAGTAAAGGTTTTAACTTAATTATGTTAACTAAGTTACCTTTATTTCTCTCTTAAGATTTCACTTTAGTTTGCATAATGTAACATTTAGTAATTATATTAATTATTAAATGTCTACCTATTAGGGTTTCTTTTAGGTTTTGCATGATCTCATTTCTTAAGGATTGATCTCATTGTATTTTACTCACTCTCTGATTAATACATATTCTAAGCTTTCAGAGCACCCTTGTTTTTTTCTCTCAATGTCTTCTTCTGTGACAGGTTATTTGCATGTAGGTGATCTTTGGGGTCTGTGAAGTTGGATTTATCAACTTCTACATGGTATCAGAGCTCCAGACCCACTGCTTCCTGTTCGTCTTTTGAAAATTTTTTGGAGTTTCGAGGGTTTGGGGTTTTCTTTTTTTATCCAGGGCATGCTTCTTTCATTTGGTGAATTTTGAGTCAATTTGGACCTCACCATTGCGTCTGGAATGTTCGATTAAGTCAAAATTAACCTTTGTTTCGTCAAATTTGGCTTCACGACGTAAGATCTGCGAGGGTTTGGAGTTTTTTGAGGGTTCCTGATCTAGAGTGTACCTACAATTTTGGAGCGTTTTGAATCCAAATGAACCTCACCATCTCGTTCAAAGCACCCAAAAACCCCTAAATCGACTATCAAATCGTCGAAATCGGACACACTGACTTCGGGAGCCAAAAAAAATTCATTTATGGGTTGAACGGCCTGGTACATCATGCAATTCGAATTTTTTAAAAAAAATCACAGAGTTAATGGGCGTCACCGTCAGTTAACCGCTAGTGGTTAATGCTAGCAATTAATGCTAACGATTAGCCTAACCACCAGGCTTAACCCTCAAACCTATTTGGAGTAGTTTTGGTATTTTCGCCATAACTTTTACATATGAACTTGATTTTTCGAAAACGAAATATCGTCGGAAAGCTGGTTCCAAGCACTTTCCAATGGTACAGGTTTGATTTTCTGAGTTTCCTGTTTTGATGCATATTTTACCAGTCAAATTCAAAACATGTTTTTGGCACTCCCGGGGGCGTATCTTTGGCATCTGAACTCCGTTTTGTGCAAATGAATAGGCGTTGGAAAGGTGTTGTAGTTTTCTTTCCAAATCTACAGTTTATTTTTTCATAAAATTTACTAGGTAAATTTTATTCAGCTTTGTGTGTTTTTACACTTTTCTCAATTACTTGGGCGTTCTGACACCTATGGGTTTTGTTTGCGTGGGATGGGTTATATTAATTTGATCTAAATGTAGTAAGATCAAATTTCTCAGTTTTTTTTTATTTGAAGAGTTATCATGGTTTTTTCTACTCACCCTTTAGTTGTTATTCTGGAATGGGGTAATTATGAATCATGGGCAAAGGGTATACTTACACATTGTAGGTGGCTTAATATTTTGCCTTATTTGTATGATCTCATACCTGAACCAACCACTTCAGAGGGAAAATTAGCATGGGGTATCATTAGAGATTATATAGTAGGAATTATATTGTCTAGTGTTGATCATGACACTGTGTTGGCTATATCGGACATTAATTGTCCTCACCCACTTTGGACATGTCTTTGGGAGATCTCTGGAGACCCTAATTTCTCTCCATTCCCAAAGGATCCTGCTTTAGATTGTCTCTTACCCATTTCTTGGAGAGAGAATACACCATTTGATCATGATACTTTAAACGAGCTTGAGTATTTAGACACTCTTACATGTTCTGATAGATCAGAGGCTTGTCTCACAGTTCCTACTCTTCAGACTGAGACTTCATCAACATCTCTTATTGTTCCTGATTCAATGCAACATGACATCATATATCTCCTAAACATAGCTACTTTGGACTCTTATGTTGCAGACATATTTTTCTTGTTTGTGGAGTCCTATATTGCAGATTTGGAGGATTATTTTGAGGACATTCATCTCCTCTACCTTGACAGTTAGGTTATCACTATACACCCACCATTATCAGTGCATTCAGATGTTGCATTTCAAAATTCTCCACATCAGTTTGGATTTGACATCATTTGTTTCAGTTCAGACAGAGAGATTCTTCAACATCCTATCATGGCACACATCTTGAGATAGATTGGTTCATCACTCTTCATAGAGTTTCTTCGTCATCGTCCTTTGGATCCGTTTCTTCCCAAGGGGAGGAATATCATTTGCCGCTTCAAGATCTCCTTTTGGATTCTACATCAGGCATCTACCATTGTGACAGAAGTTTCTTCATTGTGGGAGGGCCTTCTTCTCTCTTTCTATCTCTTCTATGGAGACCATTGTACATGTACTTATATGATAGAAGTTGTCTATGGGGGGTATCATGTAATCCACCTCCTATCCTTCTTTCATTAGTACATCATATTCCTTTCTTTGCATTCTATTTTGGGGAGGAGTGTTTTTCCCACTGGGTTTTCTCCTTTACCCTGTTTCATTTGCTTTTGTAAATGGGTACCTGATCAGGCCTAGTTGTCGAGACCCATGCTTTCTTTCATGCATTGTAGTTACCTTTGCTTTCTTGCACATGTTTGTAGCTGCACTCTTGCTCATCTTAAGGGGGGGTGTTAGAATAAACGTTTTAACTTAATTATGTTAATTAAGTTACCTTTATTCCTCTCTTAAGATTTCACTTTAGTTTGCATAATGTGACATTTAATAATTATATTAATTATTAAATGTCTACCTATTAGGGTTTCTTTTAGGTTTTGCATGATCTCATTTCTTAAGATTGATCTCATTGTATTTTACTCACTCTCTGATTAATACATATTCTAAGCTTTCAAAGCACCCTTGTTTTCTTATCTCTATGTCTTCTTCTGTGACAGGTTATTTGCATGCAGGTGATCTTTGGGGTCTGTGAAGTTGGATTTATCAACTTCTACAACCTTGTTGAATATTAAAACAGTGTCATCTAATTCTCTATTCAAAAGTCCTCTATGCTTTATAAATGTATGGTTGATTGCAAGAATAATCAATCCTATAAATGTCACTAGATATAAGCATGCATTGAGAGGATCCTTTGTTGTATTTGAGCATGTTTTTAATTTTGTATTCTTTATTCTTTTTTTTTTAATAGGCTTTAATTATATCTATAAGAAGTCACTAATTAAAATCAATTACATCACAAATTCATATAACTTGTAGCATATATAAGATAGATCTCACTAAAAAAATTGATGACTAATATCTAGTTGGATGAATTTGGTCTATTTAGAATACAATTGATTGCATGCACAACTTTACTCCTCTTAAACATCTTCCTTCTAGTTTATGTTAGTTTTGAAAACTCCTTTATCATTATTGTTCTCATAACCGTCATGACTTCTTTTGTTGTCATGATAAGCTCATGTTTCCTTTTGATGCATAAAAAAAATTACTTATAAATACTACACACTTGGATACTTTATGGCTCCAACATTGGCTTGTTTGTTGAGTTGGATCCTATATACGGCACTAATTAGATTTTACTACATCCACAATAGATTAATTCATTCAAGGTACTTTCACTTTGATTTCAATTGTAAGAGAAGTCAAACTTTGAACCAATTCATTACTATTTCTAACACCATCTTTTTTCTAGAGTTGAGATTTGTTCTCCTACTTCTTCTATAGGTCTTCTTCCTCCTAGATTTCTATAATTATTTTTATTGGGAACTTTGTGGATACGAAGAACATAGATTTATTGACCAATGGGTATGCAATCTTGCATAAAGTTTAAGTTGCAAGTGGAGGAGGTCCCTTTTAGTTGTAAAGTTTAAATAAAATGAAGATGGGCCATCCAAAACAGGGTGTATGGAAGTCCACCTATTCTTTATTCCATACACCTATTCTTTGATATAAGAGGGTATGTTACTTATATGGACTCATGGTTCAATGATGTTACTCTATGGAATATGCTATCTTCAACACTAGCATTAGGACCTCTCCTAAAACATGTGGAAAAATTACACAACTCTAACCATCTCATCATGTAGCTTCTCTAAAAATTATGAAATTGAGGATTCATATTGTCAAAAGGCTACTAGTTGTATTTCTTGCAATTGTCAAGATATTCATTCATCTTGATTTTTTGTACATTAATGTATTATGACTATTCATTAACATAATTATCATTAGTTACAAAAGTACAAATATACATATGATCTCTAAATTATTAAATAATCTCTTCCACAAGATAATCTTGCATTTACATTTCTAGCATGATGTCTCTATAGTTATTTAATCTTTCTTGTCAAATAGCATTGCAAATAACATCTTCATTCCACTACTTTTATATTTTCTTTGATTTATAATACATTTAGATTTATTTAATTGTTTAGTTCCTTAGGCATGTCTAAGCTCTAGGTCATTGTTTCACCCTCCTTCCACCACACTTCCCTCTTCTAAAGAAAAATGTGTAAACTAAATAGGGTAATTTTCATTGGCCATATTTCTTTCCAGTATTTTTAAAATCTTCTACAAAAATATCTATAGCTAAGATAGATATTGTAACATCTATATGAAAAATTGAGTTTGATCTAAAAATAAATTGTTGATGGTCTATGTAAGACATTGAATTATGGATATATGGGTTCGGATCAAGGTTCATGTTGCATTCAAATGAACATTTTCTCCAACTATGGTCAATATCTTAAGGACGTTTATCACCTAGTTTGAATCGATGCCTTTCCCTCTACCCAACCACCCATAGACTTAACCCCCTTATTTTAGTTGGCTTAGAATTGATCATGTAAATTTTACTTTGAAATGCTAACAATGGTCAGTGGATTCCTATGTGAGGTGTGAGTCATAAAGCGGTCATGACAAGAAAACACTCATAGAAAATAATAGGTAATATCATTCAATACATAATTTGAGGATTAATAGAAGAATGTATGCAAATGAAAAGCTTAAAAATAGAGGCTCACTTGGTAAAGATATTCAAAATCCATTGATTCTAGATTTCAAAATAATCCCTATTTTGAAATTGCTTTCTTTCTCCAATTCATGTGAATTATTTTGTACTACTAGTTAGCATACAAATGAATTTTTTAAAATAAAAATTATCCCATGCATTGTTGTATGTGGTTTATACCATTGTCTTTGGATGAACCTTGACATCTTTAAAAAGATGATAATTTGAAAAGATAAAGGTTTATTCACATGTTACTAATACTTCTTCCTTTATAAATCTCTATATATACTACAAGAATTGAGGTAATGATCACATCCTTCCAAGTTTCTAAATTTTCCAATAAGGATACATTCAATCTTGTTTTCATAACCATTTCTCATTATAGATATGTCTAATTTTTTCCTTGCCTTGTCATGGTTGATTTGATCCTCTTTTCACCTTCATTTAGTACATAAAAATTATGATGAGCCTTGAGGATGGTTGTGACGAATCATATGTGTGATATCGTAGAATGGTGGATGAGTTAAATAGTGGATTTTAGTGAGGTGGTATGTTTGTGTTGTATTGATTATATGGAGGATTGTTAGGTAGTGGTGTGAAAGTATTGTATTGGCCATATTGATTTTGATTCCCAATATTTTGAGAGTTTGGTTGCCAATTTTGTTGTGCAAAATTTTGTTGTTGGGCTTGTAGTTGTCTTTGCACTTGCAACTGTTGTAAGTGTTGTTTTGTTTGGTAATATGATAGACCTTGTTGTGGTGATGGCATGTGTTGTTGATGTTGTGGAAGAATGTTTTGTTGGTGATTGAATGTCATATGACCTTGTTGTTGGTGATATTGTGGATCTATGTTTTGTTGGTGAATGTTATGGTTTTGAGGAGATGCTTGATATTGATATTGTTGATGAGATTGTTGACCTTGTTGTCGTGGATGTTGTTGATATTGGTGATTTGGTTGATGTTGATTTTGTGGTGGTGGATTTGGTTGTTGGTGTTGATATTGGATATGTTGAGATTGTTGATATTGAGGTGGTGGATTTGGTTTTTGTGGTGGTTGATTTTGATACTGAGGTGATTGATTTTGTGATTTATTTTGATGTTGTGATGTTGCATGTTGATATTGTTGATTGTTTTGAATTATATGGGAAAAAAAGGTTTTGAATGGACCTGAAACCATTTACAAACAAGTTTTAATGGGACCCAAAACCCGAACATGGACGATTATGCTGCCAAAAGAAAAAGCAATGAACAACCAGCAGGAAAACAACACTTCAAAGGATTACCAAGACAATCCAAACTTGCAACAAAACCAAGTTGCAAAAAATGGTTTTGAAAGGAATCAAAAACCCATAAACCAGATTTTTACAAGGACCTTGAACCCATAGGTTTTGAAGGGACCTTAAACCCTTTACAACCAAGTTTTGGTAGGGACCTTGGACCCTTAGACATCGCCTGCATTAGCCACACAACAAAAAACTAGCCGCTTAGGTAGACAAAAGAACCGCCTGAGACTGCCTTGAATTACCCCTTGCAAGGCAACTGTTGGTTGACTTGATACATTAAATGAAGGAGGTTGTAGCATGGGTTTTGTAACTTCTTTTTCCAAAGATTCACTGCCATGAGGTCATTTTTTTGCTGCTAGGTATGCAAATGTTTGATCCAAAGGTTGTTCTTTAAGTGTATTCACATCAAAATTAGATGGAATTTTAGCCCCACTTTGTGCTAGTTTCAACATGTACAAGTTAGGATCCAACCTCATCATGGTTTCAATGACATAAGGAAGAGTTAGGTCTTGTGACATTTCAAGAATCTCCTTCGGGGTGAATTCCCTAGGTTTGTTTGGATCAAATGTATTGTCCTCTATGTAAACCATTTTGATTTGTGACATTTGAGGTTTCGTTTGAGGTGGTAGTTTTACTTCATTTGTAGTAGCAAGCATTCCAAATGGCAAATCTCCACTAGTTGTGATCATTGAAATGTTTGACCCACCTTGATTAGTCCCCATGTTATTTTTGTGTTGTAACCTAGTTGTGACCACCTTGGGGGATGTTTTTGATTCAAGTAAAAATAGGTTTTGAAGGGACTCGAAACCCTTTACAATCACAAACAAGGTTGCAAAAAGAACAAATTGCAGCCAACCAAAAGCCAGCCCCCAAACAAGACCCGTCAAGATTTACATTTAGAACTACTCTTATGGGAATGAAGAGTCGTATCAAAAGAAGGCTGAGTGAATTTATCTTTTTTTCCCTTAACAATAATCCAACCTTCTTCCACTTGCGTTGCCATATCATGCCAAGTTAGCTCACAATTTTCCTGAGGTTTTCTTGCAGCCACAGTCTCAGAATTTTCTTCATTATTCATGTGTGTAGGCAAAGACATATCGGATAGGCCACTAGAAGTGATAGCCAGAGCGCTATCACCAGAAGTGGCCACTAGAGACCCAATCTCTCGCCCTTTCATGGTTACTTTCTGATAATCATGTGCAACATCAACAACCTCATCATTTGAGACATCTTGAGCGGATACCTCAACACCCTGTGAATCAGACACTACCACCTTTGAAAAACTCCTGTGTTGTTCATATTTCTTCTCAACCGTATAATGTTGCTGAGAAGCTCCATTCCACCATGTAGCCTTCATGGTTTTTTTTCAAAACCACATTGTACAGTAGCATGACCTGTTTTAAAACATCTTCTACAGCGGAAGGGAATCCCCTCATAGTCCAGAGATTGGACCCAAGATCCTTTAATAGATTTAAGTACAATCTCAATAGACAACCCTTTTGAAACATCCATTTCAACCAGTATGCAGGCAAAGGTGGAATGAAAAATATCAGAGGATTCTCCATCCACTAGCAAGAAATCACCAAGGGCATCCCCCACTTCCTCCAGAAGAGGGTCAGTCCATAAGTGGAGGGGAAGATTAGGCAACCGAACCCATATCAAGAACTTATTGAAAGTTTCAGAAGAAGGGTTGAAGTCAGCATTCCAAGGCTTAATTATCAACAAATATTTGTTTTCCCAACTAAAAAAATTGTCACATAAAATTATATTCCTATCCTGAGCTTTGTCAAACTTGGCAACAAAATACCCCTTAGCCAAGGGGAAAATATGAACTTGACCAGAAATAAGAGGTTCCCATTCAGTGGAGATCCAAGAATGCAGCTGAGGGAGGCTAGGCCAAAAACCCCTAAACTGAAAAATCACCCCACGCTCGAAGAGCTCCATAACATTCTCATCTATTTCCTCAATAGTTTCAGCCTTCATATTCAATGAAATGGCGTTGGCCACAGGGATAAACCCTCCAATCGGTGACCTTCCATGCAAGAATCTCGCACCCGACGCCCGAGCCTTAGCCCCAAGGTCGCTTCTCTTAACACGCCTCCCGCCCAACCCCTTCGCCTAGGAGATTTCAGATTTTTTCGCCTCCGTCTACTTTGTGGAATAGCCCCCGACTTGGACATCGCCACTCCTGTCAACACCCGCGCCTGGGATCCATCCGCGTCCTGGGTAGGGTTTCCAACCGCAACTGCCATCGCCTCTTTTGTTTCTTATAGAATGTTGATGATGATGTTTTACTCAAATTTTTGTGTTCAAATATTTCCTCAAATTTGGATAAAAGTGACACCTTAACTAATTTTGGACCAATGGTTTGAAATGGAGTTTGGTTGAACGAAATGGTGTGAAACTTTCAATATAGACAATATTTTAAATTAGATTTAAGATTGATTTTTATTTTGATGATAATGAATGCAAATTTAAGAGTAGACTTGTAACTCTAAAGTGTGCTAACTATCCATGATTTACCAATAATTTGACCTAATACTTGAAAATTAGATTGTTTTCCAAGCAATATGACAAATTAAGAAGTGATATGTGAAGATTTAGTTTCAAATGGACAATGTCTAAAATCAAGTTGTTTGAATGGGTTGAGTTTAATGTTTTGCTAGTTACTTTTGAAATGTTGATCCAAAATGAGAACTAATGGTGTTTTGATGTTTCCAAGATGAAGTTTAGACTCCACAATTCTTTTGATGTTTTGAGTAACTCAAACGACTACCAGTTTTCTTTTTCATGAATCAAGTCTATTGAAAGTTTTTTGATCATAAATCCAGATTTGAAAGTTTGTTGAACTTACTGCAATTTTCAAATAGACAAAATCAAGGCCATCTATGATGAGCCTTAAGGCATTAGGTCAGTCCTCCCTAGATCCTATTCCTAGTTTAATCTTGGAAAACAAAAAACATTTGGAAAACTTGAAAACCAAAACATTTATAAAATGTTACACAAAAACCCAAAACAACCTCATAATGTTTGAAAACTTGAAATATCCATAAACCCCAAAATACCAAAAATAGCCTCAAAACATTTCAAAAATGTCAAAAACATTGGGAAAATGTGAAAACAAAAACACCCATCCCATCTCGCTTTCACCCGTAATAAACTTTCAATCATAATAAAATTGGTCGTCACCTTCAAACTTTAGCAACACAAATAGAAACAAATATAACAATTGGGGAAACATGAACTTAAAGTAAAAAATCCTAAGTCTTGATCATGGTCAAACATGTCAGTTAACACTTATATCAATGACCTTTTAACACTTAGAGACCAACACACTTATATCAATGACCTTTTAACACTTAGAGACCAAATCAACATCCAAACATGTCTTATAGATATATCTTTCATACAAAATACATCATTGTGTATCACACAAAAACAATATTCTTTGGCAAAAGATATGAATAACATTGACTATTTATTTATTTTTATCTTTTCGTATGATTTATCTTATTGATTCATTTTGATGATCTCTCGATGATGTCTACAAAATGAGTTAGAGAGAAAAGAATGGGGCATTGATCATTACTTTTGCTTGTTGTGTTTGTTGGATGTTCTTGAAACACAACCTTGGCTAATACTTGCCTTGCGTGTGTAGGGATAGTCTCAAGTAAAACAATGGCTAGGACATATCAAGTTCTTCATAAATCTTGTGTATTAGTCTCCTTACTTCGATGGATTTATTCTTTCACATGATCAAACGAGGTTTGTGTATGTCGAGTATGAATAGGAATACTCCTATCTGTTTGCAGAGTCAAATTTTATGCATAAGATACAATGTCATCCTGCTTCCTAATACCTTGGCACATCGTGTCTATTTTCTATATCAAAAATAAGGATCACTATGATGAAACTAAAACCTAATCTGAGAAGCAAAGCAAAATCATCACTATCTCATCACATATCCAATAAGGTCTCAAATAATTATAGATTTGTTGGTATACTGATCAGTATCATCCATTCATTCATTCTATCCTATCATCCCATTCTATCTTGTTCTTACTAACATTCGAGTATCATGACATAACAAAAAAAACACATGCATCCACCCTGCACCCACAAATCTTCAACATACATCTCATAGCATGCATCCTGCATGATCACCATATACCATATAAAGATATGAAAAACAAGCCATATTTATGCATCCATCCTATGTGGAGTGCTCAATTCAAACAAAATCCATGGTGTTGCAAAGCAAATTGATGAGAGTTGGAGTGGATGATTCACAAAAGTCTCTCAAATTAATCAAAATTGAGTAATCAATTCAAGAGAGTAAGTTTTCCTAAGACTTGTGAATGAATTATTATGTAAAATGGTATGGTATTTATAGAATTTGAAAAACATGATCAATAGTCAAGATCAAAAATGGTGATCTAGGGATGAAATCAAATGAGAGAGATGAACATGGATAAAAGATAGATTAAACGGTTGATAATCCATGAGGCATGGATCAAGGATTAGATCAATGGTCTATAATCCATGAGAGACTCAAAATATTCCCTAAATTTTAGGAGTTGTGTTGGAGATATTTCCATGAGGAGGGAAATATTTGAATTCAAATTGCATGAATGTTCTATGAGAATATTCTTTCAATTATTGGAGGAATTAGAAGAAATTAGTCAATTAAATAATTAAGAAATTACTTAATTGTGCAAGTGGAGGGAATTTAGAGATTTAATTAAACAATTAGAATCATTTAATCAAAGTTGGATTTAGGACATTTAATTAATTAATTTGAATTATTTAATCAAATGAGATGAAAATTATTGTGAAGGAGTGAATTAATCAAATAATATTAATTATCTGATTAATAGAGGAAAATGGTGAATTTAATTAAACAATTGACATTATTTAATTAAATATATAAAAATGAGTGAGTTAGGATTAGACATAGTGTTAGTAAGTAAAATCATGTGTGCGATATACTCGTGACATTTTCAAGTGTCTACACATATTAACATATATTTTCACATAAAAACTCATATGTGGCTTACAAACCACGTCCATTTTTAAAAATGTGGTATATCCTCACAAGCATGAGTTTGTGTTATTTTGAAATCTTCATTCAATGTTGTAGATTTCCATATTCCACAAAACATGTCAAATTTGTAGAACCTGTGTTTCTATATTCAACGCAATTCATTTTGATTTTAGAATACATGTGGATGTCAAAAGCATCTTTCAAATTATTTCAAATTTTTATTTTAATATTGTCACAACTCTTAGTAAGAGCATGTTGATTTGAACTTTCATTCAACTTATAGGTTTTCTCTTTTTTTATTAAAAGAACAAGAGAGACATCAACAATGGTGATTACAACCGCAACCCTGGAACCGAGTTTGTTTGGCCCTCATGAAATATGTGATGCTCGAAGCTAGATACAAAACCTACTTTTTCTACCATTTCCCTCTATTGAATCACCTTAGGCACAAAGTTTTGTTAAGTTTTCTATTCTTTTTGCTTATGGATTTGGAAATTTCTATGGAAAAATGCAAGGAAACTGCTAGCTTTAACCCAGAATATATCCCCCCTCTGCCTCTCCACC
Source organism: Sequoiadendron giganteum (assembly GCA_007115665.2). Taxonomy (NCBI): domain Eukaryota; kingdom Viridiplantae; phylum Streptophyta; class Pinopsida; order Cupressales; family Cupressaceae; genus Sequoiadendron; species Sequoiadendron giganteum. The sequence goes on along the minus strand of CM021103.1, from coordinate 674,195,094 downwards.
AAGGGCTCATTATGAGGCTCTATCATTTCCACCTCGCTTTATGCCCACCTAAGCCCATTTCTGATGTTCGTGTGGAGGAATTTGAACCTCTCGTTGTTGCTAACATCTCCTCGACCGAGTCTAAAAGTCCCATTCAAAAACCCCACATGGGTGCTACTGATAATCCTAAGCCCAAGCTTGCTACTAAAAAACTTATAGGAAATGCGGGAAATTCTCAAACGAGTGTCGTGGCTAGTCTGTATGAGCTCAAGGCTACACTGAACAAAACTACTTACAAAGCCACTCCAAAGAAAAAGGGCAAAGATGACAGGAAAGGTTTAATGGAGCATCTAGCGATAGAGGGCAGAGGAAAAAATGTTGTGGGAAGGATTCTAAGGGTGAAATGGTGGTGGAGGCGACAGTTATGACTAGCGGAGAGACCACAATTCAGAGGTCTGGGAGATTGGCAAAGAATAATTAAAAAAGACAAGTGGTGGTGGACTCAGAGGAGGAGTCAGATAGTAAAGACCATAAGGAGGATGAGATGTCTAAGGAGGAAGAGGAGGAGAATGTGAAAGGACCCCATACCATTCCTAACAACAACAAAGAGCCACAAGAGAACTCACCCTCCCAGTCCTTGCACCTGCAGGATGTTGATCATGTTGAGGACTTGAAGTTCGCTGACGAGGGAGAGGAGAGTCATGTGCTAAAAGATAGAATGGACAAGTTGGACAAGAGATTTAGGGGCCTGACCCACTTAACTGTGAAGTTGGTTCACTTTGTCACCAGCACTCTGTCCGCGGTGATTAAAGATGAGCTGGAAGGGAAGAATGTTGACGAGAATCAAGAGTGGGTCAGGGACGATGTCATGGACCTCTTGTCAAAAAACTGGTATGATGCCAGTTAACTATTATTTGGTCTGTGTTTTGGTGCTTCTATTGTTAGTCTGTGGTCGGTGTACTTTTTGGTTGTTTTTATTTTTTGGCTAGCTTGTTTTTGATACTCAGACTTGATCTTTTTGACCTGTGAGGCTCATTGTGTAAAGGGTACAACACCTTGTAAATGTTTCTTACTTTATCAAAACAATGGTGATTACAAGTATAAAAATTTATACTCTATATAAATTTATATGTTGATGGTTGGACATAAACTCTATATAAAATATAGTAAAAATAAAAATATTTTGAAAGAAAATAAATTATACTTAACATAATTGATGGCATGTTCGCATAATTAAATTAAAGCATGTATTTAAATGTATGATGTAGATTTTATTAGAGAATTCAAAATGTGTATTAAAGAGTATTTCAGTAGGTAGCTCATCACTTTAGTTTGGAAGCTTTGAAGCCCAAGGAGAAAAATTATAAAATAGTTATTCCACTCTGGTAGAGTTGGATATTGAGGATATGCCTTTCGACACTTATTTATAAATTGTATTTCTTAGAATGTTAGGGCACTGACGGACCCCTATGGAAATACTTTTTTCATGATGTTCATTTGCAATTCACAAGTTTCAATATTTTGTTTGCAAGAGGTTAACATTTAAATTATTTTTTATGCATGAGCATCTAGGGGTACTAGCAAAATTGCATAACAAAAAATATTGCTATTTTTTTTTTTTGTTTATTTTCAATAAGGGCTTAGGGGTTATGAAAATTAATATTTTTAATTTGCAATTTTGTAATTTTCCTTGTGGGAAAATTGTAAATGTAATTTTGGAGGAATTATTCTTCGACAAATGTTTCAGGCATTAATGGGGAAATATTCCATTTGGGCGTCCCATTTCAAGGTGGGGGCCACTTGGTATGCATGTTCTTGCATGTTCAATTCCATGCTTTGCATGTATTTGCATGTTTGGGTCACCATCTTTGCATGATGTTGCATGTATGTATTTGGAGTAGTCAAAGCCATCAAGAACCAATGAAGGTGTCATTGTTGACCGAATTTGATTGGTCATAGTTTAGGTGCCCATGTGAGCATTGAATAATTTAATAATTTTATGGTTATTTATCCAAATGGGGCGTGGGTTTTCCAAGGAGGTATTTTTCTTGTGGTTTTGAAAAATGATAGTGGTTTTTCTCATTCACAAATCTATATATTCAGGCCTTGTCATTTGGGAAGATGGCTTTGGGAGTTTTTGTAGGTTAAGATGGGGAGATATTGTCAGATTGGAGAGAGGATTTGAAGACTCCATTGTCACATATTTCTATTTGCATAGAATCCCATGTTTTGGGGATCTAGTGAGCTCCACATTTTGAGAGATAGTGAGCTAGTGAATCCCATGTGAAGGGATCTTGGGAGCTTCAAAAGAAAGAAGGTTGAAAGATACCAAGAAGACATTTTTGTTGCAGTTTTGGAGGTGTGCTACAATAACAAGAAGATTGATGATTTCATGGTTTTCTTGCAGCAATGATTTCTAATGATGAATATAGGTTTAGGGATCTAGAATCGGGTGAAAGAGGATAGCTTGTAGGAGACCATTCTAAATTTGATCTTTTCTGTTATACAACAGATTTATTTTAGTTTTGTAAAGGTTTTTCATCAGCCTATGTGGTTGCAAAATAATGTACTTCAGTTCAACTTTGTTGTTGTATCAATTCATGAGTTTTTAAAATGAGAAACATGAGAACTTACTTGCAGATTTTTGGTGTTGATTTAAAAAAATTCTAATTTGTATTTTCAGATTATTGTGATTTGTGTATGAGGTTTAGTTCTCCCTACATCAATTTTTCTTTGTGTTTATTTTCATGTGATTTGGCCTTCTAGTCATGCATTGTGTAGCCAACACAAAGTAGGAAAAGGTGGTGTTGTTACCTATTGTCTCTTATGTGGAATCAACATCTAGTTGGTCAAGGACATGACCTCACTAACTGAGCTCTATGGGCCCTTTTCAACATTAATAATCATTTCTTTAGGATTATTAATGTTTATATCTCAAATGATGCTATGGAGATATCTTACCTTTAGAGATGGATAGCTAATTCAATTCTAGCTATAACTTGAGTTATGTGTAGAGACTTTAATATGATAGAGATGAAAAATTTAAGGACTTTCCTATGTGTTAGGCAACTGGTAAAAGAGAGGCATTGTTATATGTGTGTAATAAATTTGGGTTTTTTAATCCCAATCTTGGTTGCTTCCAAGATAATATGACGTGGTACACTTGGAGCAATTTACAAGCTAGGTTTGGTAAATTATTAAAGAGAATAAACTATGTCACAATGTTTTCTCAATCCTTCTTCTACTTTTCCAGTCGTTATCCTTTGCTAGTTGAACCCTTGGCGGAGTTTACATATTGGACCAATTTCCAATATAATTTTGTATTAATTGGTAAGTTATCATTCTCAAGGCCTTGAAGATGCATCTTTTTCTCATCACATTAGTGATCAATCACAAGGACACCTTAGCTCACATACAACACATTTATACTTTAGTCTTTCACCATGCATGACATCAATTGGATTTCATGATGGAATAGTTGAATCATTAGCCATACTACTCACTTCCTCTATATTTATGGGTGATAGCCCAATTTTATTTCTACACATACAAGATCGCCACTCTTCATCTCCAGTGAATCACTATTGCTTTGGAAGTGTAACCACTTGATTCTATCACTCATTTTTACATGGCTTAACTTCACCACTAAAAGTAGGTTATAGAAGCTCATTCAACTCATGGGGTGAAAATAAGGGCTAGGATTCAATGGCTCAAAATTGGAGACCAAGTTTCAAAATAATTTTTATGCACGTCATTCCTCCCCATCATTCAAACATTTTGATGAAGGACATCAAATCTTGCGAGAGATTCTTGATATTATTCATGCCTTTATCTAACAATTTGAGTACGCATTTGTGTCTTAGGATTATATGGCAGAGTGAATGGTTGATTTAGAATAATGCTTCGATGTGGTCCCTTACAAGGTCTCTAATTCCTAGCATATTCTATGTGAAAAAATTCTCACCTTAGAAGATTGCAAGAAGTTATTTTCATGATGGTCAATGATAAAGCTTCCAAGTTGAATGGGTTCCCTTTTGAATTTTACAAGTTCCTTTAGGATATTATTCATAATTACCTCTATTAGGTTTATTATTTTCACTTTAAATTTTAAGAAATACAATTAACAAAAGAAATGTTAAATTCATAACTAAAGTTGATGGTCCTGAGGATATATATAGCTAGGGCTTGATTACTTTGTTGAGAATCTCCTTCAATATTATTGCCAAATATTTGGCTCTCAAGTTCTACCACATGCTCCCCCAAATTGTTCATCCCAAATAGACAAGAGTGCTTGAGTTTTAAGAATTTAATTTTCCTTACATTGTCGTTATAAATGTTGAGAATGTCTTGCAATTGTATTGTAGGAGAGAAGATCTGAAACTGGGCGGGGGTCTATATTGGGGATAGAAGTAGTCCCACATGGGCCCCACATTAGAATGTCTTAATATTCAATGGTAAAACAGTTTTCATCCAAAAATTCAACAAGATTATTTGAAGCATTGTACCGTCAAAATTGTATTATAATCGGTTTATATTTGTCCCAAACACAAATATATTTGTAGTCTTACATATGAGAATATTCAAAGCAAATCTGGCAACACCATCTTATGTTCCATATTGCTTTCTAATGGCTTGTAGCATTGAAACATGCATCCAAAATTAAAAATTGGTATAACCCACACTTTCTTAAATATCACCACTTGCATTACATCACAACTAATATTTTCATAGATCCAATGCCACAAGAACAACTAGGAGCCAAGACTCTCCCATCATAAAATCCAATCCAACTGAACCCCCATCCCACTTGCCCAACATCACAACACTCAAAGGAAAATAAATCATTCATATATGTCCCATCGATCAAATCCATGCATGCAACTACTAGTGCTTTCTCCTATTTTGCCACCTGCAACCACCAAAATAATGGTGTTAAAGCCACCAAAATCACCTGAGAAGCAAACCAGGATCGCACACCATAAATACATACAAACTCTGCATTTGAAGGCACCGGATCAAGTTTTCAAATTTTAAAAAAAGGATAAAAATTAAAGACTCCATACCAAACCAACATTGAGCATATAAATATATTTTCAACTTAAAAAATGAATTACTTAATCTCTTCCAATTTCCATTTAGCACGTCCCACTTTCATATTCAATTCTACTATTTCCTCGAGAAAGATGAAGAAAGACCAGAGGCAGCAACAACACCCTACGAAGCTACATGTATTCTACTACTACTAATTCTTTATGCCTATAGATTCCAATCTATTGTATGCTATGAACATGTTTTCCACAAATATTTAAATATATGGGGTTTCACACTGACGATGTTTACATTGGGTTTTTCATTTATATTTTTTATGGCTCAAAAAGAAAATATGTTACAAGAACCCATAACTCAATATATGGGGTTTCAACTTACACTATTTATGAATGTCAAGTCATTTCAGTTCAATTTCAAGGGTATGTTTTTTATTCTATATGTCTCGAAATATATATCAGTTTTATGCATTGTAAATGTTTGTAACCCACCACCCTGTAACCCAGTATATGGGGTTTCAACTTGTATTGTTTATGAATGTCAATGCATTTCTGTTGAAGAATGCATTACTCATTCTTTGCCAATTGGGTTTTTCATTTATATTATTTTTGCCTTGGAATACAAATATGTTTGTATGCACTATCAATGTTTGTCACAGTAACATGTAACTCATTACTCGGGGTTTTAGCTTACACTATTTATGAATGTCAAGTAATTTCACTTTAATTTTAGGGTTTTTTAATTCTATATGCTTGCGAATATAGCTCAGTTGTATGCACTGTAAATTTTTGTCACCATCTACCCTATAACTCAATATCTGGGGTTTCAACTTATATGATTTATGAATGTCAATCCATTTCTGTTTAAAAATGCATTACTCATTCTTTGTCAGTCAGGTTTCCATTTATATACATTATGCCTTGGGATGCAAATATGTTTGCATCCATTTTCAATGTTTGTCACAATAACATGTAATTCATTACATGGAGTTTCAGCTTACACTAGTAATGAAGTTTCAGCTTACACTATTTATGAATGTCAAGTCAATTCAGTTCAATTTCAAGGTTTTTTAATTGTATATGCCTATGAATATAGATCAGTTGTATGCACTGTAAATATTTTTCACCCTCTACTCTGTAACTCAATATTTGGGGTTTCAACTTATACTGTTTATAAATGTCAAGGCAATTCAGTTCATTTTGTGGGCTTTTTTATTTATTTTCTATATGCTTGAATGCACTGTAAATGTTTGTCACCCCTACCCTTTAACTCAAAATCTGGGGTTTCAACTTGTATTTTTTGTGAATTTCAATGCATTTATGTTTGACTCTGCATAATTCATTGTTCGGCTTCACACTCAAGAAATCTCCCTTTGTCTTTCAGTTGAGGTTTTCTACCTCACTAGGCTTGTACCATTATCTTTCATTTCGACAATCGTTAAGCAATGTTCATTCATGTCTCAGTAAACTAATTATGCACTATATATGTACAAATGTATACACACACACACACACACATATATATATATATTATATATATACATATATGTATATATATACATATACATACATATGTATATATGTATATATATGTGTGTATATATAATATATGCAGTTTTTCGAATTAGTTGTATATATAGAATGTGATTGTTACACCTAATCTTCTCTAAGTCATTTCAATTCAAGTAATAAATCAAACAAATTGTCAACATGCACATTAAAGATAATTGCATTGCAAACTATCAACAATTGCATTACAAACAAAATTGTCCTACACATTAAAGACAATTGTATTACAAATTGTTCATGGATACCAAGTATTGCATTGCAAACTATCAACATGCACATTAAAGAAAAGAAAACTGTTCATGCATCACTGTGACTTCAACGGTGTTCATTGATTATTTTTTCATTCCTTCAAACATTTTTTTAATATCTGTAGGTGCAATCTAAAGGTAAAATGAGGTCCAATCCAACAAACAAGAATGCAAAGAAAAATTCACGCACACGGAAAAAAATAGTAACAGTCCCCCTTGTGCATGAATCAGTTGTAGAAGCAAGCAACATTCCTCAACCTATTGAGGCAATCCCAAAGATTGTTGCACTTGCAATCAAGTGAGAAAGAGCATCAAAAGAAAGGGAATGGTCATCAGAAGACATGAACAAAGCCCTAGAGAATGTTGAAACTAATGGGATGTCGATGAGAGCTACTGTCAAGAAATGGAAAATCCCAACTACTACATTGAGCAATTGGTTAGGCGGCCTCATAAATACTTCAAAGAAGGGTCCTCCAATAGTCCTCATAGAAAAGGAGGAGGATCTTATTATAAATTGGTGGATAGAAATGGTAGATGTCGGCCACGGGCTTGAGATTATCAATCTCAAGCAAGAGGTTGCTCAGATTTTCCAGACTAGACCCAACCCTTTCACATAGGGGCTACCTGGAAAATCATGGTGGACTGGATTCAAGAGGCACCATCTAGAATTGACCTTGCACACAGCGGAAGGTCTTGACAAACATAGGTCAGTAAACCTAAGACCCCCAGTAGTAGCTAAATTTTACAAAATGCTATTAGAAACATATGAAATTACCCCATACGGTCCAGACAAGATATGGAACTGTGATGAAACGAGGATTCAAGCAGGTAGAAATGGAACAATGAGGGTGTTGGAACAATGAGGCAGCATGAATGTCTAGTACATAATTCCCAAAAGCCGAGAATGGATAACAATTCTCTGTTGTGTTAATGCAGTTGTCCAAAGCATACCTAGTTTCTATATGTTCAAGGGAAATATAAAGATATAAAATTACATTGTTAACTATGAACCACTAGCGTGTATGGAAACCCAAGTTCACACATGGATGAAAAATGAGCTTTTTTCGACTTGCTGAAACATGTTTGTCTCTCAATTCCAAGGGTGTCACCAACTAATAGGCACCTTCTCAGTTTTGATGGTCATGGAAGTCAGGTTGCATTGAAAACTATCCATGAGGAAAGGAGGTTAGGAATTGACCTCCTTACACTTCTTGCACATACTTCTCACAAGCAGCAACCTTTGGATGTTAGTGTGTTTACACCATTCATGGTATATTTCAAATCAGAATGAGCTAAATTTCTGACTAGATTCCCAAATATTAATATTAGAAGGGAAAAATTGGCAGAGTTAGGAAGCAAGGAGCTAACAAGAGAATTGACAACATCAAACATAAAAGTTGGCTTTAAAAGGACAGGGATATGGCCCCTCAGTCCTAATGCACTCATGGGCAACATGCATCCCAACGAGATGTATGAGACCAATGACACAAAGGATGCTTGTACAATGCAGGACATCCTTACTCTTTCGGGACTTGTTATTTCAACAAATAAAGTGGCACAAACATTGCAATCTGAAATGGAAAGTCAAGCATAGGAAGGTACAAAGCAACAATTTTAGGACATGGATAGCCTGCGCAAACAAATTCTTGACTTACATTTCCAAGAAGACATGAGGAATTTTACATTCCCATCTCCAACTGCCACACCTCCAAACCAAACAATGCATTACTATGTCGATGGAAGCCACAAAATTCAAGGCTTAGCAGACCAAGATGAATTCACTAACTCCCAAGTCAATGAAACAATTGAAACCCAAACTAGTTCAAGAATCACTAATTTTCTTAAGCTGCCAATCCGCACAGTTAATAAAAGGATGATAAAGTCTATTGGTGGGGCTCTTCAGGTGAGCCGATAGTCTCAGTTGTCGGCCGCTAACAGTTACGTGACTCTCATAATGGAGTAGGAGCAAATAAAATAAGAACTGCAGGAAATAAAAATAAGAAAGAAGCAACAAAATGAGGACAAAAAGGTACCGCAGATTGTGGCCTTGGAGCTAAAGGAACAAAGAAAATTTGAAAAGGAAATCAAATGTAAGGAAAGAGAGCAATTGAAATAGTTGCAAAGAAAGGAAATAGAGCAGAAGGAGCAAGACAAGGTTCAAAAATAACAAGACAAGAAGGAAAGAGAGATTGAGTCTGCCCATAGAGCACTATTGTGAGATAGACAATTAAGCAGTCATGCAACCCCCTTATCTAAAAATTGTAATTTCTTTCGATAAATAATGAATAATAACATCCCTCACTTTACTGTAGGTAATGTTTGTTTGAGTCCCAACCCATATCAAGTAAGTTGCACTCAATTTCCATGTAGACTGACTTAGTCACCAGTAACCCCTTCAAATGTAAGTTGCACACTATGTACGTTAGAATGTGCAAATGAAAATGAATCTAAACTAATACACCAATGAAACATTAGATTAAAGAAACTAATTTAAAGAAAGCAAATGCAAACTCTAAACACAAGCGGCTCCTTCAAATTCGTCTCATTGTCCTCTATCTCCAAGGATTCATTTCAAGATGTTTTCTCTCAGTTGTTTAAAACAGCAGCTTGTAGAATGGCAGCTTGAGAGAATGAGATTGATGAGAATGCATGTGCATTGCTAAAAGATTTAAGCTATGAAATTGAAATGCTATAAATGCTAAAATGTGACTATAATAACTACGCATGAAAACCTAAGATTCGAGGTCCTTTTCCACTCACAAGAGGGTTGTATTTATAGATTTTTGAAGGCAAGAATTCAATTGGCCAAGATTGATGGTTGAGTTCAAACCTATTAAAATGAACGGTGAGAGATCGAGAATTCGAAAAGATGATGGAATTTTAAAACACGGATGGAGAATGAAGAGACAATTGAAAGGTGTCTCTCATAATTTAAATAAATAAATATTTAATTGTGTGAGAAATGAAAATGTTTTAATTAAATATTGAAAATATTTAATTAAAATGCGAAATGAAGAATATCATTTAAATTTGTGATAATTAATGTAAATAAATTGTGAAATCTATTTAATTAATTAAGAGGAAGATAGCATTAATTAAATAAACTTATTTATTTAATTAAACTAGAAGAATTGGAAAATGAACAATATAAATAAATAATTATTGGAAAATGAACAATATAAATAAATAATTAAATTTATCTATATGTAGATGACTTAAGAATATTAATTAAATAATTCATATTTAATTAACTAACAAGTTTGATTAACCGTGACCATTTTTAGATGTGTACATTTTGCCCCTCTTTGAAGTGATGTGTTTTATGCATTGCTTCAAAGAAATTTGCCCTTGATTTTGAAAAATTTACTGATGATGCTATATGACCCCTCGAGAGATAAATCGCGTGATGAGAATGACTGAGGCTGATTTGGAAGATTTACAAATGATTTCGGAGAAAAATTGGTGATTTAACTCTCGAAATAGCACTTTGCATAGTAAAAATGTCATTTTTACCCCTTTAAAAGGTGAAAAAGGTGAGAAGTCACTTTCATTTGAACAATAACCTTTGAGAATTTTGGAGCTCTGAGAGAGATATTAGTGATGCCAATCCCTTATGAGCGCCACAGATTCGAGCGAGGTCGCCGTCATCAGAGACCACCTGTGTATGGACCTCCGGTAAGTCGATCAAAACCTCTTTGTGAAATTTTTAATGATTTTCGGATGCTTTTTTTAATTATTTTGATTTTTAAAATTCTGTTTTAGCGCATACGAGCCGTAGTTTAGCGCATAGATTAGATAAATCAACGCATCCAAAGTGGTGCATAGGTGCAAAACAGTCACGCATAGGTGCAAAACAGTCACGTATAGGTGATTTAGCGCATAGGATAGATCAAATGGCGCATCCATGAAATTTGTTTGCGGAGGATGATAGATTAGCGCATAGGCTAGATTAGTGCATTGATGAATTGTTTTAGCGCATTTGCTTGATAAAATAGCGCATTCATGAAATCGCGCATCCATGGAGTAAAGTTGCGCATCCATGGTTTTAGCGCATTGATTGACTGTTTTGGCGCATCCATGTATTTTTGCTGAATTTCAATTTTTGAAGAAAAATTGATGTATGCTTAATGATTGTTGCTAGATTAGACAACAGATTTTATGCTTTTGAATATCATCAATGATTAGATTTGATAAATTTGTCTTCGTGCTTGAAGAACAAATATGTCTGATAAATTTGCTTCCATGCGATATGAAAACAAATAGAAATGATAGATTTGCTTTCCCGATTGAAAGTCAAATAGATAGATATCGAGTCACGATGACTGTTAGATTTGTTTCCATGCGATATGAAAAACAAATAGTAGAAATAATTGATAAAATTGCTTCCCTGATTGAAAGTCAAATTAAGTCATGATGATTGTTAAATTTGTTTCCATGCGATATGAAAAACAAATAGAAATTGATTTGAACTTTGTTTGATGTATTGATTGATTGATGATATCCATTGCTGATTGATTTGCATGATTGCTTGATGATATTGTAAAAGAGGAATTTAACCTCCTCCAGATTAGAGAGAGATTTCCACAGACGTGGGAGATGATTCCCCGACTATCTCACGAGGATTTAGGAGTGATAGATCAGTGTGGTTTGAGAGATCTGTTGAGTATCCCGTAGTATCGGGTCAACAGGGCACTGTTGACTACCTTAGCAGAGAGGTGGCACAATGAGCACAACACCTTCCACTTGCCGATAGGAGAGATCATGGTGACTCCGGAGGATGTGTACAGGATTCTGGGTATTCTTGTGGTTGGAGAGCTTGTGATTTATGATCACAAGGAGATTGGAGGGATAGATGCACTGAGACGGGTCTTCCAGGATCCTCATGTCTACCGATATGAGCTTCCTTGGAAGGAGATGACGAAGAGATATGCCCCACTACCTTCAGTTTTAGCAGGTATGATAGGTAGTTTCCTTTGTCCTGATCATAGGGTAAAGGGACTATCAGTTGGGTGGGGTAGGATTTTGGAGGACATGCTTCTCCACCGCACCAGATATGCATGGGGGTCATGCATGCTTGCCCATCTATACCATGATCTTCATCAGGTTGTGTACACAGATGGGAAGAGTCTCTCCTGCAGGGTGACTCTTTTACAGATATTCGCATGGGAGCACTTTGCGATTACATGCCCCATTGTTCGGAGAGATCGCCCCATTGGATTTCCATACGTTTATGCATACAGATGGCCCCTTGTCCAACTGAGGCTAAGCAAATTAGAGTACTGGCGGCGAGTACTTGATGATTTAGATACTATCATCTGGCGACCGTATGTGGACTATGACCCATGGGAGGCCGATGATATAGAGCTACCCTACATGACCAGATCTAGATACTTGCTTGGGAGGACCCCTTTCATCATTGAGCGGGTTTTGGTGACAAGAGTGTTGAGACAGCTTGGATTGGTTCAGAGGATGCCGTAGGGTGTGGTACATTATGCCAGACGCTGAGAGGATGTATCAGAGTGAGGTCCATTTGTGACCATTGAGGCAGCCAATGCATAGTACTTTGAGTTACAGCCAGCTCAGTGGGTCATGCATCCAGAGGTTATCGATGCAGGGATGACAGATGATTATGCAACTTATTTTTACACACATCCCTTCCCTAGATTTACCAGTCCAGATGAGCCTGTCCCATTGATGGGAGGGGCAGTTGTATAGATGGGGTGACAACAGCCCCAAGGACCTCTAGCAGCAGGGCAGCCACAGGGTTAGGCACAGGTACCAGCACAGGGAGGGGTACAGGCAGATCAGGTCGAGGATATCGGCGAGGTGGCTATGGACATGGATGACGGGAGCTCAGAGGAGGAGGAGATGGATGAGGAGTTAGATGACTCGGACAGTGGGGATGATGGGGGTGGTGGGAGACATAGATTATTCTTTGATGTTCCCTTTAGTACGAGGCCACAGACATCCAGAGTGGTGGGTCAGACCAGTACTTCAGCGCCACGGATTACTATTAGGGCTCCGTCACAGGGATAAGTGGATGCTTTGTAGGCTGAGGTTCAGACTCTTCGGTAGCACAGGCACGGGTGACTATTAGTCAATTGCAGGCACAGATCGCATAGCCACTACCTCCCAACCCACAGATAACTCAGCTTGCAGTCTAGAAAGACAGCTTTAGAGAGCGATGCATACAAGCTGAGGGGGTAGCCGAGAGACTACTGAGATCAGTTGAGAGCACCTCTATTGGAGAGGTTGTAGCAGAGGGGCTAGAGACTGCCTGGGAGGTTGAGTACTATAGGATGCGGTATTTTGAGGCAGTTCCACCTAAGCGGCGGATATCATTTACACAGTCAGATACTCAGACTCGGACCCATTCACGCAGTCACTCTAGGAGTGCGACCAGGAGTGTGGGTCAGTCGGTCAGACGAGAGATCAAAGCTTCTGGGAGCAGAGATCCGTTGAGACCTACTACCTTCGAAGGCAACAATAGTCATGTTCCACGACCAGATGCCCCTGAGTGATGAGCTTTTTGTACATATTCATGCCATTGTATTCGATATATCTTTTTGAAACATTTGATATCCTTGTATTCCTGGACATTTGTTTTGATGAGATCTATGATATGCAGTGGTGATTTGATTATGCATATGTTATGGATGATTTATGCACATGTTATGGATGGTTTATGCACATGTTTTTATTTTTATATGCTATGTCGTGTATGATGATGCAATAATAATATGATATAAATGATTTTTTTCTTCATGATGTATGTAATGAATGTATGATGCAGGATGTAAATGCTTTAGATGGAATGAGAGAATATGATCTATGATGATGTAATATGTAATGAATGATATGAACGTGATGTGATTTATGATGTAAATAATGATGTAATGGAAATGCACTTATGTAATGAACTTATGATATATGATGCAAATGAACATGATAGCCTAAGTGATGATGTGAAAAGAATGAAATGAATGCAATTTTATTTATGAATGTATGCGAAATATGCAAATGTATATGTTAATGAATGATTAATGAATGATTAAAATAATGACCATGCATATGATTTGTAATGATGGATAATGATCATGATGAATAAAATGAGATGATAATGAATATGATAATGAAATGAAATGATGATGCAATTATGCAAATGATACTGATAATGAAAAATGATGTGAAATGCATGATAATGAAAATGAGATGTAACAAATGTCCAGTCATACTCCACCGTTGTCTGAAAAAGATATTCAAGAATGTGATCAACTCTCAAAAATCTATTTAAAAAGGCCCTCGAAATGCAAATGAATTATGCAGTCCTAATAATGAATTATGCAATCCTAAATGAAATAATGAACCATTCTCCTTGTTGCCATTTCCTATTGTGTTTAGTTGTCATCATTGAGCCTTTTGATATGTTGAAAGTTAGTACAAGCATCAAAGGGTATGTTAGCACCAGTGATGACCTGAGTACTACTTTCATAATGTTTGATGTAGCAAGTTAGTACAAGCATCAAGGTATAATTGAACTGAAATGACCTGAGTATTGCTTGCATAAATAGACAAAATTTAACCATTTTCCTATGCAAATTTCAAAATGTCATCAATGATACGTTGCAGAGCATGTCCTATGACCAATTTTCACAATACTAATGATTAACTTACAGACAACAAGCAAAGAAAAATCATACTTCTTCCTTGTGATTCTAGTTCAGTACATCATTGAACCACTCCAAAGATATGATGTCATCAAATATCAAAACAATAATTTGCAACTTATGCTTGTAAGTTTGTCATTCATTTTATTCAGATTAAGATCATCCAATTTGTTTTACATCATTTGTCAAAATAGTCATGTAAGCTCATTTTAATTGGACAAGACTGTTGTTCCCGATATCCCGATGCTAGACACATGTTGCCGACTACCTGCTAGAAAAGCTTCAAGAAGCGAACTACCCCCTAGTGACCTTGTACTCTGACTCTTGCTAGACACAATCGTTGCGATGGATAACCCTCAAATCATCAAGCCATGATGAGATCCTTGTCGTTCAAAGGAAAATGATGCAATGTGAATGTGATGGTGAGGTGTGTGTGTAATGTCGATGAAAGGATGTATATGCAGAATGAATCCTAATAGATGAGAGAGCCAAATAAAATCACAAACAATGCATGTTTGCCAGGTTTTCACCGTTTGTTTTTATTGCACTTTTTTCTGATTTTATGATTTTTTTTGTTATTACCAAGACGCCTGTTTGCTAGGTTTTCATCAAGGCAATTTTTTATTTTATTTTATTTATTTTTTATTATTATTTTTTTTTATAGGACTTTTTATATTGTTTTTGATATTTTCTCAGGTGTAGAACCTCTTCAGATGAATGTTATTGGTTGGATCTTCGAATAGGTCCCCTTCTACTGTTGACAACTAATATGCCCCCGATCCGTATGCTCCAACGATAACGAACGGGCCCAACCAATTAGGTTTGAACTTGCCTTTCTTTTCCCGATCTTGTTGATTTCAAGGGTTTTCTCTGAGAACCAAATCACCTACTTGAAAATTTCGTGGTTTGACTCTGTGATTGTAGCTGCGGGACATAATTTGTTGATATCCCTTCAAGTGATTAACCATCATTTGACATCATTCATCAAGCAATTCTAGTTCTTGGAATCTTGATACTTGATAATCTTCATCATTGATTAACCCTTGGAGTGATACTCGAAGTGAAGGAATCTCAACTTCTAATGGTAGAATAGCCTCTGCTCCATAAACCAATGCATAAGGAGTAGCTCCTGTCGGTGTATGAATACTTGTTCTATAGGCCCATAATGCTAGATTCAATTGGACATGCCAATCACGGCCTGCTTCATTCACTGTTTTCTTCAAAATATTTAGAATTGTTTTGTTTGAAGCTTCCACTTGACCATTCCCTTGTGGATAATAAGGTGTTGAGAACCTGTGTTGGATGTGAAATCTTTCACATAGTTCATCAACATCCTGATTTTTAAAGGGTCTACCATTATCTGTGATAATGGAGTTAGGAATGCCATATCTGCAAATGATATAATTCAAGATGAAGGAAGAGATTTGTTTCCCCGTAATAGTTGTTAGAGGAACAGCTTCAATCCACTTAGTGAAATACTCAGTGGTTGTAATGATAAATTTATGTCCATTTGAAGATGATGGATGTATCTTGCCAACCAAATCCAATCCCCACTGAGCGAAAGGCCATGTTGTGGTGAAGGGTTGTAATTCCTGAGTAGGAGCGTGAATGAGATTCCCATGAATTTGATATTTCACACATTTCTTCACAAAGGTGAATGATTCTTTCTCCATGGTTGGCCAATAGTACCCTAATCTTACAAGTTTCTTTGCTAAGGTTAGTCCACTTGAATGTGTCCCACAAATTCCACCATGGACCTCTTGTAAGGCCTTCTCCGATTCATCGCGTTCAAGACATCTAAGGAGGGTACCATCTAGACCACACTGGTATAAGACGTCAGCAATTAAGGTGTAACGAGATGATTGACGAATGAAATTTCGTTTTTGATTCCTAGACAAGCCTAAGGGTAAAGTAGTATCTTTTAGGTAAGTGTAAATTTGGCCATATAGGGAAGAGTCAGAACTCGTCAGATGGAAAGTGATTTTTGTTTCAGGATTGTCATGAGCAGGAGAAAACAATTGTTCCACCAGGAAATCGTACCATTTTTTATTTTCTGTCAACTAGAGCAGAGAGGCGATTGTAGCCATGGCGTCTGCTGCTTTATTATCAATGCATGGAATCTGTATGAACTTGATATTAACAAAGTATTTCTTGAGATCTTCCACCATTCTTTTGTAAGGTATCAACTTGTCATCTTTAGTGTGATATTCGTCATTGATTTGATTTATAACAACTTGTGAATCCCCAAAAAATTGAAGTTATGTGATTCTCCAGTCTATTGCAATCCTTATGTCGATTATCAATGCCTCATACTCAGCTATGTTGTTTGTGCAAGGAAACATTAGCCGATAAGATTTTGGGATTGTATGTCCTTGAGGTGTAATAAAAAGAATTCTTGCTCCTAAACCATGTTGAGTGTAAGAACCATCATAGTAAAGTGACCATGACTGTTGGATATCTGTTGTGAACACGTCGGCGTTAGGAAAATGAACATGTATTGGGTGTTCTACTGGTATTGATGCTTCCGCTAATTGATTTGCGATTTCTTGCACCTTTATAGCTTTTCGATCCACATAATGAATACCAAATTCGCTTAGGATCATAACCCATTTAGCTAACCTGCTAGTTAAGGTTGCCTTACTTAGAAGATATTTGAGTGGGTCAATCTTAGCTACAAGCTTTACTGTATGAGTTAGCATATAGTGTCATAATTTTTGAGAAGTGAACACCACTACTAAACAAGCTTTTTCAATGAAGGTATAATCTAGCTTGTGACTTGTTAGGGTTCGGCTGATGTAATAAATGGCTCATTCTTTTCCTGAGTTGTCTTCTTGTGCCAATAACGCTCCTAAAGATACTTATGTGGCAGCAATATATAATATAAGAGGTACACCTTGCACTGGTGGATTCATGAGATACTGCTTTATCTGATCAAATATTGCTTCGCATTTGTACTCCCAATTGAATGGAAATTTCTTGTGCAAGAGATGTGTAAATGGTAAACTTTTATTTGCTAGTTGAGCAATGAATCTGCGAATGGATTGTAACCATCCCTATAAAGAGTGTAGTTGACTAATGTTCCTTGGTGGTGGCATATCAAGAATTGCTTGTACCTTAGCTGGATCCACTTCAATTCCCTTTTCCGACACAATGTTTCCTAATAACTTTCTAGATTTTACTCCAAAGACACATTTCTTTGGATTAAGTCTTACTTTGAATTGTTCCATTCTTTTGAATATTTTAGATAAGATATCGATGTGTCCTCTAGTATTAGACTTGGCAAGAAGATCATCAACATAATCCTCCATGAATGTATGCATCATATCATGAAAAATAGTTGTCATTGCTCATTGGTATGTAGCTCTTGCATTTTTCAATCCAAATGGCATTATGTTCCAGCAATAGGTACCCCAAGGACATGTAAATTCCGTTTTATCCTGATCTTCTGGTGCAATCTTTACCTGGTTGTATCCTGAAAATCCATCCATCAATGAGTACATTGCATGTCCAACAGTTAGATCCACAATCATATCAATGTTTGGTAAGGGAAAGTCATCTTTAGGACATGCTTTGTTCATATCCCTGAAATCTATGCAAATTCTAATCCTTCCATCTGGATTTGAAACATGCACGATATTGGAGATCCATTCCGCATAATCTATGGATCGGATGAATCCAATGTCTGAAAGTTTCTTTAATTCCTCTTTAACCAACAATGCAACATGTGGATGCATTTTTATGAGTTTCTATTTTATAGGCTTTTCCCCTGGTGTAATAGATAGATGATGCATGATGAGATCTGGATCCAATCCAGGCATATCTATGTAGGACCATGCAAAACTGATTTGATTATCTTTGAGAAATTTTGTGAATCTAGGTACTTCTTTGTCTGCCAGAGATGTAGCCAATTGCAAAACTTTAGGCTTTTCTGTAGTACCTATATTGAGTGCCTCCGTTGGTTCGATCAGTATGGAAGATCTTTCCTAATAATATTCTAGAAGAGTGTCCAATTTCCCATCCTCTGGCACCTTTGAAATGTTTTCACCATTGGATACACTTTTTATTTTCCTCTTTTCTTGATCTAATACTGCCTTTGTTAGGTTTTCACCATTAGATCTTTCATTTTTCTTTTTTTCTGATCTAATACTGCCTTTGTTAGGTTTTCACCATTAGATCTTTCTTTTATATTATTTATTTCATAGTTGAGAAACTTGGCACTTTCCTGTCGAAAAATCTGACCTTGTGATTCCCTGGTGGAACTTGTTTTGGGATGGGATGAACAAAGAAAGTTTATTATGGTTTCGTCATTTGGAAAAGTTGGAATATCAATGGGTGCGACTTGTTCCCAATCAATGAGTTCAGGATGAACCAAAGGTAATGAATCATTAGGATGAGTAAGGTCATTGGCTGTTAGGGTCATGATGTTATTGTCAACGTTATTATGGGAGAAGTCTAAGATGGTATCTTCCTCAAAATGATCTATCTCACTTTGAATCGAATTGGTCTCACTTGAGTCATGGTTGCTTTGCAGAATGTCATCAAATGGAGACCTTGAGCTTTCTCCTTGTAAGAATGCAGGTGAGAATTTGTGTATGACATCCACCTTTTTATCCCTCTAGAATTGATCACCAAATATGGTGTCCCATTCATATTCATTGGAGTCAGTGTCAGAATTGTTTTCTTGAATTCGCAGAATAGTTTCAGCTAACTCATCATTTGATGATATTCGTGCTACTTCTTCCTTAGTATCTTCACCATATCCTAACCTAGTTTTATCCTTTGGGTGCATTGTTTTTAATTGGACAGGTTCAACAATACCCTCTTTCCTTTACCTATAGGGCCATTTCCTTCATAACCCATTTGTTGCATGATAGCATAACCCTTTCCATATTGTTTTGTGGATAACTTAATATGTTGTATGGATTCCTTTTCATCTTTATAGAGCCAATCAAGAATAGCCCTATCTTCTACTTCAGTTTCTTTGATAAATATCCCATTGAATTTGGTAATGGGAGTTGAAGTCGAGGCTAAAGTTGTTGCAACCTTTTGTGTAGATGTTGACGGCTGACCATGGGATCTTGGAGATAGGGGTAGATTAGAGAGAGATAAAGAATATTCTCCTACCCCATTATCTTTCAATTTTAACTTGGTTCCAAAATTTCTTATCATTTCTTTCGCTTGTTCTTTGTTTTTGGAAGTAGAAATGGCCAAAGCCTGTCTATTATGTGAGACAAAGGTGTCCTGAGTTGCTCTTAGGTTAGAACAAGTTTGACTGCTAATGTGATCAGCGGGTATTGTTACTTCCTGTCCATCATATGGAAATTTCAAGCATTGATAATAAGTAGACAGAACAACTTGCATGTCATGGATCCTTGGATGACCCAATAGTATGTTATAGGCTAGATCCTGATCGAGAACCTGACAAAAGGTATTCTTCACAATAGGTCCCACTTTGATTGGTAGAATGATGAGACCTTTGGAAGTCCTTTCCTCATCATCATAGGCCTTGATTGTAATTTTCCTTCGTGGATCTATAGAGTCTACTGAATATCCCAAAGCTAGGACCAATTTTAAAGTACAAATGTTTAATCCGGCTCCCCCATCTATAAGAACACGTCTAATGCGGGCTTTGTGAACCATGACTTCTAAATAGAGTGATGAATTATGCAGATGGGTTATGGATGAATCATCTTTTTTCAGAGAAAGATAAACATGTGTAGGAGGAAAAGTGTCCCACCATGGCTTGAAATTTATCGATATCCAGATCAGGAGATACAGTTGTATCAACAAGGGCCTTTTCCAGAATGTCCTTATGTGCAGGTGATAACTTCAAAAGTTCCAAGATAGAAATTTGAGCTGATGTTTTTTGCAGTTGATCAACCAAATTGTATTGACTTGGAGGGGGAATTTCTGCTTTAGATGAGTTGCCTTTGACAATGATCTTGGCTTGTCCCCTTGTTGTAACATTGACCTCTCGATATTCTTCCTTACCTTTGATTCGGATAGCGTTGATTTGAGGATCGTCAATATAGATATGATTGATAATAATTTTGTGGATGTTATTAACATTCTTGCCCTTGTCACTCGAGGATTCCCCTTTGTGATAATTAGGGAGCGGATTCTTGAATGCTTGATGGTCATTGTTGACATTATGTCCCTCAACTATGATGGTATGATTATCAATCAAATCTTGAACAATATTCTTTAACCCTTGGCAATTGTTTGTCTTATGACCTTTGCACCTATGATAATCACAGAAGTGTGAGTCATTCCATGATGGTGGTTTAACTTTAGGCTCATAGTCTCTTTGTGGTGGCAATGTAATAGCATTTTGATTCAATAATTCTTTGAGAATGGATTCCAAAGATTGGACCAAGGGAGTGAAACTCCGTCGACTCAAAAAATATGATGATCTGGGCATGTTTGAATTTTGATTATTGCCAAAATTATTTCCATGATTGTTAGTTGTGTTTCCTTGATTAGAAACATTGCCTTGGGTGCTATAATTTTCGGTATTACTATTACGTTGAACACCTGACACATTAAGGACAACAGGCTTTGTATTCATGTTGTTAGCACCTACTACCCCATCATTCACAACATTTTTATTTCGAGTCTAAAATCATGACTTGTCATTGTTGTTGTTGTTGTATGAATTTGAACCTTTATCAATTTTTAAAACTCCACACTTGATCAATGCACCTTCAATAGTAATTGTGTTTTCAATCAATTTTTCAAATGATTGAGGACAGTGAAGGTTTAGTCTGTAACTCATTTCTTGATTAAGACTATCGATGAAGATCTCCATCTTTTCCTTTTTAGGAACATGACGAGAATATCTAGCAAACACCCTTCTCCATCTTTGCAAAAATGTAGGGAAAGATTCTCCTACTTTTTGTTTTATCTTACAAAGATCAAGCATGGTTATCTAGTGTTGGATGTTGTAAGAGTATTGTGATATAAACTTATTTATCAACTCTTCAAAGGTTTTGATGGGGGGAGTGATCTTTGAAAGCCACTCCATGGATTGTCCACCTAGACTTCGTGGAAACAATCGCATTAAGTAGGTATCGTCATGAGCGAATTCTAAGCTCATATTTCAAAAATCCCTTACATGCTCAATGGGATCAGTTTTCCCATTATACCTATCAAACTTAGGGATTTCACAATGTTTTGGAAAAGGAATCATTTGAAGATTTCTATCAAATGGATAAGGACATATTTCCTCCAAAACATACTTCTTTGTTGCCCCCCCTTGCATTTCTTTTATTTGCCCTTGTAATTCCCTGATCTATTGAGTAAGGGCACTAAAATCATTAAGAGGGGTTTCAGGATTTTCTTTAATCCCTTCCATGTCAAAATCAACAGGTAACTTGGCTCCTTGAATAGCTAAAGAAAGAAAGTATCTTTCCTTGTTTCTTTCTAAAATCCTTTCCATAAGAGTATGGAATTGAGGATCCTGCTCCGCTTCTTGAAGTTTTTCTTCCATTAATTCCTCAGTATTTGAAGTGTTAAAGAGGTTTTCCTCCCTCTCACCATTATCACCCATTTTGATCACTGTACTTTCATCTTTTTCTATGTGCTTTCAATATCTCGTGGTAACAGGCATAAGCTTTACTCAAATTCTACTAACTTTGATCAAAGAAATGAAATATTACAATGGTGATGGATATGAAAGTCAGGATAGAATGAAGATTCTATGAATTAAAAGATTTTTAATCTTTAGCTCGTGATTCCCTGATTGAAAGGATGAAAATCCTGTTTGCGGGAATTAAACCAAAGATCAAAAATAAAGATGATTTTGCACTTTGTGAAGTTTGATCTTACCTTTGTAGAAAGATGAATTTAATGTATGCCTAATGTTCTTGAGTTCTCTATTGTAGAATTTGATTTGGACGAGTAGCGTACGTGATTGCAGGTTGGGGAATATAAGAAGAACGAATATGCTAACTGTGATTATGCCTTTGAGAAAGGGATCTTCTTTGAAAGAAAGCTCTTGAGTATAAGGGTTCTACAGCATAATCGTCAGTGAAACCTCTAATATAGTCGTGATATCGATGAATAAAGGTTTTGTGTTCAAGCAGGACCTTTCGACTTTGATATAGAAATTTCCTCTTCTTCAATACTTTCTTATAACTGAGAGACTTCTTGGGCTTTCTAATCTTTCTTTCTAAGGACTTCTTAGCGAAATTTGTAGACTTCCAAACTCTAAGCATGGGAAAGACTAGACCGATAAGACTTGATTTCTGAAAAGCAGAAAATCATCTAGGCTCAAAAAATAGATGCGCCAAAACAAAGACTGAATGTGCCAAAACAAAGCACAGATGCGCTAAAATAGAGCACAGATGCGCCAAAACATAGCATAGATGCGCCAAAACAGAGCACAGATGCACTAAAACAAAGCACAAATACACTAAAACATAGCACAAATGCGCTGAAATAGAGCACAGATGTGTCGAAACAGAGCACAGATGTGCTGAAACAGAGCACAGATGCGCCGAAATAGACCCGGGATGTGCTAAATTACTTCTGAGACTGACATGTTTTGACAGTTTGATAAAAATTTCTTGTTTTGGATGATCTTAATCTGATTTAGATGTGAAAAACATAGCATAGAAGCAGATAGTTGTTTTGTTAATCCTAAAATCTAAACAAAGAGTGTATGTTCTTGAGATTTCCACAAGTTTTAAACAAGATAAGCACTTCAGTCAGACTCACTCTTAATTTGTCAAATAGGTCATCATAATAATCACAGCCCACAGCTTAAAATCACGTCGACTCACACAACCTTGTCACCCCCTAGAGGGCACCCGTGTTTTTGTCTTTTCTAGGTGTGTACTCAAAGTGACGGAAATGGATACCAAATCCCTTGAGCAAACAATCTGTGGCGACTATATGGTGAGTGTCTTGGGGGCAAATTCTTCCCTCCCCTTGCACCGTGATTAAGATGATGTTTGGATACTGACACGACTGGCTTTCTACACTATGGTTGGTAGTAAGGGTATCCGTTCAGTGTGGCAAATAGATATACTCCCTCGAGAGACCTCCCAACCTTTAGAACAAAGGTTTTGGGGATGGTTATCCTGCACACTACTGTCAAGTTGGATTTTCATCAACAACTTGCTTTTGATTAAAGTAGGCTGGAAACCTTGGCTTTAGGTGTTCCCACTTAGGTTGTTCCTCTTGGGTGATTACTTTTTTCCACAAGAGCAGGCCTTCTAAAGGATGTAATAAAGCATTAAATTGCAGAAAATAAAAGGTAAGTTTGGTGTTCTGATCACCCAGTTAAGGGGAGAGCATAAACCTATTACCCACAATCACAACAAATAATAATGGTTCAATTTTAAATCCCCCAAATTGATAAATTCTCTATACTAAGTGAAGATGTTGCTTCACCAAAAACATGGGATTCATTTTAACCAAAAGAAAATTAATGTTTGGTGACTATCCTAGGGTTGGTTAACTCATATTTAAATGTCTACCCTCGGATTGGTTCATTCTGTTAAAAATAACATTTGAAAAATCCTGTCCACAGCTGGCATTGGAATCAGAATTTAAAATTTTTACAACTGCATGCGCCGAAACATGACGTCTATGCGCCGAAACAGGTCATGTATGCGTCGAAACAGTTAACGTATGCGCTGAAAGATCTCATAAATGCGTCGAAACAGTCCTCGTATGCGCCGTACCAAGACTCGTATGCGCCAAAACGTGATTTTTTTCCGTCACCTGCCAGAAAAATCTGCAAAAAGAAATATTAAATGTGGGGCTTGGCCCCACGGTGGGTGCCAGAAATGTGTACGTTAGAATGTGCAAATCAAAATGAATCTAAACTAATACACCAATGAAACATTAGATTAAAGAAACTAATTTAAAGAAAGCAAAATGCAAACTCTAAACACAAGCAGCTCCTTCAAATTCGTCCCATTGTCCTCTATCTCCAGGGATTCATTTCAAGATACTTGCTCTCAGTTGTTTAAAACAGCAGCTTGTAGAATGGTAGCTTGAGAGAATGAGATTGATGAGAATGCATGTGCATTGCTAAAAGATTTAAGCTATGAAATTGAAATGCTATAAATGCTAAAATGCGACTATAGTAACTACGCATGAAAACCTAAGATTCGAGGTCCTTTTCCACTCACAAGAGGGCTATATTTATAGATTTTTGAAGGCAAGAATTCAATTGGCCAAGATCGACAGTTGAGTTCAAACCTGTTAAAATGAACGGTGAGAGATCGAGAATTCGAAAAGACGGATGGAGAATGAAGAGACAATTGAAAGGTGTCTCTCATAATTTAAATAAATAAATATTTAATTATGTGTGAGAAATGAAAATGTTTTAATTAAATATTGAAAATATTTAATTATGTGAGAAGAGAAAAAACTTTTTAATTAAATATTTGAAAATATTTAATTCTTGAGAAGAGTGAAGAATTTAGAAAGTGTTTTAATTAAATATTGAAAATATTTAATTAAAATGCGAAATGGAGAATATCATTTAAATTTGTGATAATTAATGTAAATAAATTGTGAAATCTATTTAATTAATTAAGAGGAAGATAGCATTAATTAAATAAACTTATTTATTTAATTAAACTAGAAGAATTGGAAAATGAACAATATAAATAAATAATTAAATTTATTTATATGTAGATGACTTAAGAATATTAATTAAATAATTCATATTTAATTAATTAACAGGTTTGATTAACCATGACCATTTTTAGATGTGTACACACACAATTGACAAATGCAAATGCAAATCATTTTATGAAAAGTCTAAATGCAGTAGATGGAGACGAGAACACATCTCCAGATTCTTTTCTTGGATCATTTGAATGAGGTTGGGAGGGACCGACTATAATAGTCCCTTATATTTTGGTTTTTTTGGTTGTAGTTGGGAATGCCAATTTCAATGTCCCGAAACTCTATCATTATTATATTTGAACTAAAATTGTTTATCAATGTGATTGTTTTACGATTTTATTTTGTTACCCACTGCAATTTAATGTTTGCAATGTAAATGTTAGTAAAATTGTAGTCTATATGAGAGTTATATTTTCTTTTTGAGTTCAATTCTTAATTCCTACGTATTCTTTTAGTTCAATAAGACCAACCTATTCATGACATACATAAGTCGGTTGAACCTTTTTTTTTTTGGTATAGTGATTTGACTACTCTTGTTTACTTTATGGATAAAACTTGTTTTACAATTGGATACTAAGGGGCTCTACTGTGGGGCCCATTGATGACTATGTGAATAAATTTTTATGATTGTCATATAATCTAGATTTCAGAAAATATATTCTATGTTGATAATTTGTTTCAATTTTGTTTACAACAATTACTATGTTTATAATACGTAACTTGCCACATTGACAATTCCAACATATATAATCTTGTCCTAAATTCAAATATAATTATATATAAGATATAACATTCTAAGGAACTCAATCTTATACAATATTTCATAGAATACCTAACTACATTTCAGAAAATATATTCTATGCTGATAATTTGTTTAAATTTTGTTTACAATAATTACTATGTTTATAATACCTAACTCGCCACATTGACAATTTCAACATATATAATCTTGTCTTGTATTCAAAGATAATTATATATAAGATATAACATTCCAAGGAACTCAATCTAATACAATATTTCATAGAATACCCAATCTATATTTCAAAAAATATATTCTATGTAACGCCCTGTCACGCAACCCTAGAGGAAGTTGCAATTAACTAAACAAGCGAACTAATTTTTTTTATTTTTTTAAAAATATAATTAATATGCAAGTTCACTAACTATTGCAACAACCTCTAAGGTTACGAGAATGAGATTACTTATTAACCCACAACAACAACGATAAATAATTAAAACCACAACATTTAAATACTTATGAAGTTAATAACACATACATTCCATACAAGATAAATTCATCAAAGAAAATTAAAGATACCACGAGATCTCTTTTAATAATAAGATTACAACACTCATTCCCCGAATGAGGTAAATCCAAAAGCATGAATACATATTACAACTTCCACCTCAATAGCAAAAAGGGGTAATAAATTACAAGAATAAAGCATACAAGGTAACTGGATCCCACGAGCTCTCCAACTGGAAACTTCATCAACACGAACAAGAAGGAAGCCCAATGGAGAAAGGTGCACGCCACCCAACCAAGTGGAACCCAAAGGCCCACCCCCCATGCTAGGAGATAGTAACAAGGTACCATGACAAGACCAACTACCTCTAGACACAGGCAAAACCAAATTGATTCAAACTAACACACGAACCACACAAGTACAACTCAAGATCAACGCATGTACAACTCAATTACATCACAAGTACAACTCTAACAGGGTTACACTGCTTCCAGAAACAACAGATCAGGTATGTTAAGAAAACCGTACACATAACAATCACGTACCAACTACAAGTACACCGTAACATCATTGATGTATATTACAATGTTGGTTATTACTCGAATAAACTCCTTCCAAAGGTTACCTAGTTTACCTCTCACGGCTCTGGCCCCTAACGAAAGTCATTCTTCTACTTGACAACCAACCAAACAAATTAACACCAAGGAAAGCCTAGTGCCAACAAACAAATAAGACGATCACTCCAACTCCAAGAAGAAACATAAGTCAAGCCCTCTCCAAACACTGGAGGAAATAAACATAACAAAACCACTCCTTACAAGGAGCCACTATTCCCATAAACCACTCCTTCCACAGGAGGTACCAAACATTCGCGTTCGTGGAAACCGGGTAAGAACATTGTCACAACCTCAAGCACTAACCAAAGGAATAACAAATGGTTGACCTCACAAGGCGACAACCCCCAAACTCTAGGGTCCACTGGAAGACTTACAATCAACGACACTTAACCCACTACCTCAAACATGAACACAGAGGAATCAATCGCACAAGCATTTGCGAGGAAAAAAACTAACTTTGGATATCTTAAATCGATTTCCTTAATATAACTTAGTAGTTTAATGATGCAATGAAACTAATTAAACAATGCCTCTTTTAGGCAAAGGAAAACATTTAACCCAAATATTTAATCCCATAATTGCTCTTTCAATAATAAGAAAATCAACATTAACTTCATCCATTCCAAACAGGTTGGTAACCTGATATGACAATCCACATATTTAAGACCTTATCGGGAAGACTTAACAACCCTTTTTAATTGATTTCCCTCAAGCGATGACGTAAGGGATTACATTTAAATAAGCAATTTAAACATAATTACATCTTCTTCGGATTTCCTAAATCCACTTCATTTAATAAATTTCAATAGATTGTTGCCACAATAAATCTGATTTACTAATGTCCCTTTTCGACATAAGGAGAACTTTAAACTAACATTTAATTCCTCAATTACTTGTAATTATTAAAATAATTATTTACTTTGTCATTTCAAACATACTACTTTCACATCATCTATTTATCCCCTTCAAAATAAATCATTTTAAAAACAGTTAATTCCACAGCTAACGCATATAACTTTAAAATCATGTACTTGGCCCTTTGAATTCTATCATTTCAAACATCAGATATTTACTTTAACAAACATAATATTTAAAAATCTAATAATTCGTCTATTAACAAATTATGTTAACACAATTTATTCTTTTCCAAACTATATCATCTTAATTCCATTTATTCAACTATTATTTCATATTCAAGTATTTAATCCTCCATTATTTGCAAATAATAATAATAAAATAACCTTTACTCCTTCTATTTAAAATAAATCATTTAAAAATATCTACAACTCTTTTGTAAAATAAATCATTTAAAAATTAATTAATCACGATATAAAAATATATTACTCCTAACACCAATGTTAGCCTTTTCAAATAAATTATTCTAAAATAATATTCCATAATTTGACTATAACGTTTCTATATAAAATTTTCTCAATTATAATACCCATACTACTAATTAAATCATCTTTGATATATATAATATTCCAATATTATAAAATATAATATTTAAAATATTATTTTAACAATATTTTAATATTATAAAATATAATATTAAAATATTATATTTTTATTCATTTTCAAAAAACCCCAAATGAAATTAGGGCGGAATTTCTCGGGCCGCGCACGCGTTTCGAGAAGGGAGGCAGACACATTTTCTTTGGTTTGGGTGATAGCCACTGAAGACCACGCTGGGGCGGTTTACACAACTGGCCCACACCTTGGGCCGACTGTGGGTAACACAGTCGGCTCCCCTAAGGGTGTCGGCTGTGTTACACACAGCCGAGCCATAGGTAGAGTGCGGCCGGCGTGGGGCGAGGGAGGTGGGGGCTATGTGGAGGCTCTGCCTCCACAACTATCCCCTTTATGGGGGCGGTGGTGGGGGCAGCGCCTCCCACAGTCCCCCCAAACCCTTTGCCATTAACATAGTTAACAATTATTTATTTATTTTTTATATTTTTTTTTTAAAAACCTTTTCTTATTTTTTTAAACCTACGAATTTTCTTTAAAAGAAATCCGAAAAATTAATTTTTAAAGAGAAGGGTTTCTTTTCAAAATAAAAGCTCATAACTAAAATATGTATAAATTTAAATTTCTCACAAGCAATACACAGAATTATCTGAGCAAGTAGATATTAAAATAATCAAATTACAACCAAACCATCAATTTTTTTGAGAATTTTCATTTTCAAAACAAGGTTTTTTTTTTAAGTTTTCAAACCAGATTTAATCATGGATTAATTTGCAAATCAAACAAAATTTAACCATTTCCAAAAAGCATAATGAAATTGTGATTTCTTTTCCAAAATGAAACTAATTTAATCAAAGAAAACCTGGTATCCAATGCTTGAGAGATGACAAAATGGTGGAGGTCTTTCTCTTCCGATTCAAGCTTCTTTTGGGCTTCTCCAAAAATCCAACCAAGAAATTTCTTTCCTTCTCCATTTTTCTCTTTTTTTTTCATCCTTTCAAAATTTTACCCAAAATCCAAATAAAAGCCAAAAATGAAAATATCTCCTCAACCCCAAAGTCAAACTTTTGAAAAAATATCAATTATCTCTATTTTTCCAATTTTCACATTTCTTAATTTTCAAAAATGAAATATAAATCATTTTCTCAATTTTCAATTTAATTTCAATTCAAAAATATCTATAATTTCTAAAATGCATAAATAACTTCATTTCAACATAATTAATTTAATTAATTAATAAAATAAATCCAATCCAAGATTTAATTATTTTATTAATTACGGTAAATTAATCCATAAATAAAATAACATTTTTCACTATATAACCAGATTAATTAAATCAACAACTTAACTACATAAGCCATTCATTTAACTTTTCTAACTTGCAATTTAATAAGATCCAGGCAAATAAGACAATATTAAAACCACTGGACCAAACTAAAATCGATGACACACACAAGACTAGGGTGATGGCTTGACATGAGAAACCTAGCTACTATCTCCCAATCAAATGCCATTGGAAATGGACACACTCAAACTTGTGAAACTAGGTGGAGTCAGTGTCCTGTACCTGTCAACCTGTGAACAATAGAATATCGCACATGTATAATTGCATCATATAAAACACACCGTGAAGAGGGAATCACAGAATCATAGGGCGCTCGCAAGCGAGTGATGCAATTCCGTCCCCTTCACCAATACAGTACTACCAACTGACGAATTTAACATCAATTGTTTAATCAACAACATAAAGCATCATTAATTCAATTATTCACAATGCTAATCTAAAGCATGTCGTAATAATAACACCTGAATAAATTACCATTACGACAAAATATAACAAGCACATCATTTTGCAGATAATGATCAATTAGAAATCAAGTACCACAGTCCAAGCACTAACAGAAAACACAACATAACCAACAAGACACTGATCAGTCAAAAGAGCAAAACGGAGGGGTCTTACATTCTATTGATAATTTGTTTCAATTTTTCTTACAACAATTACTATGTTTATAATACCTAACTTGCCACATTGACAATTCCAACATATATAACATTCCAAGGAACTCAATCTTATACAATATTTCATAGAATACATTCTATGCTTTTATCCATAAAGAAATACTTGATGTAATATATCCTTTTTTATATCAATAGCTCAATTGAAATTTAAATTTAGGATCTACCTCTACAAAATTTAACATGTTTCCATGTCTTATCTCAAGTTTATTTGTTTGGGTTCACACCTAAAATAAACATGTATAGTTTTTATCAATTATTAGAGTTCATCTTTTTTTTAAACCAAAAAACACATTAGATTTAGAGGTTAATATTATAATGTCAAAAAAATATATCATTCAATTTGGTAAATACTATTTAGATTATATTTGTGAACACTCACAACATAATTACAGTTGATTATGAGGGTGTTTTTAGTGCCTCTCATGTTATTGATACATTATGATACTACTTTGTGTGTGTGTTTTGATTTTGTTTGGTTTCTGGTTATGTTCTAATGCATACTTGATACTTTGATGGACATCTATTTCGCCATGTTGTTTGGATTGGCGGACAATTTCGTTTTCTTGCTTATGATAATTGGACACATGTTTTGGATACTTATACTTATGATGATGTTATTGATTGCTTTATGATGATGATGTTGTTTAGGTTTTCATTACTATATATGATTCGGGTGAAGGATACGGTGTTGCATCGCTCATCTATGAGTGCCCCACCTCACCACAATTCTCTTTCACAATGTATTTGTTTATGAGTTTATATGTATGTGTATATGTTATTTGATGTTTTGTGTTATGCAGGAATGCAAGAACCGGGTGCCGACTCCACCCACATTGTCGGGTCTGAGCACACCCTACATACCCAATGGTTGATGTGGTTAGGGAGTTGATAAGAAAGTACCCTCATTTGTGTATGTGGTTTAGTCATTGCGGTTCATGTCTTATATCCGTACTGCATTTGTGTGGGTATGATTAATTTAGTTGATCTATTTACTTCCTTGGTTTTTGTGATGTTTATTAAAGGTTTTCAATTATGGCTATGTTGATGAATAATTACTTTAAATAAAATGTTATTCTTCGATGTGGTTAGTAAATGGCATTGTTTCTCTTAGAAAATAAATGTGTTAGTTAGCGTTGATTATTTTATACATTAATGGTTTTATTAATATTCGAAAGTTGAAATTATCTTAAGAATATCACTTAATTTAAATAAATATAAGTTAATAAATTATTTTATTCATTATTTAAATTAAGTCATTTATAATTATTTTTATGATGATTAATTTTATCATCAAGTAGTTAATTTAATATTAGATTTTAAATATAAATGTTGCTTGAATTAAAATTCTTATTTATTTATTTTAATAATATTTATTGTTTTTAACAGTTAATTATATTTTAAAGGGAAATTATATTTTAACAAGGAAATTGTATTATTTAATTTTTGGAAGGTATAGTTAGTTTAGAAAATTGAAAAAGAATGCCTATTCGAAAATTAGTAAAAATTGAAATTGAAGGCAAGTGACTATTTCTATGTACAATGAAATTCAGAAATTATTAGTAATGTTCTAATTTTTGGCTTCTTGGGATTTTATATCCAATCTAGGTTTTTTTTTGAAAAATCGGAGAGAGAGAAGGAAAGCAAAATTTTGTCTGCAATTCATAATTTTGGAAGTTTTCTGAAAAATTTATCCTCTGCATTTGTTCTTATGAAAATTGCTAGTAGAATTTAGAATTTAGAATTGTCCTGGATTATTGTTCTTTGAAATTTCTTCTAGAGGTTGTAGATCTTTGAATTTGGTGAAGAACATGGTTGGCGGGATACACACGATGCAACAATTCGTCTCCAAATCAACATCAAGCGAATGACTCCAAGTAGCTCGGTAATCCTTGAATATCTTTGTAATTTTTGGTTGGAAAGAAAATATTAAAAATTTCAATATGTTTGTTGTGAGATTTGAAATTATTGTTTTGCAAAATCATTGTTGTGTAATTGTCATCTCTAGCCTTTGGATTTTGTTTTCCCCTTCGTTTCCTGTCTAGTATTGTTATTATTATTTTAGATGTGTAAGCTTGATTGGAAAATCATCTGGAAGTATATTTTATTTCTGGTATATTTGGCTTTGTTTGCAATCTGTTTGTTTATGGATTTATTTTGTTTTCTGGATTTTGCAATTCGCCATTTTTACTGCTTATGTGCCTCTTTTGCTTATTGCAGTGAGTAGTTTATTGGAAGTATGATAGAAAATATATATATATATAATATAAATATTCTGCCGAATGCAAATTCTGTAGGTTCGATTCTGAATTTCGATTAGTAATGGCATCTTATTTGTGGCTTTGGGGTCGATGTCGTGGCATCCCCACCCACCTTACCCTCTTGTTCCTTGTTATGGCATCCTCCTTGAGGATGACTACGTAGCAGCCAATGGTTGTTGTGCACATCCATCCTAAGGAGGGCCACGCCCATCTCTTTTCACCATGGCTTTTATTTTGTTTATATTATATATGTGTGTGTGTGTGTGTTGGGGTATACAATCTTTTATAATCTCTATTTTTTTAAAATAAAAAACAATAAACTTCGTATTGAAATTTAAATTTAGTTTTTAAATAATTTTAATATATATGTATATACATTGAATAGATATTTATGTAAATCTATTATGTTGATATGCAACAGTAATTTTACTTTAATGTTTGTTTTTTGTCAAGTAGATATCTATATATATATATGTGTGTGTGTGTGTGTATGTATATATATATATGTGTGTGTGTGTGTGTGTATTTTTATATAGATATATCTTGCAATGTAAATGTAATTTTTAATTATGGAATTAAAGAACAAAATTATATTGAGTAGACTCGGATTGAAATACTATTTTATTAAACTTGTATTTAGAAATGAACTTGCAAATTAGATTTAGCAATCATGGAAAAATCAGATTTAGAGAATTTTTTTTTTTGAAAAAAGAAACAAATCTAGGAAATAAATATTGTGTAGGATTAAAATATATACTTTTAATTATAATTTTTTTAATAGTTTAAGTTAAACATTTTATCTCGAAAGTATATTTGTGAGTTAAAAAATTGTAGGAAATGTAGTTTACCT
The DNA here is from genome assembly GCA_007115665.2 of Sequoiadendron giganteum. Classification (NCBI taxonomy): domain Eukaryota; kingdom Viridiplantae; phylum Streptophyta; class Pinopsida; order Cupressales; family Cupressaceae; genus Sequoiadendron; species Sequoiadendron giganteum. Next base: position 674,161,478 of record CM021103.1, on the reverse strand, counting down.
TTATTAAATTTGATTTAGAAACAATTAATGAAACTCAGATTTTCTAACTTGGTAAAATAAATTTGATGAGATAGTTAACGTTATGTAAATTAAGTTATGAAATTAGATATTAAATGTGAATGGTTATTTCCATAGATTAAGTTGGAATATTTAATTCCATAATGAATTTTATGAGTAAGAATGGATTTTTTAAATGATGGAAATTTGTATTTGATGTGCCATATGTTGAATTTTGGTTAAATTTTATATAGTTTGTAAAGTTGATTTTAATTGAAGTAATGTGTTATTTTGGCTCTTGGGTTGATGGGTACTTACCTCTAGAGGCTAGGGGAAATTGTGTGGTTGTGCATTTATTGTTGCATAGTTTTATCTATCTTTTTACCTTGAGAATTTGTGTATGGGTAGTACTTCCTTGTGTTATGAGTTTTGATACTTTATGTAGTCACGAGATGGGCATTCCTCATGCATATTATTTTGAAAAGAATGCCTTTATGTTTTGAGGTTTGAGGTACACCCTTTACTTGTCTTTGGTGTTGGGGTAACCATAGGGGAGATTGGCTCTTCATGGGGAGCGGTGTACAAGTACTCGCCCATGGAAGAGTTACCTTAAATAAGTGATAACCTAATTAATGTATCTAGCGGGTTGGGTTAGTTAAACACATAACAAGACTAAAACATGCACCTCACCCCTGTCGTTAGTGCTCTCAAAGGCTAAGGACGGGTGGAAAGACCTAGTTGGCAAGGTCACTACCTTGTCTCCGTGAAAGGTAAGTGGCTCTGCATGAGTCACCCTATGGGGTGGCACCTTGAGATAGGATTTCTGGTTAACCAGAGATGGAGGTGGTTCCTCTTGTTAGGTAGCTTGGTTAATCCACATAGATGGAGGCGGTTCCTAATGTTAGGTAGCCTGGTGAATCCATGTAAGGCCATGCGATGACACTCTCCCACTATGCTCATTGTTTTCCCTTGTTCTTGTTGCCTCTAGAGTTTTATTATTGTTGTTGTTATGTTGTTATGTGGTCTCGAGTTGTGTGGTGTTAGTCCTTTATGTTTTTGACTTTGTGGACGAGGGTTCTTTCTCATCGACTCCTTACATGGAGGGTGTTCCTTCGGGTTCACATGGTCGGATGGAAACATGCAATGCACCCATTGGGTCCCCTGTAGATGATCATGGTGCAAAAGCAAATGCAATGATTCCAATACTTCACACAAAAAAGATTGTACCTTTTATGTATCTAGTTCTGCATTATTGTATTCTTCTGGATTTTGATGTACTCTTCCCAATGCTATAAGGGAAGCAACTCGTATTGTAATATTAGTTTTCTCATTGTGTTGTATCTATGGAAATATGTTCCACGAATGTACTATGAACTTGGAAATTGTAATGTAATAATATATTATTCATGTTTTTAACTATCTATCTTATTCATGTTTGGATGAATGTTATATTTATATTATTTATTATTCACGCTTAATCATTTATTTAGTTTGGTATTGTTTAATGTTGTAGCTGGTTTGGGTTCATTTCGAGTAGTGCACCATGTTACCCCATGGGACTAGGTTGATGTTATATGATATATTTATGTTGATTAATTGATTACTTATGGTTAATGTTATTTTTTTTAAATTAAAAAAAATGTGATTATTGTTAGTAGTTGTCCTATGGGGTTTGCATGTTGGGACGTTACAAAATGGTATTAGAGCCTAGGTTCATCCACTGGGCACTCTAGATATGTGTGATCCCATTACGTCAACCTAGGTGTTGTACTCTTGAGTTATGTTTTCCTTTTAGGTGGTTCTCCCTTGTCTCTTGAGAATTGTCTTTAGGCATTGTTGGTCTGATGGTGCAAAAACTAGGAGAAAGGATAGGACCCTCAATGTAGTGTGTAATGCACGGATATCCTTTTTATTGGGGAATGCATTATGGACATTGGTGTAGTGTGTAAATGTATGTTAAGCTAGGGTTTGTAGAGATTTAAAATTTGTTTTGAGTCTAATGTTTACCCTTGTTGTGTGCAAGGATGGGTAGGTCAAAGTCTGAAAAGAAGAAAGGAAAGGAAGGAAAGGCTTCCAAAAAAGGGGTGGTCATCAAAGAGAATCCTACAGCAGTAGCCCCACCTTGCACCTTTGATGATGAGACCTTGGCTCAGGACCTCACTCGGCTCAAGGTAGAAAAATGGAAAAAAGGTAGAAGAGCCAAAGCACACAACTAAAGGGAAGAAGCCATCTGCGATCCGGGATTGGCCAGTTGAGTGTGGACCCAACACTCCCCTATTATCCAAAGAAGAGAAGGAGAGCCTTCGTGCTCAACCTTCTACTTCTAGGAAAGCAGTAGTGGAATCAGATGTGGACCCAGAGGAGTGTCCTCTTTTGGGTAGTGAGTAGCTCGATAGTTGTAGGAGGGATGTAGAACCTCCTCTATTGCTTAGCTGGATTGCTACTTTTATATTATTATTATGTACCTTGATACTCTATGGTGGTTGTTTCACCGTGTTGGTTTGGTTTGGTTGACAGTTTAGATGACTCGAATGATTATGACATTGTTTACTGTTGTTTATTTTATGTTGATATATGGAGTTATTTGTGTTTGAAACAATTTGATTGGGTTTCATCATATGGATTTTGTACTATGCATGTTATGATTAGCTATTTCCTTATGACGTTGTTGTGAAATAGTTGTGATAACTTGATGTTAGGGGTCTGGATGACATTTCATTTGATTTTGTTGAGTTTTTAGCGACATGGGAGGATGCATCCCGCATCCGAGAACATTTTCCTTATTTGTTTTTGGCTTCTAGGAGTAAGCCTAGTTCTAGGGGGGAGGATGTAGTGCCTATCATGTTACTGATACATTATGATATTGATTTGTGTGTGTGTTTTGATTCTATTTGGTTTCTGGTTATGTTCTAATGCATACTTGATACTTTGATAGGCATCTATTTCGCTATGTTGTTTGGATTGCTGGAGAGTTTTGTTTCCTTGCTTATGATAATTGGACACATGTGTTGGATACTTATGCTTATGATGATGTTATTGATTGGTTTATGTTGATGATGTTGTTTAGGTTTTCATTACTATAAATGATTTGGGTGAAGGAGACGGTGTTGTATCGCTCATCCGTGAGCAACCTGCCTCACCGCAATTATCTTTCACAATGTGTTTGATTATGAGTTTATATGTATATGTATATGTTGTTCGGTGTTTGGTGTTATGCAGGAATGCAGGAACTAGGTGCTGACTCCACCCGCAGTGTCGAGTCTGAGCACACCCTACATACCCAATGGTTGATGTGGTTAGGGAGTTGATAAGAAAGTACCCCCGTCTGTGTCTGTGGTTTAGTCATTGTGGTTCATGTCTTATATCCGTACTGCGTTTGTGTGGGTATGATTTTATTTGAGCTATTTACTTCTTTGGTTTTTGTGATGTTTATTAAAGGTTTTTGATTATGGCTATGTTGATGAATAATTGCTTCAAATTAAAATGTTATTCTTTGATGTGGTTAGTAAATGGCATTGTTTCTCTTATAAAATAAATGTGCTAGTTAGCATTAATTATTTTATGCATTAATAGTTTTATTAATATTGGAAAGTTGAAATTATCTTAAGAATATCACTTAATTTAAATAAATATAAGTTAATAAATTGTTTTATTGATTATTTAAATTAAGTCATTCATAATTATTTTTATGATGATTAATTTCATCATCAAGTAGTTAATTTAATATTAGATTTTAGATTTAAATTTTGCTTGAATTAAAATACTTATTTATTTTAATAATATTTATTATTTTTAACAGTTAATTATATTTTAACAAGGAAATTGTATTATTAATTTTTTGAAGGTATGGTTAGTTTAGAAAATTAGAAAGAATGTCTATTTGAAAATTAGTAAAAATTTAAATTGAAGGCAAGTGACTATTTTCTATGTACAGTGAAATTCAGAAATTATTAGTAATGTTCTGATATTTGCCTTCTTGGGATTTTATATCCAATCTGGGTTTTTTTCAAAAAATCTGAGAGAGAGAAGGAAAGCAAAATTTTGTCTGCAATTCATAATTTTGGAAGTTTTCTGAAAAATGTATCCTCTGCATTTGTTCTTTTGAAAATTGCTACAAGAATTTAGAATTGTAAATTGTCCTGGATTATTGTTCTTTGAAATTTCTTTTGGAGGTTGCAGATCTCTGAATTTGGTGAAGAACATGGTTGTCGGGATACACACGACACAACAATTCATCTCCAAATCAACGTCAAGTGAAGGACTCTAGGTAGCTCGGTAATCCTTGAATATCTTTGTAATTTTATGTTGGAAAAAAAAGATTAAATTTTTTGAAATTTCAATATGTTTGTTGTGAGGTTTGAAATTATTGTTCTGTGAAATCATTGTTGTGTAATTGTTATCTCCAGCCTTTGGATTTCGTTTTCCCCTTCGTTTCTTGTCTAGTATTGTTATTATTATTTTAGATGTGTAAGCTTGATTGGCAAATCATCTAGAAGTGTATTTTATTTCTGGTATATTTGGCTCTGTTTGCAATCCCTTTGTTTATGGATTTATTTCTAGCCATTTTCATTATTATTCTCTATCATTTTCACTATAATCTTTATTTTCTAGAGATCCTCCCTTTTTATTTTGCATTCTGGCTTTTTCAATTTGCCATTTTGTGCTTATGTGCCTCTTTTGCTTATTGCAGTGAGTAGTTTATTGGAAATATGATAGAAAAAATATATATAATATAATATAAATATTTTGTCGAATGAAAATTTTGTAGGTTCGATTCTGAATTTTGATTAGTAACGACATCTTATTTGTGGCTTTGGGGTCGACATCGTGGCATCCCCACCCACCTTACCCTCTTGTTCCTTGCGTTGGTCATCCTCCTTGAGGATAACTGTGTAGCAACCGATGGCTATTGTGCACAACCATCCTAAGGAGGGTCGCGCCCATCTCTTTTCACCGTGGCTTTTATTTTGTTTGTATTATATATATGTGTGTGTGTGTGTTGGGGGGGTTTGCAATTTTGTATAATCTCTATTTTTTTTTAAATAGAGCAAGTGAACTTTGCATTGAAATTTAAATTTAGTTTTTAAATAATTGTAATATATATATATATATATATATATATGTATATACATTGGATAGATATTTATGTAAATCTATTATGTTGATATGCAGCAGTAACTTTACTTTAATTTAATTTTTTTGTTAGGAAGATATACATATGTATGTATGTGTGTGTGTGTGTGTGTGTTTTGATATAGATATATCTTGCAATGTAAATGTAATTTTCAATTCTAGAATTAAAGAACAAAATTATATTGAGTAGACTTAGATTGCATTACTATTTAATTAAACTTTTATTTAGAAATGAACTTGCAAATTAGATTTAACAATCATGGAAAAATCAGATTTAGAGAATATTTTGTTTTGAAAAAAGAAACAAATCCAGGAAATAAATATTGTGTAGGATTAAAATATATACTTTTAATTATAATTGTTTTAATAGATTAAGTTAAATATTTTATATCCAAAGTATATTTGTGAGTTAAACAATTGTAGGAAATGTAGTTTACCTTTATTAAATTTGATTTAGAAACAATTAATGAAACTCAGATTTTCTAACTTGGTAAAATAAATTTGATGAGATAGTTAACGTTATGTAAATTAAGTTATGAAATTAGATATTAAATGTGAATGGTTATTTCCATAGATTAAGTTGGAATACTTAATTCCGTGATGAATTTTATGAGTAGGAATGGATTTTTAAATGATGGAAATTTGTATTTGATGTGCCATATGTTGAATTTTATATAGTTTGTAAAGTTTATTTTAATTGAAGTAATGTGCTATTTTGGCTCTTGGGTTGATGGGTACTTACCTCTACAGGCTAGGGGAAATTGTGTGGTTGTGCATTTGTTGTTGCACCATTTTATCTATCTTTTTACCTTGAGAATTTGTGTATGGGTAGTACCTCCTTGTGCTATGAGTTTTGATACTTTATGTAGTCACGAGATGGGCATGCCTCGTGTATACTATTTTGGAAAGAATGCCTTTATTTTTTGAGGTTTGAGGTACACCCTTTACTTGTCTTTGGTGTTGGGGTAATCGTAGGGGAGAGTGGCTCTTCATGGGGGTCAGTGTACAAGTGGTCACCCATGGAAGAGTTACCTTAAATAAGTGATAACCTAATTAATGTATTTAGTGGGTTGGGTTAGTTAAACACATAACAAGACTAAAACATGCATCGCACCCCTGTTGTTAGTGCTCTCAAAGGCTAAGGATGGGTGGGAAGACCTGGTTGGTATGGTCACTACCTTGTCTCCATGAAAGGTAAGTGGCTCTGCATGAGTCACCCTATGGGGTGGCACCTTGAGATAGGATGCCTAGTTAACCATAGATGGAGGGGGTTCCTAGTGTTAGGTAGCCTGGTTAATCCACATAGATGGAGGCGGTTCCTAATGTTAGGTAGTGTTACCATATTTTCACCTACAGACTCAATCAGGAAGAGACATCTATGTTCCAAAATGGATGGTACATTTTATTAAACCTTCTATGTTACATTCAGTTATACGAATGAAACAACTTTACAAGATTACAAGAATGCAAAATTATTACATTCATACACGTGAATGAAACATAAAATATTTTACAATCTTTTTGAAAATTTAATATTTATTGAATGTAATTAGATACATGTGTCTCACACAACAAGCCGTGAGACAGACTTATTCATTTGATACAAATAAGAATTAAAATATATATGAATGAGTAAATGCTAAAAAGAAAATGAACATGTAAAGAAGGTAACCAGCCATTGCCTGAATGACTAGTATTGCAAATGAATCTGCTCCTAATTGTCTTTCCTTGCTCCCTATAACTCCTTGGCCCCTAGGTGCCTGGTGTCTGGTTACGTGCATTAGGTAAAGAAATGAGTTAGAACAGTAAGTTCTAAGAAATGAAAGGTTGCATTTTGAATATGCACATTTACCCATACATACATTTGTTAATTCCTATGTGCATCAAATGCAATGCCTATCTTAAGTGACCATAAAATCCAAAATAGAAGAACATTATACACACTTAAGGTAGGCATTTTATTTCTAACTTGTTTGTTTTATGTGCAGCAACAAGTAATATTTTTGTATTTTTGCAATTACAACATGTGGGGTAAAATGTGGCTCCCAAGAGGGTAGAGCCCAACATGCATGTGAAATGCAAGTACAAATAGAAAGTGTATTTACTTATAAAAGAATCATTTGCAGTGGGAAATATTAGTAAAGATGTTATGTTTTATTGCACAAAAGGTCATTGATCACATAAGCATTACAATGCATTATTATCCAACATATCATAATCACAAAGAGCAATGAAAACAAATATGGCAGTGCCATTCACTAAGAGTGTATAGGTATTCAAAACACGTGGAAATATAGTGACCTTTTTGAACAGTCATAGGATTGACAACCAAAAGGCCATTGAGGATGATATGGAATACTTACAAGAGATTGTAGATGAAGATTTAAGGTCGCATAACATTGATAAGTTTGTGAAGAGCAAAACTGTGACACAAAGCTCAGTATTAATGGAATATTAGATCTTGTATGTTCAGTTGACTAGCACTCTTAGTTAGGTTGTGGTATTTGATTTTTACCATAGGTAATGTAGATATTGTTATTCTTGGTTTTTCCCTTGTCCCAGGTTGTGTGTGGTAAACTTGAACAAATGAATGCACAAGGCTAAGTTAAGAGTGAAACTTAAGGGAAGTAACCAAGGAACACTATTATCATGGAAGCCATGTCTAGAGGACAACAAAGGACACATTCATGTGTCCAGTGGTCAACATTCATGGGAATTGGAAAATAATGATCAAGATTGTCATTCCTATGTAGGGATAGCATTGACAATTATTGTATGACAATAAAGAGTATCAAAATGGACATAGATCTCATAGAGGCAATGTCACAACCAAGCATGAAAGTAAAAGGAACATTGCAAAATTTTGCTTTGATCAACGGAGGAAAATATGGCTGCAACCATGATACAACGAGAAAGATAGAGACATCAGGTATGTTGTCTATGCGGAGGTATGCAAAGTGAAAATCAATAGTCAGTGATTTTCAAAATATGTGAAGATATCAGTCATTGAGTATGAACATCTTGCAATCAACACTTAAAGTAAGAAATACTTCAGATAAAGGTATTACTGCGGTGATCAAGTATAATGAAAGCATTGAATAATCATTTAGTGATAAATTTGTTCATATATATGAGGTTACTGTAGATCTGTGTGCACAGTGAACGAGCTAAATACAATCTATTTCATAAAGAAAATGTTAAAGGGGGTTTTGAGTGCTTCAAGGAATAGCAAGACACATTGCTAACATTTTTATCAGATATGATTATGTAAGTATTACATGATCATGTAGGTATTTCTCTTGTAGACATAAGAGTAACAATGGTCATTTAGAATAATCCAAGGGTGAACAAAGTGTCATGTACACTTCGTAAATATCATGTGATATGTTGCAAGTAAGGTACAATAACAAAGTAGCAACCATGGTTGAGGCATATGAAGCAGTCATAGTGCTAGTGTCAGCTATAAGTGTGAAGATGCATCATGGAGAGATATGCTAATCTGATTCATTGTCTCAAATTTCTACCATGTGGGAGAGTAGAAATGAAGATTGAGCAACCATTTTTGAAATAATAGAGTTGTTCAATGTACCTATTCTATCAACAAGATAAGGGCATGAATACAATCATGCTCAGATTTGGTGTGTGAGGAAGGGATATGGTTGACCCTTTAGGGTTCAAATCTCAAAACCTCTTTTTATGATTCATGCAAAGTGCAACCATTTTGAGATAGCAGTCTAAGTGAGTGATCTTAAATTGCACTTTAAGATTATTAAGGGAAGCAACAGATTATATTATCAAGATTTGATGATGGTTTACCAGAGATAATTGTTGTTTCAAAGCAATGTGTACTACTAAGCACAATTGAAATCTTGGCTACAAGTTCTTAGAAATAAGCATGGATCAAACTATTTAAAATCATCAAAGAACTCTCAGCTGAGGTATTAGGAACCCTTAAAAAATGTGAGCAACCTGGTGAATGGACGCGGCCATTAAGAGGTCTCAAACTCAAAAATGAAAAATATACAGGGTTTGGCCATGACCATAAGAGGAAAGGGACAGACAGTGGTTAATTATATGAAAATGGAAGAGCTCGGCCTCTGAACCAGATGATATAGAAATTTAAGGCCTTTTATATTTTCTATACAAAAACAAAATATGCATAGCGCTTAAGTTGTTAATAGAACAACTACATTGAAGGCCTACCTTGAACTTTCCCATGAAGTCTTTGCTCGAAATTGGAGTAGAAAGGTCTCTGTGTGTTCAATTTTCACCATGTTCGAGCTCAAAGACTACAAAAACCCTCCAATGGCAGTGTAATTTGCAGAAAAAATGAACAGAGAGAAGAAAAATGAGGATGGAAAACCTTGGTGATGTTTGAGAAGATCCTTTAGGAAAACCTTTTATAGAATTATTCACTCTTGGTGGCAGCCCAACTTCTCTAGGAAGCTTCATTGGAGATTAAAAAAAATTGTGTTTTCTTTTTCCCTTGTATTAGGGTTTCAACCCTAATCTATGTCGATAGAATTAAAGGAATTTTATGCTTTTTATTTTGTTTTTTCGAAAAGGAAACTAATATGCTCGAGACCTCTTTTGCTTTATGATTTTTCATATGTCTAAAGTTGTTAAGCCTTGTAATATTTGCATTTATCTCAATTGTGAAGCTTTTGAATAGTGATATTGTTATAAATCACATAGTCAAAAATCTATTTTTGAATGCAAAAATAAAGTAACATATAGGTAAATGCCTTTATGATTGTTGTTGAGTCTTGATGACTTGAGAGCATATAGGGAGGTTGATTTTTAGTTGCCAACATATGCCAAACATATAGGGAGAATTTAGTTTTTTTTTGGGAGGTTGAGAGGCTTTTGGAGGGAATTTAGGTATGTTGACTTAGTTTGAGACACTTTCAAGTGGCTTTTATTGTTTGATTAAGTCTTGCATGAATTTTTCAACCATTTGAAGCTCTTTTGGAGATGATATAGGAACTATATTCTAGGATGATTAAGTGCATCTGACCCAAGTTGTTGGAGTGGACTACTTAGTCTTTGAGGCTACTCATTGTAGGCATTTATCATGATGCTTTTCAGAAGTTAGTAACTTTTACAATCCTTTCTCAGACTAGCAGACTTTTGTAACTCTTTGGACATGGAATATAGTGAATTCCTTGTTTACTTCTGGTAATGAGATTCTTGCCTACTTGTTCTTGTAGATTTATGCGTGTTAGGTGATTGATTAGGTTATTAGTGAGATTTTCTCTTCTTTTTTTTCCTTTTAACCTTGTCTCATAAGTTACACCTTTTATACAAATTGTACACTAATGTAGGTTGTTAATTGTGTCAAAAGGTGTGAATACCTTTCAGTTGTGAAGATGGTCTTCCCTTTGTTAGTTATTCCATTCAGACCCTTTAGTGAAATAATTATGTAAAATCTTACTGTAACAGGTTGTGCAAATTTAATTTCTGCCAAATTGAACTAAGTGTAAAGTTTTATTTTCCATTGTCCCTTTTTAAGTTGGGTGTATTACTTCATATTTTGCTTTCAGTCTTAAGTTTTACATTTCTAAGTTATCTTTCTTACCCTTTTCTTCACAAGTCAATAGTTTTAGAGTGGTAACCAGCTAGGAGTCGGCCTTATCTGGAGGTTCATTTCAACTTTAGGTGACCCATAGCCTTGAAATGATCCCATGTTTCTCCACAAAGCTTAGTTTCATATCTTTGCATAGGTTGCATTTCTAGGAGATAATAGGTAGCTTGGTGAATCCATGTAAGGCCATGCAATGACACTCTCCCACTGTTCCCGTTGTTTTCCCTTGTTCTTGTTGCCTCTAGAGTTTTATTATTGTTGTTGTTATGTTTTTATGTGGTCTTGAGTAGTGTGGTGTTAGTCATTTATGTTTTTGAATTTGTGGACGAGGGCTCTTTCTTATCGACTCCTTGCACGGGGGGTGTTCCTTCGGGTTCACATGGTCAGGTGGAAATGTATAATGCACCCATTGGGTCCCCTGTAGATGATCGTGGTGTGAAAGAAGATGCAGTGATTCCAGTTTTTCGTACAAGAAGATTGTACCTTTTATGTATTCAGTTCTGCATTATTGTATTCTTCTAGATTTTTATGTACTCTTCCCAATGTTACAAGGGAAGCAACTCGTATTGTAATATTGGTTTTCTCATTGTCTTGTATCTATGGAAATATGTTCCACGAATGTACTATGAACTTGAAAATTATAATGTAATAATATGTTATTCATGTTTTTAATTATCTATCTTATTCATGTTTGGATGAATGTTATATTTATATTATTTCTTATTCGTGCTTACATCATTTATTTAGTTTGGTATCATTTAACATTGTAGTTGGTTTGGGTTCATTTCAAGTAGCGCACCATGTTACCCCATGGGACTAGGGTGATGTTATATGATATATTTATGTGTATTAATTGATTACTTATGGTTAATGTTATTGTTGGTTTTTTTTTAAATGTGTTATTATTTTTAGTAGTTGTCCTATGGGGTTTGCGTGGCGGGGCATTATAGTGTTACTATGGAGGCATGCCAAGGGAGGTTGAAGGAGTGAATGGTAGAGATGAATGTGACCTATGTTTGTATGGATGAGTATGAAGTTACTTTGAGGACTATATATATTACTTACATAATGAAAGAGGCCATTTAATGAAAAATGATGTTACTTTGAAACGGGCATGTCATGAACAAGTTGGACCAATTGGATTGTAGCTCTCCCCTATTATTGTGTTCATCATTGCACAAACTTTAACTCTACAATTTTATTTTAATATTTATTTGTTATTTCAAAATATGAGAATGGTTTCAATGGTTTTCATTTCGAGGATATTTTGCCATGCAATTGCCTTATTTTTTTCTTTATTACAAAATAACTTATTTTCCAGTTATGCATTTCACAATTGTGTAGTTCATATATGTACATATATATGTATGTGCATAAGTATGTACATATGTATCTATGTGCATACATATTTGCATGTATATCTATGTCAATATGTATGCACATATATATCTATTTGCATATGTATGTACATGTATGTCTATGTCAATATGTATGTAGATATATATCAATGTGCATATATGTGTATATATAAATGTATCTATATATATACATCTACCATGTACATATATACATATATATATATAGATAAATAGATATATACATACATATATTGATAGATAGATTGAAAGTTATATATAGGTATAGATATAAATTAAATGAAAAGATTAAACTCATTAAAGTCACAGTGATGCATGAAGAGAACCATGTTTTTCCTTGACATAATGATTGCGTTTATGAACACAAATATCAGAAGTATTCATAAACACCCTAGATGTCATATGCATCATGGAGCACATTATGGATGCACCTAGAATGCAAGAGAACCTTCAAACTATGGATAACCACATAAACATATTAAATATTATGTTCAAAATCAGCAAAAAAATAATAATAACCTTCAACTTAAGTAACACAACACACCCATAACAAATCAAATAATTAATAAGAAGAAAGAAGCAACGAATGACAAGAGACAATGGTATAGCCTTAGTGAGGTTAAAAACCTCACCTCTATGAATTGGATATGGCCAATGGTATGGTGAATTTATCCAACTCAATCCTACAAATAGAAATGAAAGGAGGCATTAATCAAAGACATGTAGTAGTGTTTACATTACAATGAGAAAGTATAGTAAGTAATTTTTTTACCTTTGAAGTGCAATTCACCATCACCAATCTGTTGAAGGGAGAATGGGGTGAGCCAAAATTGAATTGAAATTGCACACCATCAAAGAATATTGAACAAGACACACATTTACAACAAGTGTCAGCCGAATATACCAACATATCTAAAAGACTAAAACAAAGAACACATTTAAAGAAACATACATATATACAAACACACACACACACACACACACACACACACACACACACACACATATATACCAACATTTGTACATGAGTTAAATGAAAATAAAACTGAGCATTTGTACATGAGTTATATATACCAAAATATTTAGCACTTAGAGAAGATTGAGTGTAACAATCACATTGTATGGAACAAAAATGCATTGACATTCATAAACAGTACAAGTAGAAACCCCAGATACCAAGTTACAGGGTGGTGGGTGACAAACATTTACAATGCATACAACTAATATATATTCCCAGGCATATAGAATTAAAAAAAAAACCCTAAAATTGAACTGAAATGACTTGACATTCATAAACTATGTAAGTTCAAACCCTAGGTAATGAGTTACATGTTTATGTGACAAACATTGACATTGCATACAAACATATTTGCATTATGAGGCATAAAGAATATAAATGAAAAACCTAATGTAAACAACATCAGGGTGAAACCCCAAACATTTACAATTTTGTGAAAAATATATGCATAGCATACAATAGATTCACATTTGTAGTCATAAAGATTAGTATAGAATTGTAAGGCATTGGTAGGAAACTAAGAATTGATCTGAAATCACTTCATCTTGTGTAGGTAGAGTGTAACAATCACATTTTGTGCATGTCATGTACATATGTTGGCATATATATAGATAAATGACATAAAAACTATGATCTAAATATCGTATATATATATATATATATATATGTTAGTTTTAATATGTTCTTCATTTCAGCCATATCAAAATGAAAGACACTAGTACAAGCCTAGTGAGGTAAAAAAACCTCACTTGAAAGAGAAAGGGATATTTCGAGAGTGCAGAGCCGAACATTGAAGCATGCAAATCCAAACAATGAATCATGGAGAGGCGAACATGTATGGGTGTGTAACCAAACAAATACTCTAGAATAAATATAAACAAAAGGAATGACAATGAGCGAGATGTGGGAGAATTTGGAGCATCCAATGAACCGTGATCTCTGAATTAGGCACTTCTTAGTTTGAGTAAGTGTAGAGGGATGTGTAAGGAAAGTTACCCAGTGGAGGTAACGAAGGAGGTGTTGAGCAATTATTTCTCTAAACTGGTTGTTTAGGGTGGAGAAGGAATGTAATTATATACATACACATATATATACATGTATATTATATACATATATACGTATACATATACATATATATATATATATATATAATTACATATATAATGAGTATATATATGTACATACATAAGAACAAAATAATACAATTGCATGATAGAATATCTTCGAAATGAGAACCACTGAAACCATTTTCATATTTCAGAATAGCAAACAAATATAAAAAACAATTTGCAGTGTGAAGCTTTATGCAATGATGAACACACAAATAGAAGTGCATGGCAAAAAACCCTATAAAGGAGTCTTGAGCTAATTGGAATGAGCCCTTCTATTGTAATATGATGAACAAAGATATACATGCATATAAGTCTTATATGTTCAAGATATACATGATGTGCATGGATCAAATCATCCATGGTATATCGTATATATTTTGAACATATTACACTTCTTTCAATGTTTATCTATGTTTGTAGATGTACTTTTGTGGCACATCTAGACCCTTTTTAGTGCACATGTTGACTTTGTAGGCCTCTCTAGTGATTTGTAAGGAAGACAATAAAAAATAGGTGGTAAATTTGAATTGATAAGGATTAGGGAAGAGTCATTACTTGGACTAGGTACTAGGAGAAGGGTGGATTACTTAGGAAGGAAAGTATTGTACAAGGAAGAATAGAATAATAGAATTGCAGGGCAAAAAATATTTGAAATGAAATGCAATGAAACCATTTTCATATTTGGGAATAACAAATAAATATTAAAAGCAAAACGCATAGTTAAATTATGTGCAATGAAAAATACATGAATACAAGTGCATGGCAGAAAACCCTCTAATTGTGAACCACCAAAACCATTTTCCATATTTGGTAGTTTCCATATTTGGTAGTAACAATCAAATATTAAAAGAATTTCGTAGAGTGAACTATTGTGCAAGGAAGAAAAAAATAATACAATTGCAAGGCATAATATCTTCGAAATGAAAAGTAGTGAAACCATTTTCATAGTTAGGAATAAAAAAAAATATTAAAGGAAAATTACATAGTTAAAGTTTGTGCAATGACAAACACACGAATACAAGTGCATGGTAGAAAACCCTATAATTGTGAACCACCAAAACCCTTTTGGAATTAAAACTAGTAACCATTTTCATATTTTGAAATAACAATGTAATAATGAAAAACCAGTTAAACCTGTAACCATTTTCATATTTTGAAATAACAATGTAATAATGAAAAACCAGTTAAACCTATAACCATTTTCATATTTCCATATTAAACCAATAACCATTTTCAATGTAATAATGAAAACCCAGTTAAACCAATAACCATTTTCATATTTCAGAATAACAATGTAATAATGAAAAACCATTTAAACCCATTCCATATTTCCATATTAAACTAGTTAAACCTAGTTCAAAATAGAAGTGCATGGTAGAAACCAGTGAAACCCTTTCCATATTTTGTCGAAAGAATCTAATAATAATGAAAAACCAATTAAAATGTTGTCTAATGAAGAACACAATATTACGAGTGCATGGACGTGTATATACAAAACAAAAACTAGTGAAACCCTCCCCACATTTTCTACTATTAATCTTTTTCAAATTTAAATTTGCATAACGAAATTTTGTACAAAAAATAACAGAATGATATAAGTGCATGGCAGAATACCATTGAATAGAAATACACTAGTATAGGATGAGTGAGGTTGAAAACCTCACCAAAAAGAGAAAGGGATTTGTTGAGAGTGCAGATCCGAACAAAGAAGTGTGGAGATCCAAACAACTAATCATGGGGAGTCGAACTAGTATGGGTGTGTAACCAAACGAACACTAGAGAATAAACGCAAACAAAAGGGATGAGAATGTGGAGCATTGAATGAACCTTGGTCTACATTATATGCACTTGTAGTTTGATTAAATGTGGAGGGACGTGTAAGGCAATTTTCTCAGTGGAGGTAATGAAGGAGATGACGAAGAGTTAATTCTCTAAGCTATTCATTTAGGGTGGCAATTTTGTCGAAAGACACACGTCTGTTTGATCCAAAGCACATAGATTTGTGTGCTAAATAAGGTGGTGTATGGGCTCCACTTTTGGGGGTAGGAAAAAATGGGCCCATTTTGAACACCTTAGACAAATAGGTGTGTAACAGGTGGCAGGGTGCTCCAAAATTTTAAAAAAATAAAACTGGCGGATGCATAAGTGGCAAGGTGACGTGGTGGGCGAATTTAGAAAATTTTTTGGTCCACGTGGACCTCCAAAGTTAGGGTTCCCTACTTTGGGCCCCTCTCCCCTAAATCTTTGTAAATGTAATCATGATTTTTTCACTATATATGAAGATGATTGGAGCATTTGTGGATTTGACATAACTCAATTAGGTTTCAAAATACCTATGGACGTTATTAGCCTCTTTGGATTTTCTTTTTCCTTTATTATTATTATTTTAATATTGTCACGGCTCTTACAACACACGTTGGTTTGACCTTTTGTTGTATGGGATCAATTTTATTATCTCCATCTATATTTTAAAAACAAATTATTGAAAAGATTAAAAGTGAACTTATTGGTTTTCTTCATTGCTTAGTAAAACACAAGTAAATCATCAACAATGGTAATAGCAAGCAACATAAATTAAACTCTATGCATAAAAAAATATATATGTTCTTCTATTAAAACTATTTCAAGGAAAATATAACAAAATTAAAACATGGATTTAAAAACACAAACTAGATTTTATTAGAGAGTTGAAAATGTGTATTAAAGAGTATTTTAGTAAGGTCTTTTTCAACATTAATATTTAGTCTCTTAAAATTATTAATGTTTATATCTCGAATGATCTTGTGGAGAGATGTTCTCTTTAGAGATGGATCAATAATTCAATTTTAGACACCACTTGGATTTTATGAAGTAATTTTAATATTATAGAGATTACATATGACAAATTTGGGGCATTGACTATATATTGTATAGCTAGTGAAAGAGGCATAATTCTACATGTGTATTAAATTGGGGCTTTTTCACCCCAATTTCAATTGCCACCAAATAATATGACATGGTACACTTGGCTTGATATAGTTTTAAAGAGACTAGACCATGCGATGATGTCTACTCAATCCTTCTACTTTTCCATCTATTATCCTTTTCCAATTTAACCCTTGTGGATGTTGTCCTATCAAACCACTTTCCAATATGGTTTTATATTAATTGGTAAGTTGTTATTAAGGTGTACTTTTTCCTCAACACATCAATTCTCAATCACAAGGTCATAGCTTACATATAATATATTTGGAGTTTAGAGTATTTATCCCATGCACAATATTGGTTAGATATCATGGTGGAATAATTTTATTACTTGTACTACTCATTTCCTCTACATGTATGGGTGATGGGTAGGCCACTTTTGTCGTTTCTCATGCAGTACAACCACCCTTGATCTCCACCAAGCAATCACCACTTTGGAAATGCAACCATTTGGTTCTACCACTCAAATTTGCATGGCTCAACTTTTCCACTAGAAGCAAGTTTTAGATTCTCACTCAACTCATGGGGTCTGAATTAAGGTTAGGCTTCATCAGCTCAAAATTGGCGGCCAAGTGTCAAAAGATTTTTTTTGAATTCCTTAGTGTCATCCATCAATCAAATTTGTGAAAAACATCAACTCTTGTGAGAGCTTCCTAATATTTTGACACTTTTTTATAACACTATGAGTAGGTCTTTCTAACTCAAAATTATATGGCAAAGTGAATGGCTACTTTAAAACAATGGCTCAATTTGGTCCCTTTCGAGCTTTGTATCCTAACATATTCTATGTGAACAAATTCTCATTTTAAAATATTTAAAGGAAGTTATTCATGATGGTCAATGGTAAATCTAGTTCCCTTGTGAATTTTTACAATTCATTTGGAGATATTATTAGAATCAACCACCACAATGTTTATATTGAAGCTTTTCACTTTAAATTTTAAGGAAAGGTAATTAAAAAAGAAAATATTAAAAATTTATACCTAAAGCTAGTGACCTTGAGGGAATTTACAACTAGAGATTGATTACTTTGTTAAATGTCTCCTACAATATTATATTGTCAAATATTTGTCTCTCAAGCTCCACCCCATGCTCCCCCAACTTGTTCATCTTGAATAGACAAGATTCATTAAGTCTAGATTTATATTGGATAATTTTTTTGGAAGGCATGGAATGGGCTTGCCACTCCCATTATATTTGTATATTCCTTAAACAAGAGTTTTCCAAGGCTTATGCTCACATTGAATGACCATTTATTCTTTCCATGCTTCAAGTGCTTGGATTTGGCCCCCATGTTATTCATTTTTTAGAGATGTTCATCTAGATTCCTTTTTCTACATCAAGATCATTAGCCAATAGTCTACACCTTTTGGGCTTCACATGTCCATCCTTCAAATGTTTCTTTTGTATTTTATACTCTAGGTTCTCACTACTAAAGTATTTGGCTATCTCGTAGTCAATGTGGTCTCTCAATCCCTAGTCAAGGGGATATCTCTTCCTAGTTAATGCAAGCAATTGGTTAATAGTCACTTTGCTAATGATTTATTTCTCACTCTTATTGAGGAAGATAATAATGTCACAGGATCTCTAATGCCTAGGTGTAGAAGTTGTTGATTCAACGCACAAGACCCATAAATCACCTGCAATCAATTACCTATCACAATAGAAATGATCAAAAAGCAAGATTGTGCTCAATACCTTGAGAATTGTACTGATGCAAATAGCCTAAATTAATATTACAATGTAGAATAAATCCTTATGTAAAGAAGATAGAAACCCTAGATCTAAACCCTAGGTGAGGATTAAATCAGCTTGTGACAAGATTCAACATCCTATGCAATGATACAACATGTGCTTTTATTAGCCAATCTAATAATTAAATATGCACAATCCCTAAGTTTAGCTTAAGTGAATAAAGTAAAAGGTGGTCTAATTAATTAATCATGACTAATTGATTAATTAATTAGATGATTAGTCATAAATCCAACACCCCCCCTTAAGATCAACTTAGGGAGTAGCTAAAAAAATGATGAAGGATGCATGAATACAAGAATGGGACCCATGTACAAAGTAAAGATCTTTTAAAAGCAGAGTAAAGGAGAAAACCTCGTGGGAAAAAATCATCTCCAAAAAGAGATGAAAGCATGAAATCAAGTGATGAAAGATGGAGGACTGAAAGATACCCCCAAGTGTACCATCCATCACATATATATGTTACAAATGCCCCCCATAAGAGGGAAATAAATAATGAAAGAATTAGGAAGCTATGTGTATCTTGATGTCGATGCCAAAGTATGACAAACTAATCCATAGGAGTAATTACCATGAAGATTTAGGAACATTAGCCATAACGAATGGCCCTCAAACTGAGATGTGACCCAATATGAATCAGATGCAAGATTCTGGATCATTAACCATAGGCTCTCAATCTGATACATGAAATGGTGTGAACCAAAATGTGTTAATTCATGAGCAAGATGTGGCCAAGAGAAACTATAAAATCCAAATACAACTCATGTGAGTTGTCACCAATATGGAGATGGGATCATAGTGCATGTGATGTGACTACACTCTAACCCAATTATTATGTATGCAACCCCCATAATATAACTTTATTAAAGTTCACTTATTCCAATACCACGAAATTGTAAAAGGAGAATATGTAACACATGTAGAAATCAATGAGAAAATGTAAACATAAAGCATGAGAAAAGGAAAGATTGCATGCACATATTAATGTTCACATCTTCCTCCATGAGGTTGGGTTGATTTTTCCAAGAAAAGAACCAAAATAATGTAACATGAGATCTGATAAAAATTGCAATTGGTAAATATTCTATAAAAATTGGCATGAGATTTATGTAAAGGATAAAATCATCTTTCCAATGCCACTTGAATCATGAAAATTTGATATTTCAGTCAAAATTTATGGCCTCTTAAGTGAAAATAACTTGATCTAACTTCAAAGGCTTACAAAATTAATTACCTAAGAAAAATCTAGAAAAATGGTTTGCAAATCTGGAATAGGCTCAAAACTAGCTTTTCACCGATATAAGTTTTTCAAAAATTGGAGATTGTAGGCCCAAGATATACCCGATTTTGCAAAAAATACCCAATTTGGCCTTCAAGGAGCTCTAGGGGATAAAAAAATTAGCCCCTGGTCACATGTGTGAACAAGGGGCTAGTTGTTTGGGGCTTCATTGGATCCCTTGGTCATTGATGTGACCTTCGACAAGGGCTAAGGCGCAAACAGGGAGCTTACATTGGGTGTTTGGTCACTGATATGACCTACAGACTTTGTGTTAACCCCTCAAGGGGTACAATGACGAGCATTGTATGAACTGGTGATGGAATCAATGGGTGTCACTCCATAAGTGAGGTGCTAATTTGCAAGTAGGGCATCGCTCATAGGGCGACTTGTTATTTTTAAACGTGTTACTTTTTTATTTTTTTGAATTTTGTGTTCGTACGTGTTGTATCAGGGCCCCTAGCAAAACAAATTCCTCTAAAACCCTTGACACAAAAAATAGTCAAATTTTATGTCAAAATTTGTTTCTTCAACCTCTTGATTGTGATGGTGAGGTTGATTTTTCTCAAGGATGCATAAAAAAAAATCTCAAGGCTTTATTTCTTCAAAAATTGAATAGGGGTTTGCAAATCCGGTGCTTTGATACCATGTAGAAGTCGTTGGTTCAACCCATAAGACCCAAAAATCACCTGCAAGAAATTACCTATCACAATAGAAAAGCTCAAAAATAAATATTATGCTCAATAGTCTGAGAATTGTATTGATGCAAAAAAGTTGAATGAATATTACAATGTAGAATCAATCCTTACGAAAAGGAGCTAGAAACCCTAGATCTAAACTCTAGGTGAGGATTACATTAGCCTATGACAAGTGTCGCCATCCTATGAAATAAGAGAACACGTGATTTTGTTAGCCAATCTAATAATTAAAAATGCAATTCCTGTTGGAAAATCAAGGTGAAAACTTGCAGCAATAGAACTTAATAAAGTGGTTTGTAAATCTGAAATTGTGTATCCAAGATTACCATAAACTGATTATGTGATTAATAATTCAGCAATGAAAAAACAAATCAGCAATACCACAAGTTTTCAAAAACAAGTGATACAAGATTTACATGGAAAAACCCTTGCAGTAAAAAACTCCACACCAAAGAGATACACCATTTGTATTAATCCTCAAAGAAGTACATCAATACAACAATCCTCCCTGAAAACTGGTAGCACTTCATCGCTCTGACAACCTACAAAAAAACTCTTACCAACCACCATCTCAAGGCTCCAATATATACAATTTTATGGGAGAGAACTACAAATGGTATCCCAAAACAAGAAGAAAAACCACTTGGAAAAATCCACGCCCCCCTTAGTGGAAAATGTTAGGAAAAAAGGTGTGTTGTACACCTTGCATAATGTATTATTTATTATTATGTTTGTGGTGCACCTAGACAACCTAGATGTTCATGCATCACTAGGTGTTAGTATTTTTGGGGCCACTTTATGTTGTATGTAACATTGGGACATAAGTTAAGTTGTAAAACTATAATTATTTAATATTGGGAAAAATAATTAAACAAAGTACCCAATATTAAATGTGGGGACATGTTTTTCTAATCCAATGGTTTGAGTCACATGGTTTTGTGTAATATCACTTGGTAGTTTTGTGGGAGATTTTTTCTATAATAGCAACCACAAGGGTAGTTTTTTAAGGTTGGTGAATCAACGAGTTAGCTCTTGTTAGAGTTTGTGCGAGTTTGATGCATGGCATGGGATGTGTGGTTACAGGCTTGCTCATATGGATAGCTTGGAGAGGGCTTGTTGCTTCAATGGTGTTCATGGAGGCTCTAAAGATGTATTGTAATTCTTATTGCTGCATAATATATTGGAGATGAATGTTTTTGGAGGTTGGTTTTTTCCCTCTTGAGGGTTCTCCTAGGGTATATCTTGTGTCATATTTTTTATGGGTATGTTGTTTATTCTTTTGCATGTGGATTATGAGTACTTATTTGCATATATTTCTCTTTTGGGTTATGTGGAAATTGTCATTAGATGGTTGCAAGTTTCTTTTCAATTGGTATCAGAGCCAGGTTGTGGTTGTATAGCCCTTGGTTGAGAAAAATATTGTTTGTGTTTGACTCTATGCATTGCATGAGAGAATGAAAGGCATGGCGGGATATGAGGGTTTTGCAGGTTTTTTTTTGCAGATCTGAGGGTTTTGGGTTTGTTGTTATGATGGGTTGTTTGCATATTTGGGGTGTGAGAAATTTTGGATGAAAAGGGTTTTTTCGCTACGTATTCAAATGGAGATTTTGTGGGGGTAAATTTACAAATGACCTCCTAAGACAAAATGGACCTCATGGTGGGATTCAAGTTGACCGAGAGATGAATTTTGATATATAACTCGACCTATTTATATTATTGTGCAAAAATGCAAAAAAAAAAATAGCCCCAGCTCGGTTATATGACCGTCCAAGGCATCTACAAAATAAAATAATATTAAAAAAAAATCTCGTCCGTCGAAAATTCATACTTGCAAAATAAATCAAAAAAATTTATTTTTTTTTAAAACGGTAAAAATACTGATTGAAATTTTTAATGAAAATTAAAAATTAAAGTGTACTGCTGGCGGAGCCAATGGTACCACTGTTGGCCCCCTGTCGGCGGAGGTACTACCGTCTAGCGGCCTCCTAACTGACAGGGACTACTGTGTCAGACCCTACCTTTTTAAAAGGCTTTTTATTCAATAAAATAAATAAAATCTGCCATATGATTAGTAAACGCCGGATATCAAATGCTTTGAAACAAAATTAATAATTTCGTCAGGTCCGCCATTAGAAAGGGGGAAAATTTTATTTTTTAAAAAGAAAATTAAACGATATTTAAATCGGATTTGGAATCCGCCACCGACCAACCATTGGTGGAGCCATCAAAGCGCCATCACTAGTTCACCCTATAGCCAAATTGGAGAATTTTTTTTCAAATGGTCATAACTTTTGCCCAGGGTGTCCTTTTATGCTCTTCTTGAACTCGTTGCAAAGTTGACTCAGTGATATACATTGTGGTGCCAGTGGTTTTATGAGATGTTAGAGTCTGGACAATGTTTTTCTTATTGGAAGTCATATGTATCTTTTGAGCTTCGAGAGGGCATGTCTTGAGCATACAAAGATGAATTTTGGACTTCGAATAGTCAATGAAAATATTGTTCAGAGCACTGCATAGTGGATCAGGTTTGGAGTTATTTTGACATGGTTTGTTTTTTGTTTTCCTTATCTGATTTTTTTATGAGTTACTTTGACTATGGTGATACTATGAGTTTACGGATGATCTGATCTTGGATATTTGATGTTGGATTCATTGTATACTAGGTTTACATGTTAGAATATTCTCTTTTTGACATGGTTATCAGTATTTGGTTGAATTTGTATGTTGCATTATTTTATCTACAAGTTTTGCAATGTTATAGGCGGTCTATACTTACATGTTGCCTTTATGACATGGACATGGGTTGTCTATGCCCATAGATATTTCAGTTTTGATGCATATTCAGTTTGGTGGCTTGGTTTAGTCGCTTGGCTTGTTGGTTTTGATGTCATGTTGAGGAGTAAAGATGGTATTATTAGGTATAGTCATGATGTGAGACCTATGTGGTTGACTATGTTATGTGGATATGTGGACACAGTTGGATTATTAGTTGCTGGTACATTTGGTGGTAATCATGGTGTCATGGATGTTTCTTATGCTTTAGAGACTTTGGCATGTCATGATGGTTTATGCAAGTGCATGGTTGGTGGTGTTTTGCTTTGGTGTTAGCAGGTTGTTCCCATCTCCTAGATGATTGTTTGGTTCTTTGACTATGGTACTTAGATGTGGACATGTTTGGCAAATCAGATCGGAGATTGATTTGGTGTTTGAGTCATTTGGTCTACATTGTTATTCTCTTGGATATCTCAGTTTGTAGCTTACCGATGTAATGATGAGTTTG
The DNA here is from genome assembly GCA_007115665.2 of Sequoiadendron giganteum. Classification (NCBI taxonomy): domain Eukaryota; kingdom Viridiplantae; phylum Streptophyta; class Pinopsida; order Cupressales; family Cupressaceae; genus Sequoiadendron; species Sequoiadendron giganteum. The sequence continues at coordinate 674,137,288 of CM021103.1, read as the reverse complement.
CATGTTTCAATGATTGGATCTCCAATTCATGCAGGTTGTGGATTAGCTACCCGTTTACTTGCAGTGGGATGACTTGGTTGTAGATTGCCTTTATTCACCAGTTTTGATTCATTGTTGTTGCAAACTTTGTCAGTTGGCCTTGTTCTTGGTCATTTTTACATTGGTATGTGTGCTTAGAGATGAGAGGATGGATGTTTGTTATAGTACTTGAATATTTTTTTATGGGATTTATAGCATGTGGTCTATCATGATTTCATGTATAGCTTGGTTACACTTTTTACTGGGAGCTTTTGATAGTGATGGATTGGCGATGATTGGATATGTTTATGGGGTTTGGTGGTTGTAGGTGTCTTCTTGGCTTGGAGATTTTGGTTCTACTTGTTATGTTACTAAAATTTAATTTATGTGTGTAGACCTAGATGATCTTCATGGAGAGGATGGTTGCCACGATGCCATGTGTGACTCAGTATCACTTTTTAGTGGGAGTTGTTGGTAGTGATGTGGATTCACCATTTGATGGTGGATGATCTTTTGTAGTGTCTTTTGGTATCATGGATGGGTTCTTGGATTCTACTTCTATGCAATGAGGGTTCATTGACATCTTTGGTTTGATTGACAGAGGGTTTTTATGTTCATGTGGTTTGGATATGTTGACATATTTGATTCCCATGCAAGACTTCTTTAGTTTATGGTTGAGGTGTCATGCTTTTTTTTTTTCTAATATGTGATCCTTGTTTTTGATATGATGGTTATGTTATTATGTAATGATTTACTCTTGATTCCATATTGGATTTTTGGCATGATAGATTTTCTTGTCATGTTACTTGGATCATATGATACTCTTTGAGGAGGTGTGAGATCATGATGTCATGGTTATGTTCATGATTCCTAGGATGGATATATGACTTTGATCTTGTGTGGTTCTCTTGGTATTGGGTACATTGATCATTTTATTGATTACTTCATGATGGTGCTATGTTTCATTTGGATTTTGGTATGGATTGATTGGTTACAGGTACTCATAGATACTTGGAGACATAGGTGAGGCTAGGAGATCTCTTATGATTAGAGACATGTGTTGAGATGGTTACTCTTGATGAGATTTCAGTAGGAAGTCTGAGGATCCCACACCTTGGTTGCATGTGAGTTCAACATGGACCTATGAGGAGAGTGTTCTTGGATGATTCATGATGATGGATATTATAGAGAATTCTCATTCCCCGCGCTTGTTTGATACTCGACAGTTCACTTGAGAGGTATTGCCCATTTGTTCCTTTTAGGTGCATTATGTTTATGCTTTATCTTCTCATTCATATGGATCTTGTGCTATGGATACATGGTTTTGGAGGGTTCATTTGAGGAGTGTTGGCATATTTATCTCCTAATGCATTGTGATTACATTCATTGATGTTGAGTTTAGGAGATGTATTGAGCTTATTTCCTTCATTGGGAATGGATTTAGTTTGATCTTCTTTGGCTTGAGAGGCTTACATCTATGTTGGTTATGTGATATATGTTATGTTTGATCTTGGTGATGGAATAGTTGGTTGTTGCTCTAGCTTTTCTTTTGGGGTGTTGTGGAGGAGATCATAATTGACATAGTTGGCATTTTGAGGTGTATGTAGGAGGATTTTCTACAAGTATATGATGTGCAAAGTTTCTCTCTTTGGTCTTGGTTATCTTCTTGGATGTTTGGTTTCACATTACATTGGTTTGAGGTTTGGTTGGAGCTAGGTGATCACTAGCTTGTGGTCATTTTTTTTCACTTATGTTCTTAGGTGATGACATGGAGGTTCCTTTATCTCTTTCCTTTGTTGGGTGTAGAGAACTTGGGAGAGCTATCGAGACTTGTGGTGAGAGTTGTTCTTACAAGTTATTCACTTACAAATTTTACATATCATTGTAGATATTCCTTGGTACTACTTGATTTTGTTTGCACTTTATATATGATTCTATTGGTAGACTTGGTATGCCTTGGTAATTTTCATATTTGTATTACCCATGCAGTGGGAGCTCTTGAATGTGTATGTCATTATTTGACAAGTTTTCACATGGAGTTTATGATTGCAATTTATGGGTGTATATGTTTATGGCATGCGTTTACTATGTTTAGTATACCTTGGAGGTATGGATAGTTGGTTGTGTTGGCACTTTCTATGGGTGCTATTTCAGCTACATGTTTGTGTATCTTGATAAATATTGGTGCATATTGATACCTTTGGATTGAGTGTTTGTGTTTGGGATATCAGTTGAGTGAGGACTTATGCTTTGTTGTGATAAATTGTGTGGCTTCTCTATTGGATGACCTATTATCTTTTTGCATTGGCATGATGGTGGATGAGAGAATTCATCCTTGGGATGGTGGTCACTTTGATTCTTGTTGCAAGTATCTTGATGGAACACATGGAGCACTTTGACTCCTTGATGGTATATGTGGCTATATGGATTGTTCTTTTGATTCATGTTTTGAGGTTACTTGTCCCCCTTATGCAATGTATGCAACAAGTGGGAGAATGTTAGGAAAAGGTGTGTTGTACACCTTGCATAATGTTTATAATTTATAATTTATTATTATGTGTGTGGTGCACCTAGACAACCTAGATTTTTGTGCATCACTAGGTGTTAATATTATTGGGGCCACTTTATGTTCTATGTAACATTGGGACATAAGTTAAGTTGTAAAATTGTAATTATTTAATATTGGGAAAATAATTAAATAAAGTACCCAATATTAAATGTGGGGAAATGTTTTTGTTATCTCATGGCTTTAGTCACATGGTTTTGTGGGAGCTTGTTTCTATAAAAGCAACCACAAGGGTAGTTGTTTAAGGTTGGTCATTTGGCAGGTTATCTCTTGTTAGAATTTGTGAGGGTTTGAAACATGGCATGGGATGTGTGGTTACATGATTGCTCATATGGATTGCTTGGAGAGGGCTTGTTGCTTCAATGGTGTTCATGGAAGCTCTGAAGATGTATTGTAATTATTATTACTAAATAATACATTAGAGATGGATGATTTTGGAGGCTGGGTTTTTCCATCTTAAGGGTTTTCTCGGGGTATATCTTGTGTCATATTTTTTATGGGTATGTTGTCCATTCTTTTGTATTTGTATTCTGAGTACTTATTTGCATAGATTTCTCTTTTGGGTTATGTTGAAATTGTCATTAGATGGCTGCAAGTTTCTTTTCAGACAGCCCATAAACATGGCATAAAATATTGAATAATCACATGGCCTTCACATGGGCACCTAACCCATAGCCAATCAAAATTGGTCAATATCGAGTGCTCCATAACTCTCTGATGAACTCAAGCAAACCTGGGTGCCCAACTATGCAAGAGCATGCAAAACATGCAAGTAGCATGCAAGGATATGCACACCAAAGTGTCCCCCACTCACAAATTTTGATGCCTAAGAGGAATATTCTTTGAGAATGCCCTATAACCGTCACCATAGAGGGTCCACCTCTTTATATGCAATTGCAAATTGTCATAGAAAAATAAATAATAAATATTTTGTCCCTCCATGTCCCCTAAAACACCTTCCAAAGAACATGGAGACACATAAATTAACTTAGGATAGCAATTATAATGTCACCTATCCTAAAAATTCCTAATTTTAGCTTGAGTAAAGTAAAAGGTGATCTAATTAATTAATTAATTAATTAGATGATTAGATTATTACTCCAACACTAGGTGTCTTTTTCTAGGCTTTTGGATTAAGCATTCAATGGAAATACTTTTTTCCTTAACCTTAGTGGATTGACCAATTTTATTAGAGTTGGATCAACCATGGGGAATTGTTCCATTTTGGGGAATATATTTCACTTTTCAAGCCTCGCCTTGCATGCTATAGAAAATTATGATTGATAGAGTTGAGAAAAGCCTACTTATAAGATTACTAAACCTTTTTCATTAGTTGGTAAGTTATAGATATTTTCTAAGGTATTAGCTACCATGAATGCCTATTAATTTTATTTTGGGTGTCTTATAAATCTTCTTACCTTCAAATTGAAAATTCCTAAGATATTTTCTCTAAGTTAATGGTGAAGAAAAACATGGTTTTCCTTGTGTAGCATAGGATTTCTATTTCTTTCCTGATGCCTATGGAGGTTTAGCCTTGATCTCAATATTCAAACAATTTATTGACCTATGTATTAAATGTATTATTAGAGATTTAAAAAGTAATGAATATTTTTAAAAAATTGATCAAACACTTTATTAGTTCTAGGATGCCAATTGGTTACCTGGCTTGAAAGGGCCTTTGGTAATATTATCACTATGAAAGGTATTGTGAATATTTAAGGTAGTTTCATTATCAAAAGTTTAGAAATATTAGGAAACTATCAAACCATGGCTTCATTAGCTGGAAAATGACTTCCACAATGGTATCTCTATCAACTAGCAATCTATCTAACAATCTTTGGTTATCTCTTCTCAAGACTCACACTAGAAAAATGTAAGGGATGATAGTGGATCCAATTCTCATGGTCATCATAACTCTCAACCTTTGGCTTCTAGGAATATTGTTTCTATTAGAGGTTGGGATCAACCCTCTACCTCTTCTCATGGGTGGGGACATGGTCTTGGTGGGCTTGACTCAAGAAAATTTCTTCACCTAGAGTTGGCCATCTCTTGAACCTATTCATAGTAGCCTCTAGAAAACCTCCTAAATAAGAAGAAGACACTCTCACTAGCTAGGAATTGATTGATTATGATTCCCCTAGAAAATTTTGTGACAACCTAGAAAAATATTTATCCTTGTTATCTTTTTCTCTCATCCACTCCTCTAGAAAAAGCTATATTCTCATTATATTTTTCTCTCATTTTGCTTCATGTGGGTGTTCATCTCTATGTTTCCTCCCTTTTCCTCCATTATGAAATCAATAAATAGATTATATTCCATGGTAGAGGCTAATTTTATTTTTTTTCTGAGATGAAATTTTATGGAATTAATATGTGCACAAAAGGGGGGAAAATAATCTAATCGGTCGCCTCTTATTATAAAAGGAATATGCTTATTTTCTTCTTCTAGATACCCATGCTTGTGTGGGGTCCCTTATCTATTTAAAACTCCTCTATCATGATGGAACTTATGTGAATCCTCATAAAATACCAAGTATCCTACAAGATCATAACTAGAAAAAGTATTTAGGTGATGGGTGGCATCAAGCTAGTCTATATAAATTAACTCAAGGTAGACCAATGTGTTGGAAATGTGTCTTAGGTTTTCATTGATGTCACCATGTTGGTCTAGTACCCTGTACTGGTGTGCAGAACCAATTTATCCCATCCGGAATTTGATCCGATATTTTTGGTATTTTTGGTCCAGATATGCTCTCTGGTATTATGTATGATCTAAGGTTTTGGGAAAAGGTTTATAACGGTTGGAAGTGTGTATGTATGCATTCTCAAATGTTTGGGGGATGCGCTATTATCAGTTTTTGTATTTGCATTTTGGTATTAAGTTTTGGCCAACCTAATATCTAGTTCATTGGATTGTGAATTATATGTGAAGACCTAGCCTTGGTCCTAGCCAACTTCATGATGGTTTGGCACGATTGAATTATCTTTTGATGCCAACCTAACTATTGCATACGGGTATACAAACAATATTTTTAGAAGATCCAAAGATAGAGGAAATAGAGAGAGATGTGCAAGGTTTTATGATGTGTGATGCGAATGTGAAAAAGAGAAGTATAAGTGTGTGAATTGGAGATCGGTCTATGAGCGAACACTCTAAGCATATAGGGAACTGAATCAACACTTGAGGTGTATCTTCATCAGTTCAACTTTGTGGTTAGCCAAATTTTGTTTATACATTTCTGTAGGCAGTGAGCCTCCTTTTTGGACAACAAGTCCTTTGTAAGCAATGAGCTTTTGTATTTGGCAATGAGCCTGTCCTTTTGATATAGCTATATATTGTGAGAAAATCTTCACCGTGCTTTTTCCCTCATTGGGTTTTCCACATTAAATCTGGCGTTTTAGTGTTATGAATGTCATGTTGTGTTATTTCTCTTTTCTATTCTATAATGAAATAAATTAATGGTAATTGTTCAATAATAGTTAGTGGATATTGATTCACCCCCCCTCTCAGTATCCGATTTATTCAATAATTGGTATCAAAGCTTTTTGGTTCCTCTGAAGAAGTTTAATAGCTTGAGGAAGATCCTGCAAATTGAACAATGGATAAAGAAGAGCTTCAGACTGCCCTTGAAGATCTTGACAAGGCTGAAATCGAGAATAGAGATCTGAAGGAGAATCTTGATGAAGCTAATGACTATGTCCGTAAATTGAAAGAGCAGTTAAAGAAATTTAAAGAAAGATATAGAGAAGTGAGTGAAGAATTGAAGCTAGCAAATGATGAGAATATCAGACTGAAGTTGAAGATAGATGAAAAGGTGAAATTTGAATAATGTTTGAAGGCAGTGATACAAAGAAAGGTTGATGTTTGCTCTAGAATTTAATAGGAAGTGATGAATCTTAAAGCAGATCTTGGGGTGATCCCACAATACTGGTTTACAATTTTTGGGCAAACTGGACACCGAACTAATTTTTTTTAACTAAATCTTCACTTTTGGGATCCTATAGCGGCTAAACTGTGAGGAATTTGAAGATGATGAAAACTAGTGATTTGTGATGTTTTGTCTATAGATTCTAAATATATTTTTTTAATTTTTTTGCAATCAGATTGCACTTATTTTTCCATCTCCTTTGAAAACTAGTTTTTTTTTAAAACAACATTTTTAAGGAGTGACGCTCACCGTATACAACCTAACTTTATTTGTATGAAGGATAATTTTTTATTTTTTTGAATTTAGTTTTTAAACTATGATATCTAGCACTTTCATTTGGTTTATAGTGTTTTATTTAATATTTTGTCCTTAATAAAGTTTTGAAGTCAAACCAATTACAATTCAGACATAGGCGGACCGTATACAACATAAAAAAATTTGTATGTATCAAAATTCAATTTTTATTTTTTTAATGGATCAAAGACATTAATACACAGCCTAAATATATTTTTCAAAATTATATTTTGATAATCTACTATTTTTCCACATGTGCAGAACAAAGAGCATGATTTTCGGTGAAAAGCCTATGTTTAATAAAACTAAAAAAGCACATACATAATAAAACCAAAACATATTAAAATTATATTCATTGGATAGCTCGTTTTAAGGACTACCATGATCATTTGAATTCAATTTTAAATGAATTCATTTGATCCCCAAAAAGGTAAATCAAAAGTGATTTTTTATCAGCATTTTAATAGGTGTAAAGGAAACTCTATTGCAGGTATGGTTTAAAACTAATGGGGTTCTATCCAAGGGGGTTTAATCTAAGGTGGTTTGATAAAACCCTCTTCAATTGGAATCCTTAAAATGGAAATTTTTAAGGATTCAATCATTATATTTTCTAAAAATATGTGATTTCAGAAAAAAATAGAATCTCCCAGAAATTGTAAACCAACTTTGTGAGATCACCCCTTGAGAAAGCAAAACTCTATGAAGATGACTTTAAGACAAGCTCCACTAAGCTTGATGAATTAATAGTTGGACATAAACCCTCTAAGGACAAAAGTCTCTTAGGAAATGAAGTTGATGGGAAAATTCATAATTCAAATCCAGTAGATAATTAGAAGACTCGGGATAAAGGAAAGAAGAAAAGAAAATCTGGTAGGAAACCACCTATCAGAAAACTGAATGCACAAAGGTACTCATCTTTCAATGGTTTATGTTTTTCATGTAATAAATTTGGACATAAAGCAACTGAGTGTAGGAGTAGGTTGAATTAGTTTTTTGGTCCCTTCTTTAGACAATGTTATACATGCAAGAAGATAGGACATAAAGCTATTGAATGCATATCACAAGTAAGGATGGTTAGTAGATTGATGATGAACAGATTTGATAGAGTAAGGATAAATAAATATTTTGATGGCTATTGTTATACCTGTAACATGTTTGGACATAAATCCAATCAATGCAAAACAAGGATGAATGGAAATCAAACTGGATAGAGAAACATTGTTTGTTATCATTGCAAGAAATTGGAATATATTTTGAAAGATTGCAGAAGTAAAAACATAAAGTAGTCTACTCTAGTGGAGAACGATAAACCGGTCAAAAATATTGACAAGGAAGAGGTTAAGCAGGAAATGAGCAAGATATGGAAAAATAAAGAAGAATTAGAGACTACTGATGCATCTGTACCTTCATCCAGTGTAGATGATTCCTTCGGGAACTAGACCTAGCTTGGTCTTAGGGGGAGCATTATCATAAAATCAATTAAACCCCCAAAAGTATGGCATGTGGATATGGTATGAATTTTATCAGGACTAAGATTTTGCAAAAGGAACAAGTATAAAATATGCAAGCATGTTCTTTTACAGTGTGAATTAGGGTTTCTCAGTCGAAATGGAAAAAAAGTTTGACAACTTTTTTCATTTAATTTTAGGGAAAAACGATGGAATATAAAGAAAGTTTCTTGAATCATTTTTTATCATCATTACATTTGAAGGAATTGTAGAGCGATCTGGAACTATCTCAAAGAATTTTTGAAGCGAGTCGAAGAACGTCGAAGAGAACATTGTAGTTATTCGAAAGAAGGTGTTGGAAGTTTCCTTATTTCATGACAACAAAAGAAGGTAATAGAAGAATTTTGGTTATTTAAGAGCTAAAATGAAAAATTCTATCAGAGGATTGGGTAGGAATACTCCTCTGAAGTTGAAAGGACTTGATCTAGATGAATTTAATAATCAGAAGATCAAGAAACTGGAATTAGGGTTGGAACCGAGTGAATTTTAGAACTTGCAAACCCTAGGTTTGGACATATGAGGAGAATTCCCTTGGTTTTTCAATAAATAATTTTTTTTGTTTCTCTTGGGAAAATTCAAGGATGACAACATTATATTGAACAAATCTTATCTTCTCTCAAAAGATGTGATCGAAGCGGTTACCAGACTATGCAGTGTTGGAGAACTTCCTGGACAAAAGACGATTAAATACAAGGAAGTAGAGGAATTGACGAGAGTTGAAAAGGATCCTTGTGCACTGGTGATTGATAATATTTTTGGTTCTTCGGTTAGGTATGTTGCATATGGTATTTCGTATAAAATATTTTTCAGGAATAGAGAAAGTTCTACTTTGACTATTGTAGTATATTTGGCGTATAAGATGGTTAAGGAGAACATACAATTTGATTTATGTAAGCTTATTCTTGAGAATCTGGTCGAGAAAATTCAATTGTCATTGAAAGAAGGATATCCATTTTGTTTTGGATCATTGCTTACATGTTTGGTTCTTTATTTTCTGAAATCCCTAATAGGAAAGAAGGAAGTGTGGGAATCTGGGATTCCTGTTGCAAAACGAATTCGCAAACATTTGGAGAGTCTTGAGGATAAAGAGAATGCATGCAAGAACTTTTTCTTATCATTTCAGAAGGTAGTGAGCTCTGATGAAGTTATGCATAGTCAATTTGAGGAAGGTTCCTCCTCTGGCACGAAAGAATTGGAAGTTATTGTTAGTGATTCCCCTCTGGAATCGAGGAAAAGAAAAGTTGTTGCTGAAGATATTGTTGTTATTCCTGAAGAGTTGGAAGAAGAAGAAGAATGTTTGCCTGGATCTGAATCTTCTGATCCAGATGTCATCAAGTCTATTTTAATTAAAGGAAAAATGAATAAATTTGGTGAATTTTGGAGTACAGCCTCTTTGGATGATAGATTTAAAGTTGATGATGCTCTGATTGAGTATCTGTTTCACAATAATATTGATGGTTTTGTTGTTTTTGATTCTCCGCCTGAGAATCTAGTTGAAGTGATTGAAGAAAGAACATTTCTTGAAGGTCTAGAAGGATGCAAGCTGGAAGCTCTGGTTGAAAAGAGATGTACTAAAGAAAAATAAAGGTTAGCTGAGTTGATTGTGGAAACGAAGGAGTGCATGAAAGAAATGACTGTTATTTACAAGTATTGCCTTTGGTGGCCTGCAGCAGTTGGTAGTTTTTGAAGCATAATTGAAGCAATAGAATACGAGGTAAATAGTATTGGGAAGAACTTTGACATCTTTGCAGACAAAGATGGGAAACAAATATTGAGAATTGGTGAGTTGCAAGCTGAAATGATTATTATGCAAAGAAAGAGGGATGATGTTGTGAAGACCTTCTGGCTTCTGAAGGAGATTGTTGAGGTTCGGCTAGACCATCTTGTTGGAATACTCTTTGATGTTGAAGACTGTGAAAAACAATGTTCATCCTTAGATTGGTCTTCCTTCTTCACACGGTTGGTTGTGTTGGAAAGTGTGTCTACAAGAATGGATTTTTTTGTTCTGGAATGGAATAAATTGCTTCCAATGATCAAAGAAAGGTACAAAAAGGTATTCAAAGTAAAAACAGTTTTTCTGGTTTGAAGAATTAGATGTTTTGAATTTTTTGGAATTTTTAATGTCACCATGTCATTTTTTTTTATCTTTTTTTTGGCACCCTTTTCCATTGGTGTCAAAGGGGGAGAGATATGGAGTAGATATGGAGTTTTGAGGAGAGATATGGATAAGGGGAGATGAAGTTTTTTTTGGGAGAGATATTGGAGAGATGAATTTTTGAATTGAATTTTTTTTTATGTTGCCATCAATGACAAAGGGGGAGATTGTTGGAAATGTGTCTTAGGTTGTCATTGATGTCACCATGTTGGTCTTGTACCCTATGTTGGTGTGTAGAACCAGTTTATCCCATCCGGTATTTGATTCGGTAATTCTGGTATTTTTGGTCCACATATGCTTTCAGTATTTGGTATGATCTAAGGTTTTGGGAAAATGTTTATAATGGTTGGAAGCATGTATGTATGCATTCTCAAATGTTTGGGGGATGCATTGGCATCGGTTTTTTTAATTGCATTTCAGTATTAAGTTTTGGCCGACCTAATATCTAGTTGATTGGATTGAGAATTAGATGTGAAGACCTAGCCTTGGTCCAAGCCGACTTCATGATGGTTTGACACAATTGAATTATCTTTTGATGTTGACCTAACTATTGCATACAGGTATATATAAAAGATGCTTAGAAGATCCGAAGATAGAGGAAACAAAGAGAGATGTGCAAGGTTTTATTATGTGTGATGTGAATGTGAAAAAGAGAAGAAGTATAAGTGTTCGAATTGGAGATTAGTCTGCAAGAGAACACTCTGAGCATATAGCGAACTGAATCAAGACTTGAGGTGTATCTTCATTAGTTCAACTTTGGTGTTTAGCCAAATTTTATTTATACATTTTTGTAGGCAGTGAGCCTCCTTTTTGGCAAGTCCTTTGTAAACAACGAGCTTTTGTATCTGGCAGTGAGCTAGTCCTTTTGATATAACTATATATTGTGAGCTAATCCTCACCATGGTTTTTCCCTCATTGGGTTTTCCATGTAAAATCTGGTGTTTTAGTGTTATGAATGTCATGTTGTGTTATTGCTCTTTTATGTTCTATAATGAAATAAATTAATGGTAATTGTTCAATAAGAGTTAGTGGTTACTGATTCACCTCCCCCTCCCCCTCCCCCACTCTCAGTATTTGGTTTATTCAACACAATGGTAGTCTATATCATTAGTCATTCCACAAGAAAATTGTTAGATTATTTATTATGTAATTTTTGGACTGTTATCTTCAATAAGAGAGTGACTTAAACCAATAGTGTTTTATTTTTTTGTAATGGTTGCATGGGCTCTAATATGCCTTTTTTTATTTCAAACTCAAACCTTTACTACTATAACTTTTTTGAGATGGAGTATTCTTTACTATATGACTAGCCAATTAAGAAGATGGTAATCTATAATAGAATTAATTCTAGCCTTAGATTCATGAGTAACATCACCTTTATTTGGAATATTGTCTAAATGAAGAGATGAAGATGATGTACCATTTATAGAGAGATCGGTATAAATGTGGGATAGTATAATTTGTACAATTTATAGTCCTCATCACATGATGGTGTAAAATTAAGAAAACACCAATCATCCTTAAGATCAACCCGAGTTGTAGATGAAATAGAAGGATCAAGACATCAAAATTTTCTCTTTCTTAACTAATTGTAGACACCTAAAATCTAACCTTACCCAACCACACTTAATTTTAGCCTATCCTAGCCTATTAATTAAATAAGTATTTATTTATTTAATTAATTATATTGTTTCCCCCACTTTATCCTAACCTTTAATTAAATAAATATTTTTTATTTATTTAATTATTTTACCCCTTCACATGATCTCATTAATTAAATAAATATTTTATTTACTTTAATTCCACTTTATCCTTTATCCTTATCCATTTAATCATAGCCCTCAAACTTGCTCACATGGATCATAATCTAAAATTTTCATCATGTGACAAGTGCCTCCTTCACATGTCTAAATAACTTCTTATCTAAACTCATTTAACCTATACACCTCCTTGAAATTCTAACTTCCATCTTTTTCACTCATCTCAAATACCAATAATCCTAACCATGCATATAAGGATTTTTTCATTATCCCAATCTTAATAAAATTAGATCCTATCCTCCATGTGACACTTGTCACATGACTACACCTTTAATCCTAACCCTAATCCTCATTCAATCTTAGCCATCCATCATCAGTCTATCCTAGCCCATGATTTTGCCTCTTTAAAACTATATAACTAGAGGCTATCATCCTTCATCAACAAGAAGCAAGAATCGGGCTATCATACCCTTATGTTGTCATTTTTCTATCACTATTGCAATCTTACCTAGGTTATGCTAGTTTATTGAGCAATCCACATATTATCATTATCAAAAGAATAAATAAAATGGGGCTAATGTAAATTTAAATTTTAGCTCATCTAGGAGGATGGATATTGTTGGAGGCATACATTTTATTTTCATTCATTATCTTATTTTTTTCTTCAATCATATTTCCCTTTCATTTTGGCATACTCGATGGGACCCACTTTCTTGTTTCAACCTTTTTTGGTGAATTTTGAGCACTCAAACTATGAAAAGGCACTTTTTCATAGAGCTAAATATTTGTTTCACAAAAAGGCACCTATGCTTCACAAAGTTGTGCTTATGTCACATCAAACCACGCTTTTGTTTTGAGCATTTGGATTGAACAATTAGGGTTTATCCTAGTGATTGGCTAACCTTTGGTGCCTTTTTTTGTTGGGAAATCATGTCTCAATTTCCAGTTTTGAGCCTCTTCATACTTTCGACTTGGTGAAAAATTCTTTTTTCTGCCCTTTACTGCTTTACCATGGTGACTGTCTAGGTCGTTACCACCTTACCATGCATGGTGAGTTTGCTCACCGTGGTGGCGCAGTAAGGCCGCCTCCAGCCTACGCTGGCAATTACCGCCTTGCCGCACGCGGTGATTTCTCTCACTGCAGTGGCACTGTAAGGCCTCCAATGGCCTGGCTCAGTGTTTATCGCCATACTGCAGGCGATGGTCCCCCTCACCATGGTGTTCGCAGTGAGACTGCCAGTGGTTGGCTCGGTGGTTACTGCCATGCTACAGGTGGTGGTTCCTCTCACCGCGGTGTCTACAGTGAGACCACCAACGGTGGGCTCAACGGTTACCACCATATCATAAGTAGTGGTTCCTCTCACTACGGTGTCTTTGGTGAGACTGCCAGCGGTCGGCCTGGCGGTTACCACCCTACTGCGGGGTGGCCTAGCAACCCCCGCGGTAGCATGGTATGACCACCAGTGGTTTGCTCGGTGGCTACCGCCACACCGTGGGTCGACTCGAACCAGACAACAGTAGTGTGGAGATGGTGGGTTTGGGCTCAGTGAAGACTTGGGTGAGCTTGGGTGAGCTCACCACCATACCATGAGGCAAGTCAGTGAGCTTGGTGGTAGCTCGGTAAGAGATCGGTTGAGCTCGAAGCTCGATCAGCTGAGCTTGACCATTTTGAACAGAAATTCAAAGCGACAGGCGAATAAAATTTGAACACGTGGCTTGAAGACAATAGTCTGATTGGCCAAAGATCAAAACAGTGAAAGACAGTTATTGCAGGCCAACTTCAGCTAATGACAGGAACCCGATTTGGGTGGTGAAGTTATTGCTTGGATGGCTTGATGCAATCAGTGCAGAATGATTTCTTGCTTGAATAATCGATGCATGAACCTAGAGATTGTGGGATTGGCTGGAAAGTGTAAATGCGATGTAAGATTTGTATAGTCAATCTTGAGGTTGACAGAAGTGTACATGTAAGTTGCAAGTCGATGCATGTGAGTAGTGAGATTTCATTGTATACTTTGAGAGAAGTATTGTGGTAGTGAGTAATAAGTTGCGAGTTGATCTGAGAGGAAATACTTTATATTGTATGTAATGTTTTTACTGTAATACAATTATCTTTGCTTGGTGCGGTGAGTTTTTTTACCTAAAATGGTTTTCCCACATAAATACTTGTGTCAATCTGTGAATTCTTTTTTTGTTATCTCTTTTATGTTGTTTGTATTCATCTCAGTAGTTTTAGAAGCTATTAAAACTCATTTTTTCTCTTCTCCTCTGTTGTATTAGTGTTAAGGGAATGTATTCTGCACTGTTGGGTCATTAGATCCATCCCTATTTTCCCTTCAAGTGGTATCAGAGCCTTGCCATTTGTGTTATCCTTGAGAGAAAAGGTCAATTTTTTGTGCTAATAATATTTCAATGGGAGTCTTGCATTGTTGAAACTTTTTTCTGTTTGAGATGGCGAGTACATCAGGTAGAGTAGAGATTGAAAAATTCAATGGCAGAAACTAAGAGTTATGGAAACTCAAAGTGGAAGACTTGTTGGTGGATAGAGACCTTTGGATTGCAATGTCTAGAACTATGCCACAAAGTATGAAGCAAGAGGATTGCGACCTTCTTGATAAAAAAACAAGAGGTCTGATAAGACTAAGTCTAGTTGATTCTGTACTCCTGAACGTCCATGAGGAGAAGTCTACAACTTCATTTTGGAAGAAGCTTGGTGATATTTATCAGGGAAAGTCTCTGGTAAATAAGTTATTCTTGAGGAAGAAGTGATACTCCTTGAAGATGGAAGAAGGTGCATCTATTGTAGACCATCTGAACTCCTTTAATATGAGTGTTATTCGGCTGATGTCTATAGGTGTAAAGACTAAGGAGGAGGATTGTTACATGCTCCTGTTGTGTTTGTTACCTAACAGTTGGGATCATCTTGTGATGGCCATTGGAAGTACCACCACTGCTTTCAAGATGGAAGACATTGTTGCCTCATTGTTGTCTAAAGAGATATGGAGGAAGTCTTCAGAGATGGCCAAAGAGGCTCTTGTTGTTCGAGGTAGACCAAAGGAGAAAGGCAGGAAGAAAGACAAGAAGTCAAAATCCAAATCTGTAGGGAGATCAAAATCTCTTGGTAAAAATTCCAAGGTGAAATATTGGAACTGTGGGCAACCTGTTCATATTTGAAAGGATTGTAAGGAGAAGAAGAAGAATGCTTCTGACAATGAATCTTCTCAAACTGATGTAGACGCCTTCATTGCAGTAGCCTTGACAACTCAGGCATCAGATGATGTATGGCTAGTTGACTCAGGTGCATCTTTTCACATGACGTCCCATAGAGAATGGTTCTCCAAGTATGAGAAATATGACGATGGAAAGGTGTACCTGGCAAGTTATTCAATGTTGGAGATAGTTGGCAGAGGAAGAGTCAGAATTTAGTTTCCTGACGAAAGACTCAAAGGTATTGGTGGTGTACTGCACATACCAAGTCTGGATCGCAATCTTCTTTCTGTCAGTAAGTTGAATGATGTTGGTGTAGAAATTTCTTTCTCAAGTAAAGGATGTAAAATGGCTAGAGGCACAATGGTGTTGGCTAAGGGTGTTTGTACTAACACTCAGTATAAGTTGGATGCACATCTTGTTCAATGTAACAATGCCTCTGTAGAGTCATGTAAATCAGTCCCTGTAGAGAAAGATGAAGACACTTCTCTATCTACAAATGCTTTGGAGGTAAAACTCCTAGCTGAGAAGACTATGTTGTGGAATCATAGACTAGGTCACATAGGTGAGAAAGGTTTAAAAACCTTGAAGAATAAAAATCTTGTAGAAGGGCTAGATGATTGTAACCTTGAGTTCGATTTTTGCGAACATTGTATCTATGGAAAAAAACACCATGTTTCATTTTACTCGAGTCCTCATAAATCTTCTGGTATACTAGATTATGTTCATTCTGATGTGTTTGGTCTAGTTAATGTTCCTTCGTTATCAAAGTCTAGATATTATGTTTCTTTTATTGATGACTATTTGAGAAGGGAATTTTTATAATTTCTTAAAAGTAAATCAGAAGTGTTTAGTCAGTTTAAAGAATATAAATCTTTGGTAGAGAATCAGACTAGAAGGAAAATTAAATGTTTGCGGATAGACAATGGCGATGAGTTTTGTTCTGCAGATTTTGAAAGGTATTGTACAGATCATGGAATTAAAAGGCATAATACAACACCTTATACTCCACAACAGAATGGATTTGTTGAAAGTTTGAATAGGACATTAATGGAAAAGGAAAGGAGCATGTTGAGCAGTGCTAGTCTAGAGTAGAATTTTTGGGCTGAGGCTGTGGCTATAGCATGTTATCTAGTAAATCGTTCTCCTTGCTCTGCTCTTGTTGATAAGATTCCTTTGGAAGCATGGTCTGGTAAGAAGCCCTCTCTTAGGAATGTCTGTGTCTTTGGCTGTGAGGCATATGTTTATGTGCCAAATGAGAAAAGATCAAAGTTGGATAACAAGGTTGTCAAGTGTATTCTCATCGGCTATGGAGTTGGTGTGAAGGGATACAAGCTTTGGAACCTTGTTACTGAGAAGGTTTTGTACAGTAGAAGCATTATTTTTCATGAGTTGAAACCTTCAGTAAGTGATCAATAGCTTGAGACAGATTAGAGAGACAAGAAGAAGGATGCAGTTGAGATTCCCCAAACTCCAAAAAAAGAAGAACTGCATGGTGTACCTAAGACTGAGCAGAGTTCAAGTAGCTCTGAGAGTTTTGATGATGCATAACCACAACCTCAACAAGTAAGAAGGTCTACAAAAGAAAAATGGCAATCTGAGAGGTATGGTTTCTCATTGTTAAATTCGAACTGTGCCTATGCCTTAATTACTAGCACTGATGAGCCTAGGACTATAAAAGAAGCAATCAACATGACTAATTCAAATTCTTGGTTCGAAGCCATGAATGAAGAAATGGATTCAATGAAGAAGAATGAAACCTGGGATTTGGTACCACTGCCTAAAGGGAAAAATCTTGTTGGGTGTAAGTGGATATTCAAAAAGAAGATAGGTCTTGATGGCGGTGTTGAGAAGTATAAGGCACAACTGGTCGCAAAGGGTTTTTCTCAAATTGAGGGAATTGATTATGAAGAGATTTTTTCCCCTATAGGAAAGCTGACATCCATCGGATTTTTGTTGTCATTGCCAGTTGTGTATGACTTTGAAATTGAGTAGATGGATGTGAAGACAACATTTCTCCATAGTGAGCTGGAAGAAGAAATTTATATGTCCCAGCCTAAGCACTTTGTTGATAAAGGTAAACAAAATTTGGTCTGTAAGTTAAAAAAATCTATGTATGGTTTGAAGCAGTCTCCTAAAATGTGGTACCAGAAATTTGACACATTTGTGTTGTCTATGGGATTTGTGAGATCAAAATCTGATCATTGTGTTTATTATAAATCTGAAAATGATCATGTTCTTGTTATTACCCTGTACGTGGATGATATGTTATTCATAGGAAATAGAAAGTCTATGATTTCTAATCTTAAATCTTAGTTGTCTGCAAAGTTCAAAATGAAAGATTTTGGTGTAGCAAGGTATATTCTAGGAATGGAGATAACCAGGGATTGAACAAGTAGAAAGCTTTGGGTAAGTCAGAGTAAGTATGTGAACACCGTTCTAGAGAGATTTTGTATGAACTATTGCAAGCAGCTAGTTGTTCCATTCATGCAAGGAATGAAACTATATGTTGAAGACTATCCAAAATCTTCTACTGAGATGGAGGACATGACCAGTGTGCCCTATGCAAGTTTTGTTGGCAGTTTGATGTATGCAATGGTTTGTACAAGACCAGACATTGCCCAAGAAGTGGGAGTTCTAAGCCATTTTATGGCAAATCCGGGAAGATCACATTGGGATATTGTGAAGAGGGTGTTCATGTATTTGAAGGGGACTCCAGACTATGTTTTGTGTTACCATGGAAGTCTGGTTGCATCACAAAGAACACTCAGCATTCAGGGATATGTTGATTCTGATTGGGCAGGGGACATTGATAGTAAGAGATCCACCAGTGGATACACATTCATGCTAAATGGTGGAGCAGTCAGTTGGATGAGCAAGCAATAGGTTGTAGTTTCTTTATCCACAATAGAGGCAGAGTACATGGCAGCAACTCACGCCTGCAAGGAAGCAGTTTGGCTAAGGCTTTTGTGTTCAGACATTGGTTTCAATGCAGGGCAGATCACTATTTGTTGTGATAGTCAGAGTGCCATTTGTTTGGCAAAGAATCTGACTTTCCATGCTAGGACGAAGCACATTGATGTACAGTTTCACTTCATGAGGGACATGGTGGAAGATGGAAGAGTCTGTCTTGAAAAGCTTGACACTTTGAAGAATGTTGTAGATGCTTTGACAAATTCAGTGAGCACAGACAAGTTTAGATGGTGCACAAAATTGATGGGCCTTGGGGCCTATGACCGTCAGTGATTTTTTGAATTCAAGAGGAAGCTGGAAATCTTCGCCAAGTGGGAGCTTGTTGCGAAATCATGTCTCAATTTCCAGTTTTGGGCCTCTTCATACTTTGGACTTAGTGAAATATTATTTTTTCTACCCTTTACCACTTTACCGCAGTTGTCTGGCTTGGCCTTGGTGGTATTGTAGTGACTGTCTAGGCGGTTACGATATTACTGCATGCGGTGGCACAGTAAGGCCGCTTCTAACCTGCACTAGCAGTTATCCCCTTACCGTGCGCGGTGAGTTCTCTCACCGCGGTGGCATAGTAAGGCCACTAGCGGCCTGGCTCGGTGGTTACCACCATACCATAGGCGGTGGTCCCCCTCACTGCGATGTCCGCGATGTCTATGGTGAGACCGCCAGCAGTGGGCTCGGTGGTTACCGCCATACCACAGGTGGTGGTTCCTCTCACCATGGTGAGACCGCCAACGGTGGGCTCAACGGTGGTTCCTCTCACTGCGGTGTCTGTGGTGAGACCACCAGCAATCGGCCTGGCGGTTACCGCCCTACCACAGGTGGCCTAGTCTCCCCCGTGGTAGCGTGGTATAACCGCCAGTGGTTTGCCTGGTGGCTACTACCACACCACGGGTCGACTCGAACTGGGCAGCAGTAACACAGAGATGAAGGGTCTAGGTTGGATGAAGACTTGGGTGAGCTCGACTGAGCTCACCACCATACCGCGAGGTGAGTTAGTGAGCTTAGCGGTAGTGCGGTAAGATCTCGATTGAGCTTGAAGCTCAGTCAGCCGAGCTTGACCATTTTGAACAGAAAGTCAAAGCGACAAGCGAATAAAGTTTGAACACATAGCTTGAAGACAACCGTCTGATTGGCCAAAGACCGAAACAGTGAAAGGAATTTATTGCAGGCCGACTTCAACTGATGATAGGAACCCGATTTGGTGAATTTATTGCTTGGGTGGCTCGATGCAATCAGTGTAGATTGATTGCTTGCTTGAATGATCGATGCATGAACCTAGAGGCCGTGGGATTGGCTGGAAAGTGTAAATGTGATGTAAGACTTGTACAGTCAATCTTGAGGTTGACAAAAGTGTACATGTAAGCTGCAAGTCGATGCAAGTGAGTAGTGAGATTTCATTGTATACTTTGAGAGAAGTATTGTAACAGTGAGTAATAACTTGAGAGTTGTTGTGAGCTGATATGGGAGGAAAGACTGTATATTGTATGTAATGCTTTTACTGTAATATAATTGTCTTTTCTTGGTGTGGTGGGTTTTTTACCTAAAAAGTTTTTCCCACGTAAATACTTGTGTCAATATGTGAATTATTTTTTTGTTATCTCTTTTATGTTGTTTGTATTCATCTTAGTAGTTTTAGAAGCTATTATAACTCGTTTTTGCTCTTCTCCTCTATTGTATTAGTGTTAAGGGAATGTATTCCGCATTGTTGGATCATTAGATCCATCCCTATTTTCCCTTCATTTTTTAGGGTTTCGTCCTTATAAAATTAATTTGTTTTAGGTTCTTGTTTCAAAATTAGGGTTTCTAAGGTTTTTCTAACCTAGGGTTTATTTGAATCTTTCTATTAGATTTGAGTTTGCATCAATATTGTGGCATTTTGGGCTTATTGAATAACATATTTTTGCAATATATATGTTTATTCTAGTGTATCATAATCTCATCTTGTAGTTTTTCAAGCTAGTTCGATCAAAAACTTTATTTTTCAAACCCCAAGGCATGTTTTAGGGCCCTATCTATGAAATTGTGTCTTTATTTCAAAGGAAGGTTCCTATGTTATACACACTTGTGCCTCTGTCACATCCTAAGGAACCTCTATAGCATAAAGCTACACCTTTATTTTAGTAATCTATGCTTTTTTTTTAGTTTATAATTTTATAGTATTTTGAGCTTGTTTTGTCATCCAACTTGCATTTTTGGTCAATCAAAAAGTGGTGCAACTTGTAAATGCTTGTCAAAAATCATTTTAATCAAGATTACTAATTATTTTGTGTTGGTTATTATGTTCCAAGACTTGATTTCTCACTAATCTAGGCACTAAATCTAGCTTAGTTGGTTAACGAATCTTGTTTGTCATGTTTGAAGGGGTGTGTAGATGTATGCTCTCTTTAAATTGTGCCTAGAGTGATCTTCGAGATAAAAAAATCTCACATATTCTCATGTTTTATGTTCATGTTATTATCTAAGGCTTATTACCTTGTTTTTATGCTCTCCCCTTTCACTTTATATGATCTTCGGTGATCAAAAACGCCTAGTATAGTTTTTCCCTTTAGGAGGTTTGCTTGGGGATTTGATCACCTCAAAGAAAACCTCAACCGCATTTTCTAGTGGAGTATACAAAGTAGGGAGATCAAAATTTGTACCTCAAAGTGTGGCTACCATTGCTCGATCCAAGCTGCAATATCCTCGGTCCATCAAGACTTGTTTGGTGAGGATAGGAGAGACCCTCCTAATCTTGAGAACTATCAAATGAGCTCATTGTTCACAGATACACTAGAAACCTTATTTTTGATAGGAAATAATGCATCATACCCACAATCTTCATCCATTTCCTATATAACCCCATGAGAGAAAAATCATGCATGTAATTTGGTAGAGCTCCTAAAATTTTTGAAAAATTTGTGATGTGACTCGCCTTGTCATGATTCTGAGCTTTTGGGTAGGGTTTAGGGCTTTAGGTTGAAAACTCTCTTTTCAAAATTCATTGGTCATCACCACTAAATATTTTAATTCTCTATTGACTTGTCACACCAGTTACCAATCACTTAAGTTGTATCTCGAGGCATTGAAATCATTATCCACATCGGCCCCTTGGGTTAGGTCTGTCAATCACCATCTACAAGTTTATCTTTTTAATTTTTTCCATGGTCAGGCTAAATAATTTCATGCTTAAACACTTAGGTATAAATAATTTATCCTCGAGGGTTAAGTCTCATCGACCTAGTTGTGGCCCTTATTAATAAATAACAATTTTGGCATGTGCAAAAATGAAAATCCATGGTGGTCATTCAATTGTTGCGAGTGGATCACAACCGTTCCCCGTGTGCACGTTCCAATTTATTGCTTATTATTTTATTCATGTGGGTTGGCAGGCTTAAGCCACGTGTCTTGTGCTTAGGTGGGTCCAATGCCTTTATTGAAGATTGAAGGTGGTATCAAAGGAAATCAATGGTGGTCGATAGATCATGTGGCAACATCTCGACCATTCCCCATGCTCTCGTTCCAATTTATTCTTCATTAAAATAATCTTGCAGGATGGCAAGCGGTCACCACATGTCAATTCCAATGGTGGGCCCAATATTTCCAAGAAGAACTTTGAAGAGAATCGATGATCAATAGCTGGTGATGTGGGTCAATCTTGATTGTTCCTTGCTAGCCCATGGGGGTCCCTCCTTTACTGATAGGTTCTCAACGAGGTTGCAGGTGATTGCCACGTGGAGTAACCCAAAGGATGTGGAAGCATTTAAGAAAAGGGTGAATATTAATCAAATATTTTCACACGGGACATGAACAATAAAGGATGCACTGCTAAATGAAGGTATGGTGCACATATTTTGAGATCTCTTAATCTAGGTCATTGATGGTGTAGGAGGAATAAGGCCACGGGAAATTGGTCATGATTAAGATATGAGTAAGTGGGAGCGGTGAGATTTAATCTCATCCCTTCCCCATCTCCTCATCGATAAAAGGTGTGCATGGTTTAAGAACCACGGGGGTGAGGGGAAGAGGACATGTGGATTATGGTTGCAGTGGCAAAGGAATGGTGGGGCCCATGAAACATTAGCAAGTGGTTCCATGTGGCTTATTATCATTTAATGAATATTGTGGTTGTATACAGTCAGGTTTTTCAAATCAAGATGGTTAAATCTGGATTGTTCATCAATTAATGTGTCCATGTGATCAACAACTAGCATTCAAAACTCAATTTGAGGGCAAGTGATCCATTCTAGTTTGCATGAGCGAGCCTTAATAACAAAAAGGACATTGAGCTTCCAAGGTAGGAGATTGCATAGCTATTAAAACTTGTCTTGAAAGAGTAATTGAGCATTGTGAAGGATATTCTACACACTTGGAGAGCTCATGTTGCGGTTTCCAAGATTCTCAAACATCGAGGCTAGGGTTATTAACTTGTGAAAGAACTAGTAAGTAGATTATTGCCTCCTCATCAGAATTATTGATAAATTATGTTTTCCCCAAACCTCTAAGTCAATTAGGGTTTTTCCTTGATTCTACATTTTAAGGTTTGACATTCATAAAGAATAATTGGTTAGTACTACATTATCATAATTAGTGTCAAACCCTTATATAAGTTGTAAGTTTTGTTCCAAGAAGCTAGAAAGCCTACTTTGTATTACCTTTTGTGTCATGTCTCCCAAGGAATATTTGAAAGCATCCTCATCTAAAGGAGAGACTTTTGTACCCAAAATTCCTTTGAATATAGACCTTACTAACCAATTGCCACCCTCGACCAGTGAAAAACCTAAGGGTCAGTTGCTTCTCTGAGGTCCACAAGTAGATGAGGGTTTGATTGACAAGAACAATTCTATTAAGGATGCCAAATTACCTTATACTGAATGGGAATTGTTCTATGGATGGTTTAGAAATAGAAACATGGATATTCCAGTTGGAAACCCTTGGAATTGTGACCTAGGAAAGTTGATTGTACCAAATTTCTACATGGATGTTGACTTGCTCAAAGCAATAGCCAAAAATTATGACCCAGTCAAAAGGACTATAAGGACATATGATGGGAAGGAAATGGTTAAAATTACCAAAGAGGAATTTGCTCTAGTTTTTAGACTCACTAGGTGGAATGATGAAATGCCTAAGATTAATGAAAGAATACTTAAGGAGGAATATGATAAGAATAAGATTAGATTCAGAGTCCATGTATTACTAATGTATCTAGCGAAAATTGGGGGCTGGAGGATTATAATAGGGCAATATAATAAGGAGCCTTTTCCTATCAATTATTTTATTTCCTACTTCAAAAAACCTTTTACTCCATTTTCCAGATAATTGGTTATGATCCTATCATGGGAATTTCTATGGAATGGATGTATATGGTAGGCCATATTCAACACCCCCAATATTGTATTATATATGACTATCCAGGGTTTCTTGCAGAAATTATTCATGAGGGTTTTATAAGGTTAAAGAAAGGAGCAGATGTAGTAAGGTTTAGTTGGTATTCATTATTGATGCATATGTTTTTATTCAAAGGTGCACCCTACTTTGGGCAAAATATGATTTTGGAAAGGAAAGAGGGTAACTTGGATTTTCCCGTGCAATGTTTGGCTACTATCTTAGACAAGGATAATAGGGTGTATGACTATGTGACATTTCAGAATTTGTTTGCTTCAGAATTGAAGAGAGCATTGGTTGTGAATATACCTAGGATTCCCAAGGCCCTTCATGACTCCTTGAGACCCAAGGAAAGAAGGCTTGAGTTGGGGCTTGATCACAATTGGGGAGATGTTATCCCATACCACGCTTATATTGTTTTAAGAGTATATGGTTCCACTATTTCACCCCACCTGCTACCAAAATATGTACCAGAGAGAATTGGTTTCCTTGAGGTAATATGGCAATTAGGAAGTGTGGAAAATGAATGTCTATTGAATCAAGGAAAAGGAACATTTTTTTCCTTTGTATACATGCTTTTCTAATTTTGTGATAACAAAAGGATGTTGGAATAAGATACTTGATATACTTAAGGCCTATCGCATGCAAAGAGTAGTAGAGAGGATCAGATATGACCCTGAAGGCTTCATGGCCTAGTTGAAGGAAAGGAACAAGAGTTACAATTTTTTGCAAATCTTCCAATTCCCGAAAGATGTGATAAGAAATGTGTTTGATCCTTTAGAACAAGAACGAAGAAAGGAAAAATGGATTTCTTTCAATAAAATGTAGAGAAGGATAAAGAAGGAAAAACCTTATTTCATTATTCTTCTAGAGATTGATAATGTTATGCAAAAGGTGGAGCATGTGTCTCAAAATTTTGAAAAAATAGTGGGTCATCTTGAAGGTGAGGGAATAATTAAGGATAAGGGGAAAGCCCCCATTGATGAAGAACAGGGTGAGGGAGATATCCTTGCTATGAAAGAGAAAATTGCACCTCAACCCCTAATAAACCAAAAATAGTTATTTGTGAGGAAAAGGAGTAAGACAAAGAAAAATGATATTGTTCTTGCTCCCTCCCAACAAGAGGATGTAAGACCTTCGCCTATGCCACAAGTACCACCACCATCTCCTCCAAGGCCAATAGGGCCTAAAATTGTGGATATTGATGTTCCACCATCAAGTTCATCACCACCAAGGGATCCCCCATTGAAAAAGCAGAAGCTTGAAGTAACAAGCTTGGTGGATTATGTTGATGAAGAATTTGATGATGATATTTGGGTATCAAAATAGGAAATGCAAAAAGGAATACCCATTGCACCAGCAGTGGGGGAGGCATAAAAATTAAGTATGAGGTTAAGTAAAGTCAACCTCACTAGGCTAAATGGAAAAGATGATATGCAGGTGGAGGCATGCACAAATTTTTTGGATGATGATTATTTTGTAAAATATCAATCTTTTTTTGAGTTTGCATATAGGGCTAAGACAGATGAATATGTCAATAGCTTGACCATATAAAGAAGTCTTCATCCAGAATTGCCTGATGCTACCATTCAAGGAAAGGTTTTGAATGAAATGAAAGCCAAGTTCCAAAAGATGACTGCAAAGGAAGGTAGAGAATTGGTAAGAAATAGTGGTATTTTGTTACTTCCAAAGTGGGATTTGGCTTTTGCTATAGCCTTTGATACAATAAAGAGGTGTGATAGGCCTCTTTATGATTCAGAAGAAGAGGTTGTGATTGCATTGCAAGGGTATTCCTTTAGTGAACAATGGGATGCATTAGCTTTGGTCTCTAGCCCCAAGTATAAGAAAACTTGATATCATTGAGCCTGCACCTAATTACAAAGGAGTCCTAATAATAAAGAGAGTTTCAAACACATCATCTTTAGAGGCAACAAACATGTTAGTACATGTTGTAGAATTCACAAGGGTCACAGTAGAATCAGTAACTACAGAGAAGGAGAAGCTCGGGATAGACAACAATAATTTGTTAGTTCAATATGGAAAGGTTGAACAACACAATATGTAGTTGCAAACAAAGGTTGCATTATTAGAGGAGAAGTTGCAAAATTTGCAACCACAAAAGCATGAATAGGCTAGTGTTGATTCCCCTACCACTTTGCAAGAATTTGTACCCCCTGAATTTACCACATAAGTAAGTTCCTCATGGTAAATTGTATCATATAACATGGGAAGTGTACCCATTTCAATAATAGATCCTAGTACATCAGAAATGCTACAGGCTAAAGGAGATATTAGCAGGGAGGAGTTTCTTAGGAAGCTAAGTGAATATAAATGAAAATGTGATGATCATGATAAGGATATTTTTAATAGCAATATGAAGATTATCACTACAGTATTGGAGTATCTAAATAGAGGGGTAAATAATAGATTGAATAGAATTCATAATAACTATTCATCCATCATGGTTGCTATGAATAATTTTGACAATGACAGGGAAAGATCTATTCCACTTATGGAAACATGGATCCCTAGGATGAAGGAACTAAGATTGATGTCAATTGGAGCTAAGAAAGATGCTAACCCCCTTGAGAAGTTCAAGCCCATTCATGATCTTGTATGTAAAATTGAAGGGTACAGGGGAAACATTGAACCTTTGGAAATCAAAATAAGGGATCTGGTGAAGTCCTTTCATGAATCACATCATGGTCTCCTTCCATCCATTTTGAGCAATGATGGTAATATAAAAACCCTGCAAGAATGGAGGGATGAAACTAATAAAACCATTTTAGATCAGGCAGTTTCAATTTATCAAAAATATGTTATGGGAACACTAGAAAGAAATATGGATATGTTGGCTCATGCAGAGATTGTCTTGTTAGAATTTGACACAGAGGCCAACCAAATTGTTACCAAGTATGCACCTTATAGAGAAAGAGTTGATGAAGTCATGAATTTCAACTGGTCTACTGACGAGGAATTCAAGGCATGGATAGGTAGATACTTGGAGGGGGTGGTGGATTAGTATAAAGAGGTGGGGTGGTGATTTGAAATTTTGATTTTGAAGTTTGCAATCATGATGGATAACGAATAGGTGAAAATGCACTGCATAGCCTAGATTTAGTACAAATTAGGATTTTGCTAAAGTATAGAAAATAGAGTGCATTTTCTTCAAATTGAATTGATGACAGGACAACAAACATGGACATTCTCTTTGTCCTTTCCTTTCTATTTCTTTCATTGATTTTGTTC
Organism: Sequoiadendron giganteum; assembly: GCA_007115665.2. Lineage (NCBI taxonomy): Eukaryota > Viridiplantae > Streptophyta > Pinopsida > Cupressales > Cupressaceae > Sequoiadendron > Sequoiadendron giganteum. The sequence goes on along the minus strand of CM021103.1, from coordinate 674,110,271 downwards.
TTTCACTTGGTGTGTGTGGGCACAATTTTTGAGGAAACTGTTTGAAGATACCTTTTGGAAGGTGGGATCGGATCTCTAGCAACAAATGAATATTATTTGTTAGAGTAATTGGATATTTACTTTATTAATTAAACAATATTTGTTTAATTACGTAAAGTTCCCTTTTACCTCTTTTTCACTTAAGCTAACATTAGGTGCATAATAATTAATTACTTTATTAATTATTATTGTGCAAGCCTAGGGTTTTCCTTTTTAGGGTTTTCATCTATATATGGTTGAAAACTATCTTTTGTATGATTATTCATTTTACATTTTGGGTGAATACATTGCTCCACATTCTTGAGCATTTTCTTTGTTGCTTCTCTTTGCTTCTCCTTGTAACAGGTTATTTGCTTGCAGAGGTCACTGGGCTCCTATGAAGTTGTATCTTCTCAACTCCAACATGGTATCAGAGCTTCAGATCTACAGCTGCTTGTTCTTGTTTTGAGTTTTTTGCATCGGAAGCAAATTGAGGGTTCTAAGGTTTCTTCTTGTGGATTCAACATACTCAAAATTTTAGGTTCACTTTGGGCCCAAACAGACAATGCCATTGGATTCGTAGCGCCCAAAAACCCCTAAATCGATTGTCAAATCATCGATTTTGGTTACAGTCAACCAGGGATGCAAAAAAAAATTAGGGTTTGGCCGTACGGCCCCCGCAACAAAAAATCGCAAAAAATAAATATTAAAAAAAATAAAGGTTTTTTGGATTTTTTTTCGCAACCCGTTCAAAACTGTCGGCCGCCGCCCATCCGCCGCCAAGCGGCCACCAACCATTGGCGGTCCGCCTCTGCACCGTCCGTCGGCCCCACTCATACACCGGTGCTCCGCCCGTAGCACCGCCCCGAGCTCCATCGACACCGTCGTGCCTGGCTCCGCCAACTCCCCGTCGCATCCTACGCTCCCCGCCGGGCTCCGCCACCTCCTCGCCAAGCTCGCCGACTCCACTGAGCTCGCCGACTCCACCGAGCCTGTCGACGCTGACCTCCTGTTGGCCCAGTCCTAGCCTCGGGTGGTCACATGGGTGACCACGGGTCAACCGCCCCAACCCCCTGGTCCACCCAGGCGACTCCAGGGTGCTAAAGGGGGTCTAATCAGACATTTTATGCTCTCTCACAAAATCGGACATCACTCGGGCGTTTTAGCTCAATTTTTCGAACAGAAAGAGGCATTGGAAAGCTAGTTTTGGCACCAATCTGATGGTGCAGGTATTTTTTTAAAATTTTACCAGTCTGTATTTTTTTTTCCAGTCAAAGTGAGGTCTTCTTTCTTCACTTTCGGGGTCATAGAAGGTGCAAACGGACTCCGTTTTTCAAACTTGAATAGGCGTTGGAAAGCTCTCAACATGCTCTATTTAATGATGTGATTTATTTTATCATAATTTTCACCAGGTAAATGAGAATTTGTTTTGAAGAATTTTTTGCTTATGCATTGCTTCCTTCTTCTCCGTTTGTACTAGGGTTTGGGTTTATCTTTTATGGGGGGTGTTTTTTCTCTTGCTTTTTGTCATTTATCTCAGAAAACCAGAACACCAAAACTCTCAAAAATACAAACCCTTCTGCATCTTTTGTCTATTCTGAAAGATCACTTAATAATAAAAAACACAAGCAGGTGTAGGTGTAGGGTTTCATGGCAGACTCTTTAGTTGAGCTACTCACACCACATAACTATCACACTTAGAAGTCTCGCATGATGAGGCTACTCAGGTCACGAGGGTTATGGTCTTGTTTAGATGAGGTTCAGCCTCAGTTGTAGTTTCCTTTCGAGATTATGCAGCACAGGAACAAGATGGATGAGTCTATGGGTTTGCTATGCATGCATGTTTCAGACAGTCTTTTGTTTCACCTTGATGCTTTGCTCACTCCTCGAGCCATGTGGCTGAAGTTTGAGACACTTTTTGGGGCCATTAATGAATTTTGTGCATTATAGATTGAGGTAGAGCTGACTTCATTGTTACCTGATTCATTTCCCACTATTGAGGATTTTTTGAACAAGTTCAAAACTATCTGCACTATTTTACAAGGTTGTGGCAAGAACAAGACAGACACAGGGTGCATTTACTTGATTCTTTCAAAGCTTCGTGGTCCATTTCAGATAGTTGCTTCCTCCTTCTACTCCACCATGGATGGTCTGGGTGCCAGTTTTACCATGCCTACCTTTGATTTGTTTTATGAGCATTTGTCTCGGGAATAGTCTCACCTTTCTCAGATGGATATGCTCTCAGGATCAAAGAGAAAAGCATTGGTTGCTCAGTCACCGAAGAGGAAACAGAAGCAGAAATCGAGGCCCAAGAAAGATTTTGCAGGCAGTGAGCATTCCTCCAAACCTCCTCCTAAGTCTGATTCTAAACCACCATTTAATCCAAAACATGGGAAATCTTCGAACTCTGGTGAGTCTTCCTCCAAGACTAAGGAGAAATCAGGACACGCTTGCAGTTTCTGTGGCAAGCAAGGCCATCCAATTTCCAGGTGTTGGAAACGATTAGAGGCTTTAGAGGACACCATGCAGCAGCAACACATCTCCTCACCTCAGTCTTCTTCTTCTTCCACCACAGGGAAGGGTCATGCTCTCACTGCTAGAGCATCGACTAATGGGTCCACTTGGATTTTAGACTCTGGTGCTTCTCACCATATGACTCACACTCAGCAGTTGGTCACTTCTCTTGTCTCTTGTGGTACTTCACAGATTGCAGTGGGTGACTCTTCACAGCTTTTCGTCTTGGGTTTTGGTTCTGTCTCTTTGGATGGGGGCACTCTATAGGATGTTTTGGTTGTTCCTGATATCTCGACGAACCTCTTATCCATTTATTAGATTTGCCACACTGTCTCTGGTAAGACAGTTGAGTTCTCACCACATGATGTGGTTATTCGGGACCTCCATGACTCTGATTTGGTTGTGGCTACTGGGAGTGTTGATACTGCATCTCATCTTTACAGATTTGATGGATTTGAACCTTCTGAGGGTACAAGTTCATCTCTTATAGCACATGCAGATTCAGTGAGTAAGCTTTGGCATGAGTGTTTGGGCCATGTCAATTACAAATATCTTCAGCAGATGAGTACACAGGCACTAGTTCTTGGTCTTCCACAGATTTCCTGCACTGATGGTGTTTGTCATGGTTGTATGCTTGGCAAGCATCACAGGGATCCCTTTCCAAAGGGAAGTTCCACTCGTGCTTTGGTACCCTTGGAGTTGATTCATAGTGACCTCATGTCATTTCCCACTCCTTTTTCAGGGGCCAAGTATGTACTCACATTTATTGATGACTTCTCCAAACACACATGGGTGTACTTTCTTAAGTACAAATCTGATGTCTTTGATTCCTTTTGTGTCTTCAAGACATTTGTAGAGAAGCATTCTGGTCTTTCTATTCAATGGATACATATAGATAATGGGGGGGAGTATGTGAATCAGGCTTTCAGAGATTTTTGCACTGAGCATGGTTTGCAGCATCAGTTTTCTGTTCCCTACACCCCTCACAGAATGGTATCACTGAGAGAAAGAACAGGACTTTATGGGAGATGGCTAATTGTATGATTCAGTCCAGGTCCATGGATTCATCTTTTTGGGTTGAGGCATTCGAGTGTGCCAACTATATTTAGAATCGAATGCCTCACAAGGCGATTCGACATATGACCCCTGAGAAGGCTTGGTCTCATGACAAGCCTGATATTTCATCATTTCGAGTATTTGGTAGTGAGGCATGGGCTTTTATTCCTGATGCTCAAAGGAGAGCTATGGAGCGGAAGAGTCAACCCCTCATTTTTTTCAGCTAGTGTGAGGATGTTAAGGCATACAGGTTGTTTGATCCTAATTCTAGAGAGGTCTTGTTTCGACGGGATGTTCAGTTTGATGAGCGCCTTCCTCCAGTTGATACCCTATCTCCAGTGTCCACTTCACTACCTACTCCACCCACTACAGCTCTTCAGGATTATTTTGAGGATGATTCTATTCAGGATATTGATGATCCCCCATCTCCACCTCCACTTGCTCCACCTCAAAGGCCCAAATGGGCTTGCTTTACTATTGAGGCAGCAGGATCTATGGCCGGTGATCCTTCAGACACTCGCCGCACCCGTTCTCATACTACGGGTTCTAATCTTTTGAGTCATGCTCTTTCAGAGGATCCTCAGAGGTTTTCAGAGGCGATAGGTCACCCTGATGGGATCGTGCTATGGAGAAGGAGTATTCTTCTTTGATGAGGAATAGTACATGGGATCTCTGTCCTCTTCCTAAGTGCAGAAAGACGGTTCGGTGTCGATGGTTGTATTGCACCAAGTATGCTACTGATGGTTCTATTGATAAGTACAAAGCACGTCTTGTTGTGAAGGGTTTCTCACAGGTTGAGGGTATTGATTATTTTGAGACATTTTCCCCTGTCGCCAAGATGAATTCTATTCATTTTGTACTATCACTTGCAGCTTCTAGGGGATGGCTCATTTTTCAGATGGATGTGAAGTGTGCCTTCTTGCATGGTGACCTGCAGGAGGAGATCTATATGGAGCAGCCTCAGGGATTTGTACATGATGCTTCTTTGGTTTGTAGACTTCAGCGTTCATTATATGGTCTCAAACAGGCCCCTCAGGCTTGGTATGAGAAGATGGACTCTTTTTTGCTCTCCACTAGTTTCACTCGCTGTCATTCTAATCACATGGTCTATATTCAGCATCTTGAGGGTGAGATCTTGATTCTTGTGCTTTATGTTGATGATCTTCTCATCACAAGTAGCTCATCCTCTATGATTCAGCATTCCCAACTAGCTTTGATGGAGCAGTTTGAGATGACAGATCTCGGCCTTCTGCACTATTTTCTTGGTCTTCAGGTGATTTAGTCTTCAGAGGGGATCTCCATTTACCAGCAGAAGTATTCTCTTGATATGCTTCAGTGCTTTGTCATGCTTGATTGCAAGCCTGCCCCCACACCTTTTCAGTCAGGGGTTGTTTTGACTACTACTTGCCCCACTCCTTTAGTAGATTCTACACTTTACAGGCAGTTGGTTGGCAATTTGTTGTACCTGACTCACACTCATCCTGATCTTTCCTTTGCGGTTGGTCTTGTCTCTCGATTCTCCCATGATCCTCATGAGAGTCATTGGCAAGTTGCCAAGCATATTTTGAGGTATATTCAGGGCACCACTTCATATGGCATTCACTACACATCAGGGGATCCTCACATTGTTGGCTACACTGACTTAGATTGGGCTAGTGATGTCAATGATCGAAAGTCTACTTCTGGTTTTGTTTTCTATATTGGCTCTGGTCATATCACATGGTCATGCAAGAAGTAGACTGCTCATGCATTATCATCTATAGAGGCTGAGTACCGATCTGTTGTGCTCGCTAGTTAGGAGATTTTATGGCTTCGTCAGTTGATGACTGAGTTTGGTTTTCCTCCTGATAGTCCCACTATTCTTTGGTGTGACAATCAGAGTGCTATACACATTTCGTGCAACCCGATGGAGCATCAGCAGATGAAGCACATTGAACTTCATATGCATTTCATCAGACAGTTGATTTAGGATGGTTCTCTCATCTTGGAGTATATTCCCACTGTCGAGTAGGTTGCAGACATCTTCACAAAACCTTTTGCATCTTCGTGCTATCTTCAGTTGCGCTCTATGCTTGGGGTGAAGGAAGTTGTCCTTGGGGGGTCTTTATGAGGCCTTCCTTCCTTCATGTTTCTTTCAGCATGTTCTTCTATCTCTTTTTGGAGAGGATTTTTTCCCACTGGGTTTTCTCCTTTTCTCCGTATAATAGAGATTTCTTTGTACTTGGGTACCTGATTTGGCCTTGTTTTCAGAACCCATTGCTTTTGCTTTCTGTAGCTTCTTCTAGGTTTTAGCTTCCCCATAAGTCTAGCTTAAGGGGGGGTGTTAGAGTAATTGGACATTTACTTTATTAATTAAACAATATTTGTTTAATTACGTAAAGTTCCCTTTTACCTCTTTTTCACTTAAGCTAACATTAGGTGCATAGTAATTAATTACTTTATTAATTATTATTGTGCAAGCCTAAGGTTTTCCTTTTTAGGGTTTTCATCTATATATGGTTGAAAACTATCTTTTGTATGATTATTCATTTTACATTTTGGGTGAATACATTGCTCCACATTCTTGAACATTTTCTTTGTTGCTTCTCTTTGCTTCTCCTTGTAACAGGTTATTTGCTTGCAGACGTCACTAGGCTCCTATGAAGTTGTATCTTCTCAACTCCAACATTATTCTTTTCAACATGTGCCTTTTGGAAGGCGTAGTATTCTACACCGACTAAAAGGATGCTTTTGTTTTAATGATGAATATTCGATTAGTTTGTTGTAACTTCCCAAAGGGGAATATTTGTTATAGCCATCAAATTAAGATGTGACATGTGTACTTCTCGACCTGAGGTTTGTTTGCTTCTTTGTTCTTATAAAAGGGAAGTATGGGCCATTTTTACATGTCTCTTATTGAATTCTAGATCCGAATTATGCAAATTAAGAATTAAAATAAAATATATATGAAGTCTATATCTTAATTTTAGAGTCTAGCACGTAAATTTTGTTAATTGTATGGTTTTTGAGCATATCTGAACAATAATGAATATCTCATGAGTCTATTGTCTCTCCATTTTTATGTTGTATCTAAATTATTAATGAAAAACTTTGATCAAGGATCATTTCATTAATCTTCATTGTCATTGTACTTTGATGTATGTTTTAATTTAGGCTCTGGTTCAATGGATCAGTTAAAATTCTTTGATTAAATCATGAATTCGTATACATGTTTAGTGGGTTTGATAAGTAATCATAGAATCAGAATATTGATATGTGAGTTGCAAGATAGTCTCATGTAGATCATGGATGTTTAGAATTAAAATCACCTTATAGTTTGATTTTTTGTGTTCTGACTGCTTGCCCAAGGATATGGCACTTATCGTGGGTATTATTTGTATTTCCCATGGTTCTAGTTGCTCAACTTGAGAAAAATATTCATAAATAATCTTTAAATAATTTTATCTTTGTTAAGGTTGGTATTGTATGGATTCTCTTCTTTAGAGGTATTATCCTTCAAAGGAGTTACCATTTTCTTTAAAGATTTCATTGATTTAGCATTTGACTGAGAATGTATCTATTAATTGTGCATTGTGTGGTATAGTTGTGTAGCAAGATTATATAATGCACATTGTGGGATTACCCTCTTTGGTCTTACAGGGCCTAAAGTGTAGGAGGGAAGTAATTTAGCTTTCTCTCATTCGTTGGCCAATCGTCTCCTGAGTATTCAATAATTGAAGTTGGAATATTCATAGATACTTAGTGGGATCTGCTTGGTTCTCCAAAAATAACCAACACAAGTAACCATAATGCATAGATAAAATAGACAAGCCACTAGATAACACAACATATACCCTAGGAAAACCATCAAGAGGGAAAAACCTAGCTTCCAAAAGCATACATACTCCATCTATTATTCAAGAATAAAATAATATACATGTACTTACAAGAGATTATGAATACTTTTGAAGCGTCAAGCCTCTCCAATGCATCCTCCATGTGTCAACGCATGAATCCACACATATCATGCCATGCTTCACATATGCACTCCTTAGAAAGACTCAATAATGACAACCCACTCACTCAACCAACCTTAACCACTAAACATGTGCTTGATTTTATAGATACGAGCTCATAGAAATACAACCAAGTGGTAAGATATACCATGTACCACAAAACCATGTGAATACAAAACCACTAGCCTTTTATTTAATATTAGGTACTAAGTTTTCACTTTATTAAATATTCTCCAATATTAAATTATTATCCCATGTCTCTCACACATTAAATAATAATCCAATGTTACAATGCAACATAAAGTGGTTCCCAAATAATTACCTAGTGTGATTAACCACACCTCCTAGGTGCATCACAACTAAATAGTTATTTAATTACATTTATAATATTTTATGCAATGGTGTACAACACCATATACCAACAGTTTTTTAGAAGCATTTAAGACAATTGAATTGTTTATTAGTGTGGTGTAGGGTACAATATCATGCCCGAAGTTACTCACCATCTATCTCCCTAAGTAGAGATAGAAACTCTTTGGGTAAGGTCTTAGGACCTCCAAGGAAAGGGAAAAGGTGATCCCTTGTTCCACTAGATCCTTAGCTACTAACTCTTGAAAAATAAGTATTTCACACTACTCTTAATATATTATCTTTGACTAGTGGGCCCACATTAAGTATACACACCTACTTGACTAATTATAGGATTGTAATTATGTGCTTGGTGTTTCTTCATGTGTAAACCTGGTGAAATCCATTTATCCTTATTGCCTTGAAATTCAAGTTAGCTAATATGTCTTTATACTTATCAAACTCTTGCCAAAAATCCATCCAAACACCCCAAACTATCATTCACCGCTTTTCTTTCATCTTCAAGCACATATGCTTCATTTTGAGGCACTTGTGCATATTTTTTCATTAAATTTCACCCATGTTCCATCTTGAGGTGCCTCTAACTCATGGAGTGATGTGTTTGTTTTATCCTGAGTCACCTATATTGCATAAAGTTACACCTATGCAATTTTGACTTTATTTGACCACTTAGGAGCCCAAATTTGAGATTTTGACCTTTACAAACCTACATAAAACCTAGGAGACCCATATTAAACCATAATTTCACTAAAATAAAACCATTTCCATCCTATTCAACCAAAACTCCCATCATTATCATCCTCCTTAGACTATAGACCAATTAGAAAACATACAATCTTTGTCATCATTTCATCGTCATTCTATTTCATCATTTCTCTATATCATCTTCCCATCCATTTTATTTCATCATTTGACTTATCTCATCTTCAAATTCTAATCTATATTATATCCAAATAAAAATCAATTTTGTTAAGAGTCCAATCTAAAGTATCATCCCTGTTTATCCACTAGCTTGTATATTGCTTGATAACTTTCCTATCTTAAATAGTGTATTGAGCTAGCCCTTATCATTTTGGTTACCCTAGCTTGGTAACTTGGCTACCCCAAGTTCATTTCCAAACTCCTCATTCAATCTTTCATAGGCACTTTTTAACCCTAAGTAAGAAAATTGTCCCCATCTATCAATGATCTAGATTTTTTTGATATAACTTTGGTCTTGTATCTATTATCACCTCTTGGTTTTCCATAGCATTTTGAAGTTATATCCTTTTATCACCTCTTAGTTTTCCATAGTATTTCCAAGTAGTATCCTTTTATCACCTCTTGGTTTTTCATAGTGTGGCCAAGTTGAATCCAACACCATCCCTTTCAATCCAACTATTCTAATCCATCACTTCATACTAAGTTCTACCCTTCATCTCCTTATCCCATCATCATTACTTAGTTTTATCCAATCTCGTATTTCTAGGTCTAATTCTTGTATACCTATCACAAGGTCACAAGCTTGAAAACAAATCATTACCTCACAAGAATTCCCAACTTCATCATCCAATGATATATTATTTGAGGAAGTGGCCCATCAATTACCCTTCAAGAACACATTACCATTTTCATCCCATACCATACGCGAGGAAGATCAAGATTCAGATGACCTAAAATCACCCACATTAGAGGACTTTGCACAAGACACCCAAGCAATAGACTTAATACATTGTTACATCATGAAGTGTCCCAATCAATACATCTTTATGCTATCTAAGAAAGGTTAAAAATTACCCGATGACTTTGACATCTCCCAAATCATGCAATAAGATCCTTTTTCAGCCCCACCTTCTAATCAACATGATATCACATATTTCCCATCTTCTTCTAAATCCTCTTACTTCCTCAAAAACCACCAATCCCACATCCATAACACACTTACAAATCAAAATCCCATCAAGCACCAAAACCATTTCAAATCAAATCCCACAACCTCAAAATTACATCCCTTCTCCCTACATTTTAACATCCATCCCATTTCACACAACACATATCCTCCACACTTCAAATCAAATTTCATCTGTGCATCAAGAATTTCAAACATCTTACACACAACCTCCCATTTACAATTACCAACCACCACCACTCAATCTTACAAGTTCTTTGGAACGAGAAATTCAACAAATTAAAGACACCCTCAAGGGACTTCAATTGGGACATCAAAAGAAAAGTTACACCTTCCAAGAGCTATGTCCTTGTCTTTTCAACAAATCCATCACCATAATCCCCTTTCCACAAAACTTTGAGATGCCTAAATTTGATAATTATAAAGGAAAGGGGGATCCTTAGGAACACCTTAAAGAATTTTATATAGCATGCTAAGAGGTCTCTTGTATTGATGCATACCTTTTGAGAATATTCCCTATAAGGTTAGGTGGATAATCCTTCAATTGGTTCACACACCTACCTCATGGAACCATCACCGCCTTTTCTGAGCTAGCCACAAGATTTGTCACACACTTTTTCTACAGCAATAAACATGACATCACCATGATAGACCTATGTAACACAAAACAAAAGAGTGGTGAAATATTTGCCTCTTTCTTAAAAATATGGAGACATCTTGCTAGTCGCTTTGCATGGCCCATTCTTGAAAAAATACTTGTCACCATATTTGTCCAAAACTTGAATTTAGAAATAGAATTTTTATTTACAAATGTGACGTGCCCACTCCTTTGATGAAATCATTGAAAAATGAGTTTTCATAGAGAAATCACTTATAGCCAAAGGACTAGTTAAGATCTATAAGAAGAGTAAATACAATAATCAGTCTAGTGACAAATCTCATTTTTGGAACAAGAACGATAATGTAGTAAATGATGGTATGACTAGTTCCCAACATGTCCAAGACATCTAAATACCTCCACCACCCTCATCTCAAAATAATCAAGGTATCCAACACAATGTGATCATCTCTAAAGGACAACCTAAACGATTTACTAGATGTGAATATACTCCATTAGGTGAGCCTACTGAGGTAGCCTTCCACAAGCTACTCTTAGAAAACTTAATCCAACTTCCAGCTATTAAAATTTTGGGTGAGAATGTACCGAATCCCTCTTGGTTTAAAGAGCATGAATTTTTTGAATATCATCGAGTACATGGACATAAAACATCCAATTGCATGATACTCAAAAACTCATTCCAAGATCTTATTGATCAAGGAGAAAATAGCATTGAAGGCCAAAAGTCACCTAACGAACAACTGGGTATATATAAGCAACCTTTTCCTTAGAATAATGATGGTAAATTTTCCACATATTATAATGTAAATCCATATACCTATAACAATAATATCTCATATGATTCTATTATTGATTGCATTGAACAAATTCCTTCCCAAGTAACCACTGTAACTATCAAAATATCTAATTGTGTCATCACTACTCAACATGGTCGAGTGACCATCCAAGGCCTCATCCCCCTCCCTATATGCAAACAAATATAACCTCATTGACTAATTAGGAAAAATCCAACACAAATATCCATCCTTGAGCTAATTCAAACAACTTTTATGCATAAAGAAATCCTTGAGAAATCCCTTCAAGAATCCCATGTCCCTAGTGACATTAATCTTGATCGATTTCAAGTCATTATAGGTCACTTATATTCTTTGTAATCTCTCATGTTTACTACTAAATATTTTCCTTCCATTGATCCATCTCACAAAAAACTTATTTATCTTGAAGCTCATATCCATAAAACCACAATCAAGCATGTCCTAGTAGATGGTGGATCAACGGTTAATCTATGTAGCTTGAATTTAATAAAAAAAATGAGATATTTTGTATGATGTTTTTTATCCTAAAAAGGAGATTACCATAAAATCCTATGATGAGGTCAAGCATGAATCTAAAGGTTCCATTAACTTACACATATAGGTCAGGCCAACTATTATAGATACTACATGCCAAATTTTAGACATTGATCTCCCATATAATATACTTCTTGGTTGTCTATGGATCCATGTCATACAAGCCATACCATCCACATATCACCATTGCATCAATTTTATGCACAATGGAACTAAATTGAATGTCCTTGTTGATCAAAATCCATTTCAATATTGTAAATTCTTGGAAAGCAGTCATGGTCCTTTGCAACATTGTCCTACCAAGTTTGTAGCATCTTCTTCCTCACACATTGATCCTTCCACATTATCCACTTCCTCAATTTCACACACTACCCCAAAGATCAAGGCTAAATTCAAAGACATTGGATGTGGAGAGTATGAGTTACATGCTTTCCCTATTGGACAACTCTCATGATCTCCTTATTGGTGAACGGATTTGTATTTTAAATAATAAACACAAAATGACTCTATAATGACCCAAGAAGGACTAATCGATCAACCACAGTTGGAGAGATCACAATTTCATTGGTTATCTTCCTTTGAATTTTAATTGAGGTACAGCTCCCTCTTCTGATATAATTTTAATTTTTTGAAAATATATGAAAGCGGGGTATGCTTTTGACCAAAAATAAAGAAAGAGAAACTAACATCTACTCATAGCCATGAAATAGATGGTAAGAAAAATGCTCTTAAAACTAAAGAAGCTAACTTCAATGCTGAAAATGGACTGGAAAATAATTAGTATCATAGCTCACGAACTAGACTATTAGGGCTTGTTGACTTGACTCAATACAATCTTAACATTTGTTGTAAATAACTAAATCAAACACCACTGAATAACACATCCTCACAGGGAAGGAATATACATATGTTCATCTAATCTCATAGACTTATTCATAAACATTAGTATCTAACTCATAATTTACTGCACACAAACAATAAACACTCATAGCAATATATTAAAATTACAAAATTTGATCCTTCTATTATGATCGATTCTCACTCGTGCATCACAATGCAAGGGGGGTCAAAAGGTTGAACCCTTGCAATATCAAAATAAAACATATTTATAGTTTTTAAAACATAACTCTCATCAGAGTATTTGAAATAACTGAAAATAACTAATTCTTCAAATAATTAGGTTAATCAAGTTTAAACATTTCTAAAAGACAAAACCAGAAAAACTAACAGATCTTTATTGTTGAGACAATTGAGGATGCAAAGCAGTGGAAGTCTCTCCTTCAGGTAGTATTTGTTGAGTAGATTCCACACATACTTGGTAATCTTCAGAGCCATCACAACAGTGGGAATCTTTGTTTGTTGTGGGATGGTTACATTCCTCATTATCAATTGCTAAGTGGCCTTAGCAATTCAATTGGCTCATCTTGTATGGGTTGAGTGCAGGAGAATCTTCATGCCATGACAACACCGAATCAATTCTGGCCAACTTCTTTAATGCCTCCTTATCAAATACTTGATCTCCTGAATAAGTGTCAATTGTTTTGAAGAAAGCATATTTTAATTCCTTGAGCATAGCAGGTCCCTAGTTGTCACCTTTCATTATTGGACATCTAAAATCAGAAAAAATCTTAGTGAAATTATTACTCATGTGACCACATTCCTTCAACATTTGTGTTTGCTCTGAGAAATTCGATCTTATAACTTTGAGTTTTCCACATGACAATTTGAGTATTTTCTTTGGATGAAAGAATGTTTTCAGAAGTGACCTTCTCCATACCCATTGCAATCATATCAGTTAACTCATGTTCAATCTACAACCAATGTGTTTCATCTTTCTTATAGTTAACCAATTCAATTTTGATTGAATTTCTTAACACCACAAATTCATCATATACCTTTCTCAATCTCTCAATCAAAGGAGGTCCTTTGATTTTAATTTTTGGTATCTAAATTTGGACAACTTTGCCATAGTAACTATCCCTTTGCATTCTGCTCATCATGGCCTTCCCAGCAACAAAATTGGGATTGAAAGAAAGAATTTCTTGGCTCAGAGGTTGAGGAGAGGGACCTGTTAGATCTCTAAGACAATTTGATAAAATTTCGACAAACTTCTTCAATTCCTCCTTGTCTTGTTTATATTTTTTTCTCTCCACCAACCTTTTGGTTGTGACCTAAAAATTATGGATGTCTCCATCCTTGATAAGTGAACCTAATTCCACTTTGGGCACATTGTAGTTCATTGTAACCTTAACTAGGATCCTTTTGCACCAAAGGTTGAGCAACCTCCCTAATCAAATGTCCATAGGCTTCATCCTCCATTAGCCTAGATGTGATCTTCAATTTCTTTTCTTTTGGAGTTCTCTAAAAAAGTTATCCTACCACATCCTCCTCTAGTAAAATGATAGGAATTGTTTTCCTTTGCCTGGAAAGGGAATTTTCTAACCAGGATGGTGTAGGTGAAGGAGCATCTAGACTTTGAGAGGTTCCAGGCATTGAGAAATGTAGAGCTCTATTGAGAAGGGGAGTTCTCATTGCATTATATGTACTTGGAGGAGGAGAAATTGGAGCCTTTCCTTTCTATATATGTCCTAGCTTGCCTTGAGATTGATCAGGTTGTTGGATATGGGTTTCCACAACTTCCCTATCAGCCTCATGTCTTTGATTACCTTCCTCTAACTGTTTCATAGTATCATCATCCAATTGTTCTTTAGTTATGATATTGGGAAGAGGGCCTCCACCACATGTTTGCTTAGGACCCTTGTCCTTTTTGGGAGGATCATCCCCATTTCCACTATTGTTTGGAAGGGAGGTGGTTGTATTGGTGTTGTTGGTGTAGAAGGATTTGTGCTTGCATGACTAGAACATGCTTATTCCCAATCTCCTCTTTTCTCTTTTGATGGGGCTTTAGTAGTTTCCCCTTTCTTCTTGGCTAACCATAGATGTGTCCTTTTCAAGACTGTTGAAGTTATGGCATGGATATCTTCAATCTCTTCACTATATCAGTCAACAAGTGGAAAGGGTTGTTTGAAATAGGTTGGATCAATCAAATCAGAGTCATCATCCTACACCCCGCTTATATTCCAACCCAACTTAAAGTTGAATATTTATGCAAAAGAGAGCCTCATCCAATCTCTTTTTCTCACCTCATTATCATCTACGCAATTTTCCCAAAAATCCTCAAGGTGAGGCATATGATAATAACTAGGACCAAGGTAAAGATGGTTCCTTACAAATTTCTTTCTATCAAAAGGGAACCTTCTCTAAATAGGTACCAAAGGAGAACTTTGCAATATCTCTTTTAATATTAAGGGTATTAGACTGAGACATGTATTCGTAATACCCCAAACCAATTGGAAATGGGATCCTGACTTTCTTCCTATCTGCACATCTTTTTTTCACCTTTGCAACTTGGCGATAGACTTCTATTAGGATGAATTTATCTATCACATATTTGGGTAGCTTAAGAGGGAAATCATCGAATCCACCAACCCTCATATAAATAAATGTCTAAAACTAGATGAAAAGGTTATCAAATTTGGTAACTAATTAGAAAGTTTCTTCTTTGAGTGTCGACTATATATTTGTCCTTCTTGATTTTTGGAATTACGCTTTTCAAAAAGAATGATTATGTCTCAAATGACACCTTAATTTTGCATGATTGAGCATTTATTTTGCCCACTTTAGTACTGGCATCATTTACTATTTGACACATATGCCACTTAGTGTCAATATCAGATAGTTTTTATACATTCAACAAATTTGGATATTTGAATATTTTGAGAACATAGTCGGGAGCCGATGAAGTTAGAAAACTTTGGTCAAACCCGACAAGATCACCCTTCCTTTATTCACATACCTTTTCTTAGTAGGCTTCACCTTGGATGATGTCCTCAACACTTTTTCAGAATAGGAAATGGTTAGAAAAGGAAAATCGGTCCCCACAAACTCTCAAAACTATGGAAACCCCACCTTACTTCAAAAATAACCCTTTGAAAAGAAACTTCTTCACAAGACAAATGAGTTATAAAACTTAGACGGTATCTGAAAAGGTATCGAAAATTGGTTAAAAGGTCAACACCAAAAATAAGATAATTCAAAATGAAATCCAAGTCGATGAAAAGACTATAAGTTATGAATACGAAGTCGTGAATAGACAAGGTTGAGAAAACTGACCAAAGACCAACAAAGGAAGGAACACGCAAGATAGAAAAGTTTCAGAACAAAAAGGACAACCGAAAAATTTCAATACTTATGTTGAACTCAAGTTTTGAGAAATACTCCTAAACTTATGGTCAATCTAAGCCATTGGTACCATCATCTCAAGCTACAATATGAAGTGCATCCACCCCCTTCTAACATTGGGGAACAATGGAAAAAGAAATCATTGAAACAGATATGTCATCTTGGTTATACAAAGATGATGAAGATAGAGAAAAAAAAGTCTAAACTTGATCCATTTACCAATATTTATCCTAAAGGTCATCGTATATGCAAAAGCATGGGATACAAAGGAAAAGGTCTTGGAAAAGAAGAATATTGAATATCATGACCATTGTAGTTGATAAACAATGCTAAGCATCAAGGGATAGGGTATGAACCACCTAATATTGTGCCTACTAAGCCTAATTGCAATCCCACTAAAGTAGTACAAGAATCCTTTGATATTAACAACACTAATAAGAATATGTGATGAGATAAAGATTTGATCCTCTTTTAACACTTGCTTTCTTTCCCTTGTCCATTCTACCCACCTTTAGTTACCATTTCTATCATCATTTACTTATAAGAAATGAAACTATTTAATTTATTATAAATGAATAGAATATACTCTAGTTGTTGATTTATAGTAAGGTATGGAGACTCAAAATGACAAGATAGATGGATGATGTTTGGTGGAATAGCTAAAAAATTAGAATAGAAAAAGCGTTGAGACAAAGAAAACACTGAAATATCTGTGTTGAAATAGCACAAACACTAAATTATCAAAAGCATTGAAATAGTGAAGGCGTCGAAAGATCGAAAGTGCTAAAATATTGAATCTGATAAATCAAAAAAAGTGTTGAAACATCAAAGGTGTTAAGACATATTGTAAATGTGTTAATCTAAGAGGTTTTCTTGGTTCATATTTTTGGAAATATTTTCAAACAATCAACAAGTACAATGGTTTATTTTGACTTTTGAGGGTGTAAAGGATGACAAGCAATTACTACTTTCTCACAAAAAACCAAGCACTTTTGCACAACCCTATAATTATTTAAGTGGGGTTGACTTTTTATGGGCTCATTATTCTACCATTTACCAAGAGTGTGAGTAATTATGGAATGCATGGTCATATACCACCTATGCACCCCTTACCTAGTGAAATCTACCCCTACTAAGAAGTACGTGGTAACTTCTCGAACCTAACCGATGTCCAATGCACCATAAAAAGGTGGTAGAAAGGTCTTATATAGCATGTACAATCTCTCTAGAGTGTCCTTGAAATATCACAAGGGTTCGTAAGACTTGGATCCATGAAAAATAGTCCTTCTACAAGCATGTGAAAACTTAATGTCATTTCACCTTGTGTCCTAATGAAATAAGGGTCCCATGGTTGTCCCAAACACGATAATGACTATATTGAAGTATTAAATTTTATTCTCCCCTTTTATATAACTCACCAAATTCATGTGGCTGAGATTGTCCCACGAGGTGATGAAATCCCTAAGAAGACCTAAAGGAAAATGAATGCTAGGTGTTTTTTATCACCCAAAATCACACAATGTGCAAAAGAAGAGCATACACATAAAACTAGCACCCTTAGGTTTTAATCTTAACACAAAGAGGAAAGTGTGAAAGTTTGGGTCCCCAACATCACACTAAACAATGGCAGAGAATACATTCCACAAGTTCCTAAGACATGACACACAAGTTCATTAACCTTTTACTCTACTTTAGGGAAACTAAACTATTAAAAAATCAAGAATCTTGGAAAAATGAATTTTGCATCAAATGAGTTAGTAATTTAATAATCAAGACTAACAGATGTAAATAGTTGTACCACTACAAGTTCACTAACCTTTTAATCTACTTTAGGTAAACTAAACCATTAGAAAATCAAGAAGCTTGGACAAACGAATTTTGCATCAAATGAGTTAGTAATTTAATAATCAATACTACAGATGCAAATAGTTATTCTACTAGGTTAGAACATTGACCAAAATAGAAAGCTCAAAAATCAAGACAAATAGCAAATACACAAAAACAATAAATTCTTTGAAACAACACGGATGCTAAAAAGTGAAAGCGCTAAAATAACCACTAAAGTGCTAAAACAAAAATAGACTAAATAGGTATACCTAAAAGCATGGAATCATTGAATGATAAGGCGGAAACACTAATTTAAAACCTACATTGAACAACAAACAAACATTAGTAATTTCTTAACAAAATAGACAAATATTTGTGGACAAAATAGTGAAAATGATGAAAAACGATAAACGAAAAATCAAAAATCAACAGAAAATAGAAAAATAAAAAGATAAAAATGAGAAATGGTAGAAAACAAATAGGAAATTTTTCTTTGCAAAAGGTCTAAAATAGTCACGGAAGCGCTAATTATGGCAAGTGTTGGTTCATGATGTGCAAGCACTAAATTGTGTTGGGAAAAATACTTGGGAGAAAACATGTGTTACCCTACAAAACATAACATTAAAAAAAGAAAGATAAATACATTACACAAAGCACAAAAAAAGATTAGAAAACAAGCAAACAACAAAAAAAGTTGAAATAGCACAAACACTATTTACCTTACTAAATTGTGTGGGGAAAAATACTTGCAAGAAAACATTTGTTATCCTACAAAACATAACATTAAAAACAATAAAAAAGACAAATACCCTACACAATGGACAACAAAACATTAGAAAACATGCAAACAACAAAAAAAAGAAAAAAGTTGAAATAACACAAAAGAGTTTATTCATCCATAGAGACGCTAAACACAAGTCAGAAGCACTAAACCAAAAACATAGATGTGTGAATTCACAAGAATCTCGTATGGATATTAGTAAACAAGACTTCAATCCCCACCAAGCGTGCCAAGCAAGACAAGGAATCAAAGGCAATATGATAAATCTTACTTAATTTACCTTGCTCCTCCAATTAAGCAAAAATGGGGTGCACCCTCAAGCTCTAATTGATTTACTCACTTAGATGGTCATCAACTATAGTATGGAGATGTGGATTATGTTAGATTTATCATGCATTAGCTAATAATTAATTAATCTTTAATTGATTATTATTCTAATTTATTCTTTGCACTTAAGCTAAACTTAGGAGTGTTTTTATGTTTTATTAATTAAGTTAAAATTAGCTTATTATGTCTCATTTCATGTAATGTTGACACTTGTCATGATTTGATCCCTTTCTCATTTAGGGTTTTTCTCTTATAAGCACTCAACCCTCATTGTAATTATATCTCGGATATTATCTGGAGCTTTCATATCTTCTTGAAAGTCTCTTTTGTAGCTTTTTTTTGTTGAAGAATATTGCACATATTGTTTGCAAATCTCTCGTGTGGAAGGTGTAAATTTTTGTTGTTTGATTTGGTGGCTCATGGTTTTGTGCTTGTTTCACAATTCTAACATGGTATCAGAGCGTGGATTCAGTGAACCCCTTCTCAATTTATGAGATTTTCTTTCTTCAACAGGGGTTGCAGGCTTCAAATCCGAATCCTTTATTTTTTTGCAAATTTTGGAGTGTTGGCATATGGCTTCTGGTGTTGTCATTGATGGCAACCTACGTCATTGATTTGGTTCACACTTCATTATTTGTCCATACTAGGAGACAGAGTGAAGAACATGGTATCTAACTGAAGTTGAGTCTGTCAATCCATTTGCATTACCAGTTTATCAGTTTGAGTTGTGGATCTTAGGGAAGGTTGTTGGGTATCCGGAATATCTTATTCTCAATTTTTGTGCCATCGCATCAATTGGTGTACAAGTTAGGAGATCTAGTTGATTGATTTTTTGTTTAACAGTGCTAGAAGGTCGACTAAGTGAATGTGGTGTGTTGCGGATGTTCGAGGTGAAATTGCTTGAAGTATTTTTAGGTTTGAGGATTTTGTTTTGGGTCCTCACTATGTTGTGGCCAACTTTGGATGGTGTGCATTGAAAATAATTTTTGGATTGAGCCGACGGTTGGAAAATATTTTATTGAAGCCGACATATGGCTGATTAAATCTTTCGTTGTGGATATATATAAGCGATCATTTATATCATTTTGGAATGTGAATTAATTGTGTGAAGTATGATGCGAAATTTAGAAGGACAGTAGAGCGATTATGCATAGTTTCACTTGCGCATAAAAGGATTTGTGATGCGAATGAAAGCAGACAATGTAGAAGAGCAGAATCAACCAAGCAGGACAAGAATGCGACTGATGAGTTTAACTGGAATTCTAACCTGGCATTAGCAAATGTTCTTTCTTAGTTCAAATCTTCTAGATGTAATCCAAAAAATTTGTAAGACAGTGAGTCTTCTTTTTGTATCTGAGAAGTGAGCTCTAAGAAGTGCACCTGAATGTATGTGCATTCCCTATTTGTAACACTTATATTTGAGTACTCAAATTGTGGATTGACCTCCACCGTGGTTTTTCCCCTAACAAGGTTTCCACATAAAAAGCCTTGTGTTATGATGTTGTGGATGATTTCTTTATGTGCTTGCATCTTTCTTGTGGTTCAATGTTGTAAGTGGTTTAAAGATCAGATTAATAAAGTTAAATTTTGCAAAACACTAATTCACCCCCTCCCCTCTCAATGTTCTCTGATTCCAACAATCAGAAATCATGGACTCTGAGTCTCAGAACAAGGAAGAAGAAGTAATTTTACACCTGAAGAAGCAGTATAGATTATCACTCACCAAGCTAAAAAGGCACATGAATCAGCTAAGGTAATGCATAAACACAACAAACAACATCTACAACTATTGTCTTTGATGGCCTCATGCAATCGACAAGTACAAAGAAAAGTTGGAACAAATTGAAACAAAGTTGAACATTATTGGAAAAGACTTTAACATGTTTTAGGATCAAGATGGTGCAATTAAGAAAAGGATTCAAGAATTACAGACAGAGCATATAAATGTTCAAAACACCAGAAATAGGTTTGTTGACACCTTTTGGAAAGTGAAGGACATAACAGAATGCGGACTACAACAATTGATTGAGATACTGAGGAAATGAGAGATATTAGAAGAAGTCATCACCATTTTGGAATCCCCCATCAAGATTATCAACCGAACATCTAAAAATAACAGCGTGATCATAATCACCGGGATTGCAGTAGAAGCATGGAAAAAATTCTTTTGAAGATGAAGGAAAAATACAAAATAATCTTCTAACACAAGTAGTGGTTGTATTTCTTCAAAAAATTGAACCATTTTTTGAATAAATTTTTGGTTACACTCCAAAAGGGATTACTATAAGAAAAAAAAAATTGGTTTGTCATTGATGTCAAAGGGGGAGAGAGAGCAGTGAAAAATGCCTTATCAAATTTAGAGGGAGTTGTGTCAGCTATGAATTTTTGAAGTCTTAAAGGATTGTAGTATGTTGGTTCCGACACTTAGTCATTTTTCACTAAGTGTTGCCATCAATTCCAAAGGGGGAGATTTTTGGCATGTGGCTTCTAGTGTTGTCATTGATGGCAACCTAAGTTATTGATCCAGTTCACACTTCAATATTTTTCCATACTGGGAGACAGAGTGAAGAACAGGGTATCCAACTGAAGTTGAGTATGTCAATCCATTTGCATTACCAGTTTATCAGTTTGAGTTGTGGATCTCAAGGAAGGTCGTTGGGTATCTAGAATATCTTATTCTCATATTTTGTATCATCACATCAATTGGTGTATGAGTTAGGAGATTTGGTTGATTGATTTTCTATTTAACAGTGCTAGAAGGCCGACTAAGTGAATGTGGTGTGTTGCAGATGTTCGAGGCGAAATTGTTTGAGGTATTTTCAGGTTTGAGGATTTTGTTTTGGGTCCTCACTATGTTGTGGCCAACTTTGGATGGTGAGCATTGAAAATCATTTGTGGATTGAGTCGACAGTTGGAAAATATTTTATTGAAGCCGACATATGGTTGATTAAATTTTTTGTTAAGGATATATATAAGCAATCATTTATATCATTTTGGAATGTGAATTAAGTGTGTGAAGTATGATGCAAAATTCAAAAGGATAGTAGAGAGATTATGCACAGTTTCACTTGTGCATAAAAGGATTTGTGATGCGAATGAAAGCAAAAATAGCAGAAGAGCAAAATCAGCTAAGCAAGACAAGAATGTGACTGATGAGCTTAATCAGAACTGTAACCTGGCATTAGTAAATGCTACTTTCTTAGTTCAAATCTTCTGGATGTAATCCAAAAATTTTGTAAGACGAGTCTTCTTTTTGTATCTAAGCAGTGAGCTCTAGGCAGTGCGCTTGAATGCATGTGCATTCCCCATTTGTAAAACACTTATATTTGAGTACTCAAATTATGGATTGACCACCACCGTGGTTTTTCCCCTAACAGGGTTTCCACATAAAAATCCTTGTGTTATGGTGTTGTGGATGATTGCTTTATGTGCTTGCATCTTTCTTTCAGTTCAATGTTGTAAATGGTTTAAAGATCAGATTAATAAAGTTGAATTTTGCAGAACACTGATTCACCCCCCCTCTTAGTGTTCCCTAATTCCAACATGGAGGTGGGAATTTTTTGGTGCGTTTTTGTGTGAAAAGGAACTCGCTGTTAGATCCAGAGTTGTCGAGAAAGTCAAATTTGGCTTTTGTTTCGCTTGATTTCGATTACTGACACCAGATCTACAAGGTTTTGAAGCGATTTTTTTTTTTCCGAATCTAGAGGGTACTTGTATTTTTGGTGCATTTTGGCGCAAAACGAATGTCACCATTGCATTCAAAAGACCAAAAAACCTTAAGATCACATGTCAACTTGTCGAAACCTGAGTCGAGAGTTTCTGAGACAAAATAAAATTGCTAAGCCATATGGCCTCCCTAGCACACATATCGAGGTGAATTTTAAAAAATATATTAAAAATCCCTTTTGGGGGGGTTCACAGTTTTTAATAAAAAAAAATTATGACGATACCAAGGTACTGTCGACCTGCCATGATGGCAGTCGGTGACCCCTTAGGCCCACCCCCTCTGCAGCAGGGGGTATCGTTGGGGGTACCGCCCCCTACCATTGGCAAGGTGGTGGCCCCCTCGGGCCCCCTGCCCAAGGGTGGCAGTGGTGGGAAACCCCACGCCCCCTTTTAATTTTTTTTTAATAAACTTGTTTAAATAGAGTTTTTATATATTTTTCTTTCAAAATTTATATATTTTTTTTTTTAATATATATAAAGATTTTTTATGCCTTTTTCACTTTTAAAATAAATAAAAAGGCAGTTCCTTTGCAATTTTTATTTTTTTTGCAAAATAAAACAAACATGCATTATACCTAGACAACTAGTGGAGATATTTTTTTCCAGCACTACTAAATCTGGTGGAACTTCAAATTTGGAAGTATTTTTGCTAATTTTGGCAGAGTTGTTCTTTTTCCCTATACAGCCCCTCTCTGTTGGGCTTTTTCGTTTTGCACTTCAACTTCCAAAGGCCATATCTTGGCCATACAGTGGTCCTTTCACATGCAATTTTTTTTGAAATGGGGTGAAATTTTGCGCTATTCACAGTGGTTTAGGTGTTTTCCAATTTTGAATTCTATTTTTTTCCAGAATTTTGTTTTCTCAATGATGTTTAGTTCTCGTTTTGGAGACTTCGACAAGCCATATCTTTTGCATCCAGAAACATTTTTGGCTACTATTTTTTTTTAAAGTGCATGTTTTTTCGTGTACTTCATCATTGTACTAACTTTTTCCTCTTTTTCTATCATAAAATTGTATTTTCAGCATGTAGTCCTTTTTTGGACTTTATGGGCTCCCATTGTATGAACTTTTCATTATGTAGATGCACTGAGATAAAGTGTCATTCTGGTGTATATTATTTTCTGGGATTTCGCACATCCTATTGTGCCTATTGTATTCACACTAAGATATAAAGTGTCATGGGAGGGTTGATGTTTTCCTTTGTTTGTCATCACACCTTTGTCAAGTGAGTGTCCCTTCCATGACAACAGTGAATCTTGTTGATTCTTGCCTCATGTGTGTGTGCATTAGTTTGCATAACCTTTTATTTGCAGGTTGTTTCTCCTACATGCACTTTTTAGTCTCACATAGTTTCAATGTTCCTATCATGGCTCTCCCTTTTTAACCATTATGGGGGGTTTCTACTATTGCTTGTTAATGCTTCCTTGGTTTCGCATTGGAGTGAGCTATGTATACAATATTTGTTCCTATGTACTTTCGGATGCAGCGTACATCAGTGGTTGGTTACTTGCATTTCGGTGAGATGGATCACTTACCATATGGACACTCTTGCATTCTTGTTTCTAGAGGTTCTTCTTTCAACATTTCAGCAGTCATTCTATGACAGTGTTTGCAGCTTCTTCATGCTTCAATGGTGTTCTCTTTGGTCATCCTTTGTTCCTATCTTTTGGGACAACCTTGTCTTGTTTGGATGCTTCTTCAGTCCTTCACTTGGCTTTCATCTCTTTTTGGAGTGGAGTTTTTCCTATGAGGTTTTCTCTATTTCTTCACATTATAGAGATCTTTTGTTTGTATATGGGTACCTTTTTTGGCCTTGTTTGTCGGGACCCATCATGCATTCCTTTTAGGGTTTTTAGCTACTCCCTAAGTTCATCTTAAGGGAGGTGTTAGATTTATCATGCATTAGCTAATAATTAATTAATTTTTTAATTGATTATTAGTTTAATTTATTCTTTGCACTTAAGCTAAACTTAGGAGTGTTTTTATGCTTTATTAATTGAGTTAATATTAGATCATTATGTTTCATCTCATGTGATGTTGACACTTGTCATGATCTGATCCCTTTCTCATTTATAATTTTATTTTTATAAGCACTCAACCCTCATTGTAATTATCTCTTAGATATTATCTGGAGCTTTCATATCTTCTTGAAAGTCTCTCATGTAACTTTTTTTGTTGAAAAATATTGCATATATTGCTTGCAGATCTCTTATGTGGAAGGTGTATTTGTTTGTTGTTTGATCCCGTGGCTCGTTGTTTTGTGCTTGTTTCACAATTCTAATAGATTACTCAATATAATAACATAATAACAATATAAGAATTGAATTTGATCTCAAAAGTGCAACATCAATTTGGCATAATGATATTGTGTTCTAGGATGAAAGAAATGGTATCCTATTTATAGATTTTTGGAGAGGAAAATGGAGGACAAGATAGGAAGTTAAGGAAGGGCTCAAATTTAATGAGTGAGTGCATGGATTGATGGCTTAGCTTTGTGACAAGTGTCACAAGAAGTGGGATTGACAAGTGACCATAGATGTAAGAGTTGGGTGTGCTCACACATATGTGTAAAAGGTAGAGTGGTTATAGTATGACAAGTGTAAGAAATAACGTGGGTACACATGTGAGGAGATCATGCTCACATGTGTGACCAAGGTAGTTGTATGAGGTGGAAGCAAGTGAATGGGTTGAGGTGGCATGTTCACATGTGGGAGCATTAAAGGGGGTTTGGACATTGCACACAAAATGGTAAGTTTGGTATTTTGAGAATTTAAAAATAGAGAGGAACATTAGGAGGGGCTAATGAAGCTTAATTAATTAATTAATCCAAATGAGAAGAGTTAAAGAGGAATATGGTTAAATTAATTAACCTTAGAAGAAGTGGGTGAGTAATTAATTAAATAATAAACATTTTAATTAATTATGAAAATGAACATTAATTAAATAGTAAATTATTTAATTAATAGCAAGAAAGAAAAAATGACAAATTATGAAAAAATAATTTATTTAATAAATTATGAGTCAAAAATACATGGTTAATTTTGAGGTGTCTACAAAACCCTTCCAAAAAATAACTCCACCTAAACAAACACAAATTTGTATTAATCCTTCAAAAGAAAGTTATATGGTATAATTTATCCCAATAAAATTTGGCAACATTTTGTTACTTGTACAACCTACAAAACAACCAATGCAACCTAACTCAAAGCTTCAATTTTTGGACGAAATACAAATTAAAAATCATCAACAAGTCCAAGAAAAACATGGCACCCAAATAGGCAAGACAAAGAACCTTCTTGATTTTTGGTCTTCGTAGCTATATTTAACATTACTTGTGTGTCATGCCATTAATTTAAGATATTTGACCACCTAGACTTGGATATCTCAATTTGCCTTCATTCTTCTATGCATTATTTCATGACAAATGTCCAACTTTGTCATAAGACTAGTCAAAATTATAATGTAACCTCCCTCTTACATGCTCTTACATGTCATAAAAATCTTGTGTAACTCCCATGAAGACTAGAAATTATACTGTAACCTCCCTCTTACATGTTACTTGCCATAAAAATTTCATATGTAACTCCCATAAAGATCAATCAAAATTATAATGTAACCTCCCTCTTACATGCTCTTACACACCATAAAAATCTCATATGTAACTCCCATGACGACTAGTCAAAATCATAATGTAACCTCCCTTTACATGCTCTTACATGTCATAAAAATCTCATATGTAACTCCCATGAAGATTAGTCAAAATACTCTTACGCAACTTTTAAGATACCAACACCGCAAAAGATGCCAACTCAACATGGAACACACCTACATCCTCATGTGAAAACAAAATCCACTAAGAAACAAAATTAATGCAACCTTCAATGTGAGGTCAACTTTTTCGAATAAAGACAATATAATAATACATATAAAATATTAAAAATTAAAATAACAAGGCTGAAACACCGTACCCTAACACATCAAAGTGTGATAATTTTGCTCTTCTGATTGGTTTACTAAATAGGCACTATAAAAAAACCCTAGACGGTTGCATTAATAATCCTGCCAAACTATGTAACTAACAAAATATAATGCACATTGTAATTTGATGAAATGGGTATAAGAATACAATATGTGGCCTATGTAACTAACAAATATAATACACATTGTAATTTAATGAAATAGGTATTATAAGAAAGCAATATGTGTAGGGTGGTTTGCCTGTTTGAACTCCTAAAAAAGGAATGATCACCACCATAACCACTTGCAAGTTGTCTGACAATACAAAGTTGACTTTGCATAATTGAACCCTACAACGAACATAAAAGCACTCTTCAGATAGAATGTAATGAATAGAAAAAATGAAACAAGAAAGCAATCTCTATTCTACAGCCTACCACACTGACAATTCCAGTTATTTTTGTGTAGATAAAATTTGTTCGGCTGAAGAAACAGATAAGATTAGGCGCGCTGCAAAGAAAGGTTTAGTTGCAATGGCAAACGCTGCAACAGCTGATTAGTGGGATAAAAGCAATCGAGAGAGTATAACCTCTATCAATGTCTGAATGCAAGCTGCAGTGCTCTATGCTCCTGGGTTGGGAGCAAATTATCCCAATAATCTAGAATGTCCACAATGAAATGCAACATGGTGCAAAACCCTCAATTTTGAAGAAATTTACAAACTCTATCAGGGCCGTTAGGTTTTCGAGGTCATAGGGATGAGATTAACTTGTACAACCAACGTACAATATCATTTCAATGGTCAATCAATGCCTTTCACAGCTCTCCAGCCATTAGTTTCTCATGTAGCTGTACTTGCAGCCATCCCTTTCTCACAGACAAAAGGTCTGAGCATAAAGATAATATGTTAGTAGGGGAGTTACCACCACCCATTGAATTACTGTCATTTCATGCTCACTTAAATTTCCTAAAAAAAAAATCATTTTGATTCATTAAAAAAAATTATTTTATTGAATAAATAATTATGAAAACACCAATAGCTATTCATTAAGTGCTGAAGTGAATGAGACCCATTCACTAAAGTGTGGATTTGAATGACAAAACAGTTATAATGATTGAATTATAGCAGACGGATACTGGGACATTAAGTGGTGACAACTGGATGACACTTTTGAAAAGTGACTTTTTGACCCCTGCGCACATATTAATTCTCCCGCATTCGACCAAATTGCCCACAAGCCAAAAACTTAGCTATAAGCACTTAACTCATGAACGAAAAAAACCCATAAAAGAAAATTTTGATTCAACGTACCACTTGAATTCTATGATTGCGCAAAATTAGCCCTGACGAATATTGGGTCTTCTCCCCTAATACGTTTACTTCGACATTTTCTTAAAATCTGTGGCTGTGTTGGGACTTGCTCATTCTGCAGGTCCAGTGAACTGCACCATTGTTGGGATTTAAATCTCTCGGGCTATCGTTCAATGTTCTTTCTCCTTATTAGTTACCTCCGTATTGTGGATCTGATATATGATATTTTTAGCTCTTCTCT
Organism: Sequoiadendron giganteum; assembly: GCA_007115665.2. Classification (NCBI taxonomy): domain Eukaryota; kingdom Viridiplantae; phylum Streptophyta; class Pinopsida; order Cupressales; family Cupressaceae; genus Sequoiadendron; species Sequoiadendron giganteum. The sequence continues at coordinate 674,082,050 of CM021103.1, read as the reverse complement.
GCACGTTTTGGATTTGTCAGGCTCTTTTCATAGTGTACTCTCTCCTGCATGAGAAGTGGGGTATAGGTATGTGGAATTTTTTCTCATTTTTTGAGGCAGGCATGGTTTGTGGTCCATTTTCTGCCGCTTTAACATGTTTGGAACAATGTTAAGTCTTCTGCTAGGCTTCTTGGCCTTCTAGATTTGACTTTCATATCTATCTTTGTGGGTTTCTTCATCGGTCACTGTTGTGAGCTTGCTGCCAGTGGTGATTCCCGTAGGGCCTTTTTTGAAGAGTTTTTGGGCAACATTTTGTGCAGTATTTTGTCATGAAGAGTCATCTTCAGGGCCAGGTCTCTAATGCGTCAGTTTTGGGTGTCTGTTTCAGATTGTATTGCCTGATTTCAATTTGAAGATCACTGTTTTGTGCATGATGTGAATGGCTTCCACTTAGCCTCGCAAGCCTGATGTTCTGCCCTTGTATTCTATTTTTTTTCGTTAATAAAAGCTCTCTTCAATAAATAAAAATTTAAAGCTACTTACGATAGAAAATAATTAATTCAAAAAACTAGCATTATAGGGAACCTCTCAGACAAACAGAACACATAAAATACAATATTTTTATCTGTAACCTCATAAAATATCATAACTACTCAAGCTTACGTACATCCATCAGATATTGTAGCCGATAATTCTAACAGAGCTCGGGAAGAGAATTATAAACTAAGATGGGCATCATCCTACAGCCTAACTTAAAAACCCTACAAAACAATTTTCCTATACCTTGCAGTAATTAATTCTGAAAGCACTTTTGTAAAGAATCATAAACTAAGAAAGGCATCATTGTAGCCTGAGTTAACAGACAAGGTAGATGATTTGCTTGCAGAGACAACTAATCATGTCAGAAAACAAGGTGCCTTCAGTTGCCGAGTATAATCAACTGAAGATACATCAAAGTACAAATTCCACACAGTTGCTTCCACAATGCAGTATTGCAACCCCTTCTAAAGTGGAGAATGCAAAATTTTATATAGGAAAGATTATCTTTGTTTACAGGTTAGATTATTTGGTGTAATCTCATAAAAGCTGTTCGGAAAAACCTGCCAAAAGATTCGAGTACAACATTTCAGATCCCACTACTGAACTGGTCATCTAAGTAATAATTTGTATAAAGACAATTACATTAAAAATTACAAGATATGAAATTCCTACACATCAAAATATCAAAACCCAAGATAATAATTGAATGTTTATAGTAGCTTATCAGTATACAGGAAAAGTGTTTAGTAAAGACTATAAAATTAAAAATAACAAGATGAGAAATTCTTACAAATCAAAATATCAAAATCTAAGACAATAATTGGATATTTATAGTAGCTTATCAGTAAAAAGGAAAAGCATTTAGTAAAGACAATAAAATTAAAAATATCAAGATGTGAAATTCTTGCACATTAAAATGTCAAAACCCAAGACAATAATTGGATGTTTTATAGTAGCTTATCAGTAAAAAAGAAAAGCGTTCGAATTTATTGCAACTGTCTACAAAATTACGAGGGAAAGAAAAGAGATCAGCCTCTCCCACGTACTGCATTCTTTAGCAGTACAAACCTAGACTCGCAGCCCCTCATTACTTAGCATACAGCTGCGTAGGGACCAGACAGTTAACTATTAACATATATTAATTACAAAGTTACAAGATCCCTAACTGTACAGTTATTGTTATACCATCAAGCACTCTTATCAAATTCCATGAAAACCCATGCGAGACACAGAAAAGTCTACTACCCTTGCCCCATCTACTATTTCACAAATAAAATCCTGTGTACAAGAATATTCTCCAGTGATTATTTAACACCAGCGAAAGCCTCATTTGGTTTGATGTACAAAACTGAGTCGCATCCTGCACATAGTCCCCTCCAAACCCTACAACATTATAATTTGATGCAGATATGAGGATAACCACCGCACTTGAATGTCAACATTTCCGGAAATATACAGAACTAAAAAGCTTTCCACAGTCCTCAAAGGGAAGTGGAGGATCATGCAAGAGCAGGGACAATGCACTGTTTTTCTGAGCTGGAACAAGCAAATCCTTCCACCCGCACAGAGGGATTTGTCCCATATGATGCACCACAGGAGGATTTCTGCGTCAAGCTGACAGAGGGTGATGGTAAATCCTTTCTAACAAACTTTACATCATTAACCAGTGGATTGTGAGCACGAACAGGAGGTGAGCCACAAAAATAGGGAAGAGATCCATTTGAATCTCCATATCCACTCTGCAGCGTAGACAGAAAATTTAGCTTAAATATATACCAAAAAATGACCTATTTGCAAATCCAAAAATTGTTAAAAACATGAGTATAGAGTTATGGAACTCCAGAAGATGAAAGAATTAATTTACCTTTCTTAGAAAAATATCAAAAATCTCACGACCTGCATCTCCTTCATCTTGCACTATTGAGTTACTGAAAGCAGTTCATTTATTTAGGTCAGAGGCTATGCCACCAAAAGGAGATATTTCACCACTAACAGCTAGCATAAGAAAAAATCAAGTTATGAAACAGATAAATCAAAGAATACTGAGTTATGATGAAGATCAAACAAGGTAGTTTTTAAGGACTCGTGATATGCTTTTGGGTAGGAATCTACAGTTGAAATCAGGAGAAAAATCTACATTGAAGTTGCATCTATTTGCTTTTCTGAAATTGACGCAATTTATAGTTCTGCTGGACTCCAAATAGTTTCCAGAGACATTAAAAATTTAGATCAGGCTGTCTTCCACTGATTCCAAAAACCAGCAAAAATCCTTAATTATTTTAGAAGCCCAACCTAACCTTTCAGAAAATATTATATAGACCAAAAACACTCGAATTAATATTAATTAACAAGCACAAGTGTTAGCCCATCATCAACAATATAAATCAATCAACACACACAAGAACCTTATAGCACAGGTGTTAATCGCAAGAGTTGCAACAGAGTAATTCCTAAGAACTCAAGCTAAGGATTATGATGCACTCCATGGACACAAGGTTCCTAAATGCAAAGACAGTAAAGACAACTCTCCTGTAAATGTATAATACATAATATGGATATGTTACAACCAATCTGGCAAAAAAAACTAAAACAATTCCTACAAATAAGGAGATGACAATGTGTACATTCAAAAAGTTTAACATCTAACAAATTTCAAGACCTCATTCAAAGAAGCTAGGGTTGTGAGTGCCCATCAAGCTTGTTCTTCCAGTCAAATGCACAAATAATAGATACATTGTAAATACACTCTAATACACTAAATCCCTCTAAATCATACAGACAGAGGTAACTCTTCCTAACAAAAGACAAATACCAAACCAAATCTAAATTGTTTCAAGAAAGAAAAGAGAGACAATTGGCCACCAAGCACAAAAAATAAGAATTACTCCTCACCTTTGCGGCCTGCAACAAGTTTTGTACAATTCATCTACAAGAGAATCCACAATTGGGACTCGCCGAGGTTCAGGACAGATAACTTGTTTCTGGCTCATATCCTTGTGGATACCACTCCTTGGTCTTCGTCTTGCATTTCTGTCTATGTGACTTTCTTGACTATTAGTAGTAGGCATCTGCTGCATATCCCCAAAATTCCTTGCCCGGATCTCCATGCCGATGTTACTTAAATCTTACAGCCTCAACCTCAAATAATCAAATCACAACTGGTTATCTGCAATAAGATAAATTACTAATCAATACATGGACCAGAGCAAAGGATGAAATGTATATGCATATCAAAACAAGTACCAACCATCGACTTCAAAAAAGATGTGCATAAAAAATCCCATGCCCAAATATGAACATTCTGGAAGAGAAAATAAAATTAATAAAGAAAACCATCAAGAAGATTGTGAGTGGAAATAGAAACTTGCATGAATGAACACATATATATAATAAAGAGAACCAACCAGAAAATTATGAATGACCTTCCAGGGAACATTGTTGCATGGAAATGGACAGTATTGGATTCAGATGCAGATTTAGCAAATGTTCAAGGCCCCCTAATACAAGTAGGTATTGATAATAAAATTATTTAAATACATTTAGCATGTTCTTTGGAGCCCACTTCTTTTCCATAGTATAGTGGCTCCATCAGGTATGTTGAAGAGCGCACTTCATCCACGTAGCAACTTCTTGTTCATGACATCTATTTGTAGAAATAAATTCTATGAGATGTCTCAATGATTCCTTTGTTCCCCCTACCTAGCTCATGAGGAGGCTGGGTTTGGGAATAAAAACACTAATGTTCAATCGTTTATAAGTCTAAAGGTACAGAAAATAACATCAAAATATTAACTAACATAAGGTTCTCAGAGTCGATAAAATTCAGTAAAAAGCTTTTGGAAAGAAGTGTATAGTAAATGCAAAACCTTTTTACTGAATTAAAAAAAGCACATATGGGATCATATATGGATTCGCCTATATAAGGTATAAGGTATCCCGACCACATACGGCAGTATAGTAAACATATCTGGTATCAGATACACAGGTTTGCATATTTGGGCAAGGGAGAGGAAATATATGACAACTCTGATATGTATATGGAAAAAATTACCATTACCTAAATAGACAAATCAAATTCATTATTTTAAAACGGTGCTTTATAGAATTTCAACCCAATTTCAACCCTGGTGTACTGTAAAATAGCCAACGCATCTCCACACTGGACCGCAACCCAACATAGCATCAAATCAATTAAAAATACTAAATCCCAAAGGTATGTAAAAACAAATATTCAACCAGTTTGTTGTGCCCATAGTCACAACAGCCAAAGCACCTCCACCACTAGACCGCAACCCAACATGCCATCAAATCAATTAAAAATCATAAAAACTAAATACTAAATCCACATTCATGAAAACAGTGTACATATTTCTATACCATTTGCAGTGAACAAGAACAAAACTAACTGAAATAATAATAGAGGGAGTCCTAAAAACTAAATACTAAATCCACATTCATGAAAACAGTGTACATATTTCTATAAAATTTGCAGTGAGCAAGAACAAAACTAACTGAAATAATAATAGAGGGAGTCCTAAAAACTAAATACTAAATCCACATTCATGAAAACAGTGTACATATTTCTATACCATTTGCAGTGAACAAGAACAAAACTAACTGAAATAATTATAGAGGGAGGCTTCCTTAAATTTTATTAGTGATCTGCGGTAAGCAAAATCCATTCCAGACTACAAGAATAACAGAATGTTATTTTAAAAACTCCCCTAATTCATTAATAATCTGTGCATAGGACACGTTATCAACTCAAAAAACTACGAAAACCTTATCTACCTCGGTTTATTCTGATTAAAACCCTGCCAAACTTCTGTCAAATGACAGAAGTTCCCTTGCAGATCAAAACCATTGAACCCGGTTGTTTAAATCCACACCTTTGTTCTACTAACAGAGAAGTTCGCACTCTATATTCCATTGAGTAATCCGCTCAACTCAAAATGAAAAAGCGTCTAACCAAAAACAAAGAAACACAAAACAACCTCACGCCATCAATCGCAACTGATGAGGTTTATTTCTCCAAATCCAAAAAAAATAAAAAAATTCCTGCGTTTTCCTTTAAATTTACCCTAGTTTCAAACCCTTAAATTAGCCTGCCATTTTACACTTTGAAAGAACAAATAAATCCTTTTAATCCCACCACGGAACCAACGTCTGTAATTATTTTTCCTGTCTAATGAAGTGATTTCATTAGTTTCTCTTCACTAGTGTTCCCATAAAAACCTTCAGACCACAATATGAGTTACCAGGAATCCCCACCAGCCTTAAACGGCGTCAAATGACAGACTAAATTTCAAAATACCGCAGCCGCCTCCATCTAGAGACACACTTCGAGATCTCACATAAACTTGTCCGTGACAACAAAAGGCCTTAATTTTTCCGTTTGTGAACAAATCCGTTGGACACTACCAGGCAGTGGCTAACGCATTCCAGAAAAACCTTAAACAGCGTTGAAACGCGACAAAAGAATTTTATTTCTGAAGTGAACAAACCCTTGCAGAAAGGAGAACAGAAATCTTACCAGACTGTCAGTTGTTATAGATGGAGATCCTTCGCCTGACAGATAATCCCGACCACAGAAGAAGAAGAGAAGAAAATTTGCAGAAGAGGTGGAAGAGAAAGGGGTCACTCTAAGACAGAACTAGCAAAAAAATCTGTCAATGGACGCTCTTCTATTTCCTTCTCTTCTCCTCCCCGACAAGAAGAACGGAATAATAATGCACTCTTCCCATTTACGACTTGTCCCGTTTTATAGGGAAGATACCCAAATGCTTTTCCAGGTTAAACAAAAAAAATCTCGACTCTTTTGTTTGTTATTCGTTAAATAGTATGGCTCTTTTGATCGTTGGGGCCACCTTCTAGTCTTTTCACCGGTTGGAAGGGTCGTAATGACCGTGGCTACCCTTCAGTTTTTGGCATTGATTTTATTTTTTTAATAATTATTTTTCCAATGGTTATTTTCAATAAGATATGAGTTTGAATATGTATTGATATTTGTGTCCTTATGATAATTATGATGGATTTTGTTACGTATTTTTGACTTTATTTTATATTGTAAAAGAAAATAAGTTTTTTTTTTTTTTTAATTATTTAATTTAAGTTAAATAAATGAGAGTAAATGAATTTAGATTAAATAACGAGAGATGTGGGATTAATAAATTAGATATTGTTATAATTATTTATTAGAAGTAAATGAATCCGATTGTTTTTGGTGAAGATTCTAAAATCATATTTGATATCATGTTTGAGAAATACGGTCTCTTTGGCAAAGATAAGGATTAAGTTCATGGATATGGGTCATGATGCAGAGCATCCATGGCTATGTGTAATCTTGTATTGGTTTGAAGGTTAAAATTTTGTTTCAATTTTGATTTTGAGATGGATTATTTGGTGGAAAATAATGTTGGAATGATTAATTTCATTTATCCTTGTGTGAAGTGATCAAAAACAATGAAAAGCATTGACAAGGTGAAAAAGCAAGGTAATAATGCAATTTTGATATTCTAATTTTTAAACTCTTGAAAATGAATTTATAAGGTGTTGGAAGTTGAATAAAACTAGCATACCTATATTTAGAAAAATCTATGTAAAATCAGCAGAGAGATATCATTCTCGAGGTGTTTATTACACTTTTTTGCAACTCATTAACCCTAAATCCTAATTGAACAAACCCTATTACTAACACTGAATAGTATAAAAACCCTATAATCTAGTAGCATGTTGCTAATATGCACTTTGCATGTCTTATTCCAAATTGCAAGGTACAAATTTCATATTTGGGAACTCGGTTCACTTCTTACTAAAAGCCAATAATCAAGATTTTAGAGTAGATTCAAATTGAAAAATATTTTTATTTTATATTCCTACAAATTATTCATAGTATAAACTAAGTCATGGACCTAACTCTATACATAATTATAACCCTAATTCAACCATAACATAATTGAAACCTAACCTAAATTTGAACCCTAATGAAATTTTAACCTTAACTCTAACCTAACTGTAACCCTAATTGAACTATAATATTAACCATAAACATGATTGCAATCGTAATTGAAACCTAATCTAACCCTATACATAATTATGACCTAATTTAATCCTAACCATAAACCTAAGAGTAATTCTAAACATAAATGAACCTTAACCATAATTGAACTTCAACACTAACCATAATTAAATTCTATTTATAATCCTAATCCTAATTGAACCTTGATTTTATAAACCCTAACCCTAGTTGAATGATAACCCTAACTCTAAATGGTAATTAAATCCTAACCTTATTTGAATGCTAACACTAATTAAAATGTATTTCTAACTAAATAGTAAACCTAACCCTAATTAAACCCTAATCCAAAACCTAATCCTAACCCAAAGCTTTATCTTAGAACAATAATCCTAACCCTAACAATAATTGAACCCTATCTCTAATCTTGAGCCTAACCCTATCCTAACCCTAATTGAACCATAACCCTAACTCTAACCCTAATTGAACCCTACCCCTAGCCCTTGCCCGAACCCTAACATGTAAGCCATTAATTAAATTCTCATTATAACTATAAGTTAAATTTTATTAATTTATGTTAATTAAAATGTGATTTATTTGATGAAACAAAATTTATAAGTAATATGTAGATAAATAATTATAATTTTATATAAATATCCCTAATTTGACCCTAAATGTTCATAAGTAATATGTAGATAAATATCCCTAATTTTATATGTTCTTAATTGGGTAACTCTTTCATTACCATGTTTTCTAGATGTGGTAGCATTTGTGATGCTCACTACCTCTTTAACGATATGAAGGAATGAGATGCCATCTCGTAGAATGCTATGATTTGCAAGGATGGTTCAAGGTGGTTATAAGAGCTACATTACGCTTGGATGTGTCATTGGGTCCCCTTTGCTATACACCATTTGACCCTATTTGAATCTCAGATTTTACATTATTTTGAACTATGCAAATTTTATTACTTAAAATTTGAGTTCTTGGTTAAGTTGTATGTTGTTCCTTTGGTAATGAAGAGTCGAATGAAAATTTTTGAGGGGCAGGAATATGAAACCTTCCAAAGAGTCAAGAGATACGTCAGATCCATTGAGAATTATTAAGGACAAATTGGATCGATTGACTTCTAAAATGGATATTGAAAAGAACCTAGATTTTTTAAAATGTAGATGAACATGGGACTATCGTACACGCAATGTTTGAGCATGTTAATCCTGACATAGTTCTCTGAAATATGATGGTTATCCATTCAAAATATTTGAGTAGTATCTCAAAAATCTCATATGCATGCCAAGAGATAAATGCATTGTCTCTTGTGTTGGACATCAATCCCTTTTCTATTGCATTTGAACTTGCGAATTTTGCATCCAAAAGGGAATATTTGAATTTTGAAACCTGGTTGAACAACAATTTGAGCACTCATAGGGATACCTTATTTGAGAAGATCTATGTTGGGCAATTATTGGAAATGCTGAAGGTGCCAATGGTGTAAGCGTTATGAGTGTCATTAGCGGCATTGTGTTGAGCTTTAAAATTTGGCTAGTTTGTCATGCATTGTGTGAGGTTGGAGAAACTTTCAATTTTGAATTTAGAAATATTCAATTCGGGGTCTACTCTTTACAATTTGTGCATGCAACATTGCAGTTATACCATGTCTTTCAGAAGGCATGGATACATATTATGACCTTTCCGCTAAGAAGAGGGTTGCTTTAAAGATACATGATAGGGAGCATTGTGGAAGACGAAAGAAAAGAGCAACAATTTGTATATAGGATGGATGAGTTGGTATATAGTAACATTGACAAGACATAATGTGAAATGTGAAAACAAGACAAAACCTGAATTGTCTGACACTCATAACCCTACGTATTTGGTTGGTTGGATATCTCTCAGCTTTTTAATAAATATTATTTATTAATAATATTTATAAAAAAGTTGAAAAAACAAGAGATATCCTTCTCAAGGCACCTATTTTTTAATCAATTTGTCACATAAAAGTGCATAGGCACCTCAAGATGAATATCTCTCAAAAATTTTATAAATATTATTAATAAATAATATATATATATGCTAGTTATTATCTATTTTGGAAAATAATAAATTAAAATATGCTAATTATCATCTATTACAAATAAAATTTAATAAAACTAAATATTAATTTTAAAATAATTCACTAATTACTATTTATAATTTTGGAATAAATTAAAAACTAATTTTACAATAAATTAAGAATTAAAATATAGATATATAAAATAAACTTTTCTACTATTTTTTCTTTGCGCTCACATCATTTCATTTTATAAAATTATACTAAATATTAATTTAAAAATAATTTAATAGTTACTAAATATAATTTTAGAATATATTACGAACTAACAAATATATGTAAAATAAACCTTTCTATTTTTTTCTTTTTTTGGACCTAAATCATTTCATTTTTTAAAATTATTGAAAAATCTAACTTCAAAAAATCATAAAATATTTTACATATGTACTGTATTTTTGAATTCAATTAGGTTATATTGTTCTAATAATAAATCTAAATAAATAATCAAATCACTCCAATATTTGCAAAACTTGGATTTCATTTTAAAACTAAAATAAATTCTTATTTTGAAAATTCATAAAAATATTTACTAGCTAATTGTTAAATTAATAATTAATTAATATATAGTGATTATCTAATATAAATGAATTAAATAAAATTAAACATTTTTTTTAATGTAATTATGCAATTACTAATTATAGTTTTAGAATAAATCAAAGACTAAAATTTAGGTAGAAAAACAATCTTTCTATTATATTATTTTCTTGCAAATTATTTCATAATATTTTAAGTCCAAAAGCTATTTATTTATATTTTAAGTAAAAAAAAACGGGGGGATAAAAAAAAAATTGAATATCCAATCTAATGCTTCAATAATATTAACATGTAACCAAAAATAAAAATCAAAAATTTCTTTCTAATTTTCTTTTTTGACATGCAATAAAATTATACTAAATTATAATTTAAAAAAATTATAAAACATTTTAAATACAAAAAAACAAAATTTAAAAAAAAATTATGACACACATATAAAAACTTAAGAAAATAATTATTTTTTTGAATGGTTATTTTCAATAAAATTTGAGTTTGAATATGTATTGATATTTCTCTCCTAATGATAATTATGATGGATTTTGTTACGTATCTTTTGATTTTATTTTATATTGTAAAAGAAAATAAGTTATTTTTATTATTTTATTTTATTTAAGTTAAATAAATGTAAATAAATGAGAGTAAATGAATTCAGATTAATAACGATATATGTGGGATTAATAAATTAAATATTGTTATAATTATTTGTTAGAAGTAAATGAATTGGATAATGATGTTGAGTTTTATAATGAAAGAATGATTGTTTTTGGTGAAGATTCTAAAATCATATTTGATATCATGTTTGGGAATTATGGTCTCTTTGGCAAAGATAAGGATTAAGCTTATGGCTATGGGTCATGATGCAGGAGCATCCATGGCTATGTGCAATCCTGTATTGGTTTGAAGGTTAAAATTTTGTTTCAATTTTGAAATTTTGATTTTGAGATGGATTATTTGGTGGAAAATAATGTTGGAATGATTAATTTCATTTATCCTTGTATGAAGTGATCAAAAAGCATGAAAAGCATTGACAAGGTGAAAAAGCAAGGTAATAATGCAATTTTGATATTCCAATTTTTAAACTCTTGAAAATGAATTTATAAGACGTTGGAAGTTGAATAAAATAATGTTTTAAAAGCATTTCAAAAATCCCTAAAAAGTAGGGACTGGAGGAAGTGGATGCCAAGGTTAGCCAATCTTGGATTTTGACTTTTTCCAATGAAAATGGTCAAACCAATGGTTGCGGGAAGTTATGATTTTGATTGGTTGGAATTTTAATGTTTTTATTTTTAGCTTTTTGGAGGGAATTAATGGTGTAGTCCAAAAGTAGTCATGAGTTTTTGGAGAAGAAAAATGAATGTGAAACATTCATGGAAAATGGTGGAAATTTGGAAAAAAAGGAGGTCATTTTTTTAGTTGAGTTTTTTAGGCGTGGCATTCATGGAGGAGGTTGTTTGAAGGTTTTTATTGCAATTTTGGGACTGTTCTACCACAATCCATATCAATTCCAAATTGAAAGATGCAAGTTTGAGAAGCTACACGAAGATTCTAGGTGTTGGAGAATGCATTGTTTGGCATAAACTCTCATTGTTTGAGCTTAAAACCTTGTTGTGGTGATTTCATGGCGCTTTTTAGCTGCTATTATCAGTCCCTCTTGACTGATTTATTAATGCAATCCATCATTTCCTTTTATTGCAAATAAGAGTGCATATGTGCAGATCCAAATTTTTGAATTTTAGAGCATTGTTGCCAATTGTTTAACTAAATGTTTATGAGGATTTAAAAGGGTTTTAAGGTAGTTTTTTTTAAGGGTGTTGCAGCCCTTACATCAAGTCAAGTCCATAATTATGGATTCACCTCTAAGTCCAAATTCAACCTTGCATATTATAAAATTATGCTCTTTTATTTGCACATGGATGATCATCTACTATGCTCTTTTATGATAGCCAAGGTATATTAGTAATTAAAAATACCTACAAAAGGTTGGTATTATGTTGCAAGGAGACATGTTCTCCTAATTCAATCCTTAAAATTATGTACGAAAGTTTAAAAATAGTGAACAAGGGTCCTAAAACGATGTATGCAAATTTGTTACTCCTTTTAGTGTGTCAAATCAAAATATGTTGATATTGATTGTTGGTGCTCCAAATTATTTGTTACTCCTTTTGTAGTTTATGTTTTAATATTTTTTAACTAAAATTAGTTGGATATATTTTTTTATAAATTTAAGAGCAGTATTCATAGTGTTGAATTTTTTTTTTTTAAAGTGAGGTTGATGGAACATCGTAAAAAAGAGCAAAACATTTTTTCTTTGATTTTTTCTCCATATATAGATTACTTGAAAATCTAGTGCATGGAAAAAACATTGATAAATATTTATTTTTTTAATAAATTTTTTAAGTCGAACTTACTTAAAATGCCATATTTTTTCATGGGATGTCAACTTTTATCTAGTTTTTTATGTTTTTTAATTATACCCTCTTGGAGAAGATTCTCTCCTCTAACACACCATATATTTTTCAAAAAAAAATAATAGTTTCTAATCAGCCTCATGTTTAATTATAAAAACTTACAATAATTTTTTGAAAAATCATAATAAAACTCATCAAAATATTTTTTTTAAATGAATTCTACACTCCAAGCTCTACAAAAAGGTGTTTTGAGATTTTCATGAAAGTACCCCTAACTAGAGAATTAGAGTTGAAGTTGAAGTTTTTTATGAATTTGACTGAAAAGAGGGGTTGAGTTGCCACATGTGCTGACACTTAGATAATTTCAAGAAAAAATTTACACATAAATCCAACTACGATTCAAATTTCAATGGAAACTTTTTTATTTTATAGTTTTAAGTGAAAGGATTTTGTCCAAATTTGTATGTGCCACATATATGCTACAAGATTTTGGGTGAAACTATTTCAACTAAAACTAGTTAAGGTGAAATAGTTTCACTAAAAACTATTTTGATGGTTGAAAATGTCACACAACTTTATGCTTTTACCCACAATTAAATATTAAACCTTGAATGGCAAAAGGACAATACAATACTTTGTCACTAATAGCTTATTATGCTTTTCTCTATGAATTTACAATCACAAATCTTCAAGAAAATATAAATTTACAACCTACATATGTATGAGTAAAAAAATTTAGAAACAATATTCTTACAATGATTATTTGCATCTTAAAACAATTAGAAGATTTACGGTAACACATAATGAGAAAGATATTCTTTGACATAAATTTTGATCAGTTACTAGTTAGGACCAATGTGTTCTTCCTTGGGAATGAAAGGAATTAGAGGTATGTAAAATATGCTTCATTCACTAACCTATGAGAGGAGGTATGTGCAAAAATTAAAATAATCATACATTTAAAAGGAAATAAACACAAAAGTATTAAATCATAACATAGTGATTTATGTGGGGAAAACTCTTTTGGTCTCAAAAAACCCCACACTCCAAAATAATCCAACGTATTATTGAGTAATCAATGGTTATAATGTACTTGTAGATTCTAATCACCAACAAGAGATCTGGATCAATCTTTTTTTCTCTATAAATTATAGGCTAGGGGGTGTGCCATATATTGTATTAACAAAAAGATATTACATAAGTTTGCGTTGTAACCCTTTACAAGCCAAAACCCAAGGAATGACTACATCCTAATGTTAACCAAATGTTAAGACCATATGCATCTACGGATACAACATAACACTATTAAAATAAGACTTTTTTAGTTGTCATAATATTGCCCCTAGTAGGAGAATTCATGGAGCTAGCCCAAGTCATAAGCTAGCTCCAGTTTGGAAATCTTCTTCAGAAATTCATAACCTTACCTAGTCTTAGCCCTATGTTGCACCAATGTGGTGGAACAAAAAATCACCAAGAAGGGAAGCCACTCAGCCATCGTCATCTCTTCCAATACCTGGAGGATGTCTCTTGTCTAAGGAATACCCACCCAATAATGAGCTACTCAGACAACCTCCTCCAACCCGCCCAAGTACTTTTTTAATAGTATTTCCTTGTCTTTGCCTAGGTCTAAAAGGGAGGCCAAAAACTAAAAGGCAATGTCAATATTCACCTAGTAGCGATAATCATCATTTAGATATTCTTCCCCCAAAACCCATTTCACAACCCATAGAATGAGACCATTGTGTTCTTGAGCACAAGCTTCAAATGTAGGTTTGCGATATTGCCCATAAAAGCCACTTGATGATGTGGCCTAACCAACCTCATAAGTGTATCCATAGTGAGAAAAGTTGAGACACTTCATAATTTTTCCAAATGCAATTCAAATACCATCCATTTGGTAATAAATAGTCATTGAGCACACTTTGCACATTTTGACTTGGAGTGAGATGTGTAAACATAATTGTCATCCTTTATGTACCCATGCACCTCAATCTTATTCTCATGGGGGATGATTTAATGGTAAGTGAAGCTTGCTTGAATCTGTGCACTACATTTCCATGTGGTGTGGTGTTGGAAAAGTGGCATGCCACTTTGAGCCCCCCACCACCTGGCATGAATAACCATCATACTTTCATTAATATGCAGTTTTTGGATTCAACTGTGTATTAGTTTTTGGATCCAAAAACTAATACACATTTGAATCCAAAAACTACATATTAATGACATGGACTGTGGAAATCTAATGTCTTTCATCATACTTTCCTTAGGCCACCCACAATCATCCTTGTTACAAGATGCAAATATTCACTACTAGGCACGTACGTATGAAGTGATGGATTAATCAATAACTTGCCTACCCATCATACCATTGGTTTTAGATTCATCAATGGCCACATTGACCAAGGCATCTACATCACAATTGTCTTCTCCATTGACACGCTTCACTATGAAATCATCAAACCCCTTTAGTAGCCTATAATATTTACCCAAAAATTTGTTAAGTTTCTAATTATCCATTTGACCTCTACAAATTGTATTATTTGTAATGATTAAATCACCTTCCACTTCAAGTTTCTTTATCCCCAACCTTAAGCACTCACTCAAGCTTTTCCAAAGGGTAGCTAGTTCTACTTCGTTGTTTGTCTTCTCCAGCAAAGGAATGCTCAAATTTTTAATTACTTCACCTTTGCAGTTTATGAAGATGCAACCCACACTGGACACCCTTGGATTACCCCTCAATGCACCATCAAAGTTTAATTTGACCCAACCTTCTTCTAAGGGAAGTTAGGCCACTTTTTCCCTAATCGAATTAACTTGGGTTGCCCCATGAACAGGGAAATCTGGATCAATTTTAGTAGCATAACAATAACTATGAAACTTATTATCAAAACCCTATCTCAAGCACCCAATGAGTACGATAATGGTAAGTGCATGGAAATGGGGGACCAAAAGAGGATCATAAGTAGCCTCTTTTTTCTTGAAATTGGGAAAAACTAATCCTAGATAGGAAATTGAAGATAGTTACACTCAAAATTTAAAGATGTAATAAGAATGGGAGTTGTAATGATATGAATCTACTTTCTAAACTACTAATTTAAAAATTTAAAATTGGTGGAGATTAAGGAGTTTAAATAGGGTAAAAAACATAACATAGCGTCTGGTGTGCTCCCCCTAAAATGTTAACCATTTTTTTGTATTTCAAAAATTGCTTCAATGAAAAATTAGCTAACACCATGTTTTTGAAAAGTTAAGCAGCATTTACAGGGCGATGTACCCTTCACAACGAGCCACTAGGGCCAAAAAGGAACAAGTTTAAACATCAAACATAAAGGAAATAAAAAGCAGAAACAACCCACAGGTAGAATAGTGACCACAGAGAAACAACCGACAGATAGACACAGGGAGCAGCTAACTGGCGTTGTCCCAGTTTTTAATTAGAAGGTCCACCGCCTCATCACCCACCCACTCTTTGTTCTCCTAGTTTTTGTTTCCCTTCAACTCCTCTTTTATAACATTAGACAGAGTGCTCGTGACGAAGTGGCCCAGCTTCATGGTGAAGTGGGTTAACCCCCAAAACCTTTTGTTGATTGTGTCCATTCTCTTCACCACGTCGCAAGACTCCACCCCGATGTCCATAGTCCCCTGAACCTCTCCAAGCTCATCAACTAGGGGACGCGAAGAGTGAGAGGTGGATCCATCAATAGGAATCTTGTTGTCCATTAGAGTAAACAGGGGCCCCTCCACATTTTCTTCCTCCTCATCTTCAATTTCTTCTTCCTTGTACCCTTTGTTGTTAGATTTCTCCTCCTCAGAGTCTTCAATAATCAACCTTTTTTTGTTGCTCTTAGCTAGCCTCTTGGATCTCCTCTTGACATTTTCCCCACCAGTCATCTCAGTGGTCCCCACAACCGTATCACCTCTAGAGTCTTTCCTTATAGCATTCTTGCCCTTTCCATCCTTAGCTATCAGGGCCAACACGCCTTTCTCCTTTCCATTTTTAGCAGAGGTGGCCTTGTAGGCCGAGTCTGCCTGAGTGGATTTTAATTCACAGATACCTTCCAACGCGCTGACATGGGCCTTGCCCAAACCACCCTTAAGTTTCTTGGTGGTTATCTTGGCTTTAGGATTCCCCACAATGCCCGGATTGGATTTCTGAGGAGGGCTTTTAGACTCAGTCGAGGAAATATTTACAGTTGAAAGGGGTTCAATGTTCTCAATGTGGATAGTTGTGATAGCTTTAGGAGGAAAAAGAACCAGATGAAAGTGATATAGTTTTAGTATAAGCCCCTGATGGAGCGGGAGCAACGGGAGATCACTGGGGTTACGATTGGCCGACTCTTTTCACTTTTCAACAAAGTTTTCCAAGTCCATTAAAAGAAAAAATGGGAAACTAAGCAACATCTTATGTCTTAGATTATTTAATAGAGGGAAGTGGTAAAAGAAACAGTTTTTGAACCTACCTTCCAAAGTAACATACTTCATCAGCGCCATGCACACCTCATCCCAGGGCTTCGGGAGAGCATCCCTCTCAAAACCCAACTAGTTTCGCACCAGGGCCTCCTCTCCTATGAAAAAAGCTTTTAAGATTTCATGGTCTGGTTTCTTGGTGTGTTTGGGGTATTTTTTCCTAGAACACAGTAAAATCGTGGCTTGCGCTATGAATTCCTCACTAATTTCAAATGATATACCACTAATGGAGACCCGACAGTCCTTCCACAAATTGGAAAACTGACCCGATAAGATAGGATCATGACCGACCAAGCAGTCCATAAGCGGAGCAATGCCTCCCTCCACACAAATGTGCCAGACCAAAGGGTTGTTTTGAAATTCCTTGGAGTTGTCAGGTTCAGTCCTAACTCGCTCACCACCCATACTACCAACCTGCACAGGAAACTCAAGAAAATGCAAAAAATACCAATTGTAGCAGTCGTGAATGATAGTCACATTGTGATTGTAAAGGCAAGGTATACAATGGAGGATAATAACACCTGCGCATAGGTCACATGCACAGAAGGGAAAATCACCACAGGGTGATTTGACAATGAATTTAATGAAGTTATGATTACGACCAAGAAGGCAATAATTGGCGGACATGTAGGGAATGCACAAAAATCCATGAGAAATGGCCATATAAATAAAATTAGAAACCATCAAAATGGAGCCAAAGGAGACCCGCGCTAAACTAACTAGCTCGAAGACCCTAGAAGGAGGCAATCTCCCATCATGACCGACCAAGCACTCCATAAGCGGAGCAATGCCTCCCTCCACACAAATGTGCCAAACCAAAGGGTTGTTTTGAAATTCCTCGTAGTTGTCAAGTTCAGTCCTAACCCGCTCACCACCCATACTACCAACCTGCACAGGAAACTCAAAAAAATGCAAAAAATACCAATTGCAGCTGTCGCGAATGATAATCACATTGTGATTGTAAAGGCAAGGTATACAATGGAGGATAATAACACCTGCATATAGGTTGCATGCACAGAAGAGAAAATCACCACAAGGTGATTTGACAATGAATTTAATGAAGTTATGATTACGACCAAGAAGGCAATAATTGGCGGACATGTAGGGAATGCACAAAAAACCATGTGGAATGGCCATATAACTAAAATTAGAAACCATCAAAATGGAGCCAAAGGAGACCCGCGCTAAACTAACTGGCTTGAAGACCCTAGAAGGAGGCAATCTCCCATCATGAATTGTCAAATCATTATAAATACTCTTGCACAACTAGATGCAAGGAAGAGATAAAACAAGAAATCCCATAATCCCCAAGAGAATAGATCACACAGTACAGCTCCACAAATTTAATGAAGTCATGTCCTTCCAACTATCCTTCATCAAGCTGCCAAAATTATACGTGTTACCATCTTTTAAGTCCCAACCTTGACAATTTACCGTTACCTTAGAACCCGACCCCATCCACCATGTCAAAAGGACAGCCACATGGATCCTCCATTCCGTGCCCCACACACAAAGATCTCTTCCAGAAAACCTCCACCTGTACTCAATTTCCATATTGACACTCATCCACCAGACCCCCCAAAAAATCCAGTGGACCCCCCATTCAACTCCCGTCATCCAAAGATTTAAAATCATTGCAAACCATGGTAGCTTTGTTCTCGCACGATTAAAACTTGAATTTTTGGCAGTAACCTTTCCATTTTCCTCCAACATTTAGAAGAATCCCAGCCCGAGCCAAGATTAGCCAAGGCATCTGCCACATGATTGCCTTCTCTAAAGATATGAGTCACCTTTGTATCCCTAAATTTGGATAAAAGGAAACTAGTATCCAAAAATATGTCCTTAGTATTCCAACCAATTAGTTTGTGTTTATTCACAGCATCCGTAATCGACTTGGAGTCTCCTTCAATGTAGAGATAAGAAATCCCCAGAGAAACAACAATTTTGAGGCCCATTAGCAGCGCACGAGCCTCCGCCACTAAAGCAGACTGAAACCCAATACCTCTAGCAAATCCCACCACCAGAGCCCCCACATAATCTATGATAAATCCACCAATATTTGCCCTACCTGGGCTACCCTTAGCAGCCCCATCAAAATTAAGTTTGAACCATCCTCTATCCAAAGGCTCCCATTTAGTATTTTTTTTAGCTAAAAGTTTCAAATTATCAAAGGAGTTAGCCTTTAAATCCTGGTGCCACTCCTTAGCCATTTTTATTTAGTAATCCGACGGCCCCATCTCTGAGAGTTTTCCATCAAAGAGAGATATTTTCCTTAATGAGCCTAGCACCAATGCCAAAAACATCCTTGGGACTCCTCTCAACATTCCTAAAATCCCTGTTATTCCTCTCCTTCCATAAACACCATCTCAAGACAGGAGGGACCTGCTTCCAAATTTCACCAGGCAGAGGGTGGGAATACGGGCCATACCAACCCAAAATGAATGATAAAAGATCATTGTTCATAACCCAAGGGACATCAAGTTTCTCAAAAGCCAACCCCCAAACTTCAGTAGCAAACAGGCAGTGTAATAAAAGGTGACTGACAGTTTCCTCCCCTTTCTTGCAAAGAAAACGTCTATTGGGAAAACAAAAACCCCGAGTCTTCAAATTGTCCTGGGTGAGAATCCTGTTATGACAGGTCGTCCACTAGAAAAAAATAATTTTAGGGATCATGTAGCGATTCTAGACCTTCTTCCAGGGTTCCTCAGTAGAATTTTCATTTCTTAGCAATTTGTAAGCTGACTGCACAGAGAGATCCCCCTGTTTATCTAAAGTCCAAAAAAACTCATCCTCCTTGTCATAGGATGGAAACCTAGTGCTGGAAAGAATCACTTGAAGGGACTGAGCCAGACAACAAAGGTCATGAGAATGGGGGCAACAAAGGGTAAGATCCTTCCAAATCCTAGCTCTGAGGGGTCCAAAAACATAGTCACTGATATGGATGTCAAAGAATCTTTGAGCTGCACCCATCACCGCCCCAAATTCAGAGCAAGCCAAAGATGAGTCAATTAGCCAAGTATCTTCCTAGAACTTGATTCTAATCTCGTTTCCCATTTTCCACTTAATCCCTTTCTTTAACAGGCCTTGTGTGTTGCAAATGCTCCTCTAGACTATAGAGCCTTGGGGGTGAGGCTCCAAAAGACAATCAATCAAGGGCCTATCTTGGAGATATTTGGAATTCAAAATTTTACACCAGTCCTTAGTGTTCCTTAATTGGTCCCAACCAACTTTGGCCATCAGAGCCCTATTAGAGTTGACAATCGTCCTAATTCCAAGCCCACCACAATTTTTAGCCTGGTAGACCCTTTCCCATTTCACCAAAGCAATTTTATTCTTTTCCTCAGTATCGGACCATAGGAAATTCCTTTGAATTCTTTCAAATTTATCAGCAATGTACTTAGGCATCTTAAAAATGGATAGGAAATAAGTGGGGATACCTTGGAGAGCCGCAGTGAGAAGTTGGAGTTTTCTAGCATGGCTTAGCATAGAGCCCTTCCACCCAACCAATTTCCTTTGAATCCTTTATAGAACCGAGTTCCAGAAATCTGTGGGAACCTCCTTAACCGTGAGGGGGATCACAAGATACACCGATGGGAGAGAATCACTAACACGTCCCAGAACCGTCGTCACCTTGTTTTTCAAACTAGGCATGCAGTTGAAGAAATAAATCTTGATTTTATTGTAATTGATGCTTTGAACAGAACAAAAGGCATAGTTGTTAAGACAAGCTTTCCATTTCTTGGCTTCCACCACAAAGGCCTTCCCAAATAGAAAAGTGTCATCCACAAATTGTTGCACAACAATCAGATCCAGAGAGGAAGCCGCTCTAATGCCCGTAATGGAGCCCTCTGACAACAGACCCATGAAATTCCTACTGAGCACATCAAAAATCATTATGAAAAGATAGGGGGACAGAGGGTCCCCTTGTCTAAGCCCTCTACCAGCAGAGAAGAACCCATAGGGGGATCCATTAACCATAACCAAGTACTTAATAGAGTTAACACATTCCATAATGAGTTTGATGACCAAACTGTTAAAACCAAACTTAGCCAAGACCTTAGGGATGAAATCCCATAACACTTTGTCATAAGCTTTGGAAATGTCAAGCTTGAGAGCCATCCCCACATTGTTACATCTATCCATTGAGTGGAGCAGTTCATGGGTTGTCAAAGTGGCATCAAGAATATGTCGCCCAGGGACAAACCCCTTTTGAGTGTGACTAATAATTTTTTCCAAAAGAGGTTTGATACAGTTAACAAGTATCTTAGAAATGATCTTATAAAAGGTGTTACAAAGGCTAATTGGTCAGAAGTCATTCATTGAAAGAGACTCACTAATCTTGTGGATAAGAGCAATGAAAGTGTGGTTAATTGTTTGAGGATCCTACTTGATTTGAAGAAGTCCCTGGCCGCAAGCACAAGGTCCCCACCCACAGTATCCCAAAAAATATGAAAAAAAAGTAGGAGGAAAACCATCAGGCCCCGAGGCTTTGAAAGCCCCCATACTAAAGGTAGCCAGATGAACTTCTTCCATATAAATAGTCCTAAGGATCCCCAAATTATTATCCTGAGAGATGGAGGCAAGAAGATGTTTGAGAATTGCACAGTCCAAAGCTAGGTTGGACACCTCAGCAGGGGCCGAATAAGCCTCCTGGAAATAGTTAACCGCACAGAGTCCAATTTGAACTTGATTTGAAATCACCTCTCCAGTGGCATTGGTCAGTTTAGAAATTTGGTTCATTTTCCTGTGCTTGATGGCTGAAGCATGAAAAAAGGAGGTACTCCTATCTCCTTCCTTCAGCCATTGGACCCTAGATTTTTGCTTCTAGAAGACTTCCTCATTTCTTAGAACTCACTCCCATTCCATTCTTGCTTCCCATTCCTGGATGTGAGTTCGTTGAATGTCATCACCCTCGTCCATATTTTTCTATAAGGTCCTCAACTTTCCTTCAAGCAATTTTTTCCTTTGGAAAACATCCCCAAACACATTCTGTTCCATCCTTTTACCATATTTTTAATATGTTTAAGTTTAAAGAAGATCCTATACATGGGGGATCCTTGGACATGAATATTCCACCATTCAACAATTTTACTTTTGAAATCGGGATGAGCGTTCCACATTATTTCAAAGTGGAAAGGAAAGAGACCAACATCGGGTTGAATATTAGTGGTCAACAGAAGAGGATTATGGTCAAAGACCATCTTGGGAAAAGTTATTAGATTGGAATCTAAGACATTAGTCCAATGAGGAGAGCAGAGGAAGCAGTCAAGCCAGACCTAAATCAGGTTACCACCAACCTATCTATTAGACCAAGTGTAATTATGGCCTAGTAGCTCAATATCAACTAAACCTGAAGAATTCAAAAAATTAGCCAGATCAGACATGCTATCAGAGTAATCCAGAAGGCCACCACTTTTTTCAGATGGAAAAAGGGGAGAGTTAAAATCTTCAGCAACAAGCCAACGACCTCCCTTATTCAGATTAATTTTAGCCACCATGTTAGTCCACAAAATACTTCTCGCATTCCTCTAATTAGGAACATATATATTAACTATAGACCAGGCTTCACCAAGGTAAGAGAACAAAACCCCTACACTATTTTTATAGTAAAATATTTTAGAACCCCATAAACAAGATGGGTTCCAAAGCACTGCCAAACCCCCTAAAGCTCCCTCAACATCACTATAGACATAGGAAGCATTAGGCCAACAAAATTTAGCAATTTTATCAAAATTAAGCATCAACATTTTGATTTCTTGAAGAAGGAAAACATCAATCCTATGTTCCACTATATAGTCCTTCAGAGTACATTGTTTGTGTGAGCTATTAAGCCCACGAATGTTCCATGACATAATTCTCATTTTTGACCTTTCTTTGAGGACACACCCAATGTCCTCTGCTTTCCCAGGGCAATCTCATTTGTCATCTCTCT
Source organism: Sequoiadendron giganteum (assembly GCA_007115665.2). Classification (NCBI taxonomy): domain Eukaryota; kingdom Viridiplantae; phylum Streptophyta; class Pinopsida; order Cupressales; family Cupressaceae; genus Sequoiadendron; species Sequoiadendron giganteum. Next base: position 674,059,065 of record CM021103.1, on the reverse strand, counting down.
CATTCTAGTGTGCCTCTGAGAAGGTCTCCTTGGCTTAGATTCCCCTCCTACATCTGCCTTCTTCTTCCTTCCTTTTTTCTTAGGCATTGTCCATATCCCTTCATCCCTAGCTTTCTCAAGCTTCAAACTCCTCAAACTTTCAGTAGATTCATCAATCATACCAGAGCTCTCTTCCACCCAAATTTCACCATCCTCGATCAAGGCCCCACAGGTCCCCATAGAGACAGCCTTAAGTAGAGGGTCAAAAGCTGAAGAGCCAGGAACAAGAATCCCTCCAGAGACCCCCTCGAACAGGGGATTAACAGCCAAAGAGCTAGGGTCCTGAGACAAAAGGACAGACAGGGATTTAGCAGCCGACTCCAATGAGTCACTAGGCTCAGATAGTTTAGAAGGTGGACCGACAGGGGAGGGTAGATGCGGAGGATCCTCAAGTGACTGAACAACACCTGGGGGAACAAACCTAGAGTCACTCGGAAGCCGCAAAATATTCTTAGATAGAGTAATGAGATTTATCACATTGTCCTTAGACTCCCTACTAACTACAGATTTGTAATCAAAGATCAGATGCCCTGTTTTGGCACACTTTTGACAGTATACCATAGCATTTTCATAACAAACAGGTTGAATCCAGCTGCCCAACTTAGAACATAGCTTGACAGAGTTTAGTAGGACTTTATCAACACAAATATTGACATAGAATCTTGCGAAGATTAACCTGGATTTCGATTTTGTGATAGAATCTATGGCAACAAATTGACCCAACGAATCCCCAATAGCTTTAAAGATGGCTTCATCCTAATAGTCCAAAGGCAAACCCAACAGCCTCACCCAAATAGGAGTCAACTTATTTAGATCTGTAGCAGGGTTGAAACTAGGTTTCCACTAACACAAAGCTAGGCTATGCTTCCCATAAACCCACACACCCGACGACAGAGTAGTCACCATGTCCTTCGTAGTCGTGAATCTAAACAAGAAAACACCACCAACCATCGCGCAAATCTCCACACTACCCTTAAGGCGCCACTTCATCGCAACCCATTTCTGAACCATATCCATCGTTGGATGGTAAGAAAGAAATCTCCCCACAACAACATTTTCCATGGAGGAGAGGATCTTGTCACTGATCGAATTAGGAATTTCAAACACTGAACCAAAGTTTGAGACAATCTCAGGGGTAGACAAAAACAAGGAGGAGACTTTTTTTCCATTAGAAAGCACATCCTTCCAACCGACAGTCGGAGAGCTCTTCACCACCGGCACAGAAGATTCGTCTGGAGTCGCTAAAGTCTTCGGAAAGCCCAATGGTGAAAGCATTGTCCCCGTAGGAGTGGTACCCGTCAGACACGAGCCCAAAGGAGAGGAGCACGAGTCAGGGGGTAGAGGGGGACCATTGGGTACCCCCAAGACAAAGTCCACCATGCACACAAAAAATTCAAACTTAGAGGAGCAGGAGATTCAAACTCAGAGGAGCAGATTTGTAGCTAACACCATGTTATTATGCTTGATTTTTCTGCTAATTTTTTAATAAATATATGATTTTTTACTAATTTTTAAAGTAGACACATCTTGAAAAAAATTGATCACGCGGCCCCCAATTTTTTTGGAAACTAATAAAAAAATGAATGTGTATACAATATAATTTATTTTGTAAAAATATAACTTGTTTCAAATTTTAATGAATAAGTAAAAAATGAAAACAAAAATACCATATGTAGGTTTTTGATAAAAAAATGGAAACACTAGAAAAAGAAAATTATAGATCAAAACCTTAACATAATTGAAATGTAGAAAAAACAAATGGTTAGAAAGATAAGAGGGAGCTTAAAATTATTATGTTATTTTACTTAACATTAAAATATGTGCAAACCTAAGGGATAACACGCTTGAGATTACGTCATTTTTTAGAATTTACAAAAAACACAACCATGGGTGTTGATGTGTAAGTCCAACCCTTTTGGTTGTGTGCCCAAGGACAATCCAACATTAAGGGTTGAAAATATTTAAAGTAGAAAATAACTCAAGCATGTTACAATGTGCTTGTGTTATAATGTGCTTGTGTTTGTTTGAAGAAAAAAATAATCTATCTCCCTTGCCCTATCTCCCTTTTTAGACCTGTTTATCTACCTCTCCATATCTCTCTCTCTCTCTCTCTCTCTCTCTCTCCCTTTCTCTACCTCTATCACTCTCTCCCTCAATCTCTCTCCCTCTCCCTCACTCCCTCCTTCCATCTCTCTTTGCCCCTATTTAGACCTCTCTCTCTCTATTGGAATTCTCGAAGCAGGTATAGCACGAGTGTGTTTGTTGAGATCACAAAAAATGATAAAAAGGCATAGGGATCCCATAATTCAAGACCCACATGCTTTGTTATTTTCTATAATTCATGCTTTATCTAACACAAAAGCACATTTTTAATGGTGTTGACAAAATATCAATCACTGTTTAACAATTCCACCACATTTTATTCATTTTGTCGACATAGAAGAAATAAATTGCATGCTTTTAGATTGAATTTTATTATATGGACTAATATTTCCATGTGTCCTAGTGTTGGAATGATAATTATCATGTTTTTAATTTGAATTTGAAAATATACAAATGTTGTTTTCATAGCTTTTACTAATTGGATTATATTGATATAGAATTAAACATTGGATATCAAGGAAGTTGGGAAAAGGCTCAAATTTTGGAGGAGTTTGAAGATTAAAATGAATTAGACAACATTGTGTAATTGGTGAAATTGAATCCCCAAATTTACATGATGTGTTCTCTTTGTCTTTATACCTTTTGTTCATGCCACCTTGTCAATATAGTTCATGTGCTGATTTTTTGAGAATTTGAAGACACTTTCCAACTTGCTACAATGTCACTATAGTGATTTGTTAAAGATTTCATCCTTTGGAGGGTTATATGTTGTTACAATATCACTATAATGATTTGATAAGGAATTCAACATTTTGAGGATTGTATATTGCTACTATAGTGTCGTGATCTAGTGTTTTATCACTATATTAACATTTTTTAGGTCACCCAATATCATTTTGGGAGGTCACTACATTGAAGATTTGGATCTAAAATTATATTGCAAGTTTTGAAGACTAAGTTTATTTTTTGGGGGGCTAATTTACCTCATTTTTATCCAATGTACCCCTTACAAGGATATTTGTATAGTGTCGTCCCCTTATGGAGGACTTCTTGATCATTTTGGGAAGTGAAATCATTTAGAATTTAAACTAGTTTTATGCAGACTATTGGAGGATTGATTACAAATGAATATTAGTTATTTTCCAACCATCAATCCTTGCTCACTAGCCACCATACCGTTCCAATATTATTTTATACCATTTTCAAGTTTATTTATTGTTATTATGATATTTTCAAAGGTTCATAATTAGATTTATTGAGAATTAGTGATCAAAATCAAAGAGGAACAATGATAGAGATTTCTATATTCATTTATGATTTGGATCTAATGCACTTGATTTCCTATCATTCATTTCCAATCAAGTCTTGTAATCATATCATATAATAATTAGTGTTAATGTTCTAATGCTTATTCTATCTCAAATATAACACGTGTTTGTGTTTTTTGAAGTTGCCCATCCTTGCATAATTCTATTGGTTTTTGAGTTCATTTCTTAGAAGTAGTAGAACATTATTTTCAATCAATTAATTACTCAAAAATTAAAAAAAATATTAAAAAATTATTATATTTGGGAAATACTTCAAAAGGGACATCATATTGGTATCAAATCCTTGATATTGATAGCTTACATGGTTGAAAGCTAACATTTGAATTCAAATATACAATGGGCAGTTGGGTGAAAAGGCAACTTAGGAGAGATAGCATGGATTGACGACCTAAATTCTTACGAAAGGAAGAATACATATATCTTATTCAAAATGTGTCATTGAAAATATAGAAGTACTAGGAAAGATGCCCATTTTAAGCCCCCAAAATCCTTTACCAATGTCAAGCAGTGTCTAATGAAGTCAAATATAACTTTTTCTTTAATGATTACTTGGATTTACTTAAAGTAAGATACCCAAATAAAAGAGGCCCATATTTAACTAAATAAGGATGTCAAGTAAGGAAGAAGAAAAGTTAGATGTTCTTGAAGAAATCAAGAATCAAGAAGAATAATCAAATTTAGTCACAAGACATCATTGAGAAAAACAAAAAGGACCCAACATACAATTTAAAGGTAAACAATATTTTGTGATAGAATATGTTATATTGACTTCTAATGAATGTGTATGTTAGCAAAATATTGATGTGACCAAGGAGGAAAAGGCATCACTTGCCAACTACAAAGAGCCCAATATGGAGGAAGATGCACCAACTCATGCATTATCCTTCAAAATTTCAAAGGGGTTTAGAGTAGAATTGTAAATGGACATGTATTTGAAGAAAATGTTTTAAATCACAAGGATAGAAGTGTTGAAGTTATCTCCATAATTATTATTTTGGAAAGGAGGGTGATATCCTTATTGGAAGTATAATGTATAAAAATGATGAGCATATTTTATATTTTTTGCTTCGTCATATGTCATTGCGAAATTCTTGTCATAATGGAAAGCATGCTAAAAATGGTAATTGAGTAAGAGATACAACTTGTAGTATAATTCATGTGGACTCTTTGATTTAAGTGTAAGATTATCATTGCATGGGATCTTGGTGATCTTTGAAGGTTCAAAGTGGATAGTGGTATGGATATCACTGGTGACTTATCCATCTCTTGTATTTGGTTTGAACAAAATTTTATGAGGAATAATATAGGTTTTGTTGTGCATATTAACCACATTGTGAAGGATCAATGTTCTTGGTTCATAGATCACTCCTACATGAACTAAGTACCACCCTTTAATATAATTTTATAGGTGATAACAAAATGGAGACAATCACAATGGGATGTTTGATGCTAGATGATGGCAAGAAAAATAAATATCATGTTGATATTCAAGATTTTGTGTCTAAGCATGGGATGGTTTTTCAGAGTCAAGATATATATAAGGTTTCCCCTTTTGGATGGGTGATTTAGAGAATTAAAGAAGGATGAGATACCATTAAATGGCTTCATCATTCCTAGCATCGTGAAGGCAAAACAAATTGTCATCAATTTATGCAAAGACTTTTATATCATGGATCTAGGAAGTAACAATAAAATTTTGAGCTTGCAATGGCTATGTATCTTATTGATTAGTTAACTGTGGAAACTAAGGAATTATCCTTAGGTAAGATACTTCATTATGACAATTTTTGGTCTATTTTAAACAAGCATAGTACATAATTCAATATTACACATCTAAGGTTTTCTCCAAATGGGATAACTTTAAAAATGTACTTTCTTGCTACTAATCACTTACAAAATATAATGGCTTGGATGAGTGTTGATAGAAAGGGAAACAAACCAAGGGGCATGGAACTCAAATTTTGGGCTATTTCCCATAATATTTTTATCTTCCACACCACATCATTAGTATCCATAAATAGGTTTCCAATCACATGGTTGAGGAATTTTCAATTTATTATCATTTTTAGAGAATTTTTAGTCATTTTGGGGTGAGTTATAGCATCTTCTTTTTTTATTTTGGTCAAGAAAATTTTCTATTATATAACTATTATACTATGTTCCAATTACTTATTTTGATGATCCTATGTGTTAGATTGATGCTATCTTTTATGAGTAGTCATAGAACTATAGGGTATGAGAAGATCTCATTGCTTAATATTGTTTGTAGGAGGTTTCATTTATTGGGGTTATCAAGTGCCATTATTCTAACCTATATATCATAATTTGGTAGAAATTTAAAGCAATATATGATTATTGTAGCTAGTAGGGATACCCATCCTTAGCAAAGAGTATTCCTCAATTGGTAACCTCTAATGGAGAATTTTTAGTCATATGTCTAGTGAGTTTCCATCCTATTATCATGGTTGATGCATTTTTAGTTGGTACAAGAAGATTCATAGCCCTTACATTTTTTATGTTGAGCAAGAGAGTTTATATTTTTTAGCCCTCACCTTGTTCATTCTTTAATCCTTGCATGTTTAGTGCCTATTTGGGGCCTTTTTGATGAGTTTGGTTATGCTCTTGATCTTAGGCACTTTCCTCAAGGAAAATCAAAGGCAAGAAAGTAGTATATATATAAGTTCATTTTATCATTTTAAAATAAAAAGGAGAAAAAGGAGAAAAAGGTTAAGACTTATTTGGAGATAATTATGCTATGCAAACATTGTGATCTTTTGGAAGTAAAAATTAATTCAAGTGTTGAAAGTGATTCAAGCTACATATATGCAACTTATGCTACAACCTTCTAATGTTCAAGTAATATGATTGTGGTATTTATGATCTATATATGTTATATGTAATGACCTTTTGTAGGATTTTATCATCTTCTTCATCCTTATGTGTGATTCACGGAGCCTTCATGGATCCCTATGGGTTTTCAGACTTATGTGGTAAGATTTTATTTTTATTTATAGATTTAGCCTCTAGTCTCCTAGAGCACACTCTCTCTCTTCTATATCTTAACCTTTTTCTCTCCTAGAGAACAATCTCTTTCATATCATCATTGTTGTTTTGGAAGTGGAAACACTTACATGGGGCTTGACTAAGGCAAGCCCTTATGCAAAAAAACCACTTTTCCCCTTTTTTGCGTGCACGTCATTAGGTGGTTGTTGTGAAGAGTGATCTAAATATTGAAACTTCTTGGAACCCTAACCCTAACTTATACCTTACTTGCATCACTATATGTGAATATTAGGGTTTTACATATTCACAAGAGTGTAAAATGAATATAGATTATAATTAACAAAAGATAGAAGTTAAAGTACTGTTGAACTTGATCAAACCTTCAGTTCCATATTTTTACCCTCAAGACACTAGCACGATGCACTAGTGTCCCACTCATCTAGACACACCATGTTTTTGTGACAGGTTCCTTTCTAAGTGCTCTTTCCCTCTATGTTGTCAAATTTTGAGTTTTTTTTTGTTTTATTAGTAGTTTTAGGTTAATTGTTAATTCACTCACATTTGTTACTTCCATGATTCATTTATCTAGAAAACTTTAATTAAAATAGTACCCCAAACAAATTCAAACCCTACTTGGCTGTCCCTTGAGTCTAGCAGCCAAACATTTTTATTAGTTGTGTGAGTCCTTAATGAAATATACCACACATATAGCCTAACCAAAACAAAACAAAAAAAATCTTTCATTCTAGGTTTAAGTGGCATCTTAGCCTAGGATAAAATATATTTATTTTTGTTTCATTTTGATGAGCTTGCAATAACTTAAATTACAATATTTTGATTTATTGGTATATCTTAGATCTGATTTTACATATTATATTATTATTATATGTTATATTGGAAAATAAAACAAATCAAAATAAAATAAAACAAAGAAAATTATTATTCTTTTATCATCCCATCTATATATCTATCTTGTCATCACCTTCTTCTATTCTTTACTTCCTTAGGTGTCGTGAAGTGTCCTATTGAGTTTTGTGTGCTATTGTTCTAGATATAAAATCCATGTGTGAAGAAGTTCTTGACTTATGGCCTCTCAAACTCCTACTAGTTTTGGTGTTGAGCCTGAGTTTGTTAACTCCTTTGCCTTGACAGATTCTAGACTATTATCATCTTTTTATCTTAAGCATACCTTTCCTGTATCTTCTAGGCCGACATAATTTTGTTGATCTCTAGAGATAGAGGATGCTTTCACAAGTGTTCCTAAGGTCCAAATTTAGAGACTATATAAGGATCTGGTGGGCTTCTAATAATTATTGGGAATGAAACACTTGGTTGGAGATGTCCCTCTTATACAAAACCTTAGGAATTTATTGCTTAGTGACTCGCAAGGTGTGGAAGTCTTATATGATCTAGCTCACATAGTGGATTCAAACATTATGGTGATAGTTAGTTGCATGTAGAATCTTCATTATATGACTCCTCAGAACCACATGGGAACACAAGTATCAAAACTTATACATACATCATCTATATCTATATTCACTTATTTTGTATCTACCATTATGTCGAATAGTAATAGCGTTAACCTTGGTTTTGGAGTTTCAAGTGGTGTTATACTACCTTCTTTTATTCTTCCCAGTACTTCTCAAAACATTCCTCCATTAATTTCCTAAAAAAATTGATTCAACCATCTCCATATCACAATTCAAACTAGAGTACACACATTGGTAGCCTTATTCCTTCATTGTTTGCCACCTCACCCTTTGATCTTGTCATAAACCAAATTTTACAAAATGTCATAACTTTACAACAACAAATAGTAACTACGATTCAAAATCAATCCCAAAATACCATTCCACTATATTTCGCTCGTAGTCCATTATCTTATGCCATCTTAAAAACACCTATTCCATCAAACATAGAGGCACCTCATTTTGAGAAGTATAATGGTAAGGGAGAACCTAATGACCATGTGTTGTCCTTCATTGCTTTGTACGATGATTTTCTCTTTGAAGATGCTCTTCGAGCAAAATTCTTTCCTCAATCATTGAAAGATATGACCTTGGATTGATTTGTTCTCTACCTAATAATTCAATCAATTCTTTCTAAAATTGTTAATCAATTTCTACAAAACTTGCAGGTGAATATTGGACCTTAGGTCACTTTGATTGATTTGGTTCATTATAAGCAAGGATTGAAGGAGAAAGTGATTAATTTTATAAGGCACTATCAAGCCCTCTTCTCTCAAATATCATACTCTCTCCTAGATGTTGATTTGTAATGAGTTTTCATTGGAAACTTACAGTCATGTACATTAGGGATAAGATCTTTTTAATGTGGTATCCTTCTTTCACACATATTTGTATGAATTTTTGTGGCTATCAACTAGTAGTCAAGGTCATTATGAGATTTCCTTTTCATCAACTTTTGTTAGTCAATATGAAGCCATGACTCCTAATTTTAATATTTTAAAAAGAAAAAAAAACTTTATCAAAATCAATGCTCCTTCTAATAATGCTCAATCAAAAGTAGTAGTAGTAACACCTTCTTCTATGACCCATTATCACTATAAACTAAGAGTTTAATAGTTTTCCCAGCTTTATGAATCCTTGTATTCTATTATGATGGTTTTTCTTGATAATAATCTAGTCTAACTTCCTCCTATCCATCCTATAAATTTACCTTAAAACCTCTATCTCCTCTATTTTCCCCAAAGGCCTTTTATCAATATCAGCCTATGCCTAGCCATGATACTGAGTGATTTATGCATCTTAAGAACCAATTGCATGACCTCATTGAATCTAACATCATCCAAGTGTCTATTGCGAACAATAAAGGGAATAAGTTTGTAGCTCCTCTTAACCAAAATTCACAAATATTTACCAATCTACTTCCTTCTCATTTCTCTAACCTTATAGAGCCATCTATGGATGCCATTCCTACTTTAGCTAGCCTAAACAATGATATTGAAGCCTTTGACCATGTTGTTTTCATGGAAGATGCTAGTTGTGAGCTTGATGTTACCTTTGCTTGCATTGATGATTCTATTCATGCACTTGATGGACCTCTCTACATTCCCACCAAAATTAATGATAAAATCATGTAGGGAGTACTCATTGATCCTATTTTCTTGGTGAATGTGGTTACTAAAGAGTTCCTTTATATGCATGAGTTATATCAATACAAGTACGAGAAATCATAAGTTTTAGTTAGAGTGTTTGATGGTTTCATCCACCTTGTCATAGGAGGTTTAACCCTTCGTGTCTAGGTCGAACCCAAAAGCTTGGATGTGCCCTTTGCCATAATTCAAACCTCAAAACAATTTTATGTGAAGTTGGGTCATCCATGGCTCACTTCCATGAAAGTGGCCTCGTTCATAGTGCATAAGTGTCTAAATTTTTGATTTGAGGGACAATTGTACACTATTCATCACAGTGGGTTTAAACCTCTGGTCCTTTGTGGGAACTTTTCACTTTCAACTACTTTTGTCCCTAGCCATCTGATCTTATTCATCCCTATGAGGATTATTTATTCTTCTCTTATCAGAAGTCTAAAGCTAGTCAAATTTCTTAGTTATTTATTGTTAGCTCTCATAATCCTCCTCTAGCTACTTCCCTCGAGGCTTCTTCATCCTCTAAGAATATGACTATAGTTTCTATTATTAAAAAGGTAGTGAACGAATCACATCTTGGATGAGGTATCCTTCCCCAAACCCTAAGGTCTGGTGTCTACACTACGGTTCCACCTCTGCCATCCTATCCAATACTACAAGGCAAGTGCCCAACACCATCTACTCCTTGTCATAAGGGGAGTGTTTTTCTTCTAGGATTTAGAGTGAAGCAATGTGTTGTCTGAGATACTTCCCCTCCTATTTTCTTCTAGCCACTTGAGATTTCTTCCATTTCTTCTCTTGTTCCTAGAAAAAAGGAATAAAAGGAACCAATATTGGGAAACACCCCTATTCCATCTATACAAGCTTTGAATTGTACACAATGAAATCATAATGTGAATGAGCGTATGAGATGACATTGTGCTAGGACTCACTAGCCTATGGTAGATGGTGAACATTTACTTAATGATCCTTCTTACTCGTAACCAGTTCCTTCCCCAGTCTTGCTTCCTTGTCTTATTGAGCCTTTCTCACATAAGCTTGAGCCTTCCCTTTCTCAGCCTAGCCAAAAGCTTAAGCTCTCACCACCTTCATCGTTGTCAAGTATGAGAGATTCATCTATTCCCCCTCTTCGTGCTTCATCTTCTTCTATGATTGATTATGCTTGCACTCATGTTGATAACACTACCATATCACCCATTATAGATTATTCATATTCAAATTCAGATCTGATGATAAATTTAGTGGAATTGATTTTGGAGTTATCCTTGATCTTTGAGAATTTTATGAATTTAGCTTATGGGTAATGCATGATGATCCCCCTTTATCGAGTGAGCCATCGTGTGTGGAACCAGGTACCTCTCCTTGTAATGTACTTGTAGTCCCTTTAGTATCTTGCTCGCCATCTCTTTATGACAATCAAGATTTGGATGCAAATGACTTACTTTAGATTGGATCACAAGTGTGGTACCCTTGTGTGTTTGTTTTTGTTTTACATACATGTAGTGTTATCCTCATAACATACTTCTTGGTGTATCTGGGTTTTTTAGTTCTCTTTGAATGATCCTTGCTACTCTTGTAGTCAAAAGGATATTGTTGAGAAAATGTGTTTCAACCTTGCAATTACATAAGGTATTGTTTATCCAACGAAGGGGGGCGTGGGGGGGTTCCTCCCCCCACGAGGGGTTCAGGGGTAGTTCCCTCGAAAGGAAATTTATATTTATGTTTTATTATTGTAAATCTAGACCATTCATCATTATGTCTCATATCCAATGACCAATATTTTGTTAGCTTGACTTACCCTAGAAGGAAACCCTATTTTATGAGGGCATTGTATTATGACTATGTATTGTGATGTATTCCAAGAGTCTGATAGCGGTCGTATTGCCTCTGGATCTTTGAGTGGTGATACTCTCGTGAGAAGCTTTCTTTGCAAGTATATTGTAATCTTTATTATTTCCAAATAATATATTGGGCGACTTTTGGAGTGTGGGGTTTCTCTCCCGAAAGGGTTTTCCCCACGTAAATCATTATGTTGTGGTATGCATGATATTTATGTCTATTTTTGTTTAAATCTCTATAACTATTAAAGATCTATAAAATTTCATTATTCTCCTCTCAAGATTAGTGTAGGAAGTTGTTCTGCTACCTTATCTTCCTTACATATATGAAAGGAACAAATCTATTGTGACATTCATCTATTTGTATCATCATTATTCTATTTTTTGTAAACACTTTTCCTTGCATCTTTTTGGGACAATGCAAAGCATTGAGACTTTTAGGTCTCCTCCATGTCGACCCAAAAAGTGTTTATTTATGTGTTCTTCTTCCCTTGACTTGTAGTTCCACTGCATTTGGGGAAAGATGGAAATTCAAGAAGTACTAATGCATGTTATTTATTATACATTTATAATGATCCTAAATCCTTGGATCCCTTATGTGCACTCTTCTTGATGTATCATTCTTTATACCTTAAAGGTAATTGCTCTCGATTAATTTTAGCAATTACTTTAAGGTGGGAGCATACATCCAACCTTATGATTCACTTTGTTTGCTTATCATGAGATTGTTTGTGCTCTTGTAGCACCCTTTTTGGCTCACCCATATATGACATTTCAATCAAGATTACCCAAAAAACAATGCACTTTACTTGTCTTGTTATCCTCAATATGAAACTCACCTAGTAAATATTAGACTTTACTAACCTATGATATTTTTATTAGCTGCTTGTGGAGCTCACCCAAATAATATCAAAATTTTATAGCCTATGTTGTCTTCACTTGTTCATGATTCACCTAGAAAATATTGGACTTTGCTAGCATATGACCTATCAACTCCTTTTTTGTATGGCTCCTAACAAGATCCCATAGATTTTTTAGTCTGAAGATGTTATTCTTCACTTCTTTGTATGCTTTATGTATGTTCTGTGTATGATCCATGTATGCCTTACGTATTATTTGTGTATGTTTCATGTATGCTTCATGTATGATTTTTGTATGCCTTGTGCATCCCTTTTGTGTGTGTTTTCATATATTTTCTATATGCTTAGCGTGTGTGGTTAGCATTGTGACTTGTTAGGACCCTAAGTTTGGGAACTTGTTCACATCCTTTGACTTGATGTTTTCCTACCTTCACAATGCCCTTTTTTTTTCTTCATACTTTATTGAGTGTATAGATGTAAAACAATACACCCACTAAAGTGGGGGCTAAATGTAACATCAAGAATTGTAGATGATTATGATTTCGCATTAGGTTTAGCCCTCACCTCACGTATGATTTTATCCCCACATGTCTAGTGCCTATTTTGCACCTTTTTGTTGATGAGTTTGATTATGCTCTTGATCCTAGGCACTTGCCTCAGGGAAAATCAGAGGTAGGACATTAGCACCCCACACTAGTGTTCGGGCCCATTTTCCCTCTAAATTTCAAATTGAGGTTAGTCCTTATGTGATTTGGGACACAACCTTCTTGTTGGATTTTCTCAAACGGTCACTTATTTTTCATGAATATATACATACATATATAGTCATTTTATCATTTGAGAAAAAGAGAAAAAAAGGAGAAAAAGGTTAATACTTTCGTAGTCAATTATGCTATACAAACATTGTGATCTTTTGGAAGTACAAAGTAATTCAAGTGTTGAAATTGATTCAAGCTATAGATAAGCAACTTATGCTACAACCTTCTAATATTCAGGTAATATGATTTTGGTCTTTATGATCTATATTTGTTATATGTACAAACCTCTTGTAGTATTTTATCATCTTCTTCATCCTTATATGTGATTCATCGAGCCTTCATGGATCCCTAATGGTTTTAAGACTTATGTGGTAAGTGTTTAGTTCTATTTACATATTTATCCTCTACTCTCCTAGAGAACTCTCTCTCTTATTTATCTTAGTCTCTACTCTCCTAGAACACATTCTCTCTCATCTCATAATCACAAAAAAAATTACATGTGGTTTGACTAAGGCAAGCCCCTATACAAAAAAACCTTTTTTCCCTTTTTTATGTGCAAGTTATTAAGTGGTTGTTATGAAGAGAGATCTGAAGATTGAAGCTTTGGAGACCTAACCCTAACTCATGTCTTACTTGCATCACTACATGTGAAGATTAGGGTTTTACATATTCACAAGAGAACAAAACGAATTTGGATTATAATTGACGAAAGATGGAAGTTAAAGGACTACTGAACCTTATCAGACCTTTAGTTCTAGATTTTTACCCTCATGTCACTAGGGAAACACACTAGTGTACCACTCATCTCTACACACCCCATTTTTGGTGGTAGGTTCCTTTACGAGTTCTCTTTCCCTCTTTATTGTCAAATTCTATGTTTTTTGTGTTTCATTAGTAGTTTCAAGTCAATTGATAATTCACTCATATTAGTTACTTGCATGCTTCATTTATCTAGATTACTTTAATTAAAACATGACCCCAATAAAATTCAAACCCTACTTGGCTCTCCCTTGAGGCTAGTAGCCAAGAATTTTGACTGGTTGCATGAGTCCTTAATAAAACATACCACACCCAAAACCTAACCAAAAAAAAACAATTCTTCAATTCTAGGTTTAAGTGGCATCTTAGCCTAGGATGAAATATATTTATTTTTATGTTTCACCTTATTTCCCATTTTGGGTTATTTCATCTAGGGATCACACTTATGCTAATTTTTTGAGGAGTTGAAGACACTTTCTAGCTTGCTATAGTGTCACAATAGTGATTTTTTGAAAATTTAGTCCTTTAGAGGTTTATATGTTGTTGCTACAATGTTGCTATAGTGATTTGATGAAGATTTCATCATTTTTAGTATTGTATATTGTTGCTATAGTGTTTTATCACTAGATCAACGATTTTTTGGATGCCCAACACCATTTCAAGAGGCCACTACATTAAAGAGCCAGATCTAAAATTATATTCTAGGTTTTGAAGACTAATTTTATTTATTTGGAAGTTGTTTTACCTCCTTTCTAATTATCACATCCTTGCAAATATAGCTATATAATTTTGTCCCTTTATGGAGGACTTCATGATTATTTTGGGAAGTGAAATAATTTACAATTAAAATCAAATTTGTGTGGACTATTAGAGGATTAATTAAAACTTATTCTCAATAGTTTTCCAACCATCAACCCATACTCACTAGCCACCATACTATTATAGTATTATGTTTTACCATTTCCATGTTTGTTTATTTCTATTCTAATATTTCCAAAGGTTCATAATCATGTTTATTAAGAACTAGTTATTATACTTGAAGATGAACATTGTTAAAGAATGCTATATTCATTTGTGATCTAGATTTAATGTACTTGTGTTCCTATCATTCATTTCTAGTCAAGTCTTGTAATCAAATTTAATACAACAATTGTGTTAATGTTCTAATACTTATTCCAACTCATATTGAGCATTTTTTTTGTCTTTTGAAGTTTCCCATCATTGCATAATTCTATTGGGGTTGAATAAATTTCTTAGAAGTGGTAGAATGTTGTTCTTAATCTCTTGATTACTTAGAAATCAAAAACCACAAGATTTTATTTAGGAGACCTATTAATTGTAATTCTATCCAAAAACTTAAGTTTCAAGCAAACTCCACTAAGCATAATTATATCCCTCTCCATCAACATCATGTCCATTATCTCTGCAAATCTATTATATTGAGGGGTGTATGGATTTTTCTTATATCTATCTATCCCATTCTTCTTACAAAAATTATCAAAATTTGTTGAACAAAATGCACAATTTTCAATTCTCAAAACCTCACTCTTTCTACTAGTTTTATTTTCTAAAAGGCTCTTAAACTCTTTAAAATTACTAAAGACTTTATATTTACTTCTAAGAAAATACACCAATATCCTTCTAGAGTATTTATCTATGAAAGAATAATATTAATATTTTAAAATTTAAGGAATGTTTACATGATGAAAACATTAAAATGAGTTAGATTCAACACCTAGAAGATTTATGAGAACTTGAGAAAAAATGAACACGGTTTTACTTTACATATATGCAATCTTCACAAAAAATTAAAATCTAAGAGCATAATTATTCAAACGATTTATTTTTATTTTTATTTTTCATTGTCCTTAGACCCTTTCTTATGTGGTCAATTCTTAGTGCCATAAAAAAAATTATTCTCTATAAATAACTTGGTATCTAAAGCAAGACCACCATTAGGTACCTAGAAAACATAACCATCATATATAGATGTAACACTCCTCTATATTGTTGTTTTAAATGGCAAGAGTCTAAAATCTACACATCTCTTCACTACATGAATAAATAAAATATTATATTGAATTGTACATGCATCCAATTGAAATAGAGTACTCACATTAACACCCTTAGTGAGAACTATATCTACTCACACCATCTTAAATTATGTAGTAGAGAAAATAACTTGCATATTCGCATCATTAATATTACTAGCTAGAATTAGGTTCCATACCAAACTAGGGACATATATTACACCAATTATCCCCTTCACATGTCCAAAAAGGAATCATATCAAGATTCTTCCTTGAACACTAATATTCAAGTAAGAGTCATCTCCAAGGTATACCTTCATATTGTCATATTCTTCTTACTTTGAAACCAACCCTAATGTGAGGTCATGTGGAAAGAATCCCCAGTATAACAATCATGAACCTTATTTAATGCATGTGTTGATAAGGCCAAAACAAAGGAATTGCAATAATCCTAGGAAGAATTTTCAAATTCATCATCTAAATGATTTTTTCATTTTTCTCCTCTTTGCAATCCATTCTAAAATTCTCAAGCTTTCGACAATTCCAACATTTATCTATGGTTTTTTCAAGATATTTGGATCTCCCATAGGATTTGGATCTAGACTTGTCTCTGTTCTTATCCTTCTTCTTGCCTTTTTGTTTTAGTCTTCCATGAACAAATAGGGCCTCCTTGGTAGATTAAAAAAATTATCCATGTTTCCTTTAAAAATAATAATGCAACTAACTCATCCATTTTGAGTTTAGAAATAGTGCTCCTAATTTTCATCACCAAGGAATCCATGAATTTGGTAAATAACATAAAAAAATCATGCAATAATTCTCCTCCTCTATCTTCACTATAATGGATTATAATTTGATAAAAATCATGTTGAAAGCATTCAGGTACTTATCCATAGAACCACCATCCTCCATATTGAGAGTATATAACTTCTTTCTCAAGAAAAGTTTATTTACCAAGAATTTATCTTGATCTCACCTAAATCTTCTAGAGAGCTATAGAGTAAGATTATTCTTCTACATTTAATAATATTTATTTTTATAAATAGATCCTAATGAGATTCTTTAACTTATTTATTTATTTATTTTAGTATTCTTGTGACATATTACTAAGTTTGGATCTAAATAATCTAGCCCATAGATCTATATCCATAAGAATATCCTCCACATTGAGCTTACAAAGCTCAAATAGGTTTTTATTATCTCCTAGATGCTTATTTTTTCCTTTATTATGGTTACTCATCTATGGATTTGTTTAGAAAATTGGATATATAGGTGATATGGTGCTTAACTCTTAAGGTCTACATGTTATATTTGTTATCTCAATTTTTAGGTTATGATTTGATGGTTAATTCACTTGTTACATTGGTTTGGGATCTTTGAGCTATGCAATTTTATGGTTCGTCCACTCATTAGTTGCAATGATGAATTATATGTGGATTATATATATCTATGGGTCTTTTCATTGTTGATGCAAATTTAGTTAGTTGGCCTTAGATGATATAATTTGTGTCTTAATATAATGCATTGGGATGAGTATTTATGATTAGAGTGTAAAGATAATTAGTTATTGTGATTATTTGCATGTATTTTTATCATGACTTCATGGATATCTTAGTTACATGGTTCAGGGAGAGCTTTTGACAAGTGATGTTTTGGTGATTGCTAATATTATTAGCTTAGATATCTCAATTTTCTACTTTATCATCTAGAGCTCTTGGTACTACAATTGAGTGTGTGGACCATAGGTGATATTAATTTAGGATATGGTAACATCATGATAACATTCATAGCTCAATATCATGGTCCATTTGGAGATTTGGATATTATATAGATTCATCACTTGGTGATGGTTGATATTCTACAATGGTTGTGGGTGTCATAAAAAATCTTGGATCATGATTTTTTTATACAATTAGATTAATTTGAAATTTGAGTTATGTTGATAGGATATGGTTATCTTCATGCGATTATATATGTTGAAATCTTGGTTAGCCATGGAGGACTCTTAGATTTTTTGGTGAGGTTTTAATTTATGGATTCCTAGTTTTGATAGGTGATCCTTAGTGTTGAGGATGTTCGGTGTTTCTCCATGGTGGAATCTTGATCATGTGTTAGTCTCAACATGATATATATGTTCTTGGGAGTAGGATATGTTCATTGGACCAAGTGATATCTTATAAGGAGATGTTAGATCATGGTGTGTTCTAAATTCTATAGTTAGAGCTTTAACAATGATTTTGATAGTTCTCTTTGTATTGATTATATTGGTCATGTGCTTTAGAGATTCATGAGAGTAGGTGTTTCATTTGGATATTAGCATATATTGAATGGTTGTCCGTGCTTATGGATACTTGGAGACTAAGGTGAGGTTGGAGTTCTCTTGAGTTAGATACATTTTTTGACATAGTTACTCTTTGATGATGTTTTAATAGGAAGTTTGAGAAGCCTTCACCTAGATATGGACGAGAATTCATGATTGAATTGTAGAGGAGATTGTTCTTGGATAGATTCATGGTGGCTTGGTGTATCCTAAATGAGAAATCTCATCATCCACTCTTGTTCTAGTAATATATAATCATTTACTAGGTATTTCCCACTTTGCTTTTAGATGCATTATGTTTATGATTTATCTTCTCAAGGATATGGATCTTGAGCTATGATCATTATTTTGAAGGGCTTATTTGAGAAGTGTTTGACATATTTATCTTCTTGTGAAAATGAGTTTAATTTATTATGTAATTTGTGAAGAGTTTATTAAATATTTTTGGGTTGATTTATTAGTTTTGGGGATAAATTTGAGTTTGATCTTCCTTGGTTTTAGAGAGGATTTCATCCATGTTGGCTATATGAGACATGGTTTTTTATCTATGATATTGAATGGTTGGGTGTTGTTAAGGATTTTTAATTAGGTTTGTGAAGTAGATATTACTTGGAACAAATTATAAATTTGAGGTGTTGGTAGAAGGACATGCAATGTGGTACAATTTGTAGGTTTTGTCTCTTTGTTATATGGCCAATTCCTAGAGGTTCATTTGCACATGGTTTTATGTTAAGAACTTGAGAGAGTTATGGTAACTAGTTGTGAGAGCGTATACAACAATGTTGCATATGTGTATCAATCTGATTGTTCTTTGTTACTACATGGCTTTTATTATTAGTCATACCTTGGTTTGAGTATTGATTGGTAGACCTGGTATGCCTTGATCTATTTTCATATTTGACATTACCCATGTAGTGGGAGTTTTTGGATATTTACGTACTTCATTGATAGGTTTGATATAAGGAGCCTGTGATTGTGGTTTATCGGTTGGATATGTTGTTGGCATGAGCTCTATTTGTAGTTTTGGATACCTTGGAGGAATGGATGATTTGATCTATTATCATTTTTTGTGGTTGATATTTCTAGTCATGTGAATTTTTTCTTAGCAATAACTTGGAGCCTTTTTTATCACTTAGATTTTATACTTGTGTTCTTTGGATTAGTATATCTTCACCTTGGATTTTTCCTTTTCTTCCATATGTGGCATGTTGGAGGATCAAAGGAATTATTTCTTAATATGGTAGTCACCTTGGACGTTATTGTAGGTATCTTGATAAGCATGTGATAATGTTAGAGATTTGTGTGGTTTCATGGATGGCTATGATGATGTGTTTCATCGATTGAACCTTATGAAATGTCTACAAAATTTGGGAGAATGTTAGGAAAAAAGGATTTTTTACACCTTTCACAAGAAAGTTTTATTTGAAATTATGTAAAAAATGCTTGTGGTTCATCTTTGGATATATTTTTAGCCAAATTAAATGTTTATATGGGTCCACCTATAAATTTTTATTATAAGATATGTTAGATATTTAGTGTGTGGGTTGCACATTGGAAAAACTTACTACCAAAAATTAAAAGTTGGGGGTAATTATTTTTTTCTCTCATGGTTTTGAGATACATGGTTTATTCAATACGACTTGGGGTTTTGTGTGAGATTGATTTATAAAAGAAATCACATGTTTAATGCTTAGGTTGTTTTTTATTTGTATTGAGCTCTTATAGAGTGCATATGTGATGAATGGCATGGGGCATGTGGTTGCATGGATATCCATTATGATTGGACACATGGAGGATGCATTAGAGAAGCTTGATTTTTTAAAATTATTCACAGAGACTCTTTAAGTGTATTGTAATATTTTATTGTTAAATATTACCAAGTAATTGGATTTTTTCTTAGGTTGGGTTTTCCCAAGGTATATCTTGTGTATTCTTATTTTATTTCTTTGATATTTATATTATGGTTATTTTCTAAGCTTGTATGAATGATTTTATCTCATAGGGTTATGTAGGAAATAATTTGATCAACTTGGTAGTTTTCTAAAAATTAGCTCTTCTATACATTAGAGACATATAAAATATACACCTTCACCATTAGAGCTAGTAGAAAAGAGCAGTGTTGCATCCACTTTTAATGGTCATGTTTTCTTGGTATCTAAGGGTGCACATGCTTTGAAGACTAAACTACCAACTAATAAGACAATGTTATGGAACTAAAGGATGGACCACATGGGTGAGAAGGGTATAAGGCCCTAAAAATATCCTTATTGAGGGTTTAAATGATTGTAATCTTGAATTTGATTTTTGTAAGCATTATGTATATGAAAAAAAATCATGCTCAATTTTACTCTAGTTCTCATAAATATTTTTGGATGTTGAACTTACTTTATTTTGATGTATTTGGTCCTATTAATATTCCTTTTATTTATAAATATTTATATTATGTCTTTCATTATTGACCATAGTCTAGAAGGACATGGGTATATTTTATTAAAAGTAAATTTGAATACTTTAATCATTTTAAATCATGTAAAGATCTTGTAGAGAAGTAAAATAGTAGAGAGATTTATGATTTTGAGTATTGATAATGGCGATAAGGTTTGTTTATTATATTTTGATAATTCTACAAGCATTCAACAACATAGTGAGACATAAGACAACTCTGTACACCCATTTAATTGAATGAAGGATTAAAAAAGTTAATAGGATGTTGATGGAGGGGGCTAGGGGTATGCTCAAGTGGATTCAACTTGGAATAATTTTTTTGGGTAGAAGTGGTTTTCGTGTCTTGTTATTTAGTTAACATGCATCTTATATCAAATCTTCTTGAGAAGAAACCTATGGAGATGTGTTTAGGAAAAAATCCATCACCAAGACATATTTGAGTCTTTGCTTGTGAGGCATATACACATGTGCCCAGGGAGAAGAGGTCTAAGTTGGAGAACAAGGCTATAAAATGTATCCTCATTGGTTATAGTATTTGTGTGAAAGGGTAAAAGATTTGGGTTCATATGGCCATAAATGTATCATATAGAAAAAGTAATATATTTAGACAAGTTAAACCTTATTCTATGGTATTGTAGCCAAATAAGGATGAAAAGAAAGATGTGGTTCAACTACCCCCAAAGATTGAGAATGTTGAACTAGAAGCCCATGAAGGCCTTGAAAAGAAGAAGAGCTTAAATAGTTTAGAAATTTTTAAAGAGGAGGAAAATCCTCCATATTAGGCATTAAGCTCATTCAACACAAACAACATCTTGAAATATATTATCCTCTTGATTGGATGTATATTTTATTATTTTATTATTAATATAGATGATCCTAGGATTGTGAAGGAGGTTGTGTATGGATGGTGTAGAGTTCTAGAAAGGAACTTAGTACCCTTTCCTGATGGATGGAAACCTATTTGATACAAATGGGTATTCAAAAGAAAGACTAGTTAAAATGGTATTGTTGAGTAGTACAAGGCGAGATTGGTTGCAAAGGGGTATTCCTCGATTGAGGGAAGTAATAATGTGATTGTAGAGACCTAGAATTTAGCACATCTAAAATAATGTCTGAAATCAACATAATTTTTAATTAATTTCAATAATTAGTTAATTTAATCCAAAAACCCAGTTATTCACCTCACTAAATTAAACCAATTTCCTTGTAATTATCTAAATTAAATCCATTTCCACTCTATTGTTAAATTAAATATATTTCTACCTCATTATTAAATTAAATAAATTTATCCCTCCAAAATTTAAATACAAGTCCAAATCATTCATCCATAATGATTAAATTAAAAATAAATGGCCTCTTGCACAAGATCCAATGCGCAAAGCGCATCTCCACCATTCATCCATCATTACATTTTAATCATTCACATCCACATTTAAGCACCTAAAATCAAGCCCTCATTCCTCCATTGCATAGCACACATAAGATATGCAAGGAATCAAATACATGGACTCTCAAGGACACATCATTTTCCAAGGTACATGGTACTAAGATCTTGAAAATCCAATAGCAACTACATCTTTCACATTCATGAGAAAATCCATTCAACAAAGCAGATATATTGCTTGGTAATGAATGTAATGATTATTTGGTTTGGTCTTCTTTAAGTTCAATGTAAAGTTATTTTTCTTGATTTAGAATATGTGTTTAATATTTTTTTAATCTCTTTTATAATTTATCTTAGATATAGCATCATACATTCTAGCATTCTGGGTGAGACCCCTTAATCCTTGATAAATTTTGGTTATATAACATTTTTTGAAGCTTGATATTATAAAATTCATGGGGTTTTCAACTATTTTCCCAAAATTTGGAATTTGTAACCTATGTAAAAGTGTCTTTTCTCAATCTTTAGCATTTGTGCCCAGTCTTCAACATCTCTATTTTTTTGATGAATAGGCAGATATCTATATTAATATAAAGATAAAATTACAAATTCACAAAAAAGGGGTGGGTGGTGAAAAGGCACACCCTGAATGTCACATGGGCAGAGCCCAGAAAAGCCAAAATATCAATCACATGGGCCTAGCCCAAAAGTCTAATAACAGAAAATAAAATTAAGCTACCAAAGCAGTGCCAGTAGAGCCTGGGGGATCCCTGTCATCCAAATTTTTCCCCCATACATCAGTGGGGCTTAGAGTGACATTAGGAGGTGCACCCCAACCATCATCATCTTTATCTTTATCTTTTTCTTCTTCCTCTCGTCGAGGTGAGATTGCAAGAGCCAGTCGCGAAATTTTTTTGCCACTGGTAGGGCATCCAGAGCTAGAAGCAAGCGGAGCATCAGAGGGCTACCTAGAACCGCCACCACCACTCCCCGTAGCACCACTAGAGTGCCAGCCCTAACCAGGATGTGGCGGAGGAGAACGAGCCCGCCTGGGAGGCCAGGAATCTCGTTGAGCAGGAGACTGGGAGTGGGAATGCACAAATTCACTCATCTTCCAACCCCGAGAAGGCGACTGACCGCGGGAGGAGGAGGGGGAATTAGGGATCCGAGCCATAGTACAAGGGGCATTACCCCAGTGGTCCAGGAGGACCTGCAGGTAAGCCACTTCCAGTGCAACCTTGTTGGCTTGCACTTCAATCTGTAGGAGAACATTAGAACAAATAACCACTTTAGCATAAAGAGAAACATTAACATCTAAATGAAAATGAGCAAATATACAAGCATTTCTATCTTTCCAGATATTGAAGAGGATTTCTACTCTGAAAGTGTGCCAAAGTTGGGTGAACTTAGCTAGGGTTCCAGGTGGGTCCCCCCATAGAACCATATGCCAAGAGAAGGGTTTCGACCGAAAAGGCTGAAAGAAATCATGAATCCAAGTCCAAAGCTGTTGAGCTCTAGGAAAAAACCAAAAAAGATGCTTAAAGCTTTCAGATTGCCCACAAAAAGGGCAGCGAGGGTCAGGAACCCCCATATGAACAAGCCGAAAACCCACAGGAAAGCCTTGGAAAAGAATACACCAAGCAAAGTGGGCCAACTTTGGATTGACAATTGCAGACCAAGTGGCATCAAACCTCTAACGACAAGTATGGGCAGAGGAATTAAGAAGCCACCTCTGGTTCAAGGAACTGATCATAGGAAAATGGGGAAAAGCCACTTGTAACCAAGCCACGACTTGTAGCTCTTTAGAGGAGTGTCTAGAAACCATTTCCAATATTTCCACCAAAGTTTGTGCCCACGAATGCCAACTTTGTGAAGCATGTCCACCGGAATGGCGCTCAATAGCCCATCGAAAGTAGGACGGTCCTGGTTTTGAAGACTGTATTGGGCTTTAAAAGCATCCCACTGCAAGAGACACATGGTAGGCCGATGAAAGAGCTGATGCAGTGTTTGAATGCCCTTTCTATAAAATTTGAGGGCCTTGAGCCAAAGAGACTTGGCTAGGGGTTGACCATTCTGAGCCAAAAGGGGAGACCACCATAAGTTATGTTGGTTGATGGAAAGTCCATCATGAAATCCAGCCCTGACCCAACGGAGCCATGGCTTAATAGTTTCCCAAGAGCACCAGATGCTCTTGGCCACAAAGGAGCCAAAAATTTGAACCAGCTCCCTCATAACTAGGAGGGTTTGGAGACCGATTCTTTTCCAGGCGAGCCTGTGAACAGGAAAACCAGACTGTATACAATGCTTGAGGAGAATCTTCCAGGCTTCATCCTCAGTGAAAGCTCGTATAATCCATTTGACACAAAGAGCAGTCCCTTGTCGTTGAGTGGAGAGCAATCCAAGCCCTCTAAAGTCCTTCGGGAGATAGAAAAACTCCCAAGTGACCCGATGAAAACCCTTGTGGGTTTCAGAAGAGGCCCATAAAAAATTGTGGAGCAACTTTTTAAGCTTACTATAGGTAGCTTTAGAAGGAGCCCAATAGGAAGAATACTAGACGTGAGTGGTAGCCAAAATTTTAGAGCACACCTAGATTTTTTTGGCTAGTGAAAGAGGCTTAGTAATCTAATAGGCCAACTTCTGCTCAACCCTAGAAAGCACGGCTTGCCAGAGCTCCCGAGGGGAAGCCTGAAAGGCAAAGGGGATGCCCAGAAACCGAAAGATTTCTCCCTACCCAATCCACTTCCAGTTATAGGTTTGGAGCCATACAAGAGTGGGGAGCACTGATTGTACGTAGCACAAGGTCTTGTGCCATTGAATTGCAAAACCAAAGGCAAGATAAAAGGTATTAAGGCAATCAAGGGCAACAGTGATGGAAAATTCATCCTCCAAGAGAGTGAGAAAAGAATCATCTGCGAAGTGGCCATTGACAAGCTATTCCTGGGAGTCTAGGAGAGAGAGCCCTTTAACACGTTGCTGGGAGACAACATGGGCCAGGAGATATCCAAATCCCTCAATAGCCAGAACATACAAAGCAGGGGCAAGAGGGCACCCCTGACAAATGGAACGAAAAAGACCAAAAGCAGAAGATTGGCGACCATTAATGGAAATGCAAGTCGAGGCATTAGAAAAAAGCATACGAATAGACTGAATAAAGTTGGGCCCAAAACCCAAGGCTTGCAACATCGTAGGAATGAAAGGCCATTCAATGCAATCATAAGCTTTGACAAAATCAATTTTAATGAACACCACTTTCTAGTTCAACCATTGGGCCCACTCCATGCCTTCCCAAATTGCAATAATGTTATCCAAAATAAACTTGGATTTAATGAAACCAGTCTGCTTAGGACGCACAACCTGAGGTAAGAAGTGGTGAATATTTAGAGCCAAGGCTTTGGCAATGATTTTGTAAGAAACATTGAGAGGCATGATGGGCCACCAGTTGCCAATATCCTCCGGATCCCCAGGCTTAGGTATGAATTTAATATTTCCTTTATTTATTAAATTTCCTAGAGAATTGGTTTGAAAGGCTTTAAGATAAACATGATGCAAGTCACTCCCAACATAGTCCCAAAGAGCTTTATAAAATTCACAAGGAAAGCCTTTAATCCTAGGAGCCTTATCATCGGCCATGGAGGAAACGACTTCCTTGAGATCATCAATTGTTAACAATTGATCACAAAAATTAATCTGGGCTGAAGAAAGCCTATGTGGCACAACAACAAGGTAGTCCTGAAGGGCTTTCTGGCATGCAAGCGTGGGGTCCTGAGCAGTGAAAACCTATTCATAGTGATGCACAAAATCTTGGAGAATGTCAGGTAGCTCAGAGAGCACCTGGTTACCATCTTTGATTGTTTTGATGCCTGGGGATGAGTGTCTGGCATGAAGGGCCAAAAAATACTCTTTGGAGGCACAATCACCAATTTTGAGCCAGTGAAGCCGAGCTTTGATTTGAGTGCCTCTAGCAGTATAATTATTTGCCACTTGCTTTTGTTGTCTTAAATCCACCACCCTGACTTGATGTGACGGGGAGAAAGGACTGGCCGCCAAAGCCTCCATAGCTGTACACAAGTCAGGAGTGGTGGCCTCATAAGAACGCCGATGAAAGATAGCAAGATGGCACCCATAAATGCGCAAGAAACATGCAGTATGAATGATGGCATCATTCCACCAAGCAATCTAGCCCATATGGCCAGGTGGCCTGCACTCTAAATTCCACACTCGGTGAATGTGGGCCAGGGTGGGCTTGTGACAAAGAAAAGATGTGTTCAAGAAGAATTGAGTCTTACACGTGCAGGGTTGACAAGACGCCCACTCAATGCAAAAATTAATTGGGAAGTGATCAGAAAGAGTCACATCCACTAACGGCTTTACTGGCAAGGCAGAACTAGTAAAGGAAAAAAAAATATTGAGCCGTGATCATGGCACAATCAAGGTGTTTAAAGACTTTGTCAGAACCAACCCTGTAATTGCACCAAGTGTGCTAGAGAGAATGAGAATGGCAGAAACCATATTGGGATCAAAAAGCCCCAATTTATTGCGCATGTAAAACCACACCTCCCTTTCACCCGCTGCCCAACGAAAAGGCAAGGTGCCATTCTTGCCATATGTCATCTCTACCATGTTGAAATCCTCGCAGAGCAACCAGGTGGCAACTGGCAAAGAATCAACAATCCAGTGCCAAAGCAAGTAGCACTTCATGATATCATTAGAGGCATAAACATTAATAATCCTGAAGGAATGATTCTCAATATTGAGAAGAACCCAGACTACCCACTGGGAGGGGTCAACCTCATGGTCCACCATGCAAGAATGCAATCATGGGGCCAAAATAATAGTAGCTCCACCATGAGCAACCTCATGCAAAGTGCAAAACATAGTACTAGCTGGCCAAATAGAGCAACAAGCCGAAGCAAGCAAAAAACCTAAAATTTTAACTTCTTGGAGACAAAGCACTTCAATCCTTGGGTAATTCTTCAAAGTATTCCTAATAGAATACTTCCTGGAGAGGTCAGTTAGAACTTGAACATTCCATGAGATAAAATTCATGGAAAATATTCCATACCTATAGAATCCCGGTCCTCTTCACCCAGGGAAGAGAAGCTATTCTTCAAAAACTCTTATGGAACAGAACCAATCTGAATAGAAGGAGAGAATCTTCATTTTTCAGGCACGTATTCTCCTTCTTTCGGTGGAGGAGACGGGCTACGAGACCACTGTTGAGTCCCTGTTGTGGAGGAAAAATCCTGTTGAGCACACAAAACAGCCACAGGCTGAGGTGTGGCCTTTGACCTGGGTTGTACGCCAACATAAGTAACTCTTGAGGGAGTAGATATCCCCTTCTCTGAAGGGTTTGAAACTAGTTTAGTTGGTTCAGAGGTCTTGGGAGCCGACCCAAAGCTAGATGACTTATTTTTTCGGTTTGAAACCGTAGTCCACTTTGTTTCAACCTTAGCAGAAGGCTTTGTCAGACGAGGCTTTTCATCATCCTGTGATTGAAAAGATGTACAAGGAACTATCAAAGGGCAACCCTTGATCTTGTGGTCAGTTGACTGGCACCGATAGCAAGTGTTGGGCAGATTGAAATATATGACTTTCTGGGTGTGTCTAATATCACCAATTTGAATGTCTACATACTCTTTCAAATCCTTGGATAAATAAACTTCCACACAAACCCTCTTCTGAGGACGGGCTTGGAAGAACCTATCAGGTTTGATACAAACAACCCTCCCCAAAGAGGAAGCAATATGGTTCAAGAAGGGAACACATGGCAGAGGTAACCCAAGAAACTCAATCCAGACTAGGACACACATTTTGGAGTCTTTTGAGATAGCAAAATCCCGGGTCCATGCCTGGAAAACCAACAAGGAAGACCGAACATACAAGGGCCCATGACCCAAAATAGCTTGGACATGACTAACTTCTGTAAAGTGGAACAAAAAAAAGCTTTTGGTAAAATTTTGGACCATATCAAGGTGGACCCCATGAGGAACCCAAGCCTTGCTGACCCAATCTTTTAGTACACTTTCAGGGGGAGTCCTTCCAACAAAATAACCCACAAGGGTGTGTTGTTCGAGCCATTGACATGCAAAATCAAAATTAGGTAAAGGAAAAACTACATTAGCAGGGGCATCAAAATGCTTACCTCGTGAAAGAATTTCAAAACAAAATTTTGAGGGTGTTTGTTCAGTGGGGGAGCCATTAAACTGCACCAATGAACTGCTAACACCAACATGAATTACTGGGTTAGAGCCGGTTGAAGGCATAATAAATCTCTAAAATCGCAGTAAATGCGGCTGTACTCAATGAAGGAAACAATTTCCTACGCAAGAAGCGTAGTATGATGCAGGAGGGACCACATATGACCTTAGAAAACACAAAACCCTAACAGAGCTCATTCACCCATCCCCTTCTCGATCACATCTCTATTTTTTGCTAACTAAGGTTTGAAAAGTTTTAACATCTACACTTAATTGATAATGTTTACGTCTAATTTAAGCTATTTATACTAAATCTTTAGAATCTACATTTTTTTATAACTAAGGTTTTGTAGGTTTTAGTGTCTATATTAAACCATATTTGATCTATGAAATCTGTGCTTAATTTGTGGTGTCTATGTTCCTAACTATGATTTCTAAGTCTCAACACATATTTTTAGTTTGTGACATTTGCATCTAATTTTTAGTGTATGTGCTTAATTTGTGGTTTTTATTCTTAATTTATGATATTTTCATTTCTTAATAGTGGTTTTGTAGGTTATACCCTTTGTGTTTAATCTATAGAGTCTTTATTTAATCTATAACATCTATAATCATCTTTAAGCATTTACACTCTATAGCTATTATTTTTAAATTATTTTATTTTGGATTGTTAACCTTTGAATTGTATGATTTAATATTTTTATTCATGTTATCCTAACCATCCTTGTGTAAGTTTTTTAGATGTCCAAGATCAAGAGTAATCAAATCGATAACACTTACTTTGTAAGTTTTCTTGTCAAATATTAAATTTCAAACAGATTTCAATTATTGCTTTATTTTTGTGTGTGTTTATAAGGTTATATTTGAATATTATATTCTCTTTCAATTTATGTGATCTTGAGAATCAAAATCAACCTAATCACTTGTATTACCCAAGGATGTTTCATGTATTATCTTCTCTTGCACTTCATGTGATCTTGAAAATAAAAAAAATAACTATTTATTTTTTCTTTTTAGGGCCAAAGCCCATGTTTTGGGAAGTTATATAAATTCCTTCGAGGAGCTATCATTATGGGCTAAGTTGGATTCCCCATATAGGTTTCTAATGAAGGATACAAAGGTTTTCTATCTCAATTCATGCCATTTGATATCAAATTTATATCACAAACTTGGGCTTCATGTAACTTTAGGTACATTGGGAATTCCCTTAGTTGAACCTTATTTAAGCATGGGTTAGGAGAAAATTAGCCATTTGTAACTTGTGATGCATCGGTAATTGGTCAGCCCTAGGAATTTACTATGTATCTTTGGAAATAGAATGTTGGGATATGGATATGGTCCTAATCCTCCATAATTGACACTTTGAGATATTGGGCTAACACTTGTCATAACCAAGTTTGATATATTGGTGGGCCAAAATCCAAACATACCCAATTCATTATTATAGGTTACTTTTGTGTCTTCTTTGTCTTCTCCTTTGTTCTAAATCAATACAAATTTCAAAATTAAAGAAAATATAATTCTTTATGTCACCCATAACTAAATATTAAGTAAAACTTAATAGCCCACATAGTCTAATGACCAAATAGATACTATAAAAATCAAATACCATAATTGTGTCACTAAAATGAGGAAAAATAAGATCACTATCTAATAACATCCTCTACCTTCTCCCAAGGGTAAATATAACCTTATCAAACAACTTGAGAAGACTCAAATCCAAATCTCAACCTTTAAAGTTCTCAAAATATTTGATTCTCACAAGGATGCACTGCATAAAGTTTTGTAGAAGTCAAGCGCATTAAAAAACATTGATCCATCACAATTTCAAGTGCTCATGGGGTATGTGTCCTTAAACCACCACTTCACATTTAGCCAACACGACATTCCTCCTATAATGACATCTCATAACCTCCCCTATACAACAAAACCTTTATCACTAACATAAAATGAAGAGAGATCTTATAGATAGTGGATTACATTTGAACATTTTCACTTCGAGATTACAACATCTTGGTTACTTAGAAAAGGCCTTAGATCCATAAATTTTTACTCTCAAGGCTTATTATAATACACAATGAGAATCAAAAGGTATAATACATCTATCAATTGAAGTTGTGCCTACTATGCAACATAATTTATTATATATTATTGATCTTAATATTCTACATAATACTCTCTTAGTTCATCCTGTTAGACACACAAGACAACTAAGAGGGGGGTGAATCAATTATTCATTAAAATCATCAAACCTTGATTAATCCTTAAACCCTTATTAGCTATCAAACCCTTATTAAGCATCAACAAAAAATAAACATATGAAACATCAACACAACAACAGTCATACACAAGAGAACACCAAATTTACATGGAAATCCCTAATAAGGGAAAAACCATAGTGGATTAACTCACATATATATGAATAACAACACTAAATATAATAGGCTCATTGTTGGAAGGGCTCACTTCCCAAAATAGAATAACAAATTACTACCAAGGGCTTAGTTCCCAAAGGGCTCATTGTCTAGAATATAAGAGAATAGAAGAAGATCTCTACAAGGAGGTTCACTACCTTAGAGAAATAGGAAGATCCACCATAAAAAATTTACACCATCTGCAACCTTTAGCTCACTGCCTCCAACAACTTCAAGTTCACTAAAAATGTAGACATCTTTTTCTCACTGCATCTGGGATTCTTAGGCATTTAAGATTGCATTGAAATCACTACAATCAGTCACATTCACATCCCACTTCATATCTATAACATATCCAATAATTGAAATTTCTTATATATCCTCCACGAACTCAAACAACCTTGTTTAGGTCGACCTTAATGAAACATATGCACCTCAAACATGCAACCAACAAATAGGTCAACACCAAACACTTCCATGATGGAAAGAAGTGAAAGCGAACCATGTGAAAGGTAAACTAGGACGTAAATCCACACCGAAACACTTCACCATGTTTCCACAAACCACAAAGCACATCCACAAGTAATGCTAACACACCAAGTTGTCCAAACCTATATTAATGCTACCAAACAATCAATTCACTCTTCACCAGGTTTGAAATCATCTCTCGAACCACAAAGAAACATCACAGAACATCCTATAATATTCCAACATCATCAAAATATTTGAAAACACTGCCACAACCACTTGTAATTGAGAATACTATTATCCTGTACAACCAACCACACTACCACAAGAATAAAACCCATTAACCAACCTTCTAGAAAAACTAAGCACAAAAAAATCTAAAGGAAGGTAGATAAAAACAATATTAGCATTTTCCCAAAATCGCAAGATAAGAAACCTCAATGTAGAGAAATGCGGAGCAATTCCATTTCTCCTAGACAACCTTCTTCACTAGCAAACATATTGCCAAATATTACTTCCACTATCGCATGATCTGAAACTTGAAACTTAGGATATAATACCTTTGAACACCTCTGATCATTTCATCCAAACAACACAAGCACATATGTAGAAATGTGGAGCACACACAAAACACAACTTTTTCACCTTGTACACTCTCTTATTCAAATTTTATCAAAAGTACTTGGAAACCAAGTGAACCAACTGCATCGACAACATCACAAACACCTTCTTATCACAACCACACTAGAGATTGTGATAATATATCCATCTACAATACTTTATCAACACCACGCTATAGGTTGAAATCAATGGAAACACTAAAGAAAACATAGTGCAACAATCTCTTTGTTGACATCAATGACAACACTGTAACAATCTCCCCCTTTTTCATTGATGGCAACACCAGCTCTGAAAAACCATCAACAAAAAAAGAAATCTTGTAATGTGAACACCAACTCACAAAAGAAACCCTGCATCAAGAAGCAATCCCCCTTATTGGGGCATTTCTTAGATTCCAGAATTTAGTCTTCTCTCCACCTTTGACATCAATTATTTCCTTGTGATTTTTAGACTTCACTCTCTCCCTATTTTTAGACTTCTATCCCCCTTTGGCATTAATGGCAAAGGGAAACACCTACACGCTTCACTTCAAGCAACTCTCTCTCATTTACTTTCTCTCTACTACTCTCTCCATTTCTCTCTCCACTATTCTCTCCCCCTCAAGTGCACAATATATTCTCCCCCTAACTACACCAACCAAAGAAACAACTACCTACTCCCCTTGAGAGGTACCCTTCAACAGTCTAGGACAAAGAATAAATCTTGAATTTGTCACCTGGACAAATGCACCAACTTTCATCTAGTTAAAAGGAGAGGCAATAATCCCTAGCTTGTTTTAGAGATACTCAAATGTATCTTTTGGAAGAGCCTTTGTGAAAATGTCTGCAATTTGATCCTTTGTAGGCACATACTCCAACTTCATTCTCTACAATTTCTCTCTTAGAAAGTGATATTGGATAGAGATATGCTTTGTCCTTGAATGCATTACTATATTTTTTTAAATATTGATAACACTTGTATTATCACACAAGATAGGAATAAGTTCATCATATGATACTCTTATATCCTTCAATTTCTGCTTCATCCACAAAACCTGTGTGCAACAAGATGCTGCTACAATGTATTCTACCTCTATAGTAGACAATGACATTGAATCTTTCTTCTTACTCAACCAAGAAACCAATTTTCTTCCAAGAAAGAAAGCACCTCCACTTGTATGTCTTCTATCATCTGTACAACCTACCCAATCTACATCTATATAAGCACTCAAAAATAAATTAGTATCCATAGGATACCATAGATCAAAGTCTTGAGTGCCTCTCAAATATTTGAGTATCCTTTTTACTACTACTACATGTGATTCTCTAGGATCTTCTTGAAATATTTCTACAAGACATACTTCATGCATGATATTCGATCTAGTAACAGTTAGATATAGCAATCCAATAATCATTGATCCTATACTTAATTTTATCTATCTTAGGATATTCATCATGTTTTCTCAACTTATAACTAGTAACCATGGGAGTACATACTGGTTTAGATTCCTCCATTCCAAACTTCTTTAACATTTCCTTAACGTACTTTGATTGTGAGATGAATATACCTTTACCAGATCGATTGATTTATAGCCCAAGAAAAGAAATTCATCTCCCCAAACATTGACATTTCAAAATCATTTTGCATCTCCTCTACAAGCTTCTTACACATTTCCTCATTTCCTCCAAAGATTATGTCATCAACATACACAACCACAATTAATATTTGGTCTCTCTCAACCTTGAAGTAAAGATTACTATCTAGGGTACCCTTTTTGAATCCCTGTTGCAATAGGTACTTATCCAATCTTGCATACCAAGCTCTAGGAGCGTGTTTGAGCCATATAAATATTTCTTCAATTTGTATACTATATTATAATCTTTTGTTAACTAAAAACCTTTTGGTTGTTCAATGTACACCTCTTCTTCTAACTCATCATTAAAAAATACAGACTTGACATCTATTTGATACACCTTGAAGTATTTATGTGCTACAAAAGCCAAAAACATCCTAAAAATTTCCATTATTGCCATTGGAGCAATAGTCTCTTCAAAATCTATTCCTTCCACTTGTGAGTAGACCTTACACACAAGTCTAGCCTTGTTTCTGATAACTTCTCCATTCTCATTCAACTTGTTCTAGAAAACCCATTTAGTTCCTATCACATTTTTGTTTGCTAGTCTTGGGACCAGTTCCCATGTTTGATTCTTCTCAATTTGCCTCAATTATTCTTCCATAGCTTTGATCCAACTTTTATCCTTGCATGCTTAAATTACTATTTTGGGTTCTACCTCATAAAGTAAAAAAAATTACTTGTTCCTCTATTATAGCAACTCTTCTTCTTTCCAGTACACCTTTGCTCTTATCTCCAATGATTTGATCTTCAAAATGATTCTTTTGCACATACTTAGGAGTCTTAGGATTCTTTTTTGGGGCTTCTTCCTCTTCCAGTGTCATCTCTTTTTATTTCTCAGCTTCTTCTTCTTATTCTTCTCTCCAAGTGGGTTCATCAAATTCATATCCTTCTATCAACACTGAGATTTGATGTGATTCTTCATCCACTTTAACACTTGCACTTTCAACAATCTTCTTTAGCCTTTTTTTTATAGCACTGGTATGCCTTGCTCTTTGTAAAATATCCAAGGAATATTCCTTTATTTGATCTTACATGAAACTTTCCTAAGTTCTCTTCATCTCTCCCAATATAACATTTGCTTCCAAATAATTTAAATTATTTCATAGTAGGAGCTTTTCCATGCCATAGTTAATAGGGGGTCTTTGAACTATTCACTCTTGCTTGTCCTATGTTAAGAATGCGTACTAAAATATGAATTACTTCTTTCTAGTAGACTTTCGATAGATTTTCTTCCTTCATCATGGTTTTGGTTAATTCTTGAACTATCTGGTTCTTCCTTTCCATAACTCCATTCCATTGAGGAGTCCTAGGAGCTGATATATACCTTTTCATCCCATGATCTTTACAAAAAATATTAAACTCATTGGAGGTGAACTCACCACCTCTTTCAGATCTCAAACATTTGATTTTTAAATCCATTTCATTCTCAACTATAGACTTAAATGCTTTAAACTTTTCTAGAGCTTCTAGTTTCTCTTTGAGAAATGTCACCTAATTCATTTTAGAGTAATCATCTATCAACAACAAAAAATACCTGTCACCTTGAGAGCTTCTTATTCTGGTAGGTCCACATATGTCCTTATGTACCAACTCTAGAGGTCCTACAATATAATATTCTTTAGTTTGGAACCTCTTCTTTATCTAATTTCTAAAATGACACTCCTTGTAAATTGGATTAATAGGCTTGGTAATCTTTGGAAGATCTCCCATAACTTCAGTAGAACTGATCTTCACTAGTCTATCAAAATTTATGTGGCCAATTCTTATATGCCATATCCAACTTTCATTTAGTTGAGACATACAACACTTAACACCACCACCTTTGAGCTGATAAACATTTCCTTCTATCCTTATTCCTGCTACAACCAATGTTTAGGAACTTCCTTTTTTGATTTCATGGCCATCATCCTGAAACACTAGTTTGTATCCTCTACTACACATTTGTCTTGCACCAAGAAGATTATTCCAAAGACCCTTGACATAAATAGCATCATCTATCTTATTCTTTCCATCAACACTAATTGAACCTTTTCTATAGGTCTTAGCAGATGTATCAACACAAAACTTAACAAGATCACCATCATACTTTTCAAGCTTAACAAACTTACTCTTATCACTGGTCATATGATTTGAGCATCCAATATCAATTTTCCAATATTTTATCTCCTCTTTTGCATGAAAATTAGTCAACTTAGTTCCGTCAACATTATGACCTATTTCTGGAGCAATTTCCTTCATACATCTTTCAGGGTCAATAGAATTAGTTCCAACATTTAAAGCCATGAACATGCATAATGACCTATCTTTCCATAATTGAAACACTTAAAGGATAAATTACCTTTGTATTTGCTAGTGTCCTTTTTCAATCTCCTTACAAATTTTTTGTCCACCTCACCAAGATAATTTGTATTAGATTCATCATTCTATTTATCGTTGAATTCAAAAGAAATTTCTTTCCTTGAAGTATCTTCATCAAACTCTCTTAATTAAAAATTAGTTAAAGCACCAAACATTTGATCTCTAGTATATCGATCCAAATTCTAAGCTTCGTCAATAGCAAAAACTTCAGCACTATAAGCTTTAGGAAGAGTTCTCAATACCTTTTTCACAACTTCACTTTGCTCCAGTTTTCCACCAAGACCATTGATGGCATTGACAATTTCATACAATTTGAGCATGTAGCCAACAATATCTTCATCTTCTAAAATCCTTAGGCTTTAAAATTTGGCATTAAAATTATATATCTTTGCTTGCTTGACCTTATCATATCCTTCAAAAATTCTTTGCAACTTTGTCCAAATCTCTTTAGTAGTTTTGACGCTTATTACCTTCACAAGTTCTAAATCAGAAAGTCCACTCAAAATAGAATTCCTTTCTTTTCCATTATTCTCATAATCCTTGATGTCATCATCACTTGTTAGAGGAGTAGTAGGTATAGTGTATCTGTTGGAAGTGGATTCACTCTGAGAGGGGGGGTGAATCAGAGTGGAGTAATTTTAACTTTTAACTTTGAAAGCATAATGAAACTTTTACTCATTTAATCCAAAGTGACAAATTTGTTTCAACAAGTGAGCATTAACACTTTAGATCAGATTGACATGAGACTTGACTAACATTTACAATCCATATTAAAAACAACATATGATATTGTTCAATTAAAGCTTTATGAACAATCTTTTTGTGCTTTATCAACAAAACTATAAAACTTCATAATATGCAACTTTGACCTGCTTTTGAAAAACTTTTGAGCATTCATATAATGAGCACAAAATGCAGAAGTTAATTCACTTTATAAAAGACTTTTTGCATCAAATTTGCACAATCTAAATTTGCATGACAAACTTGAGCAAATTGACATAAAACTTTTAAACAGCCTTAAAGTATCAGAGCATTGACCAAAAGAATGAGCACAATAACATAAATGACTAAAAGAAAGAGTATGCAAGATAAACATAAATCACACAAATGAGAGACACAAAAATTGCCGAGTGGAAAACCCTCCTAGGGTAGAAAAAGCACTCCTAAACTGCCTTACTGGCTTAATTTCAAAACCACTGCTTACAATGCCTTATAGGATAATTTCTGAGCACCAACTCAAAGAGCACCATCCCCTCATTTAGAGACACCAATCTCAAGGAGCACCAACCCCTTTACTATTTTAGCAAATAATACAATGATACAAAGGATCTCTCTGTTTCCCTTTTTTGTTTCATACATTTCTCATTGTTCTTCATCAAAAAATTAACTCTCTCTTTCTATTTTTATCCTTTTCTCATGATACTATTCAAAACAGCTAACACACTGTGTTTTCCAAATTTTCCAGCAAAAGGATTCTCTTCTATATCTCATACAAAACTATTATGTATTGCACTTCTGTTGTCTCATAGTGTTTTTAGGTTTTTCAGTAATGATAAAGCCCTAATCTCTCTATTTTCTTTTGATTACATATTTCATCATTACATTCAAAGAAGGGTACAACAATTGCTCATTTTTCTATTTCAGAGAATAAAACAAAGATTATTATCAGGTTACCAAACCTTCAATCGACCAACAATGCCATGTGTTGTAGTGTCCATGAGTGAAAGATCAATATGAAGAAGTTCATCTGACAAGAATATCCAAGCATTATGCAAATTTAGAAGGCGGACTGAAACCTGTCCTCTCAAGCAGCGTGCACAGTCAGTGCTAAAAACAAGAACCATTAAAGCATGTATGAAATTCATGAACAATACCCTTAAAAAACCAACTGCAACAATAGTGTAACCAAAGAATCCAATGCAATGTAACTAAAACTTCAAAATGATGCATCCAATAACCGTTATGAAAGAATCCAGGTAAGAGACTGAACATATTTGAAGTCATCATAATTTCCCCAAAACAAATACCACTATTTCATAAAACTGATATGATAATTCTATTGTAAAATGCAATTACTATTATATGCAATCTTTTTAGTTCTGACGAAGAAAAGATTTAACCAGTTTTCCACCTTCCATTTAGAAGTAATGGTTCTGCAAACCAATTAAAAAACTGAATACCTGAGAATATCAAAATAGATGTTGCATGTAGCAATTTTACCAGACCTGCAAAGTAGCTAAGCAGCCCGAGCTTCTCTCTTATTCAAGTCTTACCCGATGGTAGGAGACTGATAGGTGAATCAACCATTGTCATAGTCTTCCAATCTTTCCTTTATGCTGTTAGTAAACCAACAACATGCACAGTAAAATGACCGAGAGAGTGATTCCATGGTGGCGGCTAGACTAGGGTTCCAAACCCTTCGAACAAGAGAAGTGAAATAATGGCCTGAGCTTCCCAAAAGAACCAACACACGATTTTCTTCCTCAACCGCGCTACCGCACCCATCATTTTGTCCACCCGCGTTATAGCGATGACTAGCACTGACTGTTACCGCTTCCTTACTGCTCAACTGTGGTCTCCCTTCGGACTACCCACGGTATAGTGGTAGCTGCTTTACATACCGCTAACCATTTCCACCATGCTACCTCGGTTACATTTCTGATAGCTCGTGGTATAGCAGTAGCTATCTTGCGTGCCGCTAGCCGCTTCCATCACACTACCACGGTTTCCTTTCTGACAACCTGTGGTGTAGCGGTAGCTGTATTTCTTGCCGCTAACAACTTTCACCACATTGTTGCGGTTACCAGCTTGATTGTCAGTGGTACTGCAATAAGATGTCTGCGGCCTTACCAAACACATGCCGACAAACTCATTACCATTTGACAATTGTTGACTATAAGAAATATCGACAAAATCGTGCCATGAAATATTATCACCAAATGTTGATGGCTATTGACATTTATATCCCCAAGAAATCAAGGCTAAGTCACTTCCAATGTGACAAATAAAGATACTCAAAACATTATTTCTGTTGTTGGCTTTTAAGCCATGTGAATTAACCAAATGAGACCTAATTTAAATGCTAATGAGAGATCAAACTTTATACCTTTAACCAAGGCTGATTTTCCATCACATTAAAATCAAATGCCATATAGTGTGCCTGATCTTTATTTGCTTTGATTCCCAATTTGTGAAAATTGAACCAACATGTTTAGCATTATGTACAAAGGAGTTTGTTATTTCACATATTGAGTTCTCCAATTTGTGAAGCACCTGGTCAATATTTGAATTTTTCTTGCAAAATATCTTTTTATTTCGCCACACCACAAGACCACAGAAGGAATAATTCTCCAAAGACTTGCAAACAAAGATGATTGATACAAAATAGGCCAACTTGATATGAGATCCCAAAGTGTAGCTGGAAGAGGAGCATACCATCTTAGCTTTGCTTGAATGAAGTTCCAACAAGAATTTACAAAAGAGCATTGCCGAAAAAGATGGTTTATATCTTCTAAAGTTGTTCCACATAGCACACAATTAAAAGGATTTGATATTCCTAAACTATGCAATATTGAACTTGTTAAGATCTTGTTTGTTAAGGCCAACCAAGTGAAACATCCTACTTTAGGTAACACTACAAAATTCCAACAAAAAGTTAGAGCTCTTTGTGGCTTAGAATGAACCTCTCTATTCAATAATGCTATGTATCCCAACCTTGCTATATAGTGACCTAATTTAGAAGGAGCCCAAATAACCTTGTGTAAGACCTCACCTTTTCTATGATAGTTGCAAGTACTCTAATTGTACCATTGGTATATTTCCCTTTTAGCGATCATTACTTGAAGTAAATAAATGGACTATAGAACTTAGAACTAATGAGGGACATGTAATGTACATGGTTTGGTTACCTAAATTAGGTGTTAGTATGTGGTCAATATCATAGGTTGTTATTATGATTATTTTTGTACCATACATTTATCTCTTTGAAACTTCATCATGCAAAGTAGTCATCAGATTCATGAGTCTTATTAATGTACCTTGTACCATACTTCTTGAAATTGGTTGCTCATCATATATTTATAACATTTAAGATAAATAGATTGGCAAGGGTGGAATGTATCACGGGAAATAGTGACCTACGATAATTTATTTTCATATATGGTTGTTACCTTTGAGGTTGAATTAGAAAGAAGGGATAGCCTATAGTTTACTATCATTATAGAATTTGTGATTTTTGTGATTCTAAAATATTATCAAAAAGGTCAACGTTGCTATAACCACTCATCATGCTATTGTAGTACAAATTCAATGAACTCATTAAATTAGATATTTTGAATGTTAGTTCATTTCTTGTTGTTCTCTTTAAGAGTTAGAATACCTTGTGTAGATAACTAACTATTTGTTGTAATTTAAATAGTATGGAGAATAGGTCTTGACAAAAGGTATATAGTTATAGCACGAATAATCATGTGAATTATCATTTAATTTGTTAATAAATTTACTTCTTCTTAATGGTTGTTTTTATAAGTACAATGAAATTATATATAAAGAATGTTATTTCAAAACATTCAAGTGACCCTAGCAACTACAGTAGAGTGCTATACATAATAAATCCCTATGCGGATGGAAAACACAAGCAGGAAATCCTTGCATTCAAACTTGGGCGCAAATGCGAATGGCGTCGACGTGCTTGGCCTGGGCTTGAAGTCTTCTACTAGGGATGTGGCCAGTGGGGGCCCTTTCGCTAGTTGCCCTCTGTTTGTTCCCTGCACAGATCTCCCTTTGTTATACGATGGAGTGTCTTCGGATCAACTTGAGTGTGAAGTGCGTGCTTCCTCTCCTCCTGGTGATGCGTGGGATGTCCCTCCTCCAATTGTTGCTTCTCCGACTATTGCTTCTTTTGTGGGCTCTATTCTTGGGTTGGATGTCCCACCTCTTGTTGGGGGTTCTTCTAGCTAGGTGAAATCCTTTTCTGTGGCTGCTAAGGTGAGTGCTCGCCCCCCTCCTCAGGCTCGTCGGCCTTTTCCCTATGCTCAAGATTCTCCTGTGGTGGTCGGTGGTTCTAAGGTAGTTGAAAATGAGGTTTATTATTTGAATCAGGGTGTGGTCTGCATATTTAATGGTCTATGGCCTTCCCTCCCCAATCTCCATACTTGGGTGTCTAACTCTTTGAAACCGTTGGTTTCTGGGGAGATCAAGCTCTACCCTAGCACTAGGGTTTTTTTTATTGCTACTTATGCCTCATTTGCGGAGCGAAATTATGTGTTGGACATGGGGTGGATGTGGGGTATTCATTCCTTGTCCATCAGGACTTGGTCTCGTTCGTTCAATCCCCTTATAGAGCCATTGAACACCAGACCAGACCAGTCTGGGTCCGTCTGCCGAATCTCCCTCTCTAGTTTTGGGAGGAATCATGTTATGAAGCTATTGGCAACACTATTGGATGCTTCTTAATGGTGGACTCTACAACTAAGGAGCTTTGACATACTACGATAGCTCAGTTGTTAGTTGATTTGGACATATCCAAACCTCTCCATGGTGATGTGGTCTTGTTGGTGGAGGATAGAATTTGGAAGCAACTCTTGGACTATGAGGGTCTCCCCTTTTGGTATAGGAGTTGCTTTTTGGTGGGTCACTTGGCCTCTACTTGCCCTCTTGCCTGCCGCAAAGGCATTGCGACTTGGTGGAAGGATGCTCTCTCGAACCATCTCATTGTGGGTCCTCCTCCTTCGGGAGTTCCTTCGATTAGTTCCTCTATGGACGCTAACCCTCCCGTGACTACCTAGGACCCTCTTCCAGCTTTCCTTTCTACGAAGCCTTCTACTGTCTTTGTTTTGTCAGAATCTTCTATTGTCGCTGTTTTATCAGAACCTGCACGTCCTTCGTTGATCGACTCTGCTAGACCTGTGTTATCTCCTATCTCCGCTACTTTGTTGTCGACTCCCTTGCTGCATGGTGGCTCCTCTCCCAAGGT
This sequence comes from Sequoiadendron giganteum, assembly GCA_007115665.2. Taxonomy (NCBI): domain Eukaryota; kingdom Viridiplantae; phylum Streptophyta; class Pinopsida; order Cupressales; family Cupressaceae; genus Sequoiadendron; species Sequoiadendron giganteum. The sequence continues at coordinate 674,017,439 of CM021103.1, read as the reverse complement.
GGCTGTGGTGGATCCGCTTCCCTCGCCTCGCTCGTTGGTTCTTGATTCCGAGCCTTCCCGATCAGTTGTGCTGAGGAGGAAGAAGGGTCTCCCCAAATATGTTGCCTCTTCACGACCTCGGGTTCGGAGAGTCAGTTTAGACTCCTTTGTTTCGTGGGTTGTCTAATTTTTTGGTTATTCAACAGTTGTCGGTCAGTTGTTTGTGTTTGTTCTTCTAGTTCAAGCTCTGTTTGAACTATGTTTTCCTTTGCCCTTTGGGCTTTCTATGTGAAGGGTACAACACCTTGTAAATGTTGCTTATCTTATCAAAAACATTCAAGTGACCTTTTTAATATGATGTCTTAGTTGCTTCGATACATGGAATTTAAACTATCATGATTGTACCATTATATATATCGCTAACCATAAGTGACAAAGAAGTGTGCATTCAAACGTTGAGAGATGCGCTACAATCATCCAAGCAATGTACATTAAGCATGACTAAGGTAAGTAAATTTAATTATGATTCGATTGAGAGTTGATTTCAAATATGTCATTTAAAATTATTTTATTTTGGAATGTCGACAATGTAAAAGTGTGCAGATTTATTTAATGGTCAATAGAAGATGAGAGGATCACCGGGACCCTAATTATCCCACTTCACATTTTGAAGTAATGTGTTAAGTATATGATGAGTGAGTTATATATTTTGTCATGTATGAACCAGTAATTGTTTTCATGTTAAATGGAGAAAAGGGGAATTAGGTGAATTTGGAAATCCCCACCTACGTGTTTAGGGTTAGGGCTTTAAGGGAGAAGATAAAAAGGCCATTTATGTTTTATTTTGAGAGGAAGGACTGGCTGACATTTGTACGGGGAGTAGGAGGAGGGGTGGATAAAAATGCACACATGAGGTAGGAATCTGGGGTCACAATTTGTTGTTGTTGTGGTTGTAAAATTTTGAAAAAACTTTTTTTTGTTGTCAAGGTTGTAAAATTCTAAAACCTCTGTTATTGTGGTGGTTGCAAATTTCTACCTAGTGCTATTGTAATTGCTGCAAAATCCTCCTTGTTGTTGCAAGTTACTGATGTTGTTATTGCTGCAAGTGTTAGGGGGTAAGGAATTTAGATGTATTTTGCTGGCTTGTAAAACCAGAGGGCTTCTTATACTTCGTTTCAAATGTTGAGGATATTGTTTGTGTTTGAACCAATATTGCACCCTTGTTACATGACAAAACTTGTATGTGATTACTCTTGGCTCGGGGGTTGGCTAGAGCCCTTGTGGCTTGATGATGCTAATACGGAAGGGTGGAGAGCTTTTTTTTCCTTCCCATTGGCCAGGTTGTTTTACTTTCAGATTTCTATCACAACAGGAATCTTCTCGTCCTCTGCTCAGTTCCTAAATTTCATACCAGCAGGGCTACGTGTAGACAAGTAAGTTTTCTGTTATGTATCAAGTAAGTTTATGTTATGCATCTAGTTGAAGAAAACTGCAAGGATAATTTGTGTTATACAGATGGAAATAATCGTAAAGAGGACCGAAAAATGCATGTGAATTATTTTATGAACATTTAGGAATATTTAAATAATCTATTAAATGGCGACTCCACATCCTTGCCTCTTCAGACGTTACTGATTCGCAGGAGTATAGTAGGTCTGACAAGTTGGAATATCTAAACCTGCAATATAAAACTAACTCAGAAGTTCTCATAATCCATCATGGAAAATGTTATGCCCTCCTTTCCAAGATTCACCGTTTCCTGAGCATTTTGTCTTATCCACGCCTGCTAGGAAGAGTTGCTGCCTATCTCTTCCTATAGCAAGAGAGAGAGGTAAATCGATGAAGAGGAAAATAAGACAGTTAAGTGCGTAGATTTAAACCTGTAACTAAAGCTAAATCTCATTTTTTCAAGCTTCCATTAAAATTGTGATTCACCCCTTCCTCACGCCCAGATAAATCTTGCATAACCTCTTCACCACTGTTATAGAGTTTTGACACACTGCTCTTCGTTTTTTGTAGCTTCTGGAATCACCTGTTGCAGGCCACGCCTCTCTAAATGACTGCTGCACTATTTTTTTTTTACAGTTGATATATGGATTTAAGAAGATTCAAAATGGCCACAGTAAAACCAAAGCTTTTAAATCCGTGAATTGTGGTTTACGCTCTCAAGAACTATGATAACTTGTTTTTACACCAATATTTTAGGGCAATGTTATTAATAAATGATATTAATATTCGCGGCAACAAGTTAAAAACTTTAAATGCATTAAGAGGTTATAATGCTGGCGGTTTGAATTTAACCCGTGTAAATAATAATGCTCGTGTTACGGTTTGTTTAATAATAACTTTGAGTGTTTATTTATTTATTTATAATAAATTAATGATAAAATATTATTTATAATAAAATAGTATTTTCATGGCTATTTATTTAAATTTTGGTGATTATAAGAATAATATTAGTTTTGAGAACAACATTACCTTAAATATCAATCTTCGCTATATAATGTATTATAAACTTTTTTTTATGGAAAGTAATAATAATATTAGTGTTATTAAAAATAATGGCGAATAGAACACTAATATTAATAAATTTAGAATAGTGTAATATTAGTAATATCATTAATTTCAGCACACTTGATATTGACATTATTAATAGTGTAATATTAGTAAATTTTTTGCAGGCTAACAAAAGGTTCCACATAACAGAACCTTGTGGGGGATTAAGAGTTAAAAATATGAGGTTAGGTGCACTAGAATCTAAATATTTTTTCTACATGATTTTGCACAATTTAGCCTGATAAGTTGTGAATTTTAGCTCCTCCTTTCAATTTCTCTCTACATAAGTTATCTAGTGAAACTAGAGGGATTTCCTTTTTATCATTCATGTTAACTTTCCAAAGAAAATTCTCGAACCAATACACAATAATAATAAAACCAATATACTAATAATATTAATAGAAAAAATATATTATTATACCATTATTGTTTTCATTTATATTATATATTATAATATAGCATTTTCTTATGTTTGTTTTGACAATAAATTTATATTTCAATGAGTTAAATGTATCCTTTTTTAAAAATATTATACAAAATTATAATGAATTGTGTATACTAAGTTATCATTCTAAATTATATTCAATTTAACTTGAGTATTGTTCATCTCGGGTGCATGTACTCTACTCCAGATTTGAACCTCTATTTCCTCCATGTAGTACACAAGCCTTCACCATTAGCTCCACTAAAGATTTTACTATAATGGAAACCTAAATGATTTTTGGAATGTAGATACCAACACCTTGGGTTCCATGTTGTTTCAAACCATTTTCAAAATCAACATTGAAATTTTTTTTTTAAAAAAAAAAAGGATAATCATAAGATTTTGAACAAAACTCAATAGTGTTCAGCTTCTCCTTGGAAGTCGGTGATGAGGATTATCTCTTCCTCTTCAATTTTTGTCCACCTATAGGCCATTCAAAGTGGCACACAAAATTTGATTCCATGGTTGCCATAGGTTCTTTGGGTTAAGATATCCTAACATCTATTAATAAGTTGTGTACGCTACGTCTTGTTGGAGATATAGTTTTGTGGTTATTTGTTTTATTTTGGAGATATAGTTTTGTGGTTATTTGTTTTATTTCATAATAAGCAAGACAGGTTGTTCGTTGTATTTGATTTGAATACACGTATTGTTAATTTTGAAAGGACAATACATGTTTCGTGTTTGTAACAACTTCACCACTTAACAAATTTTAAGATTAATATTAAGTTGAACTATAATTATCAACACTGTTACTAAAACATAGCAGACACAATAAATAAAAACAAGACTATTCTTGCAGCTCTTGTTGAATATGACTTTTATCTACACTTTTTTTCGTCTTTAATTTTTTTATCATATCATTTAATTTATTTTTAGTGATAGATAAATACATATTTTTATTTTTTAATATTAAATATAGTATTATTTATCATTAAAATAATATTTTATATATAATGAATGATTTTTGAAATAATAAAAATGAAAATCAAGTAATTCTTATATTTAAAATTGAATAAAAGGCTAAAAAAACTATTATTAATAATGAATCAATTTAAAAATTAAATGAAAACAATAAATGATATATGAAATATTAAAATATAATCTAAAAATAATAATTATTTAAAAAACATAAAGCTAGCATATATATCTTATATATAATCTATATAACATACACCAAGATTTATCATTTTTTAGACGTATTTTTGAGGTGTATATTCTTATGTGATATCTTAAGTACTCAAATGATAAACAACTTGACAATTGTATAAGTATTATCAAAAAGTTATGATTTTACAAACTCTCCTTGATTTAAGGTAGAGTTTTTATGTACACACAAAATGTCATTGTAGAAACGTCTCTCCCCGTAATAATACACATTACTATTTCATTTATCATTGTATCTATATATTTGAGATTGCTTTTCCATTGATTGAATATGACTTTTATCTACACTATTTTTGTCATCTTTAATTTTTTTTATCTTACCATTTCATTTATTTTTAGTGATAAATAAATATATATATTTTTAATTTTTAATATTAAATATATTATTAGTTATCATTAAAATGATATTTTATATATAATGAATGATTTTTGGAATAATAAAAATAAAAGTCATATAATTCTTATATTTAAAAATGAATAAAAGGCTAAAAAAACTGTTATTTAAAAAATAGTGAATCAATTTAAAAATTAAATAAAAAGAATAAAAGAAATATGAAATATTAAAATATAATCTAAGAAGCAATTATTATTTAAAAAAAATAAAACTAGCATATATACCTTATATAATATATATACTATACGTCGAGATTTATCCTTTTTGAGGTGTATTTTTGAGACGTATATTCTGATGTGATAACTTAAGTAGTCAAATGATAAAAAAACTTGGCAATTGTATAAGTATTACCAAAAAATTTATTATGTACAAACGATGTTCCATGTGCATGTTTACTTACAATCACTATAATTTACATGAGCATCCAGGGGTACTAAGCAATCTTGCACACCCAAAAATAAATTTGTTTAATTTTCTTGATTTTCTTCTGGGTGCAAGTGTTGAAGATAGTGGAGGTGCAAGAATGAGATAATGGATGTAAATTTAGGAAAATATTGGAAAAATTGTTAGGAAAGAATAATTAAGGGGCTGAATACATGAATCTATGCCCAAAATGGAGGAGGTAGAGGTTTGAATGACATTCTGGATAGAAGAAGATGGCCTGGGGTCATAACTGTGAGACCCAGTCTTAGTAAAACATCCATAACTTTTTCATACAAGATCGAAACCAAGAATTTCAAAATTATCTGGAAAGTTGGAAATGAGGTGCACCAAACCTAGAAACTGTTTGAGGAGATTCAAAAAATGAGGGAGCATGGATAGACAAATTGTGATGGGTTTTAGAAGTTGAGACGAAAAGAAGAGAACAACGTGGAGTTCAAGAGAAATGTGCAAAGATTTTGGAGGAAAGGTATGAAGATTTTTGGGGTAGGAAAAGGAAGCTATAGGATGAGCCTGTTGAGCAGATTTGAATCTTTTATGTATTGAGAAAATGATGTATTTGTTTCAAACCGATTGAATGTAATAAAACAAAATTACTTGTGATTGCATTTATTTTGGTTTTATGAGTTGTTCTTATTTGCAGCAGAGGTATGTTGCATTGTGAGTTTGTGAGAAGTATTATCCTCTTGCATTAATAACAAGGGTGTGATATTGATTTATTGTGTGTATTTTGAATTGGCGTGATTAGTGCAAAGTCTTCACTGAAAGAAAACCATATCTTAAGTAATCAAATGATAAACTACTTGGCAATTGTATAAGTATTACCAAAAGTTTTATTATGTACACAAGATGTTCCATTTGCATGTTTACTTACAATCGCTATAGTTTATATATAACCTGGTGTATATAACTAAAAAATAACTGCCCATCTTTCTTTTTTTTGTTCGTTAAATCACGGCTTGTGGGGCAACACCCATAAATAGGTAAAGTAAAATTATGGACTGCTTTTAACCCATTAATGGGGAGTACAAAGACCTGCTCCAGACCCACGAGTGGGGAGAAAAAAAAGACAAAATCCAACCAACCCAAATTTACCTTTGCCTATGGCTTATTCCATTCCTACCACTTGTAGATACTAGATTCACACTATTGATTTTGACTGGAGCTATGAACCAGTGAGGTTCCAAGCGGGGGACCTCATCCCCAACATTCTCATTGTGGCTTCTTCAGCCTCCACCGTTTTACCTGCCACCTTTGGACCATCTTTTTCTGTAGTCGAATCATGGCTATTCCTTCCCTCCAACTTTTTCTCTTTTGATGTTGGGTTGAAAGTCAATTGGTGCCTGGGATGTTTCTTGCTTTTTACCTTTGTCCAAGCTTTCTCTGGCTGCGAGGGAGAAGAATCAATAGATTTTCTTTCGGGATGTGATATCACTGGAGATGCTCGATGAATGATGGAGGTCTCAAATTTTGAAGGAGTGTCAATAGGAACAGTGGAGTTGTCTTCGGATGAGCTAGAGACACCTCGTTGAGCATTTGGTAGATCAGAGTTGGAGTCAGTTGGAGCAATTTGTGTGCTTGAATGAGTTATTGTAGAGTCTTGAGGTGGCATGGACTCATCTTGAAAGCCAGGTTGTAGAACATAATGTTTGGGTTCTACCCCAATCCACCAGGTGGGCCTTCCTCCAGGATCACGCTTGTTGGTGTACTTCTTTTGACATTGGTGGCTGAGGTGGTCAGTTGCAAAGCATTTCCTGCAATGAAAGGCAATTCTTTCATAGTCCACAAGCTACCTCCAGCAGCGATCGCCAACCTTTAATGTGACCTCTAACAGTAATCCATTGGAAATATCCATTTCCACATAGTTACGTACAAAGGTGGAGCTTTGGTAGTTCAATGTTTCTTCTTAGCTGCAGTGAAACTTTCCTAACCCATTGCCAATGGCTTGCAACAGTCAAATTTCCAGAATTGAAAAAGAAGATAAGGCAGTCTCACCCATAAAAAGGTAGTGGAAAATGTTTCAGTTCTTGGATCAAAGGATGGGAACCAAGATTTCATGCACAAAAAATCTCCTTGATACACCCATGGACCATTTTTTTAGCATCCATTCTTTGTCATCAGAAGATTCAAATTCAATAATGAAAAATCCTTTAGCACAGGGGAACAAACAGATTTCATCCTTCATAAACTTGTTCCAGCTTTCAGAGATCTAGGAGTGCAAGTCGCACAGTTTTGACCATACCTTAGTGAATCTGCAAATTAGGGAATTAGTTTGTAGATACTCTTCACGATCTTTGACTAATCTATCCATTTGGATCTCGGGTGTAGCAGACGCATAGGAAACCCTAATCGTTGGTCTAGTTTGCATAGAGTTTGTTATCCCGATAGTGCCCTTTTGAGATGATTGTTGATGAGGCCTTGCCTCCTTCTGTCATACGACTGTAGCTTTGTTCCTCTGGTCACATTTGAGAGTGGCAATGCTCTCCCGTCCTTGCTGCGGGTTGAAGGCGGAGGGAGCAAGTTTCAGGGGTGTTGGAGCTAAGCGAGTCGTTGGGCGTCCGCTGCCAACAAAGGTGCAAGCCCTGGTTCCATTACACAAGGCCATTTTGAAATCCCTGTGACCGCCATTATGCCCTTCTTGAACTTTTCCACAAATGTAAGATCTTGGCGACACTGGGCGCCCACCGAGCAGATCATGTGAGGGGACGAGGGCCATAGCAGACTGTCCGGGAATGACCGAGTTGCTGCCGACACCCACATCATTGCAGAGTCTTCGTGACTGGGAAGGCACAGTGGCGAGCCCACTATTGTGTAGAGCCAAGGCAGAGGATGAGGAGCGCATTGCAGAGCTTTTTTAAAATAACTGCCCATCTTTAATCACACCCATGAGTTTTATTTTTTAATATTAAAAATATTTCAAACTTTTTCTTTTTTAAGTTTTACATAAATGAAGGGTTATGATTTTAAAAACTCTCCTTGATTTAAGGTGGAGTTTTTATGTAGACATAAAATTCCATTGTAGAAACATCTCTCCATGTAATAATACACATTACTATTTCATTTATATTTGTATATATATATTTGAGATTGCTTTAATTTTTTCTTAATTTATCACTTAAACTCATCCAATTAAATTTAATAAATTTAAATATTAATTATTTTATAATATAAAAATCTTACCTACCTTAAAAAATTATATATATATATATTTAAAAAATATTATATATTAAAAATGTTCAAATAAAAAAAATTAAACATTTTATTACTATCTAATATAATTATACCATAATCATTATTCATTTTTGAAAGAAATGATTAAACAAATGACACAATTTCAAGATTTAGGCAAGGCCCTCTCACTATAAGTGAACTTGTTTCATTTACATGTCAATATATATAAGTTATGTTGGTAATTAGTGATAAAGATATAATTTATGATATATGTAAAATATTTTAATTAATAATTGATATAACAGGGTGCAATGATTATAATATAATATTTTAAAATAGTATATATATAATTATAATTATAGTTATACATATATAATATGTAATATATGATAAATTATAATATTATAATAATATATTTTACCTTTTAGTTAGATTGTTTATTAGATGTTAAAAAATATTCAATAATAATAAAACTAATATACTAATAGTATTAATAGAAAAAAAATTATTATACCATTATTGTTTTCATTTATATTATATATTATAATATAACATTTTCATATATTTGTTTTGATAATAATTTTATATTTCAATGAATTAAATGTATCTTTTTTTTAAATATTATACAAAATTATAATTTGAGTTGTGTATACTAAGTTATCATTCTAAATTATGAAATTGCTATTGATGTTACAAAATAACAACAATAAAACTAATATACTAATAGTATTAATAGAAAATATATATTATTACACCATTATTGTTTTCATTTATTATATTATATATTATAATATAATATTTTCATATATTTGTTTTGATAATAAATTTATATTTCAATGAATTAAATGTATCTTTTTTTAAAAATATTATACAAAATTATAATCTAAGTTGTGTATACTAAGTTATCATTCTAAATTAGATTCAATTTAACTAGATTATTTTTCATCTAGGGTGCATGTACTCTACTCCAGATTTGAACCTCTATTTCCTCCATGTAATACACAAGCCTTCACCATTATCTCCACTAAAGCTTTGATTATAATGGAAACCTAAATTATTTTTGGAATGTAGATACCAACACCTTGGGTTCCAATTTGTTTCAAACCATTTTCAAAATCAAAATTGAAATGTTTTTTTTTTGACAAAATTGACGCAGAAGGGTGCTCCCCTCTACAAACTAACTCAAAACTCAAAACAAAATCGCAAGCACAATGCTATCTATATTTATCACTTCATAAAAAAAATTGCAACAAACTCAAATCTTATTAATTCAATTCAACTTCAATACAACTGCATTACAAAACAAAAGATCTCCTTGACATTCAACGACCTCTCATGCTATTCCATTATGTTATCTCTGCGCTTATCTCTTATTATTACATAACCTCTTTTAGCCACCACTTCTTAGGTTTGGTGCTGGATATGGCATCTCATACATTTAAACTACACCAAATTTTGATGCAACCCCTTATAGGGTTGACCAACTCCCTTAATGTCACTGTCATCTTAGTTGCTTCTGTAAGAGTTGAAGAATCCCATCATTCTACCTTTTCTCACACTCTCAAACTCCTCCCAATCGACCCTCTTTTCTTCTCCCTTAAATATGATTTTATAAGTTTTATTTCAATTTATTTGAATAAATCTTATCCAAGCAGTGTGGTGTGTGCCCTTCTCTACTTGTCACACACTCCCTTCCCCTACCTCATATTCTCATGTGCAGCTCCCCCTATTATGCAATTGGCCCGGTCTTTTTCTTTACTTGGCGTGCCCTTTTACCTTCCATGTTGACTGTCCATTGATCTTCAAAATCCCACTTAAAATAATTTAGTGTGGTCTTTTATGCATTTTGGAATAAACAATCAACCTTTTCTTATCTATCGGCCTCCAAACCTGTGCCTCTTGCCTTCAAATTCTTTTGTTAGTGTGAAGATGATAAGACATGGTCATAAGAAGATGAATTAGAGTTCACGACTCTTCATTGGTTCAACGTTGGTCTATGCTCCCACATTGTGTATGCCTCAACCAAGACAATGGTAAATACATTTGACAAAATTCCATTGGTTATGATGGATACTTGCAAAGTGAAGGAATTTGATTTTACACATCAATCGATTAATATTTTAAACTTTCCCTTTCACCCTTCACAATTTTTTGAGTTATCATAGAACGAAATCGAATATGAAGATACTGAACTCAACAAAGTTGAATATGAGAGAAGACAAACCAAAACCAAATCTACAGAAAACAAATCAACAATTTTTTTGTTTGGTGCTGATTGTGTTTTTGCTTGTGTGCTCTTGCACTAGACAAGTTGGGTAGAAAGATTATGAGCATGGCCTCACAATGGTGGACTTGAGTGATGGAATCACTCTTTTAGGTTGACATCAACCTGCAACGAACTCCTTCGTTGTGCAAGTGTTCAAAATTAATCCTTCTTTCACTTTTTCCAGCATCGTGCCAAAATACACATCACCATCCTCCAACAACACTACACCTTCTTCCTTCTCCCTCTTGTGGACTCATGTCCATCAAAGCTCGACCTCCTCCGCCAAATGCCTTCCTCACTTCTCTTCTCCTTTGTGGGTTCAAATCCACCTCTAACTATCCACCTGCACCAAAAATAACCTACGATATCTTCAACCATCTCTATACACAACCACACACCATTTGCAACATCTCCTACATGTTTTGGTTTTCTATCCATCTCTTCTTCTATCTTTTCATCTAAAACCAAAGTAATATCATAAAATTGTTTTACCTCATTCATATCCACATCTACAACATCGAACTTCACTGCGATGTCTTCGACCTCCTCATCAGCTACAACTTTTCGCTCTTCTCTCTTTGCTACATCAACAAGCTTTGTCATCCATTCTTCCTCAATCGTCAGCAAACAAACCAATAAATCCTCTTTTCCATCCACGACAACCTCTTCACTGCTTACCTTCATCTTTTCTTCTTCTCTCTTCATGCCTTCCTCACGGCATGTCTTAGCTACTACTTATAGATAGGGGCTACATCTTCCTCACTCTTTCCAACATTCTTTTTCACTTTTCCATGAACTATCTTTTCCAACACATCACATAATTCATCCTCGAGATCATCCCAATACTGCTCCCAGAACCATATCCGCATGGGCCTCTTCACAACCCAACCCATTTTTGTGTGCTACAATCTCACCTCTCGCAATCTGTCATCACTTCTCAAGTTTCCTTTGCAACTTCAAACTCTCACTCTCTTACTACTAGGATTCCACACACACCTGCAACAACTCTCATGAGCTTCTTCACTACCACTTCACACACTTTCCTCTTGGTGTGAACTACCTCCTCATCAACAATCTGTTCACACACACCCGAAGGTCTTGGTGGATCCTCCCCACTCTCAAGACTACCCGCTTTGACACCAATTGACGCAAAAGGGTTCTCCCCTCTGCAAACTAACTCAAAACTCAAAACAAAATCACAGGCACAATGTTGCCTAGATTTAACACTTCATAAACAAACATGCAACAAACTCAAATCTTATTAATTCAATTCAACTTCAATACAACTGCATTACAAAAAAAAAATTCTCCTTGACATTCAATGAACTCTCATGCTATTCCATTCTTCTATCTTTGTGCTTATCTCTTATTATTACATAACCTCTTTTATCCACCACTTATCAGGTTTGTGTTGGATATGGCACCTCATACATTTAAACTACACCAAATTATGATGCAGCCCCTTATAGGGTCGATCAACTCCCTTAATGTCATTGTCATTTTAGTTGCTTCTGCAAGAATTGAAGTAGCCCATCATTCTTCCTTTCCTTGCACTCTCGAAATACTCCCAATCGACCCTCTTTTCTTCTCCCTTAAATATGCTTTTATAAGTTTTATTTCAATTTATTTGAATGCCTTTTTCCCAGGTAGTGTGGCATGCGCCCTTCTCTATTTTTCATGCACTGCCTTCCCCTACCTCTTATTCTCATGGGCAACTCCCTCTATTATGCAATCAACTTGGTCTTTTTCTTTACTTGGTGCACCTTTTACCTTCCATGTTGGTTGTCCATTGATCTTCAAAAGCCCCCTAAAAATCATTTAGTGTGGTCTTTTATACGTTTTGGAATAACCAGTCGACCTTTTCTTATCTATCGGCCTCCAAACTTGTGCCTCTTGTCTTCAAAGTATTTTGTTAGTGTGAAGATGATAAGACACAGTCAGAAGAAAATGAATTAGATTTCACGACTCTTCATTGGTTTAGCATCGGTCTATGCTCCCACATTGCATATGCCTCGACCAAGACAGTGGTAAATATAACATTTGGAAAAATTCCATTGGTTATGATGGATACTTGCAAAGTGAAGAAATTTAATTTTACACCAATCGATTAATATTTTAAACTTTCCCTTTCACCCTTCACAATTGTTCTAGTTATCATAGAACAAAATCAAATATGAAGATACCAAACTCAATAAAGTTGAATATGAGAGAAGACAAACCTAAACCAAAGCTACAAAAAACAAATCAACAATTTTTTTGTTTGGTGTTGATTGTTTGTTTGCCCGCATGCTCCTGCACCAAAAATGGATAATCGCAAGATTTTGAACAAAACTCAATAGTGTTCAGCTTCTCCTTGGAAGTCAATGATGAGAATTATCTCTTCCTCTTCAATTTTTGTCCACCTAGAGGCCATTCAAAGTGGTGATCCTTATGGCACACAAAATTTGATTCCATGGTTGTCATAGGTTCTTTGGGTTAAGATATCTTAACATCTATTAATAATTTTTGTATGCTACATCTTGTTGGAGATAATTCTGCGGTTATTCGTCGTAATTCATAATAAGCAAGGCAAGGTAGGTTGTTCATTGTATTTGATCTGAATACACATATTGTTAATTTTGAAAGGACAATACATTTTTCATGTTTGTAACAACTTCACCATCTGACAAATTTTAAGATTAATATTTTAAGTTGTTATAATATCAACACTATTGCTAAAACATAACAAACACAACAAATAAAAACAAGACTATTCCTGCAGGAACTTTGCTACTTTGTAGCTCTTGTTTTGTTTTGTTTTCTTTTTAATTTTGAAAAATGTAATAAATATTATACATCTATATGTTATTTTTTAATCATTAAAAAAATATATTCAATTATATTTTGATTTTTTTAAAAATATTATTATATAAAACTATCATTATAACTTTTATAATATATTTTAAATTTTTTTATAAGATTTTACGAATTTATATTTGTAAATAATATATACACATATCTTGAATAAAAGAAATATATATCATTTTATATATACATATTTACTTTATTCTCTTTATTAATAATATTATGATTTTATTTATTTATTTAAGTGTTTTTTTAATTTTTATAGATTAATAGCTCCAACACCATATATTATTAATTTATTTAAGTGTTACAATTTGATCGGAAAAACTTATTCATATATATAAAGTGACATGAGGATCAAATCCACTACCAGTTAAATCTAAGGAAAAGTGAAAGGTGTTGAGCTATTTATGAATGCAACTTTATTAAGAATTTAAATATCCTTTTCTTGTTAATGGTTTTAAACATGCATATACTTTTCTAAGTGATTTTAACTTTAATTTTGTATGTTACAATTTTGTTTTTGTCTTTTTGTTAGTTGGAATATAGCTTGTAGTAGAACTAAAGAATTATATGGGAAACATGGTATTTGTATGTTAGTTAAAGTGCTCGTTTAAAAGAGGGAAAAAGTATAAGGTCATAAGAATACATATTAATTTTAATATTTTTTTAAATGATTCAAACACATAAAATATTAATTTATTAATTTTTTTAATTTAAAATAAATAAATATTAAATCTATATTATTATTATTATTTTTATATTTTTTAATTTTTAATATAATATTCATTTATAAAATATCTTTTTTCTAAATGTAATTGATGTTGTTATTATTATTTCTCTTCTCTTTAAAAATGTTTTCTTATAAAATATCATAAAAATAAGATAAAATACAATACTAATCATTTATAAACACAAATAAAATAAAATCAGATCAAACATTCTTAATAATACTAAAGTTGTATAATCAAAAAGTTGGAATGAAAACAACCTAGTTGTTTTGATTCTTATGAGTTGTAAGAGGCCTTAAAAATCTACTAAGAAGTGAAGCTAAATAGATCCATCTCTCACTTCACTAAGGTTATGGAAATTTTAACAAGATCATAATCATCTTTATTAGTTTTAAATTATACAAATTAATTTGTTTAAATATTTTTGGTTAGTTCAATAACAAATTTTACTTTTGAGATTTTGAACATTAATTCATACTTTTACAATTTTTTAATGTAATAATAAAAAATTGAATAATCAAATGAAGATTGATATAATATTTATTGTATTTTGATGATCTCTTAAATTAAAAATTTCAATGTCCAACCTAGAGTTTCTCTTTGAACTTTATTTTATTTCAATAATCTTTATAATATTTATTGTATTTTAATTATCTCTCATTTAGCTAGTTTACTTGTCATAACTAGTTGGATCTTGTCATACATGTATATGTTGAGTCATTTTACATCTATATTATTTTATACTCGATTCTTATTGATTCTCATCTTGATATTCTTAAAAACATCAATCTTAACCTAATTAATTTGTGACAATAAACCTTGGTATTTTAGCAATCCTAAGTTGATCTAGATGGTGAAAAATAATATTATTGACTCAAGGTATGGTTTGTGGAATAAAAATGATTAAATATTTCAAAGTGTGAAAATAATTGTGGTGTCACTTATGGCATTGAGCATAAATTTTTATTAAAATTATCTTGTTTGAAAGTTTTGGTAGAAAAACTACCATGGGAGTAATGTGTCCTAGCTCTAAATTAGAATTTATGACATTGAATAAGCCTTTATTCCTTTTAGAAACTATAAGAAAATCAAGGTTATTTTGAAACCCTAGATTTAAGCATTTTTGGGTGGTTGTTAAGGGAGATACCCTTCTAGCAACTTATCCACCATGGATGGACCCTTACTCTTAGTTTCATTAATTGTTAATTCTTGTGAGTATTATTTCATGGATATTAGGAAGGTATGGTTCATTGAATAGAAGTGTAGTGATTCATTGAATACCTGAGTGTAGTGATTCATTGAATAAGAGTGTAGTGATTCATTAGTCTAATTTTAACCTTATTATGGGAGCAAGGTGAGTGAAAAAGAGAGATTTTTAGTTTGTTTCATTTCATTTATTTGAGTGTGATGTTAGTTTGCTATGAAAATTCTAACGAAGGAAGAATATTGGAATGATAAACAAAGCATTCCATCAACCCCAAAACATCTAGTCTTTCCCTAAAAATGTTTTATAGAGTTTGGTTGTTAATGTTTGATCATTCAATGCAACTAGTTTTCTTGCATGCTAGGAACAAATTTTTTACCCATCCATGCATTACAATGTGAGGATGTAAATTACATTTGAAATATATTAAAAAATTGTGATTGAGCTTCTTGATTTATTTTTTATCAATTGTTTTAATGGGTTTTGATTTGGTGAAATCCCTCAGGATAGAGAATGCATGGAATATTTGTCCCTTACAAGGATTTGTCCATGGTGGGATAGATATACATGATTAGTTAGCTAATATTAAGACAATGTTATGTCTATAGTTTAGATTTAATTTATGAACATGTATCCTCATTTTTGATCCCTTAAGTTATCACATAACCTAGTTAGTTACTTTTTATATTAGCCTTAGCAAATAAAATAGATTACCTAGTGGAGTGAATACCTCTTACAATAAAATAAGGGTTACTTTTCTCTATCTAGGGTATTATCTTGGAGCTACTCCCTAATAGGCTGAAGTATCTTGTTAGTTAATATTTTATCTATGGCTTTATAAGAATAACATTATTCAATGAAGTCCAAGGAAAAGGGCCTAGCTCAATTGGCTAAAGCATAATGTTGTAGGCAAGAGCTCACGAGGTCTAGTCTCCCCTTTGTCCCTGTGGTATCGGAGGGCTTGTCGCACTAGCATCATCGGTCACATGAATGTTTTTGACCATGTGCACTAAAACTTATAGGGGGGCTACCCGATTCCTGCAATCTAAAAAAGACATTATTTAATGAAGGGTGAGTTGTGATAAAAATTATGATTTCCTCTTTTCTTCTTGCAAATGTTTTAGGCTCTATATTTTTTTGATTTGACTCAAGATTATATTACTAGCTGTGGTATGGATCTTTCTTCCACCCACCATCTAATTTTAATTAACTTCTCAATTATATATTTTATGTCTTATTGATGAAATCCATGATTCATGATATAACTTCACTTTGATGGAATCTTAGTTACATTCTTGTGCATATTATTCCTTTTTATATCCATTTTTATCCTATGTTGCAAACCTCTATATGATTGGTCTTTTATCTCTTTTTAGTACCAAGAATTAAGATACCTTAAGCATAGAAACAATTAAGTTTACACTAATTATTTCATGATATGCTTGGGCTAAAATATCTTTGTGTTAGTATTAAAGGAGGAACACTATTAAAGAGATTATAATACTAGATCTATCTCATTTTCTATAAGTAAAAACTAAACAGAGGTTGCCTTGTTTTGATTAAAACATAGGTTAAATTTTCATATTTGTGAGAGGTCAAGCTGATGTAGTGTTTGGGAAAATATAAGAGACACACAAATTTAAAATGAATGATTTTTCCTAGGTCAATCATGATTTCAAAATTTAGAAAAAAATAGAGAATAAATGATATGATTTTTATGTTAGTATTTTCTACTTACAACAACAAGGATTTCATTTTATTCTTGGATCTATCATTATTTTAAGCATGCAAAAAATTAATTCTTTCATCTCATAGATCAATCATCCTTGTATTAATTATAATATATTAAAACTCTTAGGTGAATAGTTTTTCTTGATATTTTTTTGAAACTATATGTAAACCTAACATACATTTATGAAAACATTTGGATTCATACATGTTATTTACTTTTATAAATGGATGTAAATCCTGTCCAACTTTTAATTTTATTATTTTTGTATAGTTAAGATTACTTCACAAAGACAATATGGTTTTCCTAAATTATATTTCTCTATTGCATCATTCATTTCATGACAATCCTTATGACAATCAAAAGGAATTCTAGAAATTATGGGGTTACATATGATCCTTCAAAATTTTCTAAGCGACTACATGCACTAAATGATATGATAATTTTATTACTTATTCACCATGCACTAATCTCTTACATAAACCTAGGGAATGGTGGGGTCTATGGCGACCTAATTCGATCCTCTCGAATTTTATGATATACCACACATGATAAATAGTGTAATCTAGCTTAAGAATGGCTATGAAAAATGTGTGGAACAACTTAAAATCTCTAGATAGTAGTGACTAGGTCACTATCCTATTATATTTATATGTTTTCATTTATGATGAGTCATTATCTACACACTTGATTGACTATAATGGTTATATGGTATTATTATGTTTCACTATGATACCAAGATAGCTCATGATTATTATTTTAAACCTTGTCCAAAGGAAATTTTATGTGTTTATATTGTCATTCATTAAGAGTCATATTATATCTCCTACACTCAAGTTTCTATCTTCCTCCCTATGTGGCACACTTTTGTGACCCCATTTGTAAAGGAAATGGTTGCACCTTTCAAGGTGGCATACATGGGAGCCTATACAAATATATGGTTGGTGAAAAAAAACTTCCATGATGCTCCCTTTCTCTTTGCCAATTTTTTAAATTTAGCTTTCTTTGAAGAACTATAGACTTTGGTATGAAAGCAAAGACTTAGTAAAATTATCTATTACCAAATTTATCAAATGTAAAAGAGGATTGTTATGTATGACTTAATTGATTGCTATTGGTTTCAATTGAATTATAGTCTAACATCCATATGTACTCTCGAAGAAGTAAATTAAGGATACCATGAAAAATTGTGGCTAACATTTATTCTTATTGTATTTACTCTTGTTGAAATATGAAAATAATTATTGTATCTATTCACTCATAATATCTACAAGCAAAAATATTAATTAATTTATATGTAAATTATTGAAATGAAAATTATCCTATAAGTTATAGAAAAGTAAAATGAACTATTATCAAGAGATTGGGGTATGAAATGAAAATTTTATTTTAAAATTATAAGCTCACAATATATTTGGATTATCTCAATTTAATTTTGCTAGAGATGTTGAAAGCCTACATTTCTCTACTGCATAGAATAATTAAAATGAGTGAAATATTACAAATAAAATTTACTTATCCAAATTCTACAATTCAAAATTTTTATTA
Organism: Sequoiadendron giganteum; assembly: GCA_007115665.2. NCBI lineage: Eukaryota > Viridiplantae > Streptophyta > Pinopsida > Cupressales > Cupressaceae > Sequoiadendron > Sequoiadendron giganteum. Next base: position 673,998,925 of record CM021103.1, on the reverse strand, counting down.
TCAAAATATTATTAAACTAGCACTTGCACTTAAAGGAAGGTCAAGGATTATGTCGATAGAAAACTATATGTATGTTAATATGTTAGAGAGTACGTGTGTGTGCATGGGTGCGTATGGGTGCCATGTGCTACGAATTCTAGTTGTATGCGACTATTTTAAACAACTAATAATAAGTGCTAAATAATGGAATGAAATAAACTTAGAAAAATCTAGATTTTTTCCTTAAAGAAAATAAGTATTATCTGATTTTGAAATATTTGCATATATATTTTAAACATAAAGCAATGCAAATGAAAAAGAAAGTTGTCATCAATTGATAAAAAAACATTGTAAATGGAAACAAAATGTTCCCATCCAGCTGAAAAATCAATATTTATTTGGATTTTATGTGATAAGTGAGATTTTGGAGGCTTTTACCATTAAATGACAATTGATTTACCATTAAACGACAACTAAAACTTGTTTTCCGGTGACTCAATAGTGATTTGTAGGTGTGAGATTTGTTTCAGGCTCAAATCCCATACTATTTATAACCTATCGACTAATGAACATATTTTCAAAAATAATATTATTATACAAAATTAAAATGAAAGATTAATTTTAAAATTTTAAATATTAACTTAATTTTATTAATATTAATGCTAAATTCAAAATCAAACTAAATTATATAATTTAATTTTTTACTAATTTTTTTTTTTTTGCATATGTGCATGGTCCACTAATGGGCTCCTAGACCTTTTTCTAGATTTCTTTTAAAAAAATATTGTTTTAAAAATAATAATGCTAATATAAATACTAATACTACTATTATAAAATAAACAAATATGTTTTCATACTTCAGAACCTAATTTAATTAAAACAATTGCATTTTGATTTCCCTTTCAAATACATAATGTAAATTCAAATTTGATTATTTTTTCCCTAAATAGCCTTTCATTCTTGCTAGAATTTTACTTAGATTAAAATCAAGAAAGCAATGCCTTGCCCAATGTCCACCATACTTGATATGGACAACACATTGAAGTGAAATTTCCAAATAGATTCTTTTCACATTAAAAATGTATATAAAAATAAAAAAGCCTATACTATATGCATGTTCCTACTTTTTGATATGTCTTTATTCGACCCCTCTTTTGTTCCCAAAAAAAAGCTGCTTTTCACTTTGAATTTAAGTCTAACGATCACTAATATAACTTAAACTTTCTAAGGAATGGAAAATAGTATATAAGGTTTGGTGTTCACTATTTCAAATCTAGTTAATTATTGGTTTAGGATTAGAATTTTAATTTTAACTTAATTTATAGTTGCACTTATCTATTAATGATATAAATTTAATTTAAAATAATGGCATTGAAACTATTTTCAAATTTAATTAGAGAAATAAATGTGGAATTGAGGCTAAATTAATATAAATTAGTACTTGCATTTAAAGGAGGTTCAAGGATTACATTGATAGAAAATTATATGTATGTTAATATTTAAAGATTATGTGTTTGTGCATGCAAATTCTAGTTGCATGTGTTTGGATTAAATAACTAATAATAAATGCTAAATAATGGAATGAAATAAACTTAGACAAATCTAGATTTTTTCCTTAAAAAAATTAAGTATTATCTAATTATGAAATATTTGTATACAGATTTAAAACATAAATCAATGCAAATGGAAAAAGAAAATGGCCATCAAATTGACGAAAAACACTACAAATGAAAATAAAATGCTTGCATCCAATTGTCAAATAAATATTTATCAGGCTTTAATGTGATAAGTGAGATTTTGGAGGCTTTTACTTGATATTTTGGAGGCTTTTACCATTAAATGATAGCTGGTTTACCATTAAATGACAGCTGAAACTTGGTTTTTGATGACTCAATAGTGGTTTGTAGGCGTGAGACTTTTTTCAGGCTCAAATCTCACACTATATGTAGCCTATCGGCTAAAAATAGAAATTAGAAAAAATAAGAAGCAATTTATGTGATTCAATAGTCATACAAGATGTAGAAGGTTTAAAAGATGATAGGAGGAGATTATGGATGATTAAAATTAGATTCTAAAAGATGTCACGATTAGAAATATCTTGAAATATCTGGTAATGTTTGAATAATCTTAGTAGTATTTGTAAAATCATGAATATGTCCAAGAGGTGTGGAAGTGTCTATGTGGAGAGAAGTGCCCTTTCAAGAAAATAAACACCTTTTTAAGTGTGGAAGTGTCTTGTACTTCTACAAAAATATCCTTTTTGTTTGTTGACATAAAAACCTACAAGTATTGATAATTGTACCACCTATTATAATATGTGTCAAGTTTGAAGAGTAGAGGAAAAGGGGTGCTTATGGTAAGTTTGAAAAATTCCCTTGGTCAAGCCCTTATGAAGGATGTTTTAGTATAAATAATTGGATGAGTTGGAGGTGTGTGACCCTAGGTGATGGTGCAAAAAGGTACAATAATGGAGGTGAATGTGTATGCAACATCTTTGGAAGATACCCTAGGTTCTCGTGAAAAGGAAAGGTATGTGCATGTGCTTCCATTTCAACAACCCAATTAAATAAGTATGTTTAGAGATATTGTAACTATTAGACACAAATCAAGGCCAGGGTTTAGGAAAAAATAAAGTATTTAGTTAGGAAAAATAATATGTTTAAAAGTGTAAGGAATTTCCACATGCAATAACTATGTCTTAGATGACACTTTTAAGCAAGGGTGAAATAGGGTTTATATAGTGTGAGGGGATATGTTTAACTAGGGTAAGGTGTTTTAGGAGTAATTATTTCTCCAAGGGGGTTAAAATCAATTCAATTCATACTTATTCTAAATGGGTGGTAAATCAATTACAAAAGGAGGTGAAAAAGTGTTAAGTATGCATTTTTCATCTCTACATCTTACCCCTAATTTAACATAGATGTTGAATACAATGAATGATGTAGAAAATAATTGTTTTTATAATATGTGTTAAATATATGATATGAAAATGATACTGAAGAACTTTGCTTAATGTTATTTTTCTATTTTTTTTCCAATCTTCATCTTTATATTTGTTAAAACAAATAAGATTAAAAATCGTTATTCACCACAAAAATACTTACAAGAACAAGTTTCACATAATATATAATAATAATTTTACTCTAATTTTTCCAAACTACATGAGGGGAATGAGAAATCCATGGAGAATCATCTAATTTGAAGTGGTGTGAGATGGGCTATGAAGTAGTTGATACAAGAAAATGATGATATAGGAAGAGGATATTTATTTATATGAATGAATCTACATGATATAGATGGGATATGGTTGTGAATTATCTTACATAAATTATTGTATCATATTACTATGACATAACCACCATGATCAAATTATTGTATAGGGATCCTAGAGAGTTATTTTCACCAATTGTGAATGGTGTTAGATCCATGGAGGATCACTTTAACCATTAAAAACATGTTTGATTTTAATAATATGAAGTAGAACATATGCCCCCTTAAATTGATTGGAGGTCATAAGAGGAAAATTAATTTAACGAGAAGGAATAGGTATATGTAAGCTAGAATGAATGAGGTTGATTGTGGTACGGTGGAAGAAGGGGGTGGGAAAAAAGGCATTTCCTCAATGTCACCCCTATAATTTCCCCATGGCAAGGGAAAGTATGAAATAAGTGTAAGGTAGTTCACATGTAATAATAGAAGTATGGTAAATAGGAAAAGATAAAGTGGCTAAGTGAATAGGAAAATTTATTATTATGATGAGGGTAGGGGATGAGAGCAAGATATTAAGATGTGACAAACTTCTTAAGAGGAAACATTGGGGTCTAGTGGTAGAGAAAAAGTGATTGACACAAGATCATATGAGAAGAAAGAAAAAGTGCAATTTAGGTGAATTTAGCGTATGATATTGTGTAGGAGAAATGAGAGTTATTGGATTTGTCTCAACCTTGCTCCTAATGTTAAGTATATAAAGAATTAAATTTTTACTCTAAAAAAGAAAAAAATAATTTTAGGCTCTAGAATTTGTTTTTTGGAAAAAAAATAAAAAATCTAGGTTGTTCAAAATTACTTCCATGGATTCCTATTGAATAGATATTTTTGAGCTCTACAATTTAAATAAAAATGGCCCCAAAAGCCTCTTGGATCAAAATTTGTGGCCTCTAAAATTTGGGCCTCATGTATTGGAAACACACCAATATATTAGACACAAAAAAGAGTTGTAAGAGGGAGTTACACTTATTGATCAACTTATGATGTTTATTACAACACATCATAAGTTATATTTGAATGGATAAAATAAATCCAAAATGAAATGCCTAATTTGGGGAGTGGTTTTAGTGTATTAGTTCTCCTATTTAAAGGATGTTTTATATGTAGGTATTGATAAAGTGAGCTTGTAGACCATTACTCTATATCTTGAGTTGGCGATACTCATGTAATGGATTTATCTGCAAGTGTATTATAATTTTCTTTACATTATTGAATAATACATTGGGCTACTTTGGAATGCCTAGTTTTTCTCTCAAAAAGGTTTTTCCATGTACACCTATGTTGTGGTATGCTTTTTTTTTATAAAAAAATTCTTTACCCTTTTTCTAATTGCAAAGATCTAAAATTTATGTAATAATCTCCTCTAAGATTAGCTTAGGAAGTATTTATTCATACCTTTCTTCCTTTAATTTGGTATCAAGACCTAATCAACTTTGATTCTAGGTGTTGGGCAAAGGGTTTTTTATATTAATCTTCATTTGAGTGGTAGCTTGTGTAGAAAGGTTTGATCTTATTGAAAGAAGAGATGGAAACATATCAATAATAGAAATAGAGTTCTCAAGCATAAAATTTGACCTTTGAAAGATTAAGATGGAGGATATTCTTATGGATAGAGATCTATGGGTTGCAATTTGGATCTAGACCTATTACTATATCACAAGAAAATTGGGATAAAATGGATAGAAAGATAAAGGTGTCATTATAATTTATTTATCTCATTTAATATTGTTGAATACACATGAAAATAACACCATAACACTTATTTGGAAGAAATTGGGAGATTTGTATCAAGATAAATATTTGGTTAATAAACTCTCTCTAAAAAGAAGTTGAATACACTTAAGATTGAGGATGGTGGCTATGTGGATAAGCACATGCATGCATTTAATATGGTTGTTTCCTAGTTGCAATCCATTATAATAAAAATGGAGGAGGATCATTACATGACTTTGTTGTGTTCTTTCCTAGATTCATGGGACCACCTTGTTATGGCTATTGGGAGTGCACTACCACCAATTGAAAATTGATGAGATGGTGGCATCATTGCTTTATGAAGAGATGTGAAGAAATATACTTTTAAATCTATTTAAGAGGCCCTATTTGTTCACAATAGACAAAAATAAAAAGTAAAGAAGGGTAAGAAACAAAATAAGAACAATGTATCAATGTAAGATTTTTTTATAGAAATAGGTATTTAGTAAGCGGGGCTTAAGATTCCATTTCTTGTAAGTTGTTATAAAAGTATAGATAGTTTGGAAATAAAAAATATGCGATATAAGAAAATAAATAATTAATCATTGAGAAGCAAATTTAGACAGGGATATTGGGGATATGTGGCCTTAAGATTTTATATGGGCTACTTGACCATCAATAGATGTAAATATTGAGAAAATAATATAAAGGAATAAATATGTAAACATGCATAAAGTTTATCATTGAATTACATGACTAGTGATGTTTTTTATTAGATAAGCAGGGAAGGGCCTTGATCCCATGGTTAGAACAATAGACAAAAAGAAATAGAGATAAGGTGGGAAACAGGGAAGGACCATGACTAGTGATGTTTTCCATACTTGATTTATTTCCATTTAACAAAGATCCATGGGGGGTGAGGGTCGAGTCTAGTCATAAATAATTTAGTCTTTTGAAAGGTCAATTGAGAGGTGGAAACAAAACAATACAAGTCTAGAACATCCATGGTATTAAAAAATTCTTTGGTATATTTTTGGATGAAGAGCATACCATCACTTGTAAAATGGGAGTTTAGAATAACTACATAACTAGGAAGAGTAATACCTTTGACTAGGTTGTTAGAGAGAGCATGTTGGAATAATTATCCAAGAGCATCAGTTGCTAGGACATAAAGAAAAGGAGCTAGGGGGAAATCTTGTTGAATGAGCCATTGGAGAGGGGGAAATAAGTAAAAATAGACTATAACACCTTGGGATGTTTTTGGGACACATCTCTCTAAAATACATGTGGAACTAGTTCATAAAGAAGATTAAAATTAAGTTGATGAATTGGAGCAAAATATTCTTTTTGATGGATGAAAAAATTCAAGTTGTTAATTTTTTTATTTATTAAGTCATGCTTATATATCTTCATATTAACTCCCATCTAAAGCTTGTTATAACCAATTACTCAACTAATTAATAGTTTTATTTGAGTTAAGTGGGGAAACAAGAAGGATATGTCTACAACCTCCTAGTTGTACTATGTACAATCAAAGGACATAAGAAGTATTGGTATCATTGATCTTCACTCTCAAGGCGTTTTCCTTGTAACCAAATGAATCTTTTAGGATTTGGAAGGAGAGCCCCCTTGGAAATATTTGGTCAACATAATCTAAACTTCCTTTGCAACCAAACCTTGAAGTGATGTGAAGTAGAGAGATAAGATTATGCTAGCTTTCATGTTTTACTTTGAAGCTAGCATAAAATACAATCAAGCATATAATACAACAATAACACACATTTTACTTTGAAAATTACACTAACAACTTGCATCCTAACGAAAGTAGTTAGCAAAAACTTAATTCCTTTTAGAGAATTCATCGAAAATCCTCAATCCAAGTTGGCCATCTTGGATAACCTTGAGTATATGAGGATGGATCTTGCTAGGATTAGAGTTGTAAATTTTGGACTTTTGATTCTGATCAATTGTTAAATTTGCAATGTACTTCGCAACTTTGTTTCCTTCCTTTTAACAATATGCGCAATCGTAAATTGAACCAACACTAAATTTAAACCACACAAGCATGCACATAACCACAAAACGCGGCGAAAGAGTTAATAGTACTACCGACAAATTTCTTTTTATTCCTACTTTCAAAATCTTCCTATTTTTAAGACAAAAAAATGAATAATTACAAACATACGACCATGAAATTGAAGTCTCACTGCCACTACACAAATAACCTATGAATTAAAGCTCTTAGAAGTACTGTAAACCAATCTAATAAAAACTAGATCTTGTAATTGCTATAATTTAACTTACCAATTAAAAAAAACAAGATATAATTATTAGTAATCCCTTTCCATTTAAATTCTTCTAATTTTCTCATCATTATGACATTATAACAAAGTTGTTTAGTTATTTTTTTTCATAAGACCATATAAACTATTTATCCTTTGTTGCATACATAATTCCATTCCATTCATGCATTTATGAAATAAACATATATACAATATAAAAGTGTTTGTGTCAAGGGGTTTCCAATGTCAACCATCTTTAAAAATAAAAGATAAGATCGGATGAAGGAAATCTCTCAACAACCGCACAAAAAGACGTGCTTCATTGTTTTAATTTCATCCTCAAAGATAAAGATAAAGATAGGATATGTAAAAGATATCCTTTCCTTGCACGCGCATTGCACTCGTCTTTTTAGCTTTCGTAGTACTTCCATGTCAAACTCTACAAGATTGCTACCATTGACTCCAATATATATATATATATATATTACTAATATCACACTATAACAAAAACATCAATATAAGATATTGATGTTTTCTTCATACAAACAATTATGATTTATTTTTCAAATGAATGTAGGCCATAAGATATAAATATGTTTTCTTGTAGTAAGGAGATTTTTTGTGGAGATAGATTACTAATAAGGTGTTTTGCAAGATGTATTATGAAATTAAAAATAAGCTATTTTGAGGTGGTTTGATATTTTTTTATAGGTTTGGTTTGGTTTGTGTGATTTTATTCTGTTCAGTTTTTAATAATATGTATATGGTTTGTGTGAATTTTCAAAATCGGCTTGAAGTTATGATGTTTGTTTTGGTATTTTGATTATGCATGGTTGAGTTTGGTTGTATGGCTTGGGAGAGGGGGGAAGAGGGGAGGAAGGGGGAGGGGGTGTTTGCAGTTTTTTCGTGTAATTTCGATGCAGTCATTAAAGGGTTAAGGTTGCATCAAAGTTTTTTTTTTGGGGTCTCCAGTACAAACTTTCTACTCTGAGGGACGATCATATTCCCCTCCTTTACTTGTAATAGAATTTATAAGATCGTAATTCTACTAGATTATATTAATATAAAATAGTTCAAACCTTTGACCTATTAAAAAATTAATATGTATATTATATATAAATATATTATAATGAGTTTTGATGGTTTATTGCTGATTGTTCTAATATATTATAAGTAAAGATTTTTTACATGGTAGATATTTTTTGATTGTTCATTTAAGGAATATTTGTTAGGTTTGTGGGGTTAAATGTATTGGATCAATTTGTAGGCATTAATCATTTTCTTAGTTAGCCTCTACTCTTGTACTTGTAGGAATTAAAATCTTCCTTTTTTTAAGGATAAATTATTTGTTTCCTTAGCACTTGTCATATCACTTAACCAACAAAGTGGAGAAGTATAAAAAGAAAATTCAACATTGATATTACATAAAGTGCTCTTGATACTAATGAATCTATTGTTGATGATTGAGATAAAGGCCCTCATATTGATCAATTCATTTTTCTTTTTATTCATGTCTATCTTTCTTGTTATAGTTATAAAAAAATTATCATATTTTATGACTTTTAGCTTTTTGATCTATGTGCTTAGGTGTCCTTCAATTTTATTGCATCATTTGTTCTTATAAGGGTTAAAATCTTATTCTCTTGAAGGATAAATTATTTGTTTACTTAGTGCTTGTCATATCATTTAACTATCTTAAGGTGGAGAAATATAAAATGAGAAGTCAACTTTGATATTATATGAATTCCTCTTAATATTAATGAATCTATTATTGACAATTGATACAATGACCCTCGTAATGATGATCAATTAGTGCTTCAATTACCATTACCTCTTAATGCCATTTTTTAACTTTTTAGTTAATGTTTATTACTCTTGTTATAATGATTAAAAAATCAACATATTTTATGATAGGTAGCTTTTTGATCTTTTTAGGTGTCCTTAAATTTTATTACATCATTTTCTCTTGGCCAAGATACCTATATAGTCCTTTTTTTTAATTGATAAGTTGAAGGTTTTATTGGTGCCTTAACTTGTCTAACCAACCAAACCACTCATCACAAAGTCGCAGTCACTAGTTACCTAACCACTCAATCTGACCATTAGAAAAAATGTAAAAATCACCACCCAAAAATATATCCTATGTTGTCACCTTAGTAGCAACACACAATATTAGAAATAATATATACATAAAGCCTTAATCTATTAACATCAATAATTTCTTAAGCCTTTGAAAGTAAAAATAACTGATTTTGAGGTGGTTTGATATTTGTTTTATAGGTTTGGTTTGGATTGGTTTGTGTGATTTTACTTTGTTTAGTTTTAATAATATGTATATGGTTTGTGTGAATTTTCAAAGTTGATTTGAAGCTATGATGTTTGTTTTGGTATCATGGTTCTGTGCGGTTGAGCCTGGTTGTATGACCGAGGGTTGTAGTTTTTTGGTGTAATTCTGACACAGCCATTGAAGGGTTTAGGTTGCATCAAAGGTGTCTTCTTTTTGGGGTCTCAAGTATAAACTTTCTACTTCGAGGGACGATCATATTCCCCTCCTTTACTTGTAATAGAATTTATAAGACTGTAATTCTACTATTATATTAATATAAAATAGTTCAAGCCTTTGGTCTTTAAAACAATAAAATATGTATATTGTTAATGTGATTATATACATACATACATACATGCATGCATATATATATTTAAATGTTAGATATTTTTTGATTGTTCATTTAAGGAATATTTGTTAGGTTTGTGGGGTTAAATGTATTGGATCAACTTGTAGGCATTAATCATTTTCTTAGTTGGCCTCTACTCTTGTACTTGTAGGAATTAAAATCTTCCTCTTTTAAAGGATAAATTATTTGCTTCCTTAGCACTTGTCATATCACTTACTTAACCAACATGAAGTGGAGAAGTATAATAGGAGAAGTCAACAATGATATTAGATAAAGTGCTCTTGATACCAATGAACCTATTGTTGATGATTGGGATAAAGGCCCTCGTAATGATCAATTAAAATTTCTTTTTATTCATGTCTATTATTCTTGTTATAGTTATAATTTTTTTTATCATACTTTATGATTTGTAGAAATTTTTGATCTAACTGTTTAGGTGTCCTATAATTTTATTGCATCATTTGTTCTCGTAGGGGTTAAAATCTTATTCTCTTGAAGGATAAATTATTTTTTTACTTAGTTCTTGTCATATCACTTAACTAACTTAAGATGGAGAAATATAAAATGAGAAGTCAACTTTGATATTATATGAATTCCTCTTATACTAATGAATCTATTATTGACAATTGGGACAACGACCCTCATAATGATGATCAATTAGTGCTTCAATTAATATTACCTCTTAATGCCATTTTTTAACTTTTAATTAATGTCTATTACTCTTTTTATAGTGATTAAAAATTCAACATATTTTATGATATGTAGCTTTTTGATCTTTTTAGGTGTCCTTAAATTTTATTACATCATTTTCTCTTGGCCAAGATACCTATATAGTCCTTTTTTTAATTGATAAGTTGAAGGTTATATTGGTGAACTCCTCATCAAACACTTCTTCCTTTGAGGTATTGCAATCCACAATATCATCAACGTAAAAATTGAACCTATGTAAAATTCAATCATGAAAAGGTTAGGGAAAATTACCATCTATTTCTCCTTGAAGTCTTTTGTAATTGAAACACATTTCATAAAAACCCTATTTTGGTGATCATATCCTAGCCTTGCATCATTTTTATGAACTTCAATTCATCCAAGTTTAGAAGTGAGAATTCATTTTTTAGTTGCTAACAAGAAACAACAACTCTACATAGAGAATATTGTACACACATCTCCACCTTTGAAATTATTTATACCTTGCAAAAAAATATGAAAAAATCATATACAATGTAACCAAAGTAGTGAAAGATAAGAATGAGGTAAACTTCATTCTGAAAAATTATAAAATGGGATCTAGGGCCAATAGCTAACCTAAATCACACATTCCACATTTAACATTTGGGAGAAAAAAAAAACCAAGATAAACTACTTGACTACTATCCTAAAAGGAAGAGACAAAATAGTTGGTGATGGCTGCAAAGTTTGAAACTCAAACAAACACAAAAAACAAATGCATAAACCTCAGATTAATGTGTTGATCAATTGGCTCGATTCACAAACAGGGGTGACTAAACCATGCACAAACACTTTACTCATAAATAAAGAACATGCTTCAAACTATATATAGAGTGCATTCATATTCAAAACTCCATGTGTCCACTATAGACGAACAAGAAGACAAAAAGAACAACAGATAATAGAGAATACAAATTGCCAATGTTACAGATGACTACACCAAGCAATGTAACAATCCTTTGCAATGTATAAGCTTCAACCATAAATTCATTTATTATTTGAAAGGAAAATACATATTTCAAGACAACAAACCTCCAACCATTCATTGTTTACTAAACTAAGCAAGATCAACTGTAAGAGGCATTAAAATCCATTATTTATGCTCTTCTACTTCCCCTGCATAGCCACTCCCAAAAAACCACCTTTTTTTTCCCAATCCATGAAGTCGTGGGTATGATCCCTCCCATAGGTAGGTCCTTTGATCTCCCCAAAGAGAATGACCTTTCTTGGACCATTTTCCCCCTCTTTTTGTGAACCATTTTTCTTTTTGTTGGCTCTCTTGGATTGGGGTTTTTTCTTTTGTTTTCTCTATTCTCATTAATTGCCACCTCAATGTGCAGAGACCCTCCTACAAAGGTGACAGTTACATGTTTTTATTTTTTTGCCTTCACATTCTCACCGATCTCACCACCAAAACAACAAATGATAGGAAACAACAAAGATTTCACTGCCCCCACAAATGCTACCACTTGTTAGCAAGAGACAAGGAAATAAAGAAACATAGAAAACCAAAATGAAACCAAAATTAAAAAAAAAATTGAAGATGCCTTTGCATTAGGCTCCCCGAGGGAGTTGATTGTCAGCATAGCTCACAAAGGGGGGTTGGGTAGTAGAACTAACCTTTCAAGCTCCATGTACTTGTAGCATATCCCCTCATGCTGATAGACGACAACTTGTACCTTCACTTCTTCCTTTTCTTCTAGAATATGGTTGGGGTAGTTCCTCCATATATCGAACTCATCTTCTCCATTATCCCTATCATTTGATTTTCACTAGTTAGCTCCATTTCATTCCACATCAACGGAAGAATGAACTCCCCTTATTTTATTGTTCTCCAGTTAAAATTTCTATTGCCATGCCTCATCTCATCATCGTTAACATGTTTCACCCACTTTGTCATTAGTCTCTGATTGTTTCACCTTTCTAATTCATTTTGCATTTCACTCTCCATTGCAATCATGGTATTCTCATGAAAATCAACTTCAATTATATCCAATGGCTTTGAAAACTGAGGTCGTACCTCACCATTGACAGCTACATTATTTGTCTCACCCGCTGTCAATTCAAGCCATTCTCTCTCAATGAAATCAATTTGAAGAACCAAGTCATCTTCCACTTGTTCATTTGCTATCTCTACACTATGTCCATGCAGATCCATGCCCACGTATTCCTTTTGGCATTGTGGTTCCAAATATCATGTTTCGTTGCATCCTTCGGAATAACAATGGTTGCCCCAACTTCCTTTGGCTCTCTGTCATTTATAAAATATTTTCTTCTAACCAACATCACCATACTATTGTTGCTACTACTACCGATGTCCTCTTCTTGTTCTCACATAGGCAACAAAGTATACTTAATTCCATCCTTTTCAAAGGTATATGTGTTACTCCTCCCTTCATGTACAACCTTCTGATCAAACTTCCAAGTCCTTCCAAGAAATGTCCATAAGCTTGATGTCACAAATCATGATATCCTTATAACTTCCAATTTGAAATTATACTAAAGCCTATTCATCTACCAACAACTGATGCCCTTTCTGAAGCCAAGAAACTCTATAAGGAGTAGGTGCTTAGTTCTCTTAAGTCCTAACTTATCCACCATTTCTACAACCACTAAATTATTTGTACTACCACTGTCAATAATTAATTTGTAGCACTTACCTTCACCTTTGCACTTCATTTTGAATAGAGCCTTCCTTTGGATCGATTCATGACTCTCCTTTGGCAGTTCCAGCAACACTCTTTTGAAAAAAAAAGATTCTCCTGACTCAGGTTCTTCCTTTCTGGGAGAAATTGATCCTACACTCTCCCAATCTGCTTACACCACCCGATTCCTCCTTTCAGGACTTGTGTAACCTCCTTGGGAAGATTTTGGACACTCCCAACTCTTGTGACCTGCATACTGATTACACTTAAAGCATTTACCTACAAAACCTCTGCCTCTTCCCTAATAACCATTTATTCTAACAAATCTCTCTCCTCTATCTTGATAACTCCCTTTCTCTAACTTAGCTTTCCCTCTAGAGCTACTTGTCTCTCCATCTTGATGGTTCCATTGTCCTTATTCTGCATAGCCTCGTCCTCTACCTCGTGCTTGCTGATTTTGCTTCCTCATCAACTTTTCCTCTGTTTTAATGGAAAACTGGTAGGCTTCCTCCAAATTTCTTGGTGACACCAAACTCAACTCATCCTATAAACTGTATCTCAACCCATTTAGGTACCTTTCCACCTTTTCAAAATCCTATTTTCTATTGCCTAATCAAATCACCAATTTGTAGAACTCTTCCATGTAATCCTTGACAGACTTATCTTTCTGCTTCAGATTCTGCAATTTTTTGAAATGATTCATTTGGTAGTCTTCTAGAAGGAACTTCATCTTCAATTTGGAAACCATTCGATCCCAAGAAGAGATCTTCTCCTCGTTTTTATTGCATCTTTCAACTTGCACGTAATCCCACCACATTGCCGCATGGCCTTTTAATCGTGCGCAAGAAAACTTCACTTTTCTTTCCTCTACCACTCCCTTGTATTTGAAATACTTGTCCAAATCATTAATCCAATCAATAAGCTCTTCTCCATTTAGGCTTCTAGAATACGTGGTGACGTCTATTTTTGGTTTCACTCCTACATTCATCACAACTCTAATCAATATGTTTTCTACTCCTTCGGGTTCTTCTTGATCTTCCTCATCATTTGCTTGTGGTTTCTCTCCCTCTTTAACATCATTGGCTTCATCCGTTGTTGTTCCTCTTTATTGTGCCCTTTCCATGGCATCCATTCATACAGTCAAGTTCTACAACATTTCAAGGACTCTATCGTCATGTCCTCTTCTACCTCTTCCTCAACCTCCTCTACCTCTCAACACTTTTGGTGGAATTCTACCCACACCTCAATAGCCCCAAATATTTGAGCTCTGATACCAAAATGATAGTTGCAAAGTTTGAAACTCAGACAATCACAAACAACCAATGCATAAACCTCAGATTAATGTGTTTATCAATTGGCTCGGTTCACAAACAGGGGTGACTGAACCATGCACAAACACTTTACTCATTTCAATAACATGATTCAAACTATATATAGAGTGCATTCATTATTCAAAACTACATGTGTCCACTATAGGTGAACAAGAAGGCAAAAAAGAACAACAGATAATAGAGAACACAAATTTCCAATGTTACAAATGACTATGCCAAGCAATGTAACAATCCCTTGCAATGTATAAGCTTCAACCATAAATTTATTTATTATTCGAAAGGAAAATACATATTTCAAGACAACAAAACTCCAACCATTCCTTTTTCAATAAACTAAGCAAGATCAACTGTAAGAGGCATTGAAATCCATTATTTATGCTCTTCTACCTGCACAACCACTCCCAAAAAACCACCTTTTTTTCCCAATCCATGAAGCTGTGGGTTTGATCCCTCCCACAAGAAGGTCCTTCAATCTCCCCAAAGAGAATGACCTTTCTTGGACTATTTTCCCCCTCTTTTTCTTGAACCGTTTTTATTTTTTTTGTCTCTCTTGGATCGAGGCTTTTTTTCTTTTGTTTTCTATTTTCTCATTAATTGTCCCCTCAATGCACAAAGACCCTCCTTCTACAAAGGTGGTGGTTACATGATTTTTTTTCTACCTTCACATTCTCATTGATCTCATCACCAAAACAACAAATGATAGGAAACATCAAAGAGTTCATTGCCCCCACAAATGCTGCCACTTGTTAGCAAGAGACAAGGAAACAAAGAAACATAGAAACATAGAAAACCAAAATGAAACCAAAATTGAAAATAAAATTGAAGATGCCCCTGCATCAGTTGGTCAAGGTTCTGGTCCCCCTTTTATTGGGAGGATGGATTAAATGGTGTGATGTGTATGATTAATAATGCAAACTAGGTGAAATAATTTAAGAACAACAAAATTTCACAGATTTAGAGAAATACAAAATTTAAATAAAAAAGCAATTAGCAGGAGGGAAAAGTGTAGTAGATAAGGAACCTGACATAAAATTTGGAGTAGATATGTTTGGATGAGGGTGAGGGTGACCTCGTTTGAAAATAGTTCCTTTTAGAGTTTTAGAGTATACACAAGATCATAAAAATCTATAGGTTCTTCTCTGTCGGAATCAACTTTTGAAGCTCATCAACCAATGAATAATCAATCTTTCCCTAATTTGATGAAAAAAGGTGTTTGCATGTTTGATCTAGGGTTTCTTGTGTTCAGGTCTTCAATATTCTTCAATTCATTTCAAATATGTAATTTGCAAAAAATACAAGAGAGGAATGGTTGTCGTATAGGGGCTTTCCTTAGTCAAACCTCATTTTGGTGTTTCCACTACCACAAAAGATTATGATGATGTTGATAAAGAGTGCTTACCCTAGGTTGAGTAGAGGTAGATGGATAAAAAAATAAATGATAAATCACTATATTGTAACTTACCACTCAAATCTACATTCCTTGATGGATTGAAGTCATTTGTCACATCTCATACAAGGAGAAATTGATAGTTGTTTGAAGATATTACATATTTTAGTGCTCATAACAATGATAAGCATAAAACATGAAATATATTACTATGCATGCACATTGATTTGATGATGCATTGCAAACATGATCTTGACTGATAAAGTGTTGTAGAAATGCTACTTATTCTGCTCTTGTAATTTCCTTGATTGTCTTTTTGAATTGCTTGATTGATCAAAATTTTATTAGGTGTTCAAATCGAGGAAAATAATTAGATTTATATGAGTTTCAAAATTTCTTACATTATTTTTTTGATAAGCTGATAAATTATTTTAAATTTGCAAACATATTAAGGCCAACAATAAAATATTAGATTTTGGGACAAAATAGGGGATACAAGGGTGAGGGCACCCTTGTCTGGCCCTATTTTGAATTTAAGGTGCTCATGAAATAAACAATTAATTTAATTTCCCAAAATTAATTTAATTTCTCAAAGACAATAATAAAACAGATAATTAATTAGCATAATTGGGCTCAAGCACTTAGGGGGGAGTAAAACATAGTGTGAAATTGTCAACGGTGACAATTTACGATGCTACACATTCTATCATAAATAAGAAGCTCTTTTACACATGCCACTAGAGAAAGTGTAATATTAGTGGTTAAACAAGTATAATTCTACCCTACTAATCTACCATACTAAGAAAAAAAGTATTTACCATCTTAGATGGTTGATTATCAAACAAAATCAATTTTTACCCAAGTGTCTTAAATAATAATTTTAAAGAATTTGAGACTTAAGAAATTATTTGATTTTTTCTATAAGGGGATATAAAACTGCCCAGGGGTGATCCCTTTGATTGATGGAAAATCCTTGTTAATGATGAAAATGAGGCCATCTCATGAATTTTTCCACTCACTAACTAGATTTGAGAAAGGATAATGATCTATAATAACATTTGATAGAAAACTTCTTGTCTCATTACAATGCCTAAAATAGTGTAGAAAAACCACTTCCTCGAGTATTTGTCATAAATTATACATCTTTAATAGAATATTATTAAATTTCTAGTTTTTAGTAGCTCCTTTGAATAGACTAGAAATAATCACCTTAGAATCTCAGCCTACAATGAATTTTTTTTCCAGTAGCTTCATTCCATTAAGAAAGGGATCCATCTAAACTCCATTGTTTAATCTAAAGAATATATCAAAATAATTACCTTTGATGAAGTACCTCAAAAAATCTTGAACTAAGGTATTGACATCCTACCTACCCTATTTTTCCTATAGAAGATCCATCATAATTAACCTCATAAATAAATCTAAAAGATTTCTCCATGAAGCTAGCAATGCAAAAAATTTTATCAATTACCCCACTAATTGGGGAAGGGGACCAACCTCCCAATTACCCAATACTAGTTTAGTTATTTTATTGCATAATATATCTATATTACGCCGATAGGTATTGGTTTTGATAAATCTATAATTTTGTGTAGCTTTTTGATACAAAGGGATAGTACAAGAATAACTGAAAATTTTATTCAGCGTAGAAGTTATGATATACTTATTATTGATCGTAGATCCTCCTTTCACTGAAATTAATGTTGGTATGTTGATGGAAACGTGCAATATGTTTCACCATAAAGTTGCAGCTTAGAATAACATATTGTACACATCTCAAAATAACATAAATACTGTTTGCATTTGGGCTACAAAAGAAGATACAAATTTTTATATTACTGCACAAACATAGCCAAGTCAAAAATTTAATGAACCAAGGTTATAGCGTAAAATTCACTATATAGATGGTAAAGGATGGCGAGAGTAAGATTATGTGTATAGTAAATACTGTAACCACAACAACCATCACATTTATTCTTCCCAGCAAGAAGATCATATGCAGAACAATTGCCATTGTAGTCATTATGTCGAATTTCACTTGCACTGAAGAGATATAATGCTACTCCAACCCAATAATATTTCTTCAAAGAAACAAATCAATTATAAATTATCTTCTTATCTGTGATGAAGCACACTGGCCTTTTTGAACAGTACGGGTGTGAATCAGTTAAGCTTCCCTTCCTCTTTGGGTAGTGGCATTGCTTGAAATGCAAGCATTGTCATCAATGACACTAAATCACAACTTTTTCCAGTATTTGATGAGTATACTGTAAAGAGTATCTATATGCAGCCTATTTTGATAGAAAAATTGGTGCCTATTTGCACATTGATATAAGAATTCTTGGACATTTTTATTTCTTCCAGTGTATTGTCCTCGATTGCATGGTCCTGTGAGATTCTCGTGTAGCTAGCCCTTGGTTGCATAGCGAAAGGTTTATGGCGCACAAAGATTTTGGGTGTTTTTTACGAGCTTATGCATTTAGAAGCCATGGGGAATCCTGTGCGAACAAATACTTTAGGGTTTTATACAACGGTCTAAGAAATAATATTAGTAAGACAACAAAGATTCTTTGTACACTCTCACTAGGTTTTGAAGGGCTTTGCAAAAGGACTTTTTGAAATTTCGACAAACTTGAATCGGGGTTAACCAAGGGAGCTAGAGTAAGCTAACTCGATGTTACTAGCAACAAATTATTTGTCATTTGTATAAAGAAGAATTCTATCTGCCCATTGTTCCTGTGCTCTGTGAGTAATCTTATTATTTTTCTTAAGCCACTGAAAAGCCCTAAGAATTTTGCGAACAATGCTTTTGATCATTCTACAAACTGCTCTGAAATACATAACAACTAGGTTGGTTATTCTAACCTAAATCATAATAGCCTACCCATAAGAGCATGATTCAGTTTCAAAATCTTCCCAATACATTAAGGCTGCCCATTACTATTATTAGATTATCAATTCGTGTTGGATTGTCAGAACATGAGAGACCAAAAATAAATAAGCATTGGACAGTCACAAGTATGTCCAACAAACCCTACAAACCTATAGGTGACTTATAACAGTGATAGGGAGGTTGGCATGGATTGTGTGAACATAGGACAATTTAATTAGAGGGACAATCACCACAAGAGCACATTTCAAAGAGTGATAGTCCTAAACATAAATAAAATTATCAATAGTTGCTGGACAATTGAGAGGATAAGAGGGCAGTCTATTGTGATTTCTTACAATATCATGGTAGGATGATAGACCATATATGACTTTTTGAATATTGTACTGTCTATGCTCTTCTGTTTTCCTATTTGCAATTTGTTTGCCTGTCTTGATTTTTTCATATCTGTCGAATGTGAATGAAGGCATAATGCGGAGTCCTTGTATAGAATTTACACGATAAATTTTGACAAATATTAGTCATGTTCTTTCAATTAGGCCTATATCGATAGTTGCTTTTTGAAGAGTTAAACGTCATGCTTTGTGAATTGTTAGCACCCAAGCTAATCAAAATGGTATTTGGATCGAGCTTCCTCGTTGGATTGGTGTGATTGGTACTATAGATGGGTGTTCATTGTCAAAAGGTATTCCAAGGTAACTATCAAATTTGACCAATACATATGTTGGTGGTTGTGGTGGCATCATTCATGGTGTATATACAATTTATTGAATGAATCCAAGAGCTCCATTTACCTATCCTGCTTGTATGCATAAGTTTGCTGTCAACATAACTCTTGCATTTTTATTTAATAATAATTCTATATTTTGTTCATCGTCTGGACTATCTTTTGTGGGACTACTTGTACCAATTTTTTTGGAACACTGTGTGTAACTGGTTGTGCCAATGAGTTCAATTTTTTCCTGTTGTGGATATGGACGTTTTCATTTTTTGAAAACAAGTGTACATTATCCTCGAAATCTGCATTTATTGCTGCATCAAGCCTTGTATTGCATCTTGTCATTAGATGTTCCCAATCATCTATTGTAGGGTTTGCATCTCTAATGCTGGCTAGCAATTTGTGAAATCTCTCTTGATCATCATTTAGTCCATGTTGTTTGAAAATGTGATCCAAAGTTATGACACTTGTAAATTCTTCCCACAGTATTCTAGCTCGGCCTTTGCTACTATATGCTGGTTTGTCATTAACTGGTGGTAACTGTCCAATGTCACCAATCAAGATCAATAATATTCCTGGAGAGAATTGATAAATATTATGTTGAAAATTATTTGTTAGTACATGTAAAAATTATCTTCTAAAGGGGAATGATGTATGTGGTTTACATTTAGGGTGAGAGAGTCACTTGCAAAGTTTTGATTTTACTTTTTTGTAAAGGCTTGGCGGAGTCGACAATCTATTTTTTCAAATAATTTTTCGCCCAAAAAGCTCATTTCATCATTCAATATATATTTTATATGTGCTAATTCTTGTTGAAAATGTGTTAATCTTGTGCCTTCAAGTTCTTTGAAGTCTCTTATTGGAATTCTCAATTTCGAATGAATAGTTAATGCTCCAATATTGATTGTTGCTACTCCAGTTTGAGCAAGTAGTAGAAGGGGAGATTGATTTGGCATTGAAACTTTTTGAAGTGTTTCTTTTATTGCACCTATAACATATGACTTTCATGTTCCTATTGTTCCTTGAATAATTAGAAACAGTGGAGATGTATTTGGACTTGCATTGTAGTGGGAGAGAATAATATTAATTGCCTTCTGTTGTTGGTTGCTGAGAGTTTCATAGCTGGTAGACTTTCCTAGATTCTAGTCAATTATAGATTTGGGACTCTTCATGGTGCCAATAAAATTAATAGTTGCATTTGTATATTGTTTGCCTTTGAAGCTGGTAGACCAGTCTGTTTGATTGTCTAAATCTCATCTTCCTAACATATCTATCTCTGAAATGTGCATTGCTTGACCATGTTGTAGTCTTGATATGATTTCCCATTCATGCTTTGCAATGCTATGTTGAACAATGTCACTATCTTCTGATTCAGAGTCACTATTGTTTTCAATAGTTTATGTGGTTGTTTTGCATTCGACATGCCACTGATTGTAAACGTGGTTTTCCCAATTTGATAGTATTGATTTGTTAATATGATCAATATCTCTAGTAATGTTACATAATGGTTTGTAAAGCAACAATTCTGAGAGGAAAAAATTGAACCACTTGTTTGATTCCCTCAGAGGAATAGATATAAATCTAGGAATGAATCGTACAATAGCTGGTGTTTTTCTTGGCTTCCATTTGTTTTCACTCTTACGCTTCACATTATATATCCATGATTTTGCTGAATGAATTAGTGATATGTGCTCCATGTGTGGGGGCCTATTTTTGTATGCATCGATGTAAGACAATGCTTGTTCTTCATCATTATTGTCTTGGTGTAATAGCACACATTTGAAAACTTTGATTGATACATTTAGAGTTATGAATCTTTTGTTGCTTTCCACTAATGGAAGTTCTAATAACATATGGCTTGTTTCTTGTGCTCCAATATCTCTTTCTACTATTGTTTCTATTATGAGCTTTTTGTATGCCTTTGTTGCGAGGTCATTTGGATTTTGAACACTCTCAAGATGCACCAACATTTGTTGGTATGTTTCTAAACTTCTCTTCGCTTATGTTGCATACTTGGCAATGTATTTAACCACAACAAGTTTTGAAAGAACTGGCTGCGAATCGATATTTTATCTCCATAGTTTCAAGATATGGCGATTGTGTGAGTTAAACCTGTCATCATTCCTCATAGGTTCAAATTTTTTTTCTCCAGTTTCTAAAAT
The DNA here is from genome assembly GCA_007115665.2 of Sequoiadendron giganteum. Lineage (NCBI taxonomy): Eukaryota > Viridiplantae > Streptophyta > Pinopsida > Cupressales > Cupressaceae > Sequoiadendron > Sequoiadendron giganteum. The sequence goes on along the minus strand of CM021103.1, from coordinate 673,977,168 downwards.
TTGGTATAATTTTGGACCTTGTAAATTTAGTGGCCATGGAGTATTGTACCTGTAAGGAATATTGTTAGCATTTGATTATATTCATTTGGTGAATTAGTAAAATGCATCCTTAGAAATAACATGCCTTACCAGCATACCATTTTGCCATTTTTTTTCGTAGGCATGTACCTTTTTTACAAATTGTATGTCTTTGTACAGTGTTTGTTATCTCCTTGTAGTCCTTTTCTAGATCAACTTCTATAAGTTGCCTTGTATTTTTGAGACATGGGTGTATAGCAATATGTTGGAATGCCTGTTGTAGGATGCTCAATTGTCAGATTTGTTGTATTAGACAGATATAAAAGATGTATCAAAATGTTTTTTTTTGTCTTTATTGGTATCATACCTATGAATTTTTCCTGGTTGTAGCAAGTGATGGATTCCATGCATGAACAATTTTGTTGAAATATCTCTCAGTTGCATCTCTTAGTTCACTATTGAGCCAATCAATACTATCCATGTTTGGCGCTTCATGTAACCACAGGAACCCATGTATATCCGTCGATCCTCTATGTTGCCACTCGTATCTAGACCAATAATCTTTAACATTCATTGCTTTTTGGAGGATTTATTTTCTGAATTGAGAGTGGCATAAGTGCATGTATTGTGCTACAATATGAGGATAGTCAATAATATTTTGTTTTCGCTAAAGGTGTGCATGTTGTGGATATGTTGGAGCTGTCCCTGGCATTAGTGCATGTAAATCTAGCCAATAGAGGTCAGCTGCACTTAGTGTGAAGAATATCGTAGGTGTACCAATTTGATGTAGCATGTCTATCAATTCTGCATGACATCTTGCCCAGTATGATCTTTTTCCTCTCAAGGTATTTCCATATCGCATTAGCCTATTGACAAGATGTGATTTCGACATACTATTCATATGTTCACTTAGCTCACGTATAGTGATTGGCATGTCATGGATGTTTCTTTTGACAAATATTGCAGCTAATGTTTGTGCACGATGTCTCATTATCATATTTTCTATATAGTATCGAAAAAGTGGATGTTTTGCAAAGCAATTGTCTTTATATCAAAATAGATGCTTTATATATTCATGTAGATGTATTTGTTTGGGTCATGGATCTAGCCAATCACATCTTCCATCAAGAAATAAGCTTGGAAATCCCATATCAAGCAGTCTTGATGCTACATATTCATTTATTGGAGTTTCACCGATTGTTGGCCAATCAATAAATGCTATTTGGTTTGTATTTGGGTTATTAACCCATGCATTAATTAACTCCATTTTATTTTTTACATTGAGCATTTGAGTAGCCATTGATGTAGTGTGGTCAATGATATCACCTTTATCCATATCCATTAGCTGCCGAAGGATCAAAGTTTCACATAATTGTATATGTATTGTTCGTAGTTGGTCGAAGACATTTTCATTACAATTTGACGATAAACTATCAGGAGCATGTGGATTGATTGATACGCCAGAGTAATATTTGTCATGGTTTATTTTCTATTGCAATGCTTTGTAGACATGGTCTTTCTTCACTATGAAGTGTTAATTTGTGTCGCGTTGATCTTTCCTTCAAACTATTATGATTGGTAGTTATGTAATGCAGTGGGGTAATTTTTTTGCTACGTATTTGATATGTTGTGGAAAGCTAATAAAATTTCCTCTATATTTATACTGGCCACCTCTTGCATGGGTAACTTGGAATATAGCCCGCATACACGAGCTATTAACATTTCTTCTACTTGTGTCAGTTTTGATAATTCAATTGATTGTTGCCTTGGGTCCATATTGTTTGCATTTGAAAACTTGTTTATACCTCTTTCTTGTTTGCACCTACTGCAAATAGGGCCCTGTGTAGCTTGGGATATTTTAATTCCTATGTAAGATTCTTTGCAAGTATTACAAGTTGAAGGGGACTTATATGCATCTAAATTGCTGCGAAAACACATTGTAATACGTTTAAATTTAGTTGTAAGCAACCCATTTGGATTTTCTGTGATCGAGACATTAGAAGAATTTCCTTGTTCAAATGTATTCTTGTTTGTATCTACTTGTATTATGTGTTCTACTTGCAACTATTGTGTAGTTGATTTTAACTTTCTCCCATTGTAGACAAACATAGAAGATATGTATCTAATAAATGTGTTACAAACATGGTACACTATATGTTTCCCAAATTTGTACAATCATATACATATATATCTCAACATTCATATAAAAAGTAGAGTATGCAAATATTGATTATTTACATGTACAAAGAATCTACAATTATGTAGTAACATATACAGATTTGTAGGCATGGAAAGATGGTACACTATATGCTTTTGAAAAATTTACAATTATATACTTATATATCTCAACATTTACGTACAAAGTGGGCATTCTCAATGAAGGATCATTGGGAATACATTATTATGTCATAGAGTATACACATAATGATTATTCACATGTACAAAAACACTGTACATTACATTAGTGGATGTTCATTAGTTATGATTGAGAAATAGCTTAAATTGCTCAATAATCACATAGGATGCCCCTTTGTTTTTGAACTTGAGCTCCATTCTTTCTGAATATTGTAGTACATGGATTGATTGATAGGACAACACCAATGACATCAACAATTGAATTGTTTTCCATGTCCTTAAGTTCACTTATTGGTGTAAAGCTGAGACTATGCTTAGGTATTAGTGTGTCCTACTCTACACATAATTGAACAATGGAACTACTTTGCAACAAAATTTCCCATTCATTTTGTAGGGTATTGACTTTTTTTTTTGTAGGTTTTAACATCCCATTGGAGACTTTAAAGACTTCTATTTTCAATGCAATTATAAAATTGTTCAGCAATTGCATTGAAACATACGACTCTTATTTCACTACCATTTTTGTTGTTAAAATGGTGAAGTTGTTTCATAATCACTCAACCCTTTATCATCCATCGGCTTTGGTAAGGGTTTAAGGTTGCAATAGGAATGACTCTCAAAAGAGCTTCATTTCTTGTCGTAGTCTCACTATGGGGTGTATTGTTTCCAGACTCCATCCCTACATAAGGATGGTATAGGCACAGTTGTGAGTAGTTAAACAAGTCAAATGTATATATTTTTTATTTTTTGATTTCTACTATCATTCATATGTCATATCATTAATTAGTTCACAAAGAAACACTATGTTTTGAACTTAATTAACTCTACAATTTTTTTTATAATTAAAGTGACTCTACAAAAAAAAATTGTGTTATAACCCATAACCAATACCATAAATTATTGTAAATTCATTCATAAAGAAATACACTATGTTTTGGATTGAATAAATTCATAGACAAACTCTATGTTTTGAATTAAATAAATTATAATATATTTTCAATTGGAGAAATTTATAACTTAACCAATACCATAAATTATCAAAATTTCATTCATAAAGAAATACACTATTTTTTGAATTGAATAAATTCATAGACAAACTCTATGTTTTGAATTGAATAAATTCATAGACAAACTCTATGTTTTGAATTGAAGAAATTTATAAAGAAATACGACGTTTGAATAGTATTTATTTAAGAAACATAAATGATACATACCTCTAAATATATGTTTAATTGCCTAAGAAGTATCCTTGTGAAGAAATTTTACATCTATAAACAACATAGAAATTTATAGCAAATTAGGAAAATAATCCAATTAGTATGAGACTAATTCAATATAAAAATAAATTATATAATTATTCCTTAAATAAAATTCACTCATGTTAAATTTAAAAGTTAAATGTTTTCCACCAAAGGTAAAAGGAAAAACATATAATTGCTAGTAACTGTAGGATGAATAAAATCTAAAGTGAAAGTGTGACAAATATTTACAAAAAATATATTCAAGCAAATAAAATGTATCCTTTATGTGTACACGATGATAATAATATTCAATAACTAAAAATGGACAAACAACAAAAAAAATTAAAAAAAATCACTTTAGATTCAAAATTTAATGTATATTATTTTAAAATTATCCATAACCTTGCAATAACTTAAAATAGAAGTAAGGATTGAAATTGACTAATAATTCCCCATATTAGAATTAATGTAACAAAATTGTCACTGACCTATCTCGTTCACTTACAGTTTTCACATTTTACCAATATATTAAATTTCTCTATCTCATTATAGTTTTTACATTTTACTTAATTATGGATAGTCATCATCAACACTAACAACTTTAAAATCACAACTATTGGTCCAATATTGATAAAAATATTGGACATTACATAAACAAATACTATCACAACTATTGAAACATACTCAGATATGGATCCTCTCCCCTAATCAATATGAAAATCATGTCATATTTTAATTAGAAGAATGGTGTGTCACTTAATTTAAATTGTAAATTAAAAATTTTAACATGTAATTTATGTTTGTAAAGCTTTTAAAATTTATATTAGATCATTCTAGAATTATAGATATAATAAAATGCGTTATGATTGGAATCTTGAATGAACTTTGGTGATCGCAAGCTCCTACCATCTAGCACATAAAAAAAAAATTAATCTTTTTGGCTTATATACCTTGATCAGGTACCTTGGAGCCATGAAAGATTAAGCAATTACACCCAGATTTTGGTAGCTTTAACCTCGTCAAATCCATACATAAAATATTTCCATCCTATTTTTATCATGTGATAAAAATCAAACCGCTGTATGTTACTTCGGATGAGTGCAAGACTTGATGCTATACCAACACTGCCACATGACAACTAAGAACAACAATATTGAGAGCAAAACTGACTAGCATTGATCCATGAAGTATATAATACAGTATACCAAAGCTCGATGGATTTGTAATGAATTTCAAATGCCTTATTAAGTATTGATAGATGGCGCATATTTTTAATATCATACGTTACAAATAGTTGTTACAAACCCAAACGTGTGCATGCAAAACGGTTCAAATGACAGTGAAGATCATTAAATATAAAATATTACATTTTAAATAACGGTTCAAATGTCAACAAATTCATTATGTTTTTGTTGGACACAGACAACATGCCGGTACAATGGTATGCCTATCGGTGTAATTATTTTCTCTAGAAGAAAGAAATTAACATCTTTAAAATTTAGAGAATCTTTTGTAAAAGAAGAAATAACTTCCTCATTTTTCTTATCAAACTTGTTTTCTAAGAGGAAACTTTGTCTTTAAATATGCAACTAATCCTTTCTAGTTGGAAATCCCAAAGAGCACATTCTTATAATATCCTAAGAAAAATATTTTAACAAATATTATTTAGAATCCTCTACAACTATTTGATATTCTAGACAAATACATTTTGGATATAAATATTCTAATTACCTCTTAAAAACCCAAAAATGTCTCCTTACATACTAAACCCTAATATTATAGATCAAGTTTAGAAATAAAGATAAGTTATATATTTAAATGTTTAGCTAAATCTAACACACCTAGATTTTGTATTCATTAAAACCCTAGATTCAAATTAGGTTTATAGTTGTAAAATAAATCATAGAGCCTTTCTTACATTCAATGGGTTTGTAATACATTACAAAATATTGCTAAAAAAAAAAAACAATTAGAAATGAATTTTTTACACTTGGGATTATTGGTGTAAATAGGTGTTTTATATATCTAAGTCTCATTTACATGTTAATTCCACTTAGTTCCTAGGAGGAAATCTTTCTAGTTAAGCATTAGTTGTCACTTATCTTTTGGCATTTAATACTTTTGTCCTAAACAACTGGATGCTTCATTTACCATAATCTTGACATTGAGCGAGTTTCATTGAAGTTAGGTCATCCATGGCTAAGATCTATGAACACAAACCCATTGGTTATTCATAAATGTCTTAAATTCCCATTTGAAGAACAAATACATACTATTTACTATAGTAGATTTAAGTCTTTGGCTTCTCATGGAATTTTTTTGCTAGATTAATTTTGGCCTAAACCAATCCAACCTATTAAACCTCATGAGGATTATTTATTTGCGTCGTATAAATTTTTTAAAGCTAAGCATATAGCTAAATTGTCTCTTGGTAACATTCTGCCTGAGGCTCCTTGACCTCCAATGGCTATGATGGTTGTTCCTCCTAATTCACAAACAGTGAATGAACCTTGGCTCTAATTGGGTATTCTTCCTTGACCTTCTAAATGTATGTCATGGATCCCCTTTTCCATCCTATAAAGGACCATGATAAAATCATTTGATAGAGCCTTCGAGGATCAAATTTCTACCTTCGATGTAAAAACATTTTTTTCTACAAAAACCTAAGAATTCTATGTTTCTCAACCTTCGATAATCCCCTCAACTCCTCCTTAAAAAGAAGAAAAGGAACAAATGTTGGGAAATACATCAATCAATCCTTCACAAGCTAAAGATTATGCAAGACGAAACAAAAGTGCAAAAGAGCGTAAATAATTACCTAGTGATCAACCATCCATCCAACCAAATTTTGATAAGATACCTGCCACCCACCCATCCTCATCATAGCTTGACTCCACTCTGCTACCCTCATTGAACCATGAGGTTGAACCTTATTTATCTTAGCCAAAACAAAGAATAAAGGGCTCACTAGATATAAATATGGATGTTAGTACTCACAATCATTTTCATAGTACTAATATGTAGCCTATTGTGATACATTTTGATAATGGGTCAAAATATAAAACATAAGAATAAAAAGACCATAACAAATTATCTCATATGTTTTCCAAATCAATGAATTTATATGGAGGTAACCATGATGGTCCTCCTAATGAGAGTGACCCACCATGTGTTGAACCTAATGCTTCTCCTTGTAGTACACTTGCTATAGTTCCTTTAGTGTATTTCCTACCTTCCATGTATGATGAGCAAGATTAGGATACAAATGATTTTCTATAGATCAACCCGCATGTATAGTACCCCTTTTGTGTCTTTATGTGTTTTCTTGCACGTAATGTGTTCTCTCATAATATACTACCAGGCATGTATTTATATTTATTAGTTTTCTTTGGATGAACCTTGTTGTTCTTGTTGGCACAAGGACACAAAGCAAGTGAATCCATTGTGACTTTCATCTATTTGTATCTCTATTCATCTTTATGTGGTGAATTCATTGTCTTTGTTCCTTTTGGGAATGATGCAAGGTGTTGAGACATTTAGGTCTTGTGAAGCAAAATTTTGCCTATGTCTATTTTTGTTTTTTTGGCTTTATTTTAGTCTTCAGGGTGATCCGCGCACAAGGAATTTGTATTTCCGACACGCGCAATGCGCCACGTGGTGGTTGTTTGTGTCTTAATAATCGCTTTCTCCTCAGTTAGAAATCGGACCATGTGTCGACCTGGCAGACATTTTCTTGCATCCGCTTTTCGCAAATCTGAGATTATCTGCCCTTCTGACACGTCATCCCTTTACGCTATGAAGTTGTATCTTGGGAATGTTCACTTAGCGTCTGTCATAATGCATTTTTCCTTTTCCAATAAAGGGATGTGAGTTAGTGCCACCTAAGCCACTTGGGTGATCGACAAGACTATTGCCAGAATGTCTTTCTAGGATCAGAGCGATTACAAGGGCTAATCCTGTTGAAATATCTAAATGATATAAATGTGGTAGCTGAAGGTTGATGAGCAAGATTCCAACGACCTAATAAAAGATGGAAATCAGATTTCCAAGCTATCGGGTTTGGATGTCTGTCAATCATTAATTCTGGACAAGGTCGACGTTTTTCTCTTCTGGGCGGCTAAATATTGAGAACAACAACATAATGAAGGGGTTCTTGAAGTTTCCCTTATTCTTCTTAGTTAGTAGAAATATTTTCTTTAAAAGTTCATAGAACACTGCTTCACTCTGGCATGTTATGTCCATTTTATGATCAAACTATTATCGAATTGGAATCCGATCTTTGTTTTAAAGTTCATTTGAATCTGAAATATAAGTTATTATGAAGAAATACTTGATACTATGCATGATATGGTCTTTGTCAGTATTTCTCTCTTTATATCTTCATCCAGAATATAACATTGTATCTTGCTAAATCTGAATAGTTTGGTTATCGGATTTCCATGCTATTTGTGTATATGACTAAATTATAATCTTTAGAGACTAGACTATGTCATTGGAATTCTCCATTTTGCTTGTAAGATTATCATTTATTCATGATATGCTATATTAGGAGGAAGGGTTTATATTGCTTTTGAATGTTTTTCTATTAATTTTGAAACTTCTATGTTTGATTCAGATATTAATATGGACTTCCTGTGGGTCGATTGAATGACTGCATTTGTGCTTGTATCGAGACTCTGGTGTTCGTTCTCCTCCCAAAAATGAAGGGAAGTGGTGTTTTGTTTCTATCATATCACTCATAGAGGGAAGCTTGTGGTTTTGAAATGTTGTAAAAGCATTGGTGCATCTTTTTATCTTTTTATGTTTACGTTTCTTTTCCCTTTTCCCAAACTCAGAGAAGAGTCGGCTTTATATAAAAATCCCGGAGGTATTCAGTGAGGCGCATATTGTCCCCCACTCATTGAATTTACCATAAGAATGTCGGAGAGGCGCAAGCTTTTATGATCAACAGTTCTTTTTTTGGCAAGCCCGGTGGGATTTATTCCAAAGGCCTGATTAGAAGTCAAAAATATTTCTAGATTAGACCGGAGGAAGGAAACTAGAGGTTTCATGCCCAGGATTCAAACAAGAGAATTATTGAAGGGTAACTTTTAGTACTCTCAGTTACCAACCTCAATACCTAGGAGAAGAAGAGTCATAGGTTCTGTATCACTTGCGATAAGTAGAAGAGTAAGGAGTAAGAGTCTGGAGTTTAGAGCCTTATCTACTCCACCTGGAGGCCAACATTTCCAAATAAGAATACCAATTTACCCAATATATAGGAACCTTTTCTCCATGGCCCACGTACCCCCTCCTACTCCCAGAAACTTTGTAACTTGGGACAGTGGTAGTCCTCTATGACCACCTACTCCACCCGATGTCTAGCCCACCATACCTACTAATGCCTTCAAATCTATTCCAAAATTTTTTTGGGAGGACTTTAAAACCCCCTTCAAACACCTCTAAGATGTAGCGAAAGTATATAGTGTGCACAATATCACAGAGAAAAATATTGATATGAGATTGTTGGTCGCTTATTTCAAAGGGAAGGCTCAAGATTGGAACAGATCTCTAACTTCTAGTTCTATCAGCTCGTGGGATGATCTCAAAGAAAAACCTTTCGAACATTTTTCAGAGAAGGGAGATCATTCCTCGCTATTACATCAGCTAATTACCATCAAGAGTTCCCCGCAAGAAGCTATGAGCGACTTCAACACTAGGTTTAACAAATCCTATTAGAGGATCCCAACTACTGCATGACCTCTAGTTGCTATGGCATTAATGTTCTTTTTGAAGGCCATCAACTTGGATATTGCGGTTTTGATAACTTCCATAGGAGGAGATACTCTACCTGATGCTTGCGAGTTGGCAGTTCGCACAGAGAATATTTTGATAGATGTAGGAAAGCTTTCGCCATGACCTCCGATGCCTATTTTTCCCAAAATCTTAGGTGCTCCACTCTAAGAAGAGTCTTCTTCGAAAACTCTAGCGACACAGATGACGAGCCCAACTCCACCCCAATCTATCTACATAATATCCTACCACATAACCAAGCACGTCGAGTTCTTCCTATGTAGCAACAAACCTTAACAATATGAAGATCCTGATGTGATCCTTTGCTAATGAGCTAGTTCACATCAAGTGACAACAAGTAGCTCCTCTGAAACAAGCAACTAAAATGTACCAAGGAGGTAGACCCTTCTATCAACAAAACCAACAAAGTACATATCAAGGACCTTTGGGTCGGGGAGGTTAGCAAGTAGCTTCCACAAACCAAATAGTCCCAATTACCATGCCGTTACAAACAGTCAAGGACAACCATAACAAAGAATTGGTACTAGGTCAAAATAACCTGGCGGATGATGAAAATGCATGGTGTTTTGCTTGCAATGATAGTCATATGCCTCAGAATTTCCCCAAAGGAAACCTACAACAAATAATAGTGGAGCAGAGGAACAAAGGCGCGTAGCCAAATATAGAAGGATATGAGTCTCTCAAGATGGAGAACACCCGATTTAGAGCTCAAATGCAAGGGATGTCCATAGAGTAAGAGCTAGACATAACACCCGATCAAGCACTTTTCTATTGGATGGAAGAAGAAGATGCAATTTTTGTGAACGAAGCTCTGATAACTAGCACTATGTAGGTGTAGTCAGATTACAACACTAGATCCAAGAGAAGACTCACTGGGGAATATGTGCCATAGGCTTTGCCTCATTTCTAGTCTCACTAGCCACCATCGCGTGAGAGACAACTGCCCCAACCGACTGCTTAGCCGACTGTTCAACTGACTCAGCAACAACAGATTCCACCAACGCCCAAAAAATTGCTTGATAAGACATCAAACCCATTAACAACAGATCGTCTTCCTCAGAAGTCAACAGAGATTCTGCCATTCAAACCAAAGATTCAGCTGGTCAAAAAGCTCAACATGGTGGAGCAGATGAAGAAGGCACCTGCTAATGTGTCTCTATGGGACGTAATATCTATCCCCAAGCAAAAGATGTTGCTTCGAGAAACACTCAAAAATGAAGAACCAAGGCCGCATATGGACGAAGTTCCACCACGTGATCTGAATAAAGACAAAGTGCTCATGTCAGATCCTCAAATTCTAAAGGTTTTAGCTTATACAAATGATGCAGATAAAGAAAAAGAGAAAGAGGTAAGCAAGCCAAAGCCCACTTCTTTCTTTTTGACATTAATTGTGGGGGATAAACTTCTCACAATAATATGATTGAATTGGGAGCCAGTACAACAGTCATGCCAAAGAAAGTGGTTGATGCCTTAATGCTCAAGTATGAACCTTTGGAAAAGGGAATCATGTAGCTAGACGAAAAGAAGGTTCCGAGAGTCAGTTGGATAAACGATCTATCCTTAACCCTTTTTTCGTGCCCAATCCAGACAGTTTCGTAGGAGGAAGTAATAATTGACATTCCCCTAGTTTTCAAGATGTGTCTCTCTAGAGGTTTCACCACAAAGTTGGGTGGATATTTGGAAATATATTGGTCCCATATGATATTAAGAACCAAACATGGAGAAAAGATAAAGATTCTCTTAGAATATTTGCATCCTGAACACATAGCGGACAATGCTATTCTTTTTTTTGAAGCTGCACATGCTTATTTTTCAAAGCAAGAAGGGCATTGCATCAAAATGTTGGAGGATGAAGAAAACACAAGTGAGTGAACCCTCGAAGAGGAGGTTCTCCTTAAATCGTTCATCAAATCTGACCCATTCAAAAATTTCCATGCCATGGGAATGGGTACTTATGTCATATTTGATGATGGCATGGTCCATCCGAAACTAATGAAAGATCAGGTAAGCTATGATGATCTGATGGATAATCGCCTGTGGACCTTGTACTTTGATGGTGCTAAATGCAAAGCTAGTTCTGGGGTAGGAGTCTGGTTGTTGTCTCTGACAGGATCCAAAACCCTCAAGGCCTACAATTTCCAGTTTATGTGCTCAAATAATGAAGCAGAGTATGACGAATTAATCCATAGTCTATTTCTTGCTGAGTGGATTGGTGCGAAAAGATTACAAGTATTTGGAGATTCTGAGTTAATAGTAAGCCAAATCCGTGGATAAGCAACGAAAAAAAATACAAGGATGAAGGCCTATAGACATCGGATATGGGATTTAATTAAGGGTTTTGAAGATTTCAATGTGCAAGTTATTCCCCGATCCTTGAATGGTATAGCATATCATATGGCTTCCATTGGGTCATAGTTTGAACCAGTTTCTAAATCAAAGCAAAGTGCAGTCTGCATCATTGTCTGACTGTCAATTCCCAACAACAATCAAAATTGGCAAGTGTTTGAAGATGACACCCAGATAGCCACTTTTGTTCAAAAGTTAGAAGGACCTTCCGACCATTTGGAATCAGAGTTTCAACCGTCTAAAGGGCAAGTCATTTAGCTAAAGGGCAATAAGCTCCCCCGGGGTTTGATTTCCCTTGAGAATCTTTTTGATTGCCAAGATGTGTGGAATCACAAGCAAAGGTTCACAATCGACGAAAAGAATTATGAAGAGTTGGACGTCGAGAACAACAAAAGACTGAAAGTCAGAAGAAATGTGCAGTGGGAAGATAGAGAAAGGCTAAGAGATCTATGCTCTAAGTATGAAGGAGTTATAACATGGACCTATGATGATCTTAGAGGATACAATCCTAGTATAATTCAACATACCATTGATTTGGCGAAAGAGTCAAAGTCAGTCCAATAGAAGCAAAGGCTTTCTAATCCGAAGGTAGAAGCACTGATGGCACAAGAGCTCACTAAAATGATTGATTCCTGAATCATTTATCCGATTAAACACTCAACTTGGGTGTCTAATTTGATATTGGTTTGGAAGAAAAATGGTGATATCAGGCTTTGTGTCGATTTCTAGGACCTGAATAAGGCCTCGCTGAAAGATCATTATCCTTTGCCATCCATGGAGCAGATCTTGCAGACAGTGGTTGGGTTGGAGATCTTCTCACTACTTGATGGATTTTCAAGGTACAATCAAGTACTTGTCAAAGATGGTGACCAACATAAAACAATGTTTACCACTAAGTGGGGTACGTTCACATACACAAAGATTCCCTTCAGACTCTCAAATGTCGGTGTGACTTTTTAGTAGGCCATGGACATTGCTTTCGCAAGATTGACCAATTCAATCATTCTGATTTAACTAGATGATATAACCATTTTTTCAAAATTGGAGGCTGATCATTTTGATCACCTAGAATAGGTCTTCCAAAGGTGCTAAAAGTTTGAGATTTCTTTAAATCCAAAAAAATGTTTTTTCAAAGTACCTCAAGGTAAAGTTCTTCACTTTGTAGTGTCCAAGGAAGGAATTGTAATAGACTCCAAAAGAGTCAAATCTATAATGGATCTGCCCTTACTAGTAAATCAAAAGGGGTTACAATCTTTCTTAGGAAAGATCAATTTTGTTAGTCATTTCATTTCCAAATTTTCAAGCACCACAAGGCCATCACCTTGATGCTAAAAAATAATATGATTTTCAAATGGACTCCCGAAGGAAAGGAAGCTTTCAAGAAAATAAAGAAGGCTATCTTCATTGCCACGATACTGGCCAATCCATATTTTTCTAAAGATTTATTTTTATATGTATATAGCAGTCAACATAGCATAGCTTCCATGCTCACTCAAAAGGACAAGAAGGATAATGGAGAGCATCTGATTGATTTTCATTCAAGAACCCTCAAGGGTTACAAAATCATATATAAATTTGTAGAGAAACAAGCTTTTTCCACTGTCGAGAGTCTCAAAAAGTTCTGACACTTGGTGTCGGCCAATAAGATCGCCATTTTGGTTGCTCACCCAAGTGTAAGGGAATACATCACCGAGGGAGAAACAATCGAAAAGAGAGAAAATTGGATTACCAAGATCCTGGAGGATGATGTCGACATCAAGCTGACTAAGCTAGTGTGGGGAAGAGGCCTGTGCGGATATCTTGCACAAGAGTCAAGTTCTGAACCTGACAAGGAGATTGATCAAGTCTTTTCAAATCAATTCGAATCTGACGAATCCTGGGTAATGGATTAGAAATTATACATGCAGAAAGGATACTACCCGATAACTCTCCCCTACCACAAATGAAGATACTACCGACTGCAAGGCACCAAGTACGTATTGGTTGAAGGAATTTTATTTAAAAGGAACTATGATGGAGTATTGCTCTGATGTTTAGACAAGTGCCAATCAGACAGGGTTTTGTCAGAATTCCATAGCAGTCCCAAGGGCGGACATTTTTCTGCCAAAACCACCACTTTGAAAAGTATGCGAGCGGGATACTATTGGACCTCAATATTTTTGGAAGTGCACCGTTTGGTGTAGAAATGCACTCAGTGCCAATTCTTTGTTGGCAAAAGAAAAAAAATTGATTTGCCTTTGAGTCCCATTGTAACTGAAGAGCCCTTTGCTCAATGGGGATTAGACTTTGTCGGAATGATAAATCCTATCTCCAATGTTGGCCATTAGTAAATCCTCACAGCGACTGATTACTTCACAAGATGGGCAGAGGCTATCACCCTGAAAGGTGCTACAAAAGGAGATATTGTTAACTTTCTAGAAGGGCTGGTGACTAGGTTCGGTTTGCCAGAGACTATTATATGCGACAATGCTAGAGTCTTTGTAGGTTTGAAGGTGCCATATTTTTCTATCAGGAATTGGATCTACCTCAAGACCTCTTCAAATTATTACCCACAAGGGAATGGGTTAGCAGAGTCGACAAATAAAAACCTAATTAGGTTAATCAAGTGCATTGGGTCTAAACGGCAAAGGGAATGGCACAAACATTTATGGGTTGCTCTGTAGGCAAACCAAATCATGCCCAAATAGATCTTGAATACATCTCCTTCCGAATTACTATATGGGAAGGAAGTAGTCTTACCGATTTCTATGGAACTCCCCGCCTTACAATTACTTATAGCTCTAGAAATAGAGGAAAGTGGTGGAATGGAGGTATGGATAGCTGAACTCCTCGAACTGGAGGAAAACAGAGAAAAATATTTTGAAGCTATGATTGGCCACCAATAGATAGTCAAGCGATGATTCGAAAAAAATACTTCCGACCTAGATTTCCAGGAAGGAAGCTTGGTGCTAAAATACGATGAGCGCACTGCAAAACCAGGACAACACACCAAATTTGAAGCATTGTGGAAGGGCCCCTTCCGAATCAGTGCATGCAAAGAAAGGAATGCATATGAGATGGAAGATATGGAAGGTAATGCTTTAGAGATATCAGAAAATGATATTTATCTAAAACCATTCCATTAATGTACGACACTCTTAACAAATTTCATAGATATGTACCATATGTAATTTTTTTGTAAAAAGATTTTAAGTTTTAGATTAAAGAATAAAGCAAAGAAGCAAAAGAGGTACGAAAAGATATATTATATATATTGTATTTTTCATCAAATTTACAGTATAGGGTAGCTCGAGGCTCAGATTCTAATAGAAAGGCTCTTTCAAGAAAAACCTAGAAAAGGGTATTTAAGAAAAATACAAAAAGAAAACAAAATGGATGCATTTTTACAAAAATTAAAAAGGAAGGAATCCAATCGTCGTTATAGGGGCTTGTTGCCCATAATCACTTTTATTTTTCTTCTTCTTCTTCGTTCGCAGGAGAGTAAGAAACATAACTCATGGACGTTGACCTCATTCTACGCAGCCGAAGACAACGAGCTCCAACTACTTTTTGAAGTCATACTGCAGAGTTTCATCAACGCCATACTCCCAAAGGAGGTAGGTGGCAGCAGGAAGAGACAAAGCGCGGTGGCTATTCAGGTCCATGGTGTGAAAGTCACTGAGAAAGGGCAGCCAAGGCACGTCCACGCCATGATCAATGAACCTGCGAAGGTCCATCATGTTGGGAATGCCGACACCAGGGATAATAACTTGCACAATTTCATCGAGCCCTTCTAGTAGAGAGACATCAAACATACAGTGACACAACTCCATTATCTTGGTTTTGGTGACATTCAGGTCTAGCAGAGATGCCACGAAGCGGGACAAGATGTTGCAATTCATTCGCATCTAGTTCTTGTCTTCAATGAAGTCCATGCCAACGACCCATCAAAAATAAATTACCCCTAGGAGGTCACACCCCTTTACTAGGTACTTAATTCTCTCACCTGTAATCTCCCAAGTGAAGGCATATTGTCGCCTTCATGGGAGAAGATGGAAGGGAGTACCCAGACCGACATACATGGTTGGAGCAGTAGAGCATAAGACAATATGCAGATAGAAAAGAAGATAGCTAAACTCTGAAGTTTTACTTTTTTGAATGAATATAACCTTTAGGTGGCATAGATATTTATAGAAAAGAGGTGTCGATATGGCTAAACAATGGAGGTTCTATTTTTGGCTAGACGGTAACAAGAAAATATCAAAGTAGTCAGTGAATGGAGAATAGATCATATGGAAAATCTGACATAAGGTCTCAAAATTAATGTTTGGGTGTTGGGAGTAAATGCTCGTATAGGCCGATTTTTGACATGTGTCCTTGGCCATCATCAACATCAACATCAACATCAGCTAGCTTGCGTAAGTAAAAGGACATGGATTAACGCACTAATATCTGATAAATTATTGAGCTCATATTTTCAAGGGTATTTCATATCACTGAGCAAAGATTGACATAATTAAGGACACTCTTCCCAAGGCAACAAGTTTATTTGAGAAAAGAGGTGGTGAAAGGAATGTACTAAATCCATTTCTATAGATTTTTTGGAATTCTTGAGGGATACAAATCCCCTACCCACATGTATCTCCTTGTTGGCAACATTTAATGGACCAACAATAATGACATAGCCTTAAGTGCATGTACTTCTTTGGGAAATTAATTGCATGAAAAGTAGATTTTTCCAAAGGAAGTAAAGAGCAAGTGGCCATTTCAGTAAAACTCTCTGCAAATTTTGAAGCATCCATGTTAGAATCATCAACAACTGGAAGAAGAGCAGAATCTGCACCAAGGAGGCCCATTTTTGCCAATATTTTTGGGCGAAAATCATTCACCAATGCCCTAGTGCCCGAGGATCAACCATTTAAATTATGTAAGAAGGTGCTGATAGATAGGAGTGCTAAAAGAGAAGCAGTGCAAGATGTCACCAAAAATTTCTTCGACCCAAGGCTGGCAAGGAACCCTAAAAAATCTCAGAGAAGGGGCATTTCAGAGAATGAAGGACCATGATACCTCTGAGGATTTTGCCTCTCGCCTCTGGAATTTTGGTTTGCCACAGTTCATGATACCTGCCATACACCCGTGCCTAGAATTGGTGGACGCATGCGCCAAAATATTTAATGAGGAAACTAGGACCATAACATGTGACAAAATCAAGGTCACAATCTCTGCTCCAGCTATATGAGAAATTTTGTGTATCCCTTTCAACCAGCATATTGAGCCATTCATTGAAGAAGATATGGAGACCTATTGGGAAGAATCAAATGAAAGGGATGGTTTCCATCATCGTGAAACAAAGGAGAGGCTGACTAGAGGTCATTTTGTTTTCCCTTTGGCATTCAAGAAGTTCCCAGAAAGCACACATGATCTTTTCTCAATGGTAGCCTGGGTTTTTGACCTGGACAATGACGAAGAAGTCCATCCTTTCCAGATTGCCTTTGGTTTGATACTCAAGCATGAGCGGGAGTAGAGGTATTTCAATTTTTCTAATATGATAGCTGCAAATATGTTGCTGCAACTAAAAAATTACCAAGCTGAATCTAAATTTAGGTATTCTTCTTTCTTGGTCCATTTGATCCTGCATCAGAATTTTAGGTTTCTGGAGAGAAATTTTCCTATATCTAGGTTAGATGAGGAGGGTTTAATTCAATCTATTTCTATATGGACCTATGTCCTATCAAGAACAAGTAGCTATTACTAGTTTGTACATCTCTTTTTGAGACCAATGTTGCAAGAGTTGTTACCACGACCCAGTGACCGCTTGCCTCCTAAATTTTTGCTATGGATAAGAAATTCATCGACCCTAGTAATTACTTCTTCGAGGAAGATTTTACATTTATCAGATATCATGGTTTTTCCGAAGAACCTTTTTGACTCCCTAGATTTGTAACAAATCGAGTCTTCACGTTGGAGGCATGTTGACAGACAACTCTTGTCAACAACGAGTATGGAAGAGGAAGGAACAAAACAAAGTTATATTTGCTTCCCCTCTGCATTGCAAACAACAGGGTAGTGCTAGAGAAGTATAAAGCACAAAAGGAATTGACCAACCTATTGGCGGCTCTGGGCTTAATCCTCATATGCAATGAATGGGACTATAATCCATCAAGGCAACTTACCTTGAGGCACGAGGCACAAGAGTATGTGGAATCTAAGAGAAGCTCGACTTAGGAAAGGCCGGATTTGTACGTCAACTTGGCCCTCATACCGATGAAGAGGTCGAAGTGGTTAAGTTTCTATACACCACAGGCAAGATATCAAAGGAATATTTCGATAGGCAAAACCCTAAAGAATTAGATGAAATGACAAGGATGGTCAAAATGCAAAATGGTAGACTTCTGGAGGTTCCAACAAGAAATGGGAAACACTCATAATCTACTTGAAAACTTTCAACCATATGATGAATAGTTCGAGGAAATTTATGACCGATAAGTTGATTCTGATAATAGCAACCTAGAGTCCATCCATGAAGTAACATAGGAGCGACTTCCATGCCATGCTCCCCGACCACAGGAGTCCAACAAGGGAAGGATCTCTAAGCAAAAGGACTCTCAGGCTGCATCTTCCGCCAATGTCTGAAGCAAAGGGAAGAGAACCCAACAATCCCCAAGAGAATCAACCATGGAACAAGAAGGCCAGGCTTCGGTAGGATCATCTACAAAGGGGTCGGGATGTTCTAGTTTAGGATAGACGAAGTTAGGGTGAGTCCAAGACCTGGACACATCTGATGCAGTTGTCGGAAATGAAGAAGAAGCAGAGTCCGCTCTCCAAAATGTTCGGACAGCCACAATTCAGGTAAGTCCTACTCCCCCTCTTCTTCCTACCTCTACATCTTTGGTCAATCCTTTGCCTCTGCCTATTGAAAATAATCCTCCACCTTCGGACCCTGAGTTGTTAGTGCTAAATGAACCCCTTGCCATTTTTAGTGTATCAAGTGATGCGCCACCATGTGCCAAACAAGCAGTATCCACTTCGGTCGCTATTGACTCTTTAATCGCCCTATCCAGGGCCCCCATAGAGAAAGTCGAGTCACCCATGTTACGTGTTACCCCAGGTCTATCTGCATTTAGACAGAAATTGCCTGCCTCATCTGTCACTCTTTTTACTCCGACTGGTACTCCAAGTGCCCAATCCCAATTTGGCATCCCATCATTCTCAATGATTACTCTCCCATTTGCCTCCCCACATGCCCATACATCTAAATTTCCCCCTTCTTTCACTCTCTTTAGTCTACCCCCTAGTGCTTCTATGGTGGCATAGAGTATTGATACCCCACAGACTCTCCAGAAGCATTTCAATGCAACTAGGCAAACCCGACAAAATAGAAAGTAGAAAAGAAGAATTTTGAGCTTCCAACCTCCAAGAAGATTCAAACATGTTTTAATGAAGAAATAAATTCTTTGTGGATCACCACCATGAAGCCACTCACATCCCGACCCGAAGGACAAATGTAGATGGAGGACTATGATATTCAAGCAACATGTTTGGATTTGAATGAGATTCATCTGTGTGACAAGGTAGACCTGACCAAGACCACTCAGAAGGTGATATATACAGATTATGAGTAGCTGGATCGAAAGTTGAGAAAGTGCGAGAATGAGTTGGGAAAATGTAAAATAAATGGTGAACCGTTTGCAGTCGGAGCTCAGGGCCTGAAATGATGAATGACCTGCAAACTACAGGTGCAAGACCAACAAAATGAAGCAACAAGATCTCTTGCAACACTCAAAGATGAGCGGAACCAACTTTACACTAAAATAGATAGGTTAAAAGGTGAACTTGCAGTTGAGCACCAATTTGTTATAGAGCACCAGCGTGTTTGAGAAAATATAAAGGAGCTATAAATCATCCGATCTTAGGCTTTCGATGATCTACAAAAGGCCTAATAGGAGATTAAAAAGCTGAAGGATGATAAACGAGGAGTCGAGGCTGCTTGGCACGCTCAGAATCAAGAGACTGAAAAATTGGTTTCAAAGCTGGGAGAAGCCCTCGAGAAGAGAGATCAACTAGATTAGAGATTGAAAGCGAAACATGCTCAATCATAGGAAGAGTTAGCCACTACAGAAAGGTCTGCAACCCTTCCTGTAGAAAGGGAGTTGGTATCCGCCTACTGGGAGTGAATCATTGTCTCGCTCATCGTTTTAAAACCGACCTTACAATTCCTAAGGGATGCCCAAGAAATAAATGAAAAATTTGGCCTGCTGGCCGATCAAATTCTTCAGGAATACGCTCCCCGATTGGTTGAATCACATAATTTGATCTCTAAGATCTGTGTGGAAACAAATGAGGCCCTGAGAGGTGCAGGTATTACAGATCGAAGGGCTACCTCTATTAAAGCAAGCAAATTTTCTTACTGCCATAAGGTGGCATCTAGAACCAAGAACAACCAGGCGATTTTAAATAACAAGGTCGATGAAATCAAGAAAGATTTCAAGATCTTATACAGTTATGGGTTGCCTCCCTTCCTCTCGACAAATGGAGATGTATTGTAAGTCGAGCAAATTACAAGGTTAGTACTTCTACAGACCTTCGAGGGTCGAGTTCAACACTAGCAATGGATGACATCGAGAATGAAGTTCTTCAGCTTTCTTCGGTTTTAGTATCACCTAGGAGCCATTTCAATGAGATGGGGATTTGTTTCTTTCAAAGAAGTATTTGAGCTAGATCAAGCATATAAAGCCTTTTGTAGCCTTGATCGACCAACTAACACAAACTAGGAGATGTTGCATACTGCCTTTCTTACACTCCAAGAATAACCAAAGGTCTAGGTTCGTGCCTTCACAAGCGAAGGCCCCCTGTGAGTCGCCAGAACTATGAACCAAAATTTTTCCTATGTCTATTTTTGTTTTTCGGTTTTATTTTAGTCTTTAGGGTGGTCCATTCACAAGGAATTTGTATTTCTGATAGATGCGCAATGCGCCACGTGGTGGTTGCACGCATCTTAATAATCACTTTCTACTCGGTCAGAAATTGGACCACGTGTTGACCTAGCGTACATTTTCTTGCATCCAATTTTTGTGAATATGAGATTATCCACCCTTCTGACACATCATCCCTTTGCGCTATGAAGCTGTATCATGGGAATGTTCACTCGAAGTCCGTCAGAATGTGTTTTTCCTTTTCCAATGAAGGAACGTGAGTCGGTGCCACCAAAGCCACTTGGGTGATCGACAAGACTGTTGCCAAATTGTCTTTCTAGGATCAGAGTGATTACACAGGCTAATCCTATTGAAATATCTAAACGATGTAAATGTGGTAGCTAAAAGTTGATGAGCAGGATTCCAATGACCTAATAAAATATGGAAATCGAATTTCCAAGCTATCAGGTTTAGACGTTTGGCAGTCATTAATTCTAGACAAGGTCAATGTTTTTCTCTTCTGGGCAGCTATATATTGAGAACAACAACATAATGAAGGGGTTCCTGAAGTTTTCCTGTCAGAAACATTTTCCTTATGCTTTCTTAGTTAGTAGAAATATTTTCTTTAAAAGTTCATAGAACACTGCCTCACTCTGGCATGTTATGTCTATTTTATGATCAAACTATTATCAGATTTGAATCTGATCTCTGTTTTAAAGTTTATTTGAATATGAAATATGACTTAATCTAAAGAAATACTTGATATTGTGCATGATATGGTCTTTGTTAGCATTTCTCTCTTTATATCTTTGTCCAGAATAGAACGTGTCTTGCTAAATCTGAATAGTTTGGTTATCAGATTTCCATGTTGTTTGTGTATATGACTAAATTATAATCTTTAGAGACTGGACTATGTCATTGGAATTCTCCATTTTCTTTGTAAGGTTATCATTTCTTCATGATATGCTATATTAAGAGGAAGGGTTTATATTTCTTTTGAATGTTTTTCTATTAATTCTGAACCTTCTATGTTTGATTTGGATCTTAATACGCACTTCTTGTGGGTCGATTGAATGACTACGTTTGTGCTTGTATCGAGCCTCTTTTGTTTGTTCTCCTCCCAACAATGAAGGGAAGTGGTGTTTTGTGTCTATCATATCACTCATAGAGGGAAGCTTGTGGTTTTGAAATGTTGTAAAAGTGTTGGCGCATCACCATTTTTTTTATGTTTTTTTTGTTTACATTTCTTTTCCGTTTTCCCAAACTCAGAGAAGAGTCGGCTTTCTATAAAAATCCCAGAGGTATTCAGTGAGGTGCATATTGTCCCCCACTCGCTGAATTTCCCATAATACTGTTGGAGAGGCGCAAGCTTTTATGATCAATAGGTCTCTTCCATGCTTACCCAAAAGCTTTGTTGTCTTCATGTGTTATTCCTCCCTTGTGATAATAGTTCCACAAGTATTTTGGGAATGATGTCAATTCTGAGCATGATCATATTATACATGATCTCTCATCTATATTGACCGTTGATTAGTGGATCCCTCATGTGAAACCCCTTTTCATGAGTCAACTTGGTTGGGAACATATCACTTGGCATAGGGTTTCTCAACAAGCTCTCATGTCTTGTCAAATATCATTTTATTATACCTTAGAGGCAATTGCTCTCAGTTGGAATTATAAATTACTTTAAGGTGGGGGCATACATTCCATTATGTGCTTCACTTTTTTCACACATGTTGAACTTTGTGATGTGTCTTTGGCATATTGATCATATTTTGCAATAACTTATCAAAATTATTACGACTATAATTCTTGGTATGGTTGACATGAGAACTCACCTATTGAATATTTAACTTCATTAGCCCTCGTGTGTTTCCATTTTCTACCATGGTAGAAACTCACCTAGTGAATATCAAACTTCACTAGCCTATGTTGTTTCTTATCATGCTCACCTAGTGAATTTCAGACTTCACTAGCCTATGATGCTATTGGTTCATGGGTCACCTAACAAATATATAAAAAATATAGCCTATAATTCATGAATACCTTGGGCATGGATCCTAGTAAGAATTTTGTGGAGCTTCTAGTCCATGATTGTCATACCACCCCTTGCATGCTTGCATCACGTTTGCATTTTATTTGCATTATGTTTTCATCATGTTGTGTTTACATTATGTCCTATGATTGCATAATTATGTTTTCTTTGTCTTTATTGTGTTACTTTTGTGTCTTCATTGTGTATGCTTTATGTTTGTCATGCTGCATTGCACCTCATTTGTGTGTGTTTGTGTCTTTACATTGTTATGCTCTAAGATCTTGAGCTTGGGAGCTAGCACGTCCCCTAGATTTGATGTTGTCCTATCTCTTCAATTTTCATACAAACAAACCCTTCTTGTCTTATCCTTAATTTGGTGTGATCATGAGCATAATTTCACATTCTCACTAAAGTGGGGGCTAAATGTAGCATCATAAATTGTCACCCTTGACAATTTCACACTAGGTTTAGCTCCCCCCTATGTGCTTGGACCCATTTGTGCTCTTAAATTGCTTGTTTTATGATCATATTAAAAAAATAAAAGTTAAATTGGGAATTATAAGTTAACATTTATTTAATGAAACTTAAAGACCTAAAATAGGTTTGGACTAGGGCACTAGCACCCCTGTCCAACCTATTTTGGCCCCAATTTAAATATTTCATTATCGATATTTTAACATTTAGAAATTTAAATTTACTTGTCGATTGTCGGTAATTAATCTTGCAAGAAATTAAAGAAATACATATAAATATAATTTTTTTCACCATTTGAAATCTTAGTAAATTAATTGAGCAATTGAGCATCCTAAAAAATAATCAAGAGTAGAATTAGTAGAATTATTGTAGCACCATATCAATCAAGATTCATGTTAGCAATGCATCAAGTTTTCATGTGAGTTTATTCATGTTTTGATGTGTGATCCCACAATAATGGGCTACACGTTTTGGGCAAACTTGACATTGAAATGAACATTTTGAACTAAATTTTTACTTTCAGACACTTGAAGCTACTAAACCACGGGGAATTTGAAGATGATTCAAACTAGTGATTTATGAAATTTTGTGTGTAGATTCTAAATATATATATTTTATAAATTTTTGGAATCAAATTGTATTTATTTTTCCATCTCCTTCGATAACTAGTTTTTAACAGTAAACACCATTTTTAAAGAGTGATGTGTACTATATAATCCACAAGGTTTTTTCTATGAAGGTTAAAATTCTATTTTTTTCGAATTTAGATTTGTAACTACAATATCTAGAGGATGCATTTGGTTTCATAATATTTTATTGAATGTTTTTTATTTAAGTTTTGAAGTCAAACCAATTACAATTTAGACATAGGTGTACTATTAGGAGCATAACTTTTATTGTATGTATCAAAATTCATATTTTTTGTTGGATCAAGGAAATCAATACTAGTAGGATAGATATTTTTTCATATTTTATTTTGGTAATCTACTACTTTTCCACATGTGCAGAACAAAGAGCTTGATTTTTAGTGAAAAACCTATGTTTAATTAAACTAAAAAAATTATATAATAAAGCCAAAATATATTAAAAATATACTTGATGGAGACATCCTTTTGAGGACTATAATCATACATCTAGGTTTGTCAAGTTGATTCCATTTTGATTCTCAACCTGAGCCTCAAAACCCAAAAATCACATAAAATTGCAGATGAAGGGTGGCAAGGGCAAAGAAGAGGGTGTTCACTTGAACCCCCTTCTAATGAAGGGGGTTCAAATGAAGGGGTTACCCCTTCATTAGAAGGTGGGTTCGAATGAACACCCCCTATATGGTGCACATGGGTGTTCATTAGAAGGGGGAGGGTTCATTCAAAGTGGAGGTTCATTCGAAGGGGGTGCCATGCATGTTTGAACGGAGCCCCTTCATTCAAAGGGGTACCTTCGTTCGAAGCCATTTATATTTTTTTGATAGGCGTTTCTAATTTCTCTCTGTGCAAAAAATTGTAACCCAAGTACTATTATGGGTTAACCCTTCATGTCCATTTATTTTGTAAGCACTAACACTTGTAGGACTTCAAATCAAGTACCATGACTTAAGTCCATCGAGGAATGCAAATTTGGGTGGTAATTTGTGACACTTGTTAATTTATCATTCTTTTATCCATTTACCTTTGTCCGACTAGTAGGGTTAGAAGGCAAAAATATAACAAGTTAAATGCAGATTTGAACAATAAAATAAAGTGATAAATCACACATTGAAGACAACACAAAGAATTTAACGTGGTTCACCCAATCTGGGCTACATCCACAAAACCGTAGCCATCCAATGATTTTATTATCCAATGCCAAACCTATTGCAATATTGTGAATAATGCCATACAACAAATCTCCATCCCAGCTGCTTCTAACAAGCTTTTAGAAGCTTCCATAAATTAGGGTTTACAAAGTCGGCTTTTCCTTTTTCGGTGACAATACTAAAAATGTACTGTATAGCATGATCAGTCGCCACATACCAACAATCTCCCACTTGGAGACTGATCAGGCTCCATAGCAACACAATCTCCCACTTGGAGACTGATCCTGGATGACACCGCTGCACTTACAACTCCCACTAGAAATACGCCCCTTGGACCTTGCTACTTTGTTATACTTGAATTCAACCTTGAAGGCCAACCGAAGCTGAAGAGAACCTCAGTTTCTCCCTTGTCATTGCCTTAGTAAACACATCCGTTGGATTGCCATCTGTATGTATCTTTTCCAGCTTTACCTATCCATCCTCCAATACTGACCAAATGAAATGATATCTCAGTTGTATGTGTTTTGTTTTAGAGTGCAAGGAAGAATTATTTGCAACATGTATAACACTCTGGAAATCTGTAAACAAGTGATTTTCAGCCTATGTTTTTCCCAAATCTTCCATGAAGACTTGTAGCCATATCATCTCCTTTGCTACCTCTGTTGCAGCCACATATTCTACCTCTGTGGTGGATAAAGCAACCACCTTTCGCAACCGAGAAATTCAACTCACTGCTATCCCACCAATTGTAAATACATAACCTGTGGTACTCCGCCTGGTATCTATATCCCCTGCCAAATTTGAGTCAACATAGCCTTTTAAATCTGTATTAGAGCCCCCAAAACATAAACATATATTGGATGTACCTCTCAAGTACCTGAGAATCCATTTTATCGCATTCTAATGCTCAACTCTAGGATGACTCATATACCTGCTAACAACTCCTACAACATGTGTAATATACGGTCTCGTGCATACCATGGCGTACATTAAGCTGCCTACAGCTGGAGCATATGGCACCTTGGAATTTTTTTCTTCCTCCTCTTGTGTCTTTGGACACATATTCTTATTCAATTTTACATGACTGGGCAAAGGTGTGCTGACAACTTTTGCATTCTCCATATGAAATCTCGGCAACACCTTTTCAACAAAATCAACTTGAGATAAAAACAATTTCCTATTTTTCCTATCTCTTGTAATCTTCATACCAAGGATTTGTTTTACTGCCCCCAAATCCTTCATAGAAAATGAATTTGCTAACTGTTGTTTTAACTCTTTTATGTGATCCATGTTAGACCCCGCTACAAGCATATCATCAACATATAAACATAAAATAATGTAGCTATCTTCACCTAACATCTTAAAATAAACACAATGGTCTGAATTACACCTGTTGTAGCCTTGCTCAACCATAAAACTATCAAATTTAAGATACCATTGTCAAGGTGTTTGCTTCAAGCCATATAAACTTTTCTTCAATCTGCACACCAATTTCTCCTTACCTTTGACCTCAAAACCTTGTGGTTGTTCCATATATACTTCCTCTTCCAAATCACCATGGAGAAAGGCAGTTTATACATCAAGTTGTTCTAAATGCAAATCTTCAACAACCACAATACTTAAAATAATATGAATAGAAGTCATTTTAACAACTGGAGAAAATAATTCATCAAAATCAATACCCTGTTTCTATGCAAATCCCTTTACAACTAATCTGGCTTTAAATATTTTCTTACCTCCATCCTCCTCTTTCACCCTGTAAACCCATTTGTTTGGTAAAGCCCTTTTTCCTACAGGCAACTTGTATAATTCCCAAGTCTGATTTTCCAACAAGGATTCCATTTCTTCTTCCATTCCATGCTCCCATTGAACCTTGGTATCCACCTGCATAGCTTCATGATAACATTCTGGTTCACCAGCATCAGTTAATAAAATAGAATACAAAGAGGGAGAAAATCTTTCTGGAGGTTTACTTATCCTTGAAGATCACCTAACATTCACTAGAGTTTGTGGTATTTCTTGTTGTTGTTGTTGTAGAGAATGAGGAACCATTGGAACATTATCATTTGTAATATCATCCAGCACTGCATAATCCTTTCTTGTCTTCTCATGCTACTGCAATAGATCTTTGTACAACACTTTCTCATTGAATATGACATCCCTGCTTCTCACAATTTTCTTATTTTCAAAATCCCAAAGCCTATAACCAAATTCATCAATTCCATATCCAACAAATATACATTTCTTTGATTTTGCATCAAGCTTGGTTCTATTTTAAGAATCTATGTGTGCAAATGCTTCCTCTGGAATACCACAACCCAAAGGATTAGAAGGACCTCTATTAATTAAATAAACAACAGTATTTACAGCCTCTGCCCACATGTTTAAAAGCAGCCCAACATGCAATCTCATAGTTCGTGCAAGCTCCATTATTGTTCTATTCATGCGCTCTGCCACTCCATTTTCTTTTGGAGTCCTTGGAACCGTTTTCTGCCTACGGATACCATTAGAGGAACAATAATCTTCAAACTCTTTGCTGCAATACTCACCACCATTATCAGATCTAAGACATTTCAGCTTTTTACCTGTCTCATTCTCAACCAAGCTTCTCCATTTTTTAAAAGTTGCAAATACATCAGATTTCTGCCTAAGGAAATAAATCCATATCTTCTTAGTTGCATCATCAATGAATGTAACATAATATTGAGAGCCACCGAGAGAAGATACTTGAGCTGGTCCTGTGAACCCCTAAACCTGCAAATGCACAAGAGCAACAAACATGGTTAGATTATTAGATCAAATGCATGTACACAAGAGTGAAAGATTCCCCACAAAATCCATCTATTTAAACTAAAATTAGGGACAAAGATGAAGAACACAATACAAGAAATTAAATTAAATCCTAATCAAGTTAATAGAATGATGATCCCATGGGGGAATTGGTGCCAATGGAGTGTTGCAATTGGCCCTTTCCCAATTCCTAAGTTGCAATGAAGATGATCTAGAAATGAGAGATTTGACCATAACCTTGTTGCAAATGTGAAAATGAGATGAATGCTTGGATGAAATGAGAAAAATTAGTTCTCAATTGAAAAGAGTAACTTTGCATGAAGGTTGTGGATGAAGATTGAGAAGAGAAGTCTCCAATTTATAGACTTCTATTTGGAAGAAGTGAGAAAGATGAGCAATGTGGGACAAAATATAATCCAATGGTATTGTGCCACTTGTTCACATGTGATTGGATGAGGAATGAGCACATTTTGGCCAATGTGCATGATAAATGCATAAATTTGAATTTGAAATGTTGAAATGACAAGGTGGATGAGAAGTCAAATGGAGTTATGACCACTTGGCTCAATGCAAAAAGACATGTAAGATGTCTTAAATGCCTTGTTGGAAGGACCAAGTCCACTTGGCCTTTTTGAATTCAAATGAGGAAATATTCCCTTTTGTTGCTTTGTGAGGGAAAATGGATGAATTAATAAATCAAAGTATTTGATTTATTGTGCAACTTGCAATCTCTAGAGAATTTTAATGAAAGGGATTAACTTAATCATGGTTTTGATTAAATTAATGAAGAATTAGGTGATGTGACAATTTAGACTTAAATTTATCAATTGATTTAAATCAAATTGAGAGGAAGGGATTTATTAAATAAATGATTTGATTTATTTAATCAAGAAGGAATATGTTAGATTAAATTAAATAAGGTTTTAATTTATTTAATTTAGTAAGAGGACCTTAAAGAATTTAATCAAATAAAATAATTTATTTAATTAAATAGATATGTAAGGTTAATTAAATTAAATTGATTAATTTAATCAGGGGAGGTGATAGACTTAATCCAATAAATAATGATTTATTAAATTAAGAGATAGAATGTGATGAAATGCTAAGAATATGCTTTAGGAGGAAATGTTAGTAATTGGGATCAGGTGTGCTAAAACGAAATTGTACATTTTCTATGTCTACATTTTGCCCCTCTTTGAAACAATGTACTTGTTGCATTGATTCAAAGAATAAACTGTTGTGATCAAAGGTCCAGGATTTTCTCGAATTTTTCAGATGCCCCACTGCTGCCCCATCGGAAGGATATTGTTGGATATTGCCCCCTTGAGAGATCGGACGAAAATTTTAATTTTTTGGATGATCTCGCGAAAAAGATGACAAGGTGCCTTGACAGGCCAGAAATGCCCCAGAATGCCAGAAAAATGGTTAAAATGCCAAAAGGGATGCAGAATGACTCTCAATTGGATGAAAACGGGTTTGGGGGACCAAAACCCTTGTCGGAAGGTCAAATTAGGTCAAAACACCCTAATTTTCAAGCTTAAATAGGCCTTGAGGAGTCACTTTCAATACATTTGCATTCTTAACCTTGAAAATTTTGACATTTGAGCTCCGAGTCCTAGAGAAAATGGCGCAACGACAGCTTCCTCTGCACGTGTCGGAGCGGGTACGAGTATATCAGTGACCAGTCGCCGCAGGACCCGCGGTATGTACCCCTATCCGACCTTTATTTTTCTTGTTATTTGCACATTTATTAGGGTTTAGGTATGGTCGAGTCGACGTGGCGCAGTATAGTACCGCGGAAAACTTTCAAACAGGGTCACACAGTCCTATATAGGGCCGCTTGTGCCATAGAGCACCGGGTGGGGGAGTTTAGCTTTAGGGATTTTTTAGTCATCAAAGTTGGCCGCTTCCACAAACTATGCCACGCAGGCCATATTGTCCATTTTTGCTAACAAAGTCCATCATGTGGGCTTGTTTGTGACATTTAGCTATCTAAGTCCACCGCGCGGCGCTATTTAGGAAATTACAAACTGCACCACTTTTGCAAACAACACCGCTTTTGCTGTTTCAAAAAGTGAAAGGCGATACGAAAAATAGATTTTTTCTAGGGAAACTGACATGACACTTTTCCTTGTGTAGGAGAGGTACGAGGTCATTCATTCGAGGGAGCACCAGTGGCCGATTTTTGAGTGATTGCAAGATATGCACATATTCCTTTAGGAGCAGCTATGGATGCTCGGTCTGTAGTTCGTTGCTTATGTTCCTCCTATTCGAGCACATTTGGGTATGATGCATGCCTTGGCCAAGCACTGGCACAGCAAGACATCGTCTTTTCATCTTTCCACTAGCGAGGCTACCATTACTCTCGAGGATGTCTGGCGCATCCTATGACTGCCTATTCATGGAGAGCAACTGATTTATGTTTTGGAGGAGGGTAAGGATGCCTGCTTCGGTGCCATGGGTGTGGACTAGCTAATGCTCTGTGATGGTCAAATAGATTTGGAGAGGTACCGAGGTATAGCCCCTACTTACAGCCTGATTGTGGCTGCCATTATTTCTGGCCTTGTAGCTCCTGATCGATGCGACTGATATTTTAGTCTGGGTTGGGGACTAGCATGGCAGCAGATGTGTGCTCGCTGAGTGTGCTTTTCTTAGGGACTAGTATTGTTGGCCTCCTTGTATCAGGACTTGCACGGTTTGCCTATTTGGAGGGTCGAGTTCTTGGGCATGGATTGACTCTTCTGCACATTTGGGTCTGGGAGCGGATTCTGGTGCTTCACCCGATTGTGACACCGATTGTTCTAGACATTGATGACCCTGTGGTGTGGTGCTATGGCGGGGAAAGGATTCGCTTTACTCACATTGGTACGAACGACATAGCCCAATGGCGGCGGATTCTAGATGAGATGAAAATATTTATATGGAGGCCATGGATGGGCATAGGCCCATGAATGGATGATGCAGAGCAACTTTTCTTTGCCCGCTAGGATAGATTCATGCAGGGCCGGGAGCACACCATGATAGAGAGGTACCTTCCTGACAGGGTAGCCAGGAAGTTCGATGAGGTGTAGGATATTCCCGATGCTCAGTACGTGGCACTTTTTGCGCGCTCAACCATAGAGACCACATGGGGACCACTCATTCCAACAGACGAGGCAGTTTCTTCATTCAAACAGTTAGTGGCCCGACCGTGGCCATATGATCAGGGGTTAGCAGACGCAGGGGTGACTCCAACATACAGGGCATGGTTCAGTCCATTAGTGAGGTTGGAAGTTCCTGGGACAATACTTCCATGTCAGAGGCCCAGAGGTAGGCTAGTAGGTAGAGGTCGGGGAGGTGCACCACTAGTGCAGCCAACAGTAGGACAAGATGGGTAGCCCCAGGTAGGCCCACAATAGCAGTCAACAGTACAACCAATAGGGTAGCTAGGAGGACAGCCAGGTGGACAACCAACAGGACAGCCAATTGGACAGCTAGATGGATAGCCAGGTCCCCATGATGCACTAATTCAGTAGTTACAGGTTCAGGTACAGGCTCTGACAGTGGAGCAAGATGAGGCTCGGCGATAGGTTGTTGCAGTCACCGTTGAGAGAGATCAGACACGATCCTAGTGGGATCAGGAGATTGGCTGACGAAGGCAACTAGAGAGCACAGCCTCCACATCCCGGGGTCGATCAGTTGACATTCAAGAGTATAGAGAGGCCATCAGAGAGGCCGAGTACTATCAGCAGCACTACCAATAGGTGGTACCATCAGCAGACAGATTGTCGGATTTTTCTAAGCAAACAAAGAGGCGACCAACAGAGGCTCATGGTGAGAGATAGGATGGGGAGGACAACAGTTAGCAAGGCTAGCTCCTCCTTTTGATCATAGATAGTTTCTTGTATTTTTGCTATATGGGCTACAGTATTTTGGCCTTATTGTACCATGTGTTTGATGTATACTTGATTTGATTTATATCATAACAATATTTTTTTGATGATATATGAGATGATTTTCCCTTTATGATATGTATGGTGCATATGTATGATATGCAAATGTATAATATGCAAATGTATGATGTTGTGAGATGTTTCTATTCCTATGATTATGTGATGCAATGTATGTAATGGATGCCTTTCTTTTTCTATATTTTCATGCTTTATGGATGTAATGTATGTTAATGATGGTGTAATGATATGCAAATGATAATGGATGTAAATGATTATGTATGCATTAATGATGTAATGCCTTCTTAAGATGCTTGGAATAACAAATTTATATTATTCTTCGTAACTTAAGATGATGATATGATGCAATGTGTCTTAATGCTAATGATTAGTGGATGCAGGATGTATGCATGGGTGATGCTTTGATCACTGTTATGATACCATGTTAGTGTGGAAGGAAGGTAGAAGAATTGAAAAATTAATGAGTTAGTTAGAATGGTGATGGAAATTTGCATTGCTAGGAATTGGGATTTTCAAAGGGGTCAATTGTGTTATGTTTGATAACACACATAGGTACGATGCATCGAGGTATAAAGGACCAGGATGGTGTGGTACCTAGTGTGATGGACTTTGACTCGACAATCAGATAGAAGTATTCTTGTTCACATTTAACATACATACTTCATTTAGGATGCAGTTCAGACATTCTAAACATCTCGGACCAAAACACAGAAAAGAAAGCTTCCCTATGTGGTCAACAAGATATCTAAAACATCCTTTCTACAAACCAAACAAAATATATATGACTAAGTTATTTTACAAGTGTATCCCACAAGTGTAGCAGATAAGAAAGATAATGATCATTGCCCCATTCCTTTCTCTCTAAACCTATTTTGTTTAGGCATCATCGAAAGGTCCTTGGAATGAGCGCAAAATAAGATAAGTCAATAAAAGACCAAATAAAGCAAACCAAACAAGCTAATGTTCTTCATACCGCTAGCTAAGACTAACTACTATGAGGGTACCTGATGCTTATGTCCATCATAGGAAAGCTTCATCCTAGGACATATTGTGATCAGGGTTTGGTGGGATTGGTTTGGGTGATAAGCTATTGATACTCCGATTTGACCAACTTGCTTGCTTACTGATTTAGACCTTCAAGACTCTAACGATTAGAGTGCTCACTTTTAAACCTGCTAGACTTGCTTCTAACTGACTTACCAAAGGGTGAAGGCAATGATTGATTTTATTATGAGTGATGATAATCACAGGTGAACGCGAAATGAAATGGATGTACCATTTTGGGTTTTCAGATATTTTGAGGCTGTTTTTGGTATTTTCCCATTTTTCAATATTTTTGGTATTTTGAGATTTATGATGAAGAGACTAACTTAAAGACCTATCCTAGGGGTCTTGGGAGTTGTTCCATAGATTAGCCTTGCCTACGTTATACATGTAGAGACCACGTAGTTCGACTGACAACGAACTGACTTGATGATGAGATAGACGGGCAAACGGATTGCCAATGCGACAAACGCCTAAAGGACTGACCCTAACTGTCTCGGGGGATGATCAAAGATCAACCTTGCCTACGTTCAAGCTCAAAGATGACGTAGTTCAGATAAGGTGACAAACTTGACTTAATGATGAATTTTTGAAGATTTTCTGATATTTCAACATGTTTTTGGGATTTTTGAATGATTTGGATGTTTTTGGATTTTTTTTTTTTTGATGTTTTTGAGTTTTTTTTGATGAATTTCAAGAAGACTCCAAGAATATACATGAATTTGATCTGATGTGGATATAAGAACATTCCCCTAGTGTGGTGCAATAGACTACTTCGATGAAGGTAGGACAAACTGACCTTAGGAATGTGCCAAGTAGTACTATGGTGGGATATGATATGGACACCAGCTCAGACTATGGTATGGATGTGAGTGGATGGGTGGATGGATAAATGAGTGAGTTGTGATGGGATGGATGAGTGAGTCATGCAATTCCTGGTGGATAGAGAGTGCTTTATTTACGCTTGAGGCCTATTTTCCAGGTTTTCACCAAGGTACTTGTCCAAAGCGCCACCGAAGTGGTTTTCACTAGAGGACAATTTTTTCTCTTTACTATTTTCAATCTTTTTTCTGATTTTTTTACATTTTTTGATTTTTTTTGTTGTTGCCAAGATGCCTATTTGCCAGGTTTTCATCAAGGTAACCATTTTTTCAGGGCTTTTCTGGTATTTGGATTTTTTTGCATTTTTTTATTTTTTTGTTGTTGCCAAGACGCCTGTTTGCCAGGTTTTCATCAAGGTAACCATTTTTTCAAGGAGTTTTCTGATTTTTTGTATTTTTTGGTTATATACCTTGCAAATTTTTAGGCATAAAACTTTTTGAGGTGAGAGCTATTCAGAGGCTCTTGCAGAGGCTCGCCTTCTGGTGTCGACAGTTGATATGCCCCTGATTTGTAGCTTATGGTGATGATGAAGGGTCCCAACCAGTTGGGCTCAAACTTCCCTTTTGTATCCAAGTTGGGCACATTCTTTTGGTTCTCTTTTAGCACAAGGTCACCAGCTTGGAAGGTGTGTTGCCTGATCTTCTTGTTGTAGCTCCATTTCAGGCGATTTTGGTAGACCTATAGATGATTTAGGGAATCCATGCACCATTCATCTAATAACTCCAACTCATTCAGTCTTGTGACCCTATATTCCTCATCTGTGATGAGGTTTTGCAAAGATATTCTCAAAGACAGGAGCTCAATCTCAATAGGGAGGATGGCTTTTGATCCGTAGACCAGGGAAAATGGGGTGACGCCTGTTGGCGTGCGGATGTTGGTGCAGTAGGCCCATAAGGCAGGGTTTAACTACAAATGCCAATCACGACCGGAGTCATTGACTATTTTCTTAAGGATTTTCAAAATAGTTTTGTTGGTAGCTTCTGCTTGGCCGTTGCCTTGTGGATAATATGGGGTGGAAAAGCGGTGCTGGATTTTGAATTTTTCACACAAGTCACGTACATCCTGATTTTTGAAAGGTGTCCCATTATTAGAGATAATGGATTGAGGAACACCATATCGGCAAATGAGGTAGTTCAGGATGAACTTGGATATCTGTTTACCCGTGATGCAGGTCATGGGAATTGCTTCAACCCACTTTGTGAAATATTCAGTGGTGGTGATAATGAACTTATGGCCATTGGATGAGGTGGGTGAAATTTTACCAATGAGATTGAGCCCCCACTGTAAAAGGGTCAAGGTGTAATAATGGGATGTAGTTCTTGAGCTGGTGCATGAATGAGGTCTCCATGTTGTTGGCACTATAGACACTTCCTAACAAAGTCATGTGCCTCTCTCTCTATTGTCGGCCAGTAGTACCCGATTCTCAACAACTTCTTAGCCAAGGTCATACCACTCAAATGTGAACCACACATGCCATTGTGTACCTCAGTTAGAGCAGTCAAGGCTTCCTCAGGTTTTAAGCAACGTAACAGGGTTCCATCGATGCTTCTACGGAAAAGGGTCTCTCCTAGGATGACAAATCGTAAGGCTCTTTTGACAAAGGTTCGCTTTAGGTTCAGGGTGATGTCAGTTGGGAGGATTCCTAATCTTAGGTAGGTGTAAATGTCATGGTACCAAAGATCACTAGGACCAACGAGTTTGCATGCATATTCTGACTCTGGTACCTCAGAAGTTGGTACGAGAAGCTGCTCTACAAGGAATTCGTGTTTTGAGACATTGCGAGGGATATCTAGCAAGGATCCAATCATTGCCATTGCATCAACTACTCTGTTGTTTGCCCTTGGTATTTGCTCAAAGGTGATGTCGATGAATGATTCCTTGAGGCTTTATACTACCTTTTTGTATGGTGCGAGCTTATCATCTTTAGTTTGATATTCACCGTTGACTTGGTTAATGATAAGCTGCAAGTCTCCATGGACTTTTAATGTCATAATTCACCACTGTGCCACAAACTTGAGACCTATGGTTAAAGCCTCATATTTTGCAATGTTGTTCGTATAGGGGAATGCCAACTTAAAAGACCTTTGTATATAGTCTCCTTGTGGGGTAATGAAGAACACACCTGCTCCCGATCCATATTGTGTGTGGGAACCGTCAAAGTATAGTTTCCAGTGGTCAGCTGCACCGAGATTGAAAAGGGACTCATCTGTAAATTCTGATATGAGCGGGTTGTCTGTGTAGAGGGGAGCTTCTACTAGCTAGTCCACAATAACTTGTCCTTTGGTCACCTTTCGCTCGACATATTCAATATCATGTTCAGATAGTATCATTACCCATTTAGCCATTCTGCTTGTACGCATTGCTTTTGACAATATATATTTCAGAGGATCTATCTTGGCGATTAGCTTAATTTGATGAGCTAGCATGTAGTGTCTGAATTTTTGGGCTGCAAATACTAGTGCCAGGAAAGCCTTTTCTATTGATGTTTAATTGAGCTCATGCCCTACCATTGTTCTGTTGATATAGTAAATTGCCCGCTCGGTTCCCTTTTCGTCATGTTGGGTTAAAAGGGCGCTAAGGGTGGCCGTTGTTGCTGAGATGTATAAAATTAACGATTTCCCTACGATCGGTGGAATTAACATAGGTGATGTAAGTAGGTATTCCTTGATCTTTTTGAATGCTTGTTTGCACTTGTTGTCCCACCTAAATGCGACTCCCTTGTGGAGCAAATGTGAATAGGCTATTTGTTTATCTGCTAGTTGTGTTATGAAACTTCAGATGGACTGGAGTCTACCTTGTAATCCTTTGAGTTGCTTTAATGTTCTTGGTGCTTCCATATCGAGGATTGATTTTACCTTTGCAGGGTCCACCTCTATCCCTCTCATTGAAACCATGTACCCAACAACTTTCCTAATTGTACCCCAAAGACACACTTCTTTGGGTTGAGTCTGACCTTGTACTGTTCTAGCCTGTCAAAGATTGCACTTAGAGTTGCTATGTGATCCTGTCTCTTCTTTGATTTGGCCAATATGTCATCTACATAGTCTTCGACAGTTTTGTGGATCATGTTGAGGAAGATCAATTTCATGGCCCTTTGGTATGTAGCCCCTGCATTCTTTAGCCCAAATGGCATCACATTCCAGCAGTAGGTGCCCCATGGACATGTAAAGGTTGTCTTGTGTTGGTCCTCTTTTGCTATCATTATCTGATTGTATCTCGAGAAGCCGTCCATTAGGGACAGCAACTCATGCCCGACCGTCATGTCCACTATCATGTCAATGTTGGGTAGTTGAAAATCATCCTTAGGACATGATTTGTTTAGATCTCTAAAGTCCGTGCAGATGCGAATGCCCCCATTCAGTTTTGAGACTGGCACAAGATTAGATACCCATTTTGGATAATCAATCGAGCGTATGAAACCAACATCTAGGAGCTTTTGTAATTCTATTTTCACGAGTAGAGCTATCTATGGGTGCATCTTCCTTAACTTTTGTCTGACTAGTTTTGCTCCAGGGTAAACAGCCAAATGATGAACCACGACTTCAGAATCCAGACCTGGCATGTCGGCATAGGTCCATGCAAAGTTTACCTTTCTTTCCTTCAGGAAGGCTGCTAATAGTTCTTGTTCCTCTGTTAAGAGCGACTCATGGTAGAAAGTAAGTTGCGGCTATGTTTCTGTTCCCAAGTTGACAGGGTTGCACTGCTCTACCAATACTGCTGATTTCTCCTGATGTAGAGCTGTGGGGGGGTGATTGAATCCTTCATCCTCTGGTGCCTTAGAGAGGTTTTCACCATTGGATGCATCCTTTATTTTTACTATTTTGTGGTTAGAGAGTGCCACAATGTGGTTTTCACTCAATAACCCCGAGCTTATTCTCGATATCTTCCTTTTGCGACTGAAGGACTCAATCATCTCCCCATAGTATGTCTATGTGTCCAACATGATGTTGAAGCCTACCTTATGGTCCCCACATGGAACTATATCCCTTAGTCCCATGAATTCTGAGAGAGGCTCATTATTTTTGAATGAGTCTAGAATTGGTGGCCCTCGTTGATCGTGATCGATGAGTTGCGGGTGTACTAAGGTGATTTGGTGGTTTGGTCGGTTTGAATCAGATGTGGAGGTGTTAATCATTAACAAGGTGGAATCTTCAAAAAGCCTAGGGAGTCCTGCTATGGTATCATCATCATCACTACTGGCACAAACATCGGTGGCGTCAAAAGTGAAGTTGTCAAGTGGGATGCCTAGGCATACCAGTGGTCTAGGGGTGGTTGTTGTTACCTGAGGAGAGGACCTGACTGCCCTTCTGGGAGTACCCCTGCCACGTACAGTTATACTCAGAGGAGTATACCCAAGTCCAAGGTTCTGCATTCTTCTTTCTACAATGATGGGCTCTAGTCGTCCATCACTATTTCTTCCAAGGCTTTCATTCCTGTTATAGCCCATACCAAACATCATTTGTAACCCTCTGTTAGTTTCCTCCATGGGTAGGGTGGGGGTGAGCCTTTCATCTTGGTATATGTGTTTGAGATGTCCTCCTCATCCACATTTTCTCTACTAAGATCCCCCCAATGGTGGAATCCAGAAGGTTCTACCCTAATAGTGTGGACAAGTGTTTCAATTGGCTGAGGTTGTCTGTGCAACCTAGGAGATTGCGGTAACTCTCTTACAACAAATGCATTTCTTTCATTCTATAGTCGCCGCATCCATTGTCCTAGATTATGTTTTTGATTTTAGATATGTCAAGGATGGCGGGTGTCTCTATCGCAGAAGTGGAAGCAAGGTTGGTTGGGCCTATGTATGAAGTAGATGGTCCTTCATCATTTTTGGGTACTTGGGGGATCTTATAAAACTTGGCTTCCAAGTTTTTGCAGTAGGCAAAAGGTTCGGGATCCCCATATATACTGACCTCCTCATTCTGATGTGAGAACTTGATGCATTGGTGATAAGTCGAGGCCACAACCTTCATTCCATGGATCCACAGGTGTCCCAAGAGGATGTTGTACAGTAAGTCAAGGTCAAGGACCTAACAGGTGGTTTCCATGGTTGTCGGCCCCACTTGGATGGGGATTTTGATAGTACCCTGAGATACTCTTTCCTGTTCATCATACACCCTTATCGTGATACTTTTGTTTTTATTAATGGAATCCTCAGCGAATCCCAATTTCTTTATAAGCTTTAGGGAACAAATGTTAAGGCCTGCACCTCCATCCACCAGGACTCGTTTGACTTTCTTTTTA
The DNA here is from genome assembly GCA_007115665.2 of Sequoiadendron giganteum. Lineage (NCBI taxonomy): Eukaryota > Viridiplantae > Streptophyta > Pinopsida > Cupressales > Cupressaceae > Sequoiadendron > Sequoiadendron giganteum. The sequence goes on along the minus strand of CM021103.1, from coordinate 673,938,316 downwards.
TGGATGAGCACTTGAAGGTGGAGTGCGCGGTTATGAGATGGCTACGGGGGGAAGTCTTGATCAGAGAATGTAATGAGGTTTGGGGTAACGATGTTACCCACCATAGCCTGAAACTGCTCTATGTCAAGGGTGGCAAAGATGGTGGATGCAGCTAATGCTTCATCAAGGATCTTTCTATGGGAGGTAGAGATTTTCAATAGTTCCATGATGGAGATTTGGGCGGGTGTTCTTTTCAGCTGGTCAATGATATTGTTGTCATAAGGGACGGCCTTTGTATTAGTAATGGGGGTCTTAGCTGGTGCCCCGGCAATGGTAACCTTTGCGCCATGTGTGGTGACTCCACAGTCATTGTTGGCTCCCTTAATATTTATGACGGTGACCATCTCATCGACGCATCCGACTATCTCCTCGTATACTAGGTTAGCACTAGCATACTTTTGCTTGCCCTTATTCTTCCCTTGATTATTGCCTTGATTGCTCCCTTGGTTGTGGTTCGGCATCAGATTCGTGTATATCTTTAGGTCTTGGTTTCCAGCTGGTTGTTTGATATTGATGATTTTATCCTCAATGAGGTCTTGGATGATGTTTTTCAGCCTCATGCAATTAGCGGTGGTATGTCCTTTGACCTTGTGGAAGTCACAAAGGAGATTTTCATTATACCATGGTGGTTTGGTCATGGGTTCTGCGTATTGTTCTGAGTTAGAGACTTTGATTAGATTCTCCTTAACCAGCTTCTTCATTATGGACTCAATCGATTCACCAAGAGCTGTGAACTTCCTCTTGGGGGGATACTTGCCTCGAGGAGGTGGTCCTCCTTGATTACCCAAGTTGTTGAGTTGATTTGTGGGCGTTGGTTGTTGATGTGCTACTACCGCATTAGCCTGCACATTGTTATGATTATGATTTTGTGATTGATGATTTGGGATGTTTTGCTTAGGGGCACTGATGACCACTTTAGCATCAACCACGCCGTCGTTCTTGATATTTTTATTCCTCGACCATGTTCGAGGTTTATCATTGTAGTTGTTAGACGGGCGGTTATCTTGGGGTGGAGTGAATGTTGATGCGCCTCCTCGCACAGTAAGGACTCTTTCGATGTTGAGCGCCTTTGGGATTAGTTGATCATAGGATATGATGCACTATATTTTTAAGTAAAACGCCAAGTTTTCATCTAGATTGGCTATGATGCTGCAAACTTGTTGCTCTTCCGGCATGGTCCACTTGCTCTGATTGGCCTTGGATCGCCATATTTGCAAGAAGGATGCGAATAGCTCTCCTTTCCTTTGTTTGAGTGATGATAGTTCTTCCAAACTAACGTCCGCACCCATATTGAAAGCATAATTTTTAAGGAAAGCTTCCACGATTTCCTCGAATGTTTTAATGCCCATGGGTAGGCGAGAAAACCATTCCATGGCTGGACCAGTCAAACTATGAGGGAAGAGTCACATTAGATACGTGTCATCATATGCGACCTCCATGCAGTGCACCTGAAATTCCCTGACGTGGTTCTTAGGGTTACCCTTTCCATTATACTTGTCAAATTTGGGGATCTTGAATCCCTTTGGGAACAGTATCATGGTGAGACTTCTATCGAAAGGATAAGGGCACAAATTGCCTGGTGTCCTTGTGGTTTTCCTGCTTGTAAGTCCAACACTTGCTGCAAGAGTAGTTTGATTTTTGTTGCGACATCTTTGCTTGGGTCAAGAGGTGGGATGAATGAGTTGTGAGGTGTTCTAGGTGTTTGATGGGTGGGGAGAGTACTAGTGGGCATTTGCTGCAAGCTTGGTTGTGCATTCAAAGCCTGATGGTATTCCTACATTTGTGTCAACAACGCTTGTTGTTGATCTTGCTGTTGTTGTTCCAACAACGCTTGTTGTTGGTCCATCTGTTGTTGTTCCCATGAAGTTTGTTGTTGTTCTAGTAAAGCTTGTTGTTGGTCTAGCTGCTGTTGCACCAAAAAAGCTTGTTGTTGGTCGAGCTGCTGTTGTGCCAACAAAGCTTGTTGTTTGGCTTGTTGTTGTGCCTAAAAGTCTTGCAGGGCTTGTTGATATGCTTTCAGATGGATTGCGCTCGGTATTGGGCTTGTGCCTGTTGTTGGGCTTGAGCTTGCGCTTGGGCTTGTGCTTGGGCTTGGGCTTGTGCTTGAGCTTGTGCTTGGGCTTGTGCTTGAGCTTGAGCTTGAGCTTGCTACTGTTGCTTGAGTACTATTGTTGGTTGGCCTTTTGAAGAGTTTGGATTAGGGTGATGAATGAATTTGCTGTGTTGGTTTTTGGTGGGATTGGTGGTGGAATGGGAATGATGCCAACCATTGTGACCGATGAAGGGGTTATGGTGGTGGTTGGGATGTGGTTTGTTAGAGGGGTGGTGGAGATGTTTGGTCCTTGAGAAGGCATGCTTTGGGATATTTGAGTACCAACAGATGTGTTTTTCATAGTGGCTTGGATGGTCGCCACTTGTTGTTGTGACGTTGCAGGCAAAAAGATGGAATTCGAGGTGATGTGCACATTGCCCTATTCTGAGAAACTATCGGTATTTAGGGGAGGAAACCCCACTCCGAGTGGTGATTTGGTTGCAAATGGGAGTGGCGGAAGAGATGGTATGCTGCTTTGGAAAGAAAAGTGATTAGCAACATCGGTTGTTCCAAACAAACCTCCTTCTTCTTGTGATAGATAAGTTGGTATGTTAAAATGATAGGCTGGTGAGGCATGGAATGAAGATGAACCAATGGGATTATGAAATGTGAGTGGGACGTATGGGTGCAAAGGATTTTCTGGAACAAAATTATCTGGTGTGGTGGTGACAGCTACCTCTTTATTGGTCACAAGGCAATGTTGTAACTCTCGAAACATAACACTTCCCTTGTTTCCGATTGGTGAGGTTGGAGTGATGGTTGTCGTGATGTGGGGTATTTCTTGATTGATGTTTGACATTGGGGATGCATTTGTAAGAGGCTTGTCCGCACTAGTGCTTGCATCAAGGTCAAAAGGGAACGAGACCCCTCCTTTCGTTAATGTGTTTAAGTATTTGAACATGGCACTAAAAATTTTATGGTTCTCGGGGTTTTGAACCATTTTATCATTTCGGATTGTGTCATCCCCATGTCTTTGTTTGTGATGTCCTCCTCATGGCTCTCCTCTTGAGGATTTTGTGATGATAAAGGAGAGTTAGTTGGGGGATTGCTTGTTCCCACAAGGTTTATTTCAGAGGTTAACCGACTCATGTCCACAGAAGTTGATATTTTACTGATATTCTCCATGTTCTTCTTGTATTGAGATCTAGTTTGAACCATAAAAATAGGGATCGTTTGATCCTAACCTTTCAGGTTCAAAAGAGAAGAAACTAGGAAAGCCAAAGATCAAAGAGGGTGGCAATGATAACGGGATAAATGGATGAAGCGAGTGAATGAAACTTTTGGAGAACTTTTGAAGGGTTGTGCTAAATTTGTAAGGACTTAGATGGATTGTGATGTTTTGACTAGATGTATTAAGTCAAACAGGATTGTAGTGAAGTTGTATTCCCTAGGAAGTTGTGTTATCCTAGGGGAACTTGCACAAGTGGATGAATTAGCTAAGTGTGTTAAGCCAATGTGATTTGTGAACTAGTAAACCTTAGGAAGTTGTGTTATCCTAGAGGTAAATTCATCCAAGAGTGTTGACCTTTTTGGCTAGGTGTGTCAAGCCAAGATAGGGTGATGTTGGTTTAGCCCTCTAAGTTTAGCATGAGTGATTTTTCTAGAGTTCTCAAAAGGTTTGATGATGGGATGAGATTGGGTTTTGATGCAAAGATGGATGGGGATGGCGCTTTGATCCTAGACTTGAACCTAGACACAACTCTTTCTTACAAGATCTCGGTGTTGAAGAACACGCTATACTTCCTATGGGAGAAAAGAAAACCTTTCAAAAAGTTCGGGATTCTGTTGGTAGTAAAACGCATACAAAGTCGGATTGTTCCTTGAAGCCTTTTTTTAGAAGTTGTATACAAGTCTTTCTCTTACTTCAAGCAGCATCTCAAGACGTTGCTCACGGGATTTTAGGCTTATCTTTTTGAACTTTGGCTTCAGGATTTTAATCTTGCGCGAAATCATTGGAAATAACACACATGAAGTTCAATTTGTTTCTTTATCTTGGTTTAATGAATTTCTTTTTACCAAAAACACTTACTTTCTTATGTTTCAAACTATATGTCTAGTGTCCCACTTTCTTTCTCATCCCACAAGGTCCATTATGTGGAAATCAAGGAAAATAGGGCAAAAGTTACCTATGTTTAACCTTTTTGAAAACAAATGATGATAGAATTCAAGCACTTAGAAACCTCTAGGGATAGAATCCCTAGGGAAAGCAAGAGCGTTGTAAATTCGTCAAAGGTATTTGTCTCCTCAAAGGGGTTTGAAATTTGAAGGTCTTGTGAATGTTCATTTTTCAAGTGTTTTGAGGAACCAGGCAATTTGTTCTCTTCTTTCAAGCACTTTTACAATCTTAGGATGATGAGGCAATATCTTGTTGGATTCCCACTTGGATAAATCCAACTGCGCATATCTTGTGCGAATGGCTAAATTCTTGACCACACTGGCTCCCCTCCACGACACACACTTCTCAGGTCAGCCAAGCATTAGTACCCATGAATCTCCCATGGCATACTTTCCATTTCTACAACAAGACCGCATGTATAATGTGGGGCGGCTTCAAAGGACATGACCTTTTGCACCAACAAGATAGACAAGGTTTTGGCCTTTTTCTAAACAAAGGGTTCTAATTCGGGCATTCCGTTCGTGGGGGATTATCCAACATCGGCGAGAGTCCATTGCTATCCATCTCATCGGAATAATCCTTGTGATTCTTGAAATTTCCTCAAGAATCCACACTTATATACCGGTTGGAAGTCACTTGGCTTTAGCATGTTCCCGGTTGGGTCGTTCCCTTGGGTGAGTATTGTTTCCCACAAGGCAGGCCCTCTAAGATAAACAAAAGCGAGCTAACATATCCCGTCATTTGCATAACCTTTGTTGAAAAACCAAGGGGAAAACCTATGCAATATGTCGTGCTCACACTCGCATGTTTTGTTCAATTATTAAGCACCCAAATTGAAATATGGAGGCAATCTTTTTAACAACCTAATATCACCAAAATGCTTTTGATTCTTAAGATCGCTGTGAAGCGCATACACATTTTAAATGATATTAACTTGTGAAAAGGATTGAAAAACATGAAAAACACTTGTTCATTTTAGACCTCAAAGCAATGATGAGTTCTTTTTAAGCACCAAATGAAATGTGAGATTGCCTTGTTCAATTGTTAATCTTTAAACAAAATCTAGTATATTTGTCTAAGATTCTTTTTAGCCCCTTGGCAACTTTTGAAAGGAAATTTGATTGTAAATTTTAGAACCCAATGGAAAGTTAGTGTTCGAAGATCAATGAACTTATCAAATTCTTTAAAGAGTGTTGAAAAACACTTTAGTGTTTAAAAACACTTTGTACAACATAAAAAGGCATGGTGTCAAAAAATAAAGTTGTTTGTTCTTTTTAACCCAAACTAAATTTAGTATTCTTAAGGTCAAAGATATTTAACAAATTTTTTAAGGAGTGTTAAAGAACACTTTAGTGTTTAAAAACACTTTGGGTTGGGGAACATGATATCATGATAAACCTCTTCCTTTGCTCCAACCTGCAAAATGATAGAAAACTAGAGCAATAAAGATAGAAAACCAGATTAGGGATTAAAAAATCCTAAATTAAAAAAGCACATGTCACTTTAAAACTTCACTGTTTCCCGCGGCGGAGTTTGGCCAAAGGCGGCGCTATATAGCACGGTGCAGTTGACTTTGGGTGGTGCTCTGTAGAGACAGAGAGCACAAAAGCGGCACGATAGAGGTACGCGACACAGTTTGGGGGCGGCCTAGTTTGAAATTTTAAATTTTTTTAGGCGGGAGGGATAGAGCGATGGAGTTTGAAGAAAGCACAGTGCGATACTGCGCCACAGTGATGAAGGTGATGGAATATTGCGCCGCAGGGGTGTGCGCAGCAGAGTTAGAGATTTAAAAAAAAAAACAGGCGGGCGAGGTACACGCCAAAGTTAGGGAACTAAGTACGGGTCAATATGGCGCTATGTCTCTGAAAGCGGTGAAGTATTATGCCGCGGTGCTGAAAGCGGCTCGATATAGCGCCACACGGTTGAGTTTGTTGTGTCTGCGCAAAAAATGTTAGAAACCGCAATTTTTTTTGAAAAAATGTGATTTTAACAGTTTTCAAGCCCTCCTTCTAGCGCCAAAATGTGAACCCCTAAACCTGCAAATGCACAAGAGAAACAAACATGGTTAGATTGTTAGATCAAATGCATGGACACAAGAGTGAGAGATTCCCCATAAAATCCATCTATTTAAACTAAAATTAGGGACAAAGATGAAGAAAATAATACAAGAAATGAAATTAAATCCTAATCAAGTTAATAGAATGATGATCCCATGGGGGAATTGGTGCCAATGGAGTGTTGCAATTGGCCCTTTCCCAATTCCTAAGTAGCAATGAAGATGATCTAGAAATGGTCAAATCTCCAAAGAGATTTGAGCATAACCTTGGTGCAAATGTGAAAATGAGATGAATGCTTGGATGAAATGAGCAAAATTAGTTCTCAATTGAAGAGAGTAACTTTGCATGAAGGTTGTGGATGAAGATTGAGAAGAGAAGTCTCCAATTTATAGACTTCTATTTGGAAGAAGTGAGCAAGATTGAGCAATGTGGGACAAAATATAATCCAATGGTATTGTGCCACTTGTCCACATGTGATTGGATGAGGAATGAGCACATTTTGGCCAATGTGCATGATAAATGCATAAATTTGAATTTGAAATGTTGAAATGACAAGGTGGATGAGAAGTCAAATGGAGTTATGACCACTTGGCTCAATGCAAAAGGACATGTAAGATGTCTTAAATGCCTTGTTGGAAGGACCAAGTCCACTTGGCCTTTTTGAATTCAAAAGAGGAAATATTCCCTTTTGCTGCTTTGTGAGGGAAAATAGATGAATTAATAAATCAAAGTATTTGATTTATTGTGCAATTTGCATTCTCTAGAGAGTTTTAATGAAAGGGATTAACTTAATCATGGTTTTGATTAAATTAATGAAGAATTAGGTGATGTGATAATTTAGACTTAAATTTATCAATTGATTTAAATCAAACTAAGAGGAAGGGATTTATTAAATAAATGATTTGATTTATTTAATCAAGAAGGAACATGTTAGATTAAATTAAATAAGGTTTTAATTTATTTAATTCAGTAAGAGGACCTTAGAGAATTTAATCAAATAAAATGATTTATTTAATTAAACAGATATGTAAGGTTAATTAAATTAAATTGATTAATTTAATCAGGGGAGGTGATAGACTTGATCCAATAAATAATGATTTATTAAATTAAGAGATAGAATGTGATGAAATGCTGAGAATATGCTTTAGGAGGAAATGTTGTTAGTAATCGGGATCAGGTGTGCCAAAATGAAATTGTAAATTTTCCATGTCTACAGGTCCCCATACATCTGTATGCACAAGCTCCAATTTCTCATCTTTCTTTTGTTTCCCATCCTTGAGAAAACTAACTCTCTTTTGTTTTCCATAAACACAACTTCCACAGAAATCCATATTAACACATTTTAGACCTGGTAAAACATTCTTTGAATGAAGTAATTTCATACCTTTTGCACTCATATGCCCAAGTCTATTATACCATAGTGTTGATTCAGAATCCACAACAACTATCTGATTTTCTGCCTACTGAACTGCAACAACTGTTTCTGAACATTGATTTTTATCTACAATAGTTAAAGTAGTAGGAACAGTATGACCTGCACAAAGATATAAGGTGCCTGCTTTCACACTTTTTTCTACCACTAAGGCACCTTTTGTAACCTTCCAATTTTTATCACTAAATGTAACAACACAACCTTCATCATCTAGTTGCCCTGCAGAAATTAAATTTCTTTTTAACTTTGGAACATGCCTTACCTCATGTAGTATCCAATGATTCCCATTCTACAACTTAATTTTGATTCTTCCCTTTCCAAAAATCTGACAGGGTTCATTATCTCCCAAATAAACCAGCCCAAAATCCCCTTGGACATAATCAAGAAAATAATTTCTATGGGGTTTAGCATGAAATGAAGCCCCTGAATCTAACACCCAAGAATCATCAATATTCTCAAGGGAAAGAATCAAAGCATCCTCATCAGATTTATTACTTACCACATTTGCCTCTGTATTTCCTTCCTTTGTGTCTCCTTTATTTTTCAAAGACCAACAATCTTTCTTTAAATGACCTGGGTTACCACAGTACCAACAATCCCTCTTGTCTCTAGATTGGGACCTGTTGTCCCTTGATTTTCCTCATGACTTCCCATGACTTCCAAAATTGTTTCATCTCTCCTTTGTTCTGCCCCTGCTTTCTGCATTCAAAACACTGCCTGATGTGGATGTTCCACCTGAGCTTTTCCTAGGAATTTCCTCGCTCAAAATAACACCAACAACATCATCAAAGTTCAATGTATTCGAACCAGAAATAGAATTGCTAACAGCCAATACCAAGCTATTTCAGCTTTCAGGCAAAGAACATAAAATCAAAAGAGCCCTAACTTCATCAAAGTTTACTTTTACAAAAGTTAATTGACTGGTAACCTATTAAACTCATTTAAATGATCAGTATCTGACCCACCTTCTACCATTTTCATATTAAATAAACACTTCATAAGAAATACCTTATTCGAAGCGGAAGGCTTTTCACATAACTTTTCTAGGCCATCAACTCTTGAGTTGTCTTTGTTGTTGTAATATTGAACGCCACCAATTGTGCCAGGCATAAACGAATACTGCCAAGTGTGTTTCTATCCAAAATATTCTAGTCCTCATCCGACATTGTTGTGGGTCTCTTGGATGTCGCCTTCCAATGGCCGTCATAAATCCTTCTGATAGAGGTAGTTCTCCATCTGCATCTTTCATAATTGATAGTTCTGCCCATTGAACTTATCAACCTTCAACTTACCCTTGTCTGCCATTGCTCCCACTTAACTGTGAGACTCCCACTCAACCGTGAGACTTTCCTGCAGATGGTAATAAAAAACAACCCACTCTGATACCACTTGCTAGGGTTAGAAAGAAGAAATATAACAAGTTAAATGCAGATTTGAATAATAAAATAAAGTGATAAATCACACATTGAAGCAACACAAAGAATTTAACGTGGTTCACCCAATCTAGGCTACATCCACAAAACCGCAGCCATCCAATGATTTTATTATCTAGTGCCAAACCTATTACAATATTGCGAATAATGCCATACAACAACTCTTCATCCCATCCGCTTATAACAAGCTTTTAGAAGCTTCTAGAAATTAGGGTTTACAAATTCGGCTTTTCCTTTTTCGGTGACAAAACGAAAAAGTTGAAAATACATGAAGAGTGTACAGTACTAAAAATGTACAGTATAGCATGATCAGTCGCCACATACCAACACCGACCTAGGGTAAGCACTCTTTTACATCATCATAGCTATTGTGGAGGTGGAAACACCAAAATGGGGTTTGAATTAGGAAAGCCCCTATACAACACAACCCTTTCTCTCCTCTCTTGTGTGTAGGTGATAGATCTTAAGCAAATTTAGGAAAGGATTGAAGACCTAATAGCTCAATCAAGCATTCAAGCCTAACATGTCAAAAAATTGGAGAAAGTGGAATTAATCATCGACAAATAAATTTTTGACATTGAGTATAGAAAGGAAGAGCCTACAGATAGTGGTCAATTGAGATCTGAAGTCTGATTTTGAAGGTTTGCAATTCCAAGTCTAGGGTGCCAATGGCCCTGTCTAGTTAGTTTGAGCTCATTTTTTTATGCTAGGTTCCTTTATCTCTGCACTTTTCTCTTATGTGATTGTTTTCTATGTTTTTGTTCCATACTCTAAAATCATAACAATTCATTATAGTTTCATAATTAACTTGCGTACACATTTGCATCTTCAAATTCAGTTAATTATCAATCAATCAATCACCTTCCAAATGAAATAACCAAAACCCCAATCAACCATTTTGGCTCTTCCATTGAGGTTAGTATCCAAGTGGGTATTTGTGAATATTTTTGGTTCCTTCCATATGTGATGTAGGAGACAGTGTGATTTAGACCCTAGATCCCTTTTTCCAACATCATAGATTGGATTTAAGGTGACACTATTTAGGGGAGTGTGCATTTCTATGACACCACCTGGTGGCTAAATTTTGGATGTAAGACCTAATAGGAACAACATAAGGCCTTTAGGAATTATATGATCCAAATTAAATTCAATGCTTGACCACAAGGAATTTCCATTGATGGGGAGTGTGCATAACAATGACACCTCTAGATATAAGACCTTGGGCATTAAAAAGGCATGTAGGAATTTTAACAAATTGAGGAGGCTAAATCCTTGGATGCCAGACCTAATAGGCATATCATAAGACCTCTAGGAATTTTAGTAAGTCCAATGGGAACATTATATGTATAAGTCCTTCATGAATCTATTAAATTTACTCTTTATAAATCTTCCACATAAAGGAATTGTATTAAGTCATATGAGAACATTACATTAAGTTCTATGGGCACATTGTATTAAGTCCTACATGCACTATGTAATGAACTTGGAGTGAGGCTAATTTGAGGAGACCTAGGCTCCAATATAACTTTTTATAAGTCCTCATATATATAACATATTTTTTTAAATACTAGGACTATAAATTATGACAAGATGAATTTCATATATTTGGAATAAATGGTTTTGATCTTGGTATATATTTGTGTCCCTATTTATCTCCTTCAAAGAAGACCTATGTTATTGGGGTACTTCATTTTTTTATTTTATAGAGATTGGCATTTGATGCCCCCTATAAACATTAAGGGGGAGTCAATATTACCTTATCATTAGGGATAAAGAGATTAAAGATTGTCATAGATGCTATGAAAGGAAAGGTGAAGGTCAAATAGAATATCACTGACATTATTAATGATCTCCAAAATATTTTGATGGGTTTCAATAGATTCATTCTATCTCATAATTTCAGAGAAAGTAACTGAGTGGTTGATGCTATGGTCAATATGGGAACAATACTGGACTCAATTAGATGTTGGAGAAACAACTTGAGTACCCTGCAGAATGTTAGAATAATTCTATCAAAAGAGCAACACAATAATATCTTTCCAAATGTTGAGGATCTATAATAATATCACAATGTTAGAATATATATTCTTATATATTTTTTTATAAAAACAATCAGTCCAAATATTTTCCTTTTGGTACTTGGGACTTATGGACAATGATGTGAATGTGATGAAAATGGTTTTGAGTGTTTGGAATAATGAAATGAGTGTGGTGGGAAGGGTTTTGAGTGGTATGATATGTAAGGATTGTCTTTCAATATTATGGCTCATTTTGATAACCCATAATCTATGTAAAATACTAACAATTGCATTGAGTTGAATGATAAAATGGTTAAGACCAATCTTACGAGCCATGTCATTATGGTTTGATATTTGAAGAATGAGAATAAATTTCCCATGAAAAGGAACTTTCCAACCAAGATAATTAAATATAATCCAAAAATGTGCTTCAATCCCTTCGAGCATTGAAATAAGACTATTGGCACGAGGGGCTTTATTATCCTACTTAAAGATTATGTAAAAAGGATGGAATTGGAAAATGTGTTGATTGTTTTCCTTTTCCTGAGGACTCCCCCTATGTTGGGCATGATAAATCATTTAATGTTATTTATTTTTTCTTTATTGCATATCTCAAAGACTACTTCTAAAAATCTCCTTCCCACTCCTAAAAACCCCTCCAATCTTCTTTGCTTGAAGCCCAGTCTTGGGAACCTTCTACAATGCTGTTAACTGGGATTTTACTACATCGAGGGAGGAGAGTGGATGAAGCCTGGTTCTTGTGAGGAATTTTGTAATGACACGTTACTTTGGCACATCTATGTCGAAGGCAGTTTTTTGTCGTTAATGGATAGTCCAAGTGGGCATGATGAAAAGCTTTCTATGCAATTTTCCTATACATGGAATAAGAGGTGTGTTAAAATGGGTGATATTTCCTTTGAGGTGAGTGAAGAAGTTATAGCTCAAGCGATGAGGTTATCATACATCGACCAAAAACTTAAAAGAAATAGGAAGTGTAGGATATGGAGAATATGAATCTTTTCTTCAAAGAAGGAGAAACCCCTATCAAACTACATGTTGGCTATGGTCGGGATGAGCTTCACCACCCATGGGATAAGGTATGTTTCATGCTAATGAAATATATGAATTTAGAAGGTCACTTTAAGTGTTATTAATTTTACCACATCCTCCTATTAAACCACTTTAGGAATAAGTTTCTCATTAGTTTCCCATTCTATTTGCTCTCTTCCTTAGATGTGTCAGTGAAAGAAGCCATAGACATGATGGCTAAAAGCCCTGACAAGTAGCCTATCTCGCTCTATCAGGGGCTTATTCTTAGAATTTATCATTTCCATCTAGCCCTTTTACCCCCAAGCCCATTAGGTCCTTCCTTCTTTAAGAATCCCCATTTGACTCTTCACCTTCATGGAACCCCTCAAACCCTCATATTGAGAAGCGTGATACACCTCATTCTAAAGGGAAGTTGAAATTGCCTGCCCAGAATGCTACCCTTGAATTGAAGTCAAAACCCTCAAGCCTACAACTCAAGTCTTCAAAAAAATTGAGAAATATAAACCAAAAAGCTACTACTGCTAGTCTCTGTGAGCTTAAAACCAACCCCTCCAAAGGTCCAAGAAAATGGATTAGCAATGAAATAAAAAAAATTTCTAGTAAAAAGAAGAAGAAGCCCTTGACTAATTTCTTTATGGAAGAGGCTAGTTCTGATGATGATGAGGAATAGGATGAAAATAAGACTACAAACAAGGATGATAGCAAAAGAGATGATTCAACTAAGGATGTTGACTGCCATAACCTCAACATCCAAAGGTCGCACAAGCTAGCAAGTTATCCTATGAACCCAACATCACCATGGATGAAATATCTAGCGATGAGTCTAAAAGAGGATAAGAAGGAGGAGGACTATAGTATCAAAGAGGACAATGATCCAGAGAGGTTGAGGTGGACATGAAGGTTTGATTTGTTTCTTGAACTTAATTCCATGCTTTATAATTCATAGGACTCTACCCCTACTAAAGAACCTAAAGAGGACACCTACCCTAAATATGTGAAGATGACCTAGGACTTCACTGCTCAGTTGGCTCAGTTGGATGGTATGAAAATAAAACTTAATGGTCTTTCTTGCTTCACTCTAAAGGTCATCCACTACTCGATGGTTACTCTCGGGTCTATGCTACATGAAGAAATAAAAATGCACGAGAATATCACCGATCCTAGTAAAAGTTCTCAAAAGCAGGATATCTTTAACTTCCTCAAGGAGGATTGGGAAAAGCTTACTAAGTAGGGTATTTATGTTTTTTATGTTTTATTTTAAAAAAATTATTTTGTTATTGGTTAGTTGTAAGTTTGTTGTCAATAGCTTGTGGCCTTTAACCCTATTTTTTTCTGGTGACTTTTTACCCTTTGGGGCGTTTTGTGTTTGGATCTAGTGCCCTATAAATGTTGTTTATCTTATCAAAAATATTAAAGGTGAGTGTTAAAACATAATTTTATTAGGGGTCATACCCTTATAAAACCATATACATTATATTCTTATTAAGCATATCCAATTTGAAATAATTATAGTCTAATAATTATTAGATTATTAATAATTTGAGAATGGTGGTTGTTGAATAGGTGTGACTAATACCCTTTTAGGTATTATTCCACCCTTCTTCTCCTATATTTAAGGAGGTTATCTCTCATTTGAGTGGAAGAATTTGGATATTTATAGTGAATTACATCACTATGCACAAAAGGTATTATTGGCTATGTGGAAGTATATAGAGGTGTGTCTCTAGGTACAATCTATTTTTAGTAGAATTTTTTTTGTAAGTGTTTTAATAAAATGATGGTTTATGGGGTTTTTACTTGAAATGGTTTCCCCCATATATAACTGTGTAATGTGTAAAACCTATGGTAATTTGATTCTCGTTTATTTGTTTTATATTTTTTTATAATTATTAGTATCCTAAGACCATAATTTCTAACAATATCCTATGTTGTGTTCAACATTGGATAAGGAAAGAAATGAGTGATCCAATTTTAAGCATTGAGGAGACACTAATAAGATCAAATTTTAGGAAATAAAGGAGAGAAATATGAATACACACACCTAATTGTAGAAATAATACGTAACATAAAATAGTGTAGATAGACTAAGAGTACATAACACAAACAACATGACTATTGTAACTAGTCCAAAGAATAAATATGAAAAGATAAAGAAGGAACATGTGGGTATGGTCATAGCGATAAGAAAATGTGTAAGAAAAGAAACTATGGTGTATACCATATGGTGAGTGTACATAGAAAGATAGGTTGGGGTAAACTCTTTAATATGTAATATTCATAAACTAATGATATCATAAGCTAAGTCTACTAACCATTAAAGTGTTGGAGAGACACATAGGAGGGGGAGAAAATATAGAGGAAAAATAGAGGAAGTCGGTTGATGTACATATTAAAAAAAAAAATAGATAAGAATTAAGGAAGATTAGTGATGATATGTAGGAAAATGATGTTAAATATATATGAAACAATATTAGAATACCCAAGAATGCCCAAGAATGTAATAGAAGATATCCATAAACTCATCAAAGCTTTTATTTGGACAAATAATTTGCACATGGGAAAAAAATTGCCTCTTATTTCTTGGGATTGTATATGCCAACCAAAAGTGCTAGGGGGTGTTGGTATTCAAAGCTTAGAGGCAACAAACTTTTCTATAGGAGCAAAACTAGTCTAGATAATTTATGCAGATCATAATAGTAAATGGTGCAAACTAATGAGAGAAAAATACCTGGATTCTCCTTCTCTAGAAAGGATTTTCACCATTTCCAACCCACCAAGAGGTTTTAAGATGTGGAATTTCTTAATTAACTGCAGAGATCTTATCCTGCCATACCTCACTTGGAAAATTCATAATGGCAATAAATATCTATTTTGGGAATAATCTTGGAATGGGTTTACACCCATGTTCAAGATCCCAAATCTGTTGGAAATGCAATTAATTCTCACAATGGTATGGGGGTCAAAAGTAGCTCACTACTTCAATGCAGTCTCTCTCCTTCCTAGCCCCAAAACTACCTCGAAATATATAGAAAATTTTCCCTTCTCCCAAAATCAGAAAGATATTTATTATGTAGAATTGAACAAAAGGAAATTTCTCTTCTCAAATTTTGAAGATACCTTAAGATGGACGACCTCAAAAACAAGTTCTTATAATGTCAAAAATGGTTATGAGGTCCTTATTTCCTCACCTCTCGGATCAAGATGGCTTGTGAATATTTGCTAGGGCCCAATTTACCTTCCTAAAGTGGGGGCTTTTGCTTTGTTGGATATAAATAATAAAATTATCACTGGCTTCAGATTGGATATGTTGGGGATCACTTCTTTATTTAAATGTATTCTATGTGGTCAAACCTATAAAAACACTGACCATCTTCTTCTGAATTATAATTTCACAAATGGTTGTTGGAGATGGCTTCAAAATAGATTGGGTTGGTTAGGGCCTCTTCCAAATAAGATTTTTCATCTCTTTAGTACTTGGCCAAATATTCACCAAAACTCAACTTAACTCTTTGGGAATTCAGTCCCTCTATCCTAATATGGCATATTTGGTTGGAGAGAAACAACATAACATTTTTTAAGAAAATTTCCAAATTTGAAGATAAATTAATCAAAATTGATCGCTCTATCTCAGAAAACATTATAATTCATCTTCTGAAATCTACTCCTATTCACAAAGAGTTCTCCCCTTGGGATAATTCTTTCTTAAAAATTTAGTAAAATCTCAAACCCCTCCCCCAAAATGGTGCTTATGCTTATATTTCTAAAATCAATAGAAACAAAAAAAATGGATTCCTCCTCTATCTAACACATACAAACTAAATTTTGATGGTGCCTCAAAAGGGAACCTTGGCAGAGAAGGTGCAGGTATAGTCATAAGGGATAACACAAGCAAGATTAAACTAGAAACTTGCAAAAACCTAGATATCACAAGAAACAACACAATTGAAGCAGGTTCCCGTAGCTTGGGTCTTGAACTCGAAATCACATACGAGTTTGTGAATCTCCATATTGAAGGTGATTCTATATTGTTGATTGGCATTCTAATGGGCAAATGCAAAATGAACTGGAAACTGAGCTACTTGACAAAGAACATATCAACTCTTCTCAGTAATCTACATAGCTATGAAGTTATGCATTTCTATAGAGAAGCAAATAGCCTCGCAAATAGTCTGGCGAATATGACAACAATTAAAAACTTCTAAGTATAAGGAATCAGATGAGAACACTTTCAACCAATATGGTCTCACCTGATTGCTTCAGATCGATCTGGTCATTAATTGTTATTCTTTGTGCTCCCATTTGGCATTATCTCTGTTGGGCTTCCATTTATGTTGTCTTCAGGAAACTCACCTTTGGTTGTACTTGCCATCTTTAGTTTTTTCCTAACGTCTGTTTGCCATGCATGTTTGTTGTTCAGGTTACGTCATCTTTTCCACTCATTGTGGGTACGTGGATGCACCTAATTTCTTTCCTGCTACAAAAAAATCTACTTGTTATCTCCCTTTTCCTTACGCATCTTTATTGCTACAAAATATATGTGGGAGGACATTTTTAGTGATCTACTTCTAGTGTGCTTCCTAGATGTCTATGACCCCTCTGAAGGGATTTACCCCTTAGGAGGGGTTTTCCACTCTATTCTTCAGAGGGGTCATAGACTGACAAAAGGGATAAAATCAAAGAGATGTTTAACACCCTCCACTACCTCCTAAATCACTCGGTGCCAGCTGCCTTCAGAGACCATAGCTTAGCATTAGATCTCGGTAGACATGCAAGACACTATGCTGCTCCTGTGCCCCCAGATGTAAATAGGCAATATTTTGCACTCTGAATAATCTTCCTCTAACAACAACTAATTGTCTCTTCAGGCCTTCCTCTATGTTTCACCTTCGACCTCCTCTGGTTCCCTTTGAAATGTTTTATACTGGTTTTTTTTGTATCTTTTTGACAGTTTCTGTAATGTTGTCTATTCTCTCCACAATTTGTTCTCCTCATAACATTTGGTTTCTCAATGTAATTTAAGTTATGCTTTCAATAAAATCATAGGTGCTTGCACCTTTTACTTAATAAGAATATTGGAATACATAAAGGGGGAGAAACTTACATATAAGGATCTAGAGGAAACACAACACAATCAATTGCATATGGAGTCATTCCTTAAAATATATGTATTAGTAACTAAAATCATGGGGTCATTATTCTCCATCAACATAGGTAAACACAAAGATAAATAAACAAATGCATAAAGGGGAATTCAAACTTGGGTCAACATGAAGATGGGTGATAAGGTCCTAGTGATTTGCATCATTTTCAAGTGGAATTAGGAAGAAAGGGAACACAATTAAAAAAACAATATAAATAACTAAATAAGCATGACACATGAGAGAAGGAAAACATAGAGAGGAAAATGGTAAAAATGGGAAAATATAAAGGTACATATCAAAATAGAAAAGAGGAAAACATAGAGAATTAGATAAATTACATCACAAAGATAAATCACATGAAATGAAAATAAGAAAACAAGTGACACAATATATCAAATATTTTACCCAAGAGTGTTTCCATAATATATCATCCACACAGATAGGGGATAATTCTAAGAAATAGAGAAGCTATTCATAAAAATAGAGTAAGAGATCAAAGATAGGAGTCTAAGCACCACTAGATGGAAGCTCATTGTCTATTGGGTTGTCATTCTAAATTTTAGTATCAAAAAATAATTTGAGTAAAAAATCAAAGTAAAGGCAGGGTTAAGGGACGTAGTATAAGTAATTATTTTAAAAATTATGTTTATAGGAGGTAGAACTATGTGGACAAAGGGTGGAAGTATACTGGTGGATGTAGAGAGCATACGGGTGTAGATGAAGGATGAAGAAGGAGAGTTGATGGAAAGTGACTAATGTGAGGGATCAAAGTATCATCTATGATCGTGGAATGGGAGGGAAGTGGGGTGGAACATGTATTGGATGGAAAGGAAATGGGTTAAGGTATAAGTGGAAGTAGAGAAAGAAGAAGGATTAGAGGAATGATTGCCTAATTTTTTCCAATATTATAGAGGGGCTCGGAGTAGTTTGCATTTTCTTTTGGTGTGTCAAGATGGTAATGTGGTGCAGGGCACCTTGACCATCTTATGCTTCCATAAAGAAATTTTGAAATTTGATTCAATTTTGGTGTTCCAAAGATGTAATAAGGTCATTCAAGTTATTTTTCCATGTATTAGAATCATTAAGAGGTCATTGTGCCACATTTTTCAAAAACAAATGTCAATGTATTGAAAAGTTGTCACAATATTGCAAAAATTGCAAAAAGATGTAAACAAGGAAGGTGAAACAAGGAAGGTGAAAGGTCTTTTTTGTTCTAGGTCGATAGAAAGCAGTTGGAAACTCAAGAGTCAGTTTGAAATGCCTTTAAAAAATGCCTTGTGTCCATTTTTTAACTCGTGGGTGATTGAAGTTGAGAAATTGAATAAAGAGAAGCCCTGTTTTCTTGTATTTTCTGTATTTTCTTCAGAAATCAGTTGTTTTCTTGCATGGTACGGAACAGTACGGCCTGGAGTACACTTCTATTTGATTTCATGTGATATTTTTTTCAATCACCTTCCTTATTCAATTTGTCTCATGCAATTTAGTGTAATTTTGAGTTAGATATTGTCATTTTTCAGAATTCAGCCTTAACCCTGTCCTAGGGTAAACAGTAGACAAGAAATATTGTTTTCTCTCTTTTCAATGGATGGAATTCTCTAGATTTTGGTGGGATTGTTCTTATATACATTTTCTTTCACATTCTAATGGTTTTTGGGAAAAGACAACGGATTAAGGTACAAAAGTTGAAGACTTTGACTGTAAAACTGTATAGGACAGACTGTAACAGAGTTGTGAAGGGAACCTTATATAGGGTTTGCACAAATAAACATGGGAATGACCAAATAACGGCTTAAATAGCTTCAAAAATCCTAAATACAAATTTTTGAAGCACTGAACAAGTGATTTTGTGTTTGGAAGTAGGACATTCAATAAGCCCTATGTGAGCCAAGATCTAATTAGCCCTGTTTTTGAGCGTAGACAGTCTGAATTTGTGCATCCTTTTCAAAAAAACTTATGGTGAATCTTAGATACGTTTTAAAACATGGAAATGGGCATCCTAAATGTTGATTACAGTCAGTAATAAAGGTCTGCATTAGAAGTTATCTCTGACAGTTTTAAAATGCATGGCATACAAGGAATACTAAGAGTCATTAAAGGTTTGTCTACCAAATCATTGAAGGTGAGTTCTTGGGGTGAATAATGTATTTTCTTATGTTGATTTAAGTCTATTAAACTTTTTCAAAGAGTTGAAACAGTATTTGGGTCTTGGAAAGCAGATTTCAGTGGTTGAGGCTTGTAAGTGCCATGGTTGCACAATGAGGACAGTCATAATGAATTGATGAAATTTGAAAGGGCAGACCTTAGATATTGATTTTTTTGGTTATATTAATGTTCTTAAATGATGAAAAACATAGTTGGAGCCTTGTCCAAGCCTGAGAAGGTAGACGTCTAATTTTGTGCTATGTTGAGGTCTTTTGTGTGGTGAAGACATTGAAGATTTGGATTCATGAAATGGGCAGTCTTTGTAAAGGTTTGTTTTGTTTGTGTTGAAGATTCTGAGGATTTGGAAGACCTTGAGTGAACTTGTTTGGGTAAATGAATCTGGAAATCAAATGTGGACTTATGAAGAAGAGTGCCTTGAGAGTGATTTGTCTTGTAAAGTGGGTTTGATTGAAACCCATTGTTGTGAAATATGTCCTAATTGAGTTGAGTTGATCCTCTGTGCTTGCATCATACTGGTTTGGTTAATTTGTACTTTTCACTGAGTATTTATTACATGAGTTGAGGATGGGTGAGTATTTATTACATGAGTTGAGGATGTGTGAGTAGGTATGAGTTGAGTTCACTATTTGTACAAACCCCTTGCCTAAATATTATTTGTGTGTTCTAAGATGGGTGTGTAGACATAGGTTGAGTTTACTTATTGTGCATACCCCATGTTCTAATGATATTTATATTTTGAAAAATATTAGGTCATGGATCTACTTGAAAGAGTAGGGTTCTAAATTTGAAAAGATACATTATATGAGATGTCTATCTCATGAGTTCTATTCAAAAGAATATAATGAATATTAAAAGATAGTACATAAAATCAAAATAATAGAGGTTCTATTTAAAATAATGGAATGGATTTAATATAAATTAGTGTTTCTATTGGTAAGGGTTATATTTAAAAAAAATAGATTGGCTATCAAAATATAGCATTTCAACTCAAAGGAGTAAGGGTTCCATTTGGAAGAATGATATTGCTATTGTAAAGAACTATGTCTACTAAAAGATAGGGGTTATATTTGACTAAATATAATGGGTTACTCAAAAGAGTAAGGATCTATTCAAAGGGATAGGATGCATATCATATGATAGGTGATAGAGTTTTTCCAAGTATGTTATCATGCTATTGTATGTTGAGTGTATCCTTATGTTATCCTAGGATTTTCATTTTATCTTAAGGGGTACCTATTTTGATATATCAATTATTAGTAAGGGTGTTGGTTGACAACTTACAAGATGGATGTGTTCTTGAAATGGTCATGCCTTATATTTTCTATTTTTGAGATTATATTACATGATTTTATTATTATACTTTTATATGTTTATCATTATCATTATCATTTCTTATGCTCTTTGTTTTGTTGTGACTTAATTGATGTGTGGCCGTTGTCCCCGGACCCTGCAAGGGGGCGTTGCCCCCTCAACCCCCACAAGGGGGCTTTGCCCCCTTGACCCCCACAAGGGGCGCTGCCCCTTGACCCTGTTGGTGGCAACCACCCCTGGGCCCCTACTTAATTATTACAAAAAACAAAAAAAATATGGGGGAATTGCACCGACCAACTATGCAAATTTTTAAAGGAGAGATTCGCCACTATGATTATTATTTTTACCAATTATCCATTAAGATTCGCCAGGACTTTACAAACTTTTTTAATAATGTGCATAGATTCGCCAAAAAAATTAATAACTTTTTTCAAATATAAGGAAAGATTCGCCAGGATTTTACACCTTGGCCGAGGGGGGGGTTTGTTAAAGTTATCCCTGATGAGATGCATCATGTTTGACCTTGTACTAACTTTGATCCAAATTGCAAGTGATTCTAGAGTCTATCCATGTTGTGAGTTTCTAGTAAATGTTTTATTTACTTAATGGTTTAATTTCCTTGTTTGATAATTAATGAATTTTGAGGAATGAAATAATTACAAATGTTATTTAGCAAAATATTTTTGTGTTTCGAGAAAAGGGGAAAAATAAGTTAAGTTAATCATTTCAGAAAATTCCTTGGGTTGGGAATGTGTATGCTTAATTTAATAATTAGGTAAAGTATATTGGAAGTTAATTATTGTGGCATGTCATTTTTTCTCAAAATGCATTTGGAAAAAGGAATGAGAAAAACAAATAAAAAGAAAATAAATAAAATAGGAAAATAGAAAATAAAGAAAGGGGCTAAAAAGGGAAAATAAAATCTCTTTTTGATAATTCATATTTTGAAGAAAAATTCTCTCCAAAATCCTCTCTTTTTTTGATCTGTTAGAGTGCCAGAGTTGCGTTATATATTATAAAAAAAAGTAAGTATAATTCGATTCCCCATAGGCATATGTATATAGGGACTTCAGTCTAGCATCAAAAATATCATACATGCTTATATACTTGCAAAATTCAAATAGACTATAGTAGACGTTTACATTCCCACCCTAAAAGAATCGTCAAATTTATTTATCCACTTGAAGTCCTCTGTTGGCTCCAAATTGTTCAATTTCTTCAAGAATTGGCATCCCATACGGGTAATGGCTCTATGATGCATCAAGGTCTTGGTGTGGAAATTATTGAGGAAGGGAATCCATTCCACAATAGCTCCATCCTCCATCATTCGTGGAATGTCCTTTGGCCATGAGACACCAACGCCATAACGAGCTGCTTTAAGAACCTCCTCCAACCCTCTGAGGTTATGCTTCTTGAATAAAATGTACGAAAACACACATGCCATCTCCTCGAGCTTGTCAAGGTCTAGGAGGGAGGCCATGAATTGATATGTTATGTCAAAATTGACCCTGTGTCTTCCCTCTTCCACCAAAAAGCTATCACCAAGAATCATCTTTACTAATTTCATGTAAGGTAGCTAAGATAGCAGAACAACTTCCTACACTAATCTTGAGAGGAGGATAATGCAAAAATTTATAGATCATTACAAAATTTATAGAAACTTAAACAAAAATAAATATAAATATGATGTATACTACAACATAGTGATTTACATGGGGAAAACCCTTTTGGGAGAAAAACTCCACACCAAAATTCGCCCAAAATATTATTCAAAAGTCACGAAGATTACAATATATTTGTAGAGTAAGCTTCTCATAGGAGCATCACCAACCAGATAGCCAGAGGCAACACGACCGCTATCAAACTCTTAGAATACGTCACAATCCACAGTCGTAATACAATGCCCTCATAAAATAGGGTTACCTTCTAGGGCAAGTCAAGCCAACAAAATATCGACCGTCAAATCTGAGTCATAATGATGAATGGTCCAAATTTACAATAATAAATTATATATAAAATTTAACTTTCGAGGGCACTTCCCCCGAGCCACCACCAAAGTGTGTTGCCCCCAGACCCCCCATCAGGGGATGATCCCCTTAGACCCCTCACAAGGGGTACCCCCTCGTACCCCCTTAGTGCTCATGTATCAATAATACCTTATATAATTGCAAGGTTGAGACACATTTTTGCAACACTTCAAAGTCGTCTTGTTGGATTGCTTCATCACCACCTTCAATCGTGGGTCCGAAACTATGCGTAAAAATCCATCAAATGGCATGAACTTGTGAGTTAAATGGGGCTATATATTCTTGTCAAGCACTCAAAACAACAACTAAAGAGATTAATGGAAGGCTTAACCCCTGACCACATATAAATAGCCTACGACCATGCCATCCCATGCTTCATGTAGGGAAAGATATTCACCAAATACTAACACCTTTTGCATTTGTCCTTTGTATGCTCTAAGGAATTTTATGGTCATCATTTCAATGCAAGATAACTCTCATGAGGTATTACACAACCACCTAGCCATGTGGAGTGTGCATTGTATAAACCTATAATTCAAGAAGGATGCAAGTCGTATCGACGCTAGTCGATCAATTTTCTAGAGCTTATTGATTAATGATGTCACTAGCCAGTATGACATTATCGATGGCTATAATGGCCAAAGTGTCGACCTTTTTATTGCTCTCACAACAATGTGCTTGATTCGATAAGCATAAAAGTAATGGAGGAGATTGAAGCAGTATGTAAGGTTTTTATTTAGTTTTCAGTTCATGATTCCTCCCTTTGTGAGGGAATTGATGATGATTTGGGAGTCCCCCTCTATGACTAGCCTCTTTTCTTTCTCCTTGATTTCTATTTCCAAACCCACGTGGAGGGCACTTAACTCGATAGTATTATTTATGCCTTCTAAGAGTCAAAAACTGAGATCTTTCACAACCACCCCTTCACCACCCCTTCATAATTTCAAAGGATACAACCCACACTCGAGGGCTCTAAGTTCCATCTAGATGCTTCATTGAAATTTAGTTTGAGCTATCCCTCCTTGAAATGGTTGTCAGACTGTCCTTGCCCTCACGGCCACCTTTGCCTAAACTCTAGTGACCCCATTAACAAGGCTTGTAGGATGATATCATTCTAGGTAGTCTTGATCATTTGGTCCCAAGAGGAGAATTCCTTTTTCTTCATTGACTAGGATTCGACTCCATTGTCGACCACCTTAATGATAGTTGTTTTCTAATTTCCTTAGGAACAAGCTTTTATCCATGAATTTATCTTGGAATATATGTCGTTTGGATTCTTTTCATACCTCCTAGATCAGCTAGGATGGAGAGGCAATCCAGAGATTGGAATTACACTGAGGTCCTATTTATAATGAGCCATGACTTAAATAGAGCTGCTAGGTCGTTTGACAGCAAGCTCTGCCAATTTAACTTGTTCAACATAAAATATTAGTGTTCCTTGGAAAATGTGAAATTTAGCAGTAAGAGGTCCACCATATTTTGTTTGCACATTATTTACCTACTTGGGCATGCAATAGCCATTTTGTTTAGGTGGTCTCCTATTAGGATAAATTTTTAAATGACAAGCTAGGAAAATGCCCTTGCTTTAGGCAAGCATGATTTTTTCTAGAAAAGAATGTTTGGTCATCCCTCCTTGCTTCCAAGGTTTATGATAACATTATAGCCCAATTTTACACTATAGCTACCCATTTTTGCTACATTCTATTTTATTGTATCTCCCCCCTCTTGAGTTTATACAACACTCTATAATTCTTCTCATAGTAACATCACCTACACCCTATCAAGGCCCAATCTATCCATGGATTTCCACTTCCATTTTTATTTCTCATTAACCATCCTTTGCTCCATATGGTATCGTATATGGGTGCCCCACCTCTAGAGTACATAGATGACTCTGATGGTAGAAAAGTTTATTTCCATGAATCCTCCCAGAAATTGGCTTTCTTTCCATTTCTAATGTACCAAGTGTAGTGGTTCTTTATCACATATCTGGACTCCACAATAAAGTTCCATATGGTCGAACCCCTTTTAGGATTCTCTACTATCAAAATTTACTCAATTTCATCTATCTAGATACTTGTTTTGAAGTATCCTAACCCATTTTTCCTTTGAGTTGGTAACCATACTCCATACTAGCTTCACACACAATTATTGATTAAGACACAACCAATGCCTCAGCCCCACACCACCCTTTGACTTTGGGCGACATATTTTCTACTAGGAAACTAGAGGAAACTTGTTAAATTATCCTTTGAGCCGTTCCAAAAAAAATTCTCATCTTCTTCTCTAGCTTCTCTTAGGTACCTGCTGGTATTTTAAGGTTAGACATTATGTAAATTAAGAGCTCCCTAATAACCAATTTGAGTATGGTTATGCCCCCTTCAGAGTACAACCATTTTCCTTTCCGTGATTCTAATCTATTTACACAGCCTTGCATCCATGTTTCCCATAAATTAGTTTTGTTTGCACTTGTAAATAGGGGAACACCTAGGTATTTTCTGGAAAGTTTTATGAGCTTCAGACCTAAAATGGTTGTAAGCTCTCTTTGCTTCTAGATAGTTTTGTTGAAGAAGAAAACATTAGAATTAGGCTAATTTACATACTAGACTAATTGGATTGCCCAAATAGTAAGGTGTCATCAAAGAATTTCATATGTGTCATTACTTTGACATTTGGAGCAATCTTTAAACCCTTCCAGTCTCTTTGTTCCTTCATCCTTTGAACGAGGCGACCTAGAGATTCAACCATTATAATAAAGAGGAAGGGGGAAATTGGGTCCCCTTATCTTAGCCTGTTCGAAAATGTCAAGAAGAAATGAGGGCTCTCCTTGACCAGAACTGAGAAGCGAGGGGTGCATATACAACTACAAATCCATTTACTCTATTCTTTGTTCAACCCCATCTTTTCAAAAAATTTAATCAGAAATTATTTGTTCACTTGCTCGTATGCCTTTCAAATGTCCAACTTAACAATCATTATCTCCCTTTAGATCTTCCTTTTGGAGTGAATTTCTTTGTGTCTTGTAATGATTCCTTCTACTATGGATATTTTGGGGCGAAATCACTTTGTTCCATTGATATCAACATGGGGAGCAAAGGCTTTAACCTATTTGCAATTATTTTCGCTATAATTTTTTAGATGACATTGAGGGAAATTGGTCTATAGTTATACATACTCATGACCTACTTATTTTTGGAGATTAATCCATGGAAGGTGCTCCAATCCCTAAGCATGACATAATCCTTTCTTGCATCCTCTATTTCTTGGCTCACTTTCAACCCAATTATGTGCTAGTAGCTCTAAAAGAAGCATGTGAGAAAGCCATCTGGGCCTGGAGCTTTGTCCCCATCAAGTTGGAAGACAACTGATTTGACTTCCTCCTTAGTGATTGGTTTGCACATGTTGGTGCTTAATATTTTGAGAATTAGTTTTTCGATGAGGCTGATGAGCTCTTCCTGGTCCCTTTCATTCACCCCCACATTACTATTTAGGAGCTTATTGAAGTAGCTAGACACCTTATGACCAATTTCTTCCCACCCCTCACAAATTGTTTTGTCTTCTTTTGTGATTTTCTCTATTATATTCATTGATCACTTTCCTTTTGTGACTGCATGAAAGAACTTTGTGTTCTTGTCACGCTCACTCAACTAGTTCTCTCTTGATTTTTACTACCAGTAGATTTCTTCCCTTCAAAGAAATTATACATACTTGATATTTAGTTCCTTCTCTTTTATGCAAAATTCCTTGTACATCCCATCCTTAATTACTCTTTCATTCAAGGCATCCAACTTTGTTTCTAAAATTGCCTTTTCTTCAAATATATTCTTAAAGTGACACTTGTTCCATTCTTTTAGTTTTTACATTATATATGTGAGCTTCCTAAAAATATTGAACGACTCCGACCCTCTACAATGAGAGCATTCCTCCACTAGTCTGCAATTCTTACTTCAAGCTCCCCATATCTTACCCATATTTTATCGAACTTAAATGGACTTCGAGCAAGTCTATGATCTGATGTGAGGGAGAGTTGTACTACATAGTGATCTGACCCATAGAGGCGTAGGATTGAATCTTTGGCTGAGAGGCTCATATTCAACCATTCACCCCCTAGCAAGAACTTGTCCAATATTTCTGATATAAAATGGTTATCCTTCCTTTTGTTTGACTAGGTGAGCATTCCATTGTTTATCTTTACATCCCTCAAAGAACAGTTATCAATTAGCTCCTGAAAAATCACCATGAGCTCTTTCACTTCTAGGTATACATCTCATCTTCTCCTCCTAGCTTAGGGCCGCATTAAATTCTCCTCCTAGGATTACACACTCATCCTTCAATTGTTGGAAAATACTTTATAGTTGGGCCCAAACATTTTTCCTCTAGACTACCCCAACAAGGCCATACACATTGATGATGAATATAAAAACATTTTGAGGTAGAAAACACAATTTGCATAGCTACCATCCACTCCCTGCTTGAATTGGTTCAACCTTGGACCTATAGGGATCCCATAAAACACCGAGGTCCCCTAAGGCCCCCATCATGGGCACAAATTTTCCCTACCAATTCTTCCGGCAACTTTGTAATTTACTTGCTTCTTCAATTCTCAAATTTTTTTCTTGTAGTAATACAACATCTGATTTGCTCAATTCAATTTGGAACTTGAGTGTGCACCTTTTTTCAAGGGTGTTCAAGCCCCTAACATTCCAAGTAAGTATTTTCATGGCTTGTCAAGAAGGGTGACACCCTTCCCAGATCTTAATTTCATTTGTCCCTTCGTATTTCCTACTATTTCCAATTTTTTCGCTGGCTAATTTTCTGCCTTTATTAATCTTCTCCCTCATTTTTAGTTTTTTCATCTTTGATTCAAATTGTTCCAACCAACATTCCTCCATAAATACTATTTCATCTTTTTCACTCATAATCTCACCTTCCTCTTCACCAGGGAGTGTCAACACTTCTTCATTCCTTTCCCCTACCTCTGCACCCATTGAGGTTTCAACTACCTTGCCAATCTATCCATCCTCTCTCAGGGCATATCCATTCCCTCCCTTGGTCGGACTTAACTACACCCCTTCAAGGTTGGATTTTGGGCCTACCCTTACATCATTTTCCAATTTTCCTAAACCACCCATACCATTGAATTTTATTGCATTCCCTTCTTCTTGGGGTTCACCAGTCTCCTGAGCCTGAGCCTCTAGCTTCCCTAGATCAACCTCTCCTTCTTTCAAACATTCAAGCTATTGGCAATTTTGAACCATGTTTGGATGTCCATCTCTACCTTTTGTCTCCATATTCTTGTGTCCATGGTGATTTGGTCCACTCTCTTGAATTTTGAATTAAATTATTATTTAATTCAAAAGGCCCTCTTTGTCACATTCTTCTATGATTAAATAATATCTTTATTATTTAATTATTCATTGGTCACCTAGATTATATAATATTTAGTATTTAATTTCTCCTATCACCTCTTTATTTGTGCCAATATTATCTTCCACATCAAGTCCTTATCTATCCATGTCTTAATTAACCTCCACCCTTGATTAAATTATTTATAATTTAATCTAGTGTAAATCCTTATCATTTACCCTAATTTAGCTCTAACCCAAGTCCATACTACATCCTTCATTCTTGGCCATTGATTATTGGCATTCAATCTTAGTCTTTCATTCAAAATTATCTTTTCTATAAAAGACCTCTATCATTGTCATTTCTTCATCTTAGGCATCTTGGAGAATCCACAAGCTACCTAGAGTCATCTTGCTATCTTGTTATCAACATCAAGTCAATGGCATCCATAGTCATATAGAATCTTCAATGTTTTTCTTTGTCATTGTCATAGGCCATTATTGCATACTCAAAATCTGAGGGCAATTATTATATTCAAGCAAAATGGAGAAGTGCAATGAAGGTGAATCAATGGTAGCATGAAGATTTGGTAATATTGCTTTATTTTTTATGCCTTTAGGCTTATTTGTACTTCATTTTTTATTAGGGTTTGATTTATATACGTTATTGCCTAACCTTTAATATTTTAGCCCTGATTACATATATATACAAAAATCAAAATTCATGATTGTTATATCTGCATTATATATAATAGTTAATTATATATTTATCAAATTTTTTTGAAATGTTAAACAGGATTTACAGGGCGATGTACCCTACACAACGAGCCACAAGGGCCAAAAAAGGACAAGTCTTAAACAACTAACATAAACAGGAAAAAACTAGAGACACCCCAAAGGCAGCACAACAACAACTGAGAAATAGCAGACAGACCAACAACAGGAGCAACTAACTGGCATCATCCCAGTTCTTGATCAGGAGGTCCACCGCCTCGTCTCCCACCCACTCTTTATTTTCTTGGCTATTGTTCCCCTCTAGTTCCTCTTTTATGGAATTTGATAGAGTACTCATAACAAAGTGACCTAGTTTCATGGTGAAGTAGGTTAGCCCCTGAAATCTTTTGTCCAGAGTGTCCAATCTCTTTGCCACCTTATCCAAATCCACTCCAACATCCATAGCACCCTGAACCTCACTAGGCTCATCCACCAATGGCTGCGAAGAGTGCGAGCCAGAGCCATCAGAAGGGAGCTTGCTGTCCACTGGAGTAAGTTGGGGCCTCTCCACTAAATCTTCATCCACCTCTTCAGACTCGTCTTCCTTGTAACCCTTGTTGTCCGACTGCTCCTCCTCCAAATCCTCAATGATTAACCTCTTCTTGTTTTTATTAGCCAGCCTCCCAGATATCCTCCTAACACTTTCCCCTCCAGTCATCTCTATGTTCCCCACAACCATGTCCCCTCTGGAATCTTTCATAACCACATTCTTACCCTTGCAATCTTTGGCAGTTGCAACCTACATGCATTTATCCTTACCTTTTTTCGACATAGTACCAATAACAACCATGTCATCCTAAGTGGCTTTTAGCTCATAGAGCCCTTCTGCCGCACTGGCATGGACCTTGCCTAACCCACCCTTAAGCTTTTTGGTGGTAAATTTGGTCTTGGCATTCCCCAAATTATCAATATTAGACTTCCGAGGAGGACTCTTGGACTTGGCCGAGGAGATATGCACCGTGGAGAGGGGTTCAATGTTCTCAACACGGACATCGGTGATGGCTTTGGGTGAGCAGAGGGCAAGATGAAAGTGATACAGGTGGAGGATTAGCCCTTGATGGAGTGGGAGTGGTGGAAGATCATAGGGATTTCAGCTCACCGATGCTTTACACTTGTCCATTGAACTTTCCAGGTCCATTAGAAGGAAAAACGGAAAACTAAGAAGCATTTTGTGCCTAAGGTGGTTTAACAGGGGGAAATGATAAAAGAAACAAGTTTTGAATCTACCTTCTAGCGTAACATATTTCATCAATGCCATGCAAAATTGGTCCCATGGCTTAGAAAGCTCTTCCTTTTCAAACCCCACCTGGTTCCTAACAGGGGTCTCCTCTCCTCTGAAAAATGCCTTTAAGCTCTCGTGGTCCAGCTTTTTAGTGTGTTTAGGATATTTTTTCCCTTCACACAGCAAACCCGTAGCCTGCGCAATAACATCCTCGCTGATTTCAAACGAAATCCCACCAATGGAAACCCTCCTGTCCTTCCACGAACTGGAAAACTGACCCGATAAAATGGGATCATGGCCGACTAAGCTTTCCATGAGTGGAGCAATTCCTCCCTCCACACAAATTTGCCAGACTAGCGGGTTGTTTTGGAATTTATCACAACTGTCTGGTTCCGTCTGAATGCGACCACCACCCATACTGCCAGACTGCACAGGAAGCTGACAAAAATGTAAGAAATTCCAAAAGTAGTAGTCGCGAACAATAATCTCTAACAGATAGTTAAGGCAGGGATTACAGCGAAGCATATCAAACCCCACATACCAATCACACGCATGGAGAGGAAATAAACCACAATGAGAAAAGACAAAAATTAATGAATTTATGATTACAGTAGAGAGAGCGAAATTTGGCGGAGATGTAGGAAAAGCACGAAACCCCATGCAGACGGACTAATAAACTAATTTTAGTAAATCTCCAAAATAAGCCAAAGGAACCCCTAGCTAAACTAGCCGGCCCGGAGTCTCTAGAATGTGGCCAAATCACATCATAGAAAGTTGCATCATTATTAATACACTCACTCCTCCAAATGTTGTGAGGAGATAAAACAAGCAATCCAATTCCCAAAAGAGTAGCACACATAGTACGGTCCCTCACCTAATAAGAAGTCACGTCCTTCCAATTAATCTGCATCACGTCGCCAAAACTAGACTTGAAATCCTCAATTAAAACCCCTCCCCACCATCTCATCATAATCTTATAAACTAAACCTATCCACCAAGTCCAAAGGACATACACGTGGATGCTCCTTCCCCTACCCCACACACGCTTAGCTCTACTAGGATAATTCCACCTGTACTCCATACCAATATTGACATTCATCCACCAACACACCCAAATTAACCAGTGAGCCCCCCAATCAGCTCACGTCATCCAAAAGTTGAACATCATTATAAACCATGGTAGCCTTTTCCCGCTCTATCAAAGCTTGAATATTTGGTGGCAGTCTTTCCTTATTCCTCCAACATCTAGCCAAATCCCAATCTGAGCCAAGATTAGCTAAGGCATCTGCCACACGGTTGCCTTCTCTAAAAATATGAGTCACCTTTTTGTCCCTTAATTTGGACATAAGGAAGCTAGCATCCATCAAAATGTCCTTGGTATTCCAACCTATAAATCTATCTTTTTCCACGGCATCCATCACCGCTTTGGAATCTCCTTCAACATGGAGATTAACAATCCCCAGAGAAACAATGATTTTGAGGCCCATAAACAGTGCACGAGCCTCAGCCACCAGAGCCGACTGAACCCCAATGCCACCAGCAAATCTCGCCACCATATTCCCCATAGAGTCTTTGATAATCCCCCCTATACTTGCCCTTCCTGGGTTGCCTTTAGCAGCCCCATCAAAGTTAATTTTGAACCATCCACGATCTGGAGGCTCCCATTTGGTATTTTTCCTAGCTAGTTGTTTCGAATTATCAAAAGCATTAGCCTTTAGATCCTGGTGCCATTCCTTAGCCAATTTATTTCGTAGTCCAACAGCCCCAACTCATGAAGTTTCCCATCAAAGAGGGAGATATTGTCCTCTATGAGCCGAACACCAATGGCAAACACCTCCTTGGGGCTCCACTCAATATTCCTAAAAACCTTGTTATTCCTCTCCTTCCATAAACACCATCCTAAGATTGGGGGGGTCTGCCTCCAAATTTCATCAGTCAGAGGATGGAAAAAAGGCCCATTCCAACCTAGAATAAATGACAAAAGGTCTTTGCTCATAACCCAATGGACATCAAGTTTTTCAAAAGCCATCCCCCAAACTTCAGCAGCATACGGGCAGTGTAACAAAAGGTGGCTGACAATTTCCTCCCCCTCCTTGCAAAGGAAACATCTATTGGGAAAGCATAACCCCCGAGTTCTCAAATTGTCTTGAGTTAAGATCCTATTATGACAGGCTGTCCACCAAAAAAAAATTATTTTAGGAATCATGTGGCGATTCCAAACCCTCCTCTAGTGTTTCTCAACAAAAATTTCCTTACTCAGCAGTCTATAAGTGGATCGAACTGAAAGATCCCCCTGCTTATCTAAAGCCCAAAAGAAATCATCCTCCCTATCATAGGAAGGAAACCTGATACTGGAGAGCAACACCTGAAGAGATCTAGCTAGGCAACAAAGGTCAAGAGAGTGGGGGCAGCAAAGGGAGAGATCTCTCCAAATCCTAGCTCCAGGAGGGCCAGCCACATAGTCTCTAATATATAAACCAAAGAATCTTTGAGATTCATTCATCACCGCTCCAAAATTAGAGCCAACCAAGGGGGAGTCCAGAAGCCAAGCATCATCCCAGAATCTGATTTTGACCTCGTTTCCCATTTTCCATTTGATCCCTTTTTTTAGCAGGTCTTATGTGCTGCAGATACTCCTCCAGATTACGGAACCAAGGGGATGGGGTTTCAAAAGACAATCAATCAAAGGCCTATTCTAGAGGTACTTAGCATTTATAATTTTGCACTAGTCCTTGGTATTCCTTAACTGGTCCCACCCAACCTTGGCCATCAGCACCCTGTTAGAGATAACAATCTTCCTTATTCCAAGCCCACCACAATCTTTAGCCTGACAAACCCTTTCCCATTTTACCAAAGCAATCTTCTTTTTTTCCTCAGTACCTGACCAAAGGAAATTCCTTTGAATTCTTTCAAACTTCTCCGCAATATACTTGGGCATCTTAAAAACAGATAGAAAGTAGGTGGGGATACCTTGTATAGCCACAACAAGAAGTTGGAGTTTCCTAGCATGACTAAGTAAAGAGCCCTTCCAACCAGCCAACTTCCTTTGGATCCTCTCCAAGATAGAATTCCAAAACTCCGGTTGAACCTCTTTAACTGTTAGTGGGAGCCCAAGGTAAACCGATGGGAGAGAATCCCCAACACATCCCAGGATCACAGTCACCCTGTTTTGCAAATTTGGCAAGCAATTAAAGAAGTAAATCTTGCTCTTATTGTAGTTGATGCACTGACCAGAGTAGGAGGCATAGCTGTTAAGGCAAGCTTTCCACTTCCTAGCTTCCACAACAAAGGCCTTCCCAAATAGGAATGTGTCATCCACAAATTGTTGCACAACAATCGAACAAAGAGAAGTAGCCGTTCTAACACCAGATATGGAGCCCTCTAACAACAGACTCGTAAAGTTCCTACTAAGCACATCAACAATCATAATAAAGAGATAGGGGGAGAGAGGGTCTCCCTGTCTGAGCCCTCTTCCAGTAGAGAAGAATCCACAGGGGGATCCATTCACCAGAACCGAGAACTTAACAATACAAACACACTCCATAATGAGCTTAATGACCGAACTATTAAATCCAAACCTAGCCGGGACCTTAGGAATGAATTCCCATAGAACCTTATCATAAGCTTTGAAAATATCAAGCATAAGTACCATCCCCACATTATTACATCTATCCATAGAATGGAGCAGTTCATGAGTATTCAAAGAAGCATCAAGAATGTGTCACCCCGAGACAAACCCCATTTGAGTGTGACTTATAATTTTATCTAACAGAGGTTTGATCTGATTAACAAGGATCTTAGATATGATCTTATAGAAGGTGTTACAAAGACTGATAGGTCAGAAATCAAACATAGATAGAGGCTCACTAATCTTGGGTATAAGGGCAATGAAAGTGTGATTCATTTGTTTAAGAATCTTACCAGATTTAAAGAAGTCCCTAGCCGCAAGCACAAGGTCCTAGCCCACAATATCCCAAAAGATTTGAAAGAACGCAGGGGGAAACCCATCAGGTCTAGGAGCTTTGAAGGCTCCCATGCTAAAAGTAGCCAACTGAACCTCTTCCGTGGAGACACTCCTAAGAGTTCCCAAGTTATCCTCCAAAGAGATGGAAGCAGGGAGATGCTGGAGGATCTTACAATCCAAAGCCATGTTGGGCGCCCCTGTACGAGTCAAAAAAGCCTCCTTGAAATAATTAACCACACAGGACTTAATATGAACTTGATTAGATATCACCTCCCCAGAGGCACTTATCAATTTAGTAATTTGATTCCTTTTCCGATGTTTGATAGCAAAAACATGGAAAAAGGACGTATTCCTATCTCCTTCCTTCAGCCATTGGACCCCTGATTTTTTCTTTCAGAAGACCTCTTCATTTTTTTAAACCTTTTCCTGATTGTTGGTCCGCTGACTGACATCTCCCTCATCCATATTCTTCTGCAAGGTCCTCAACCTCCCTTCGAGCTATTTTTTCCTTTGAAAAACATCCCCAAACACATTCCTATTCCAACCTTTAACCATCAGTTTAATATGTTTGAGTTTATAGCAGAGCCTAAACATAGGGGAACCTTGGACAGGACTATTCCACCATTCAACAATTTTTTTTTTAAAATCGAGGTGAGAGTTCCACATTATTTCAAAATGAAAAGGATAGGGACCACCAGAAGGATGAATATTAGTGGTTAGTAGAAGAGGATTATGGTCTGATACCATCCTAGGTAGAGTAACCAGGTTGGCCTCCAAGGCATTATTCCAATGGGGAGAACAGAGAAAGCGGTCAAGCCGAACCTGAATCAAATCGCCACCAGCCCTCCTATTAGACCAGGTGAAATGCTGGCCCAAAAGTTCAATATCTATTAACCCCGAAGAACGCATAAAGTTTTCCAGATCCGTCATGCTGTCAGTGTAATCCAAGAGGCCCCCACTTTTTTCAGATGGTAACAAAGAAGAGTTGAAATCTCTAGCAACAAGCCACCGACCTCCCTTATTCATATTAATCTTAGCCACCATATTATTCCAAAAAACATTCCTCAAGTTCCTCTGATTAGGAGCATAAATATTTATTATAGACCACTCTACTCCACTAACGGAGAACGAAACCCCTATGCTATTTTTACAATGGAATAATTCAGAACCCTATAAACAGGAAGGATTCCAAAGCACGGCCAAACCACCCGAAGCTCCCTCAGCATCACTATGAAAATAGGAAGCATTAGGCCAAAGAAAGCTAGCAACTTTGTCAAAATTAATCATCAACATATTAGTTTCTTGTAGGAGACAAACATCAATCTTATGCTCCACTATGCAGTTCTTCAAGGCACGTTGTTTGTACGAACTATTAAGCCCCCAGACATTCCAAGACATAATCCTCATTTTTGACCTTTTTTTGAGGACACATCCAATGTCCTCTGCTTCCCCAGGACAATCTCAATTGTCGTTTCTCGTGTTTTGGTGGATCTCTGAGAGGGTCTCCCAGGTTTGGAATCCCCTCCAATATCTGCCTTCTTCTTCCTTCCCTTCTTCTTAGGCGTAGTCCATATCCCTTCATCCTCTACTTTCTCCAGCTTTAAGCTTCCCAGGTTTTCAGTAGACTCTTCAATCATGCTAGAACACTCTTCCTCCCAAATTTCACCCTCTTCAACCAAATCCCCACAGGTCCCCTGAGAGACATTCAATGACAGAGGATCAATAGCCGATGAACCCAGACCAACGATCCCATCAGAAGCCCCCATAGGCAAGGTAACGACAGCCAAGGATCCAGGATCCTGAGACAAGGAGACCTCCCTAGGAAAGGTTTCCAACACCGAAGAGACACCAAGGTTCGGGTCAGTGTGAGGAAAATAGGGGGTGGAGGTTGCGGAGAAAGCACAGGAGGCCGAATAGAGTCTGGGGGGACCAGCTCAGAGACACCCAAAGGCCTCGAGGTATCCACAGCCAGAATCATGGGGTTTAACACAAACTTAGACTCCCGACTGACTGAAGATTTGTAGTCAGATATAAGATGCCCAGCTTTGGCACACCTTTGAAAAAATACCACCATGTTTTCATAACAAATAGGTTGGATCCAGTTTCCCAGCTTAGAACATAGCTTGATAGAGTTTGGTAGGATTTTATCAACACAAATGTTGACACAGAATCGAGCAAAGAATAACCTTGACTTTGATTTAGTGACAGCATCCGTAGTAACAAACTGACCCAACAAGTCACCAACAGCCTTGAAAATCGCTTCATCCCAAAACTCCAGAGGCAAACCCGACAGTGACATCCAAATGGGAGCTGACATGTTAAGGTCAACAGCAGGGTCAAAACCAGGTTTCCACCTACACAGAGCAAGGTTGTGCTTCCCATAGACCCACGGGCCTGACGACAGAGTGGTCACCAAGTCCTTAGCTGTAGCAAACCTAAAGAGGAAGAGACCCCCAGCCATCGCACGAATCTCCACACTACCCTTAAGCCACCACTTCACAGCAACCCATTTCTGAACCATATCCACCGTAGGCCGATAGGAGAGGAATCTTTCCACCACAGCATTCTCCATGGAGGAAAGGATCCCGTCGCTGATCAAATCCAGTATGTCAAATATAGTACCAGTAGTCGAAACAAACTCAGGAGGAGCCGAAAACAAGGAGGAGACTTGTTTCCCACTAATCAGAACATTCTTCCAACCGACAGTCAGAGAAAACTCAACCATTGGCACAGAAGAACCGCCTGGAGAAGCCAAATCCTTCAAAATGCCTAAAGGATAAAGCACATATCCCATAGAGGGGTACCCACCAGACACATCCCCAAAGGAGGGGAGCAAGGGTCAGGAGGGGGTAGAGGGGGACCATTAGATATCCCCATGACAAAGTCCACCATGCGTGCAGAAATTCAAAACTCCAATGATCGGGAGAAAATCAGAGCTATTTATCAAATGTTATTATATCCCTAGTTTTCGATTTCATTCAAAAGTTCCTCAATATACCTTATTTGTTGATTAGCTAAGACATTCACTAAAAGACACGTAAAAGACTAACGGTGTAAAAATTATATGTGATCTGAAGAGTTTGTACATAGATCAAAAGCTAGACAAGGTCAATCGACCCATGTGACAACTACCTACTCAACTTCTCTTGCTTCTTCTTTGGTTTTTCATTTCGTTCTCCTCATTACTAAAAATTCTAGTGGCTCCTAATACGTGGCTTTCTTTTCAATATTTTCATGCAATACTAAAAAAAATACTCTACTATAGTCTCTTATTTTAGACTAATCTTTTGTATGCATGATTCTTCATGGAATTTCAATTTTAATTTTAAATTTATTGTATTTAATTTAATTTATTTTTCTTTAACAATAATACTCATGCAATTAATTTAAAATTATTTATATATTGAGCAACAAAATTTTCATATTTATAAATATTTATATATAATAATATATTTATTATATTATTTTTATATATATATAAATTATGTATTTATTATAAAAATAAAATATTTTATTTTTCCAACCAATCAATTTAATTTTTGAAAACAAAATACCATAGGACATATTTTTATTTTCCCATTTTTATTTTTATTTTCATAAACATAATAACCATAATACATAACTATTAATTTAATTCATAACACACAAAAGCAATGACGTAACCAAGATAACACATTGAAATCATATCATACACAATGTAAATATGAATGCAACTATGTGAGTGTGTGTGTGCAATGAGTTTCCATCATACTAATCATTGTCAAGCAACTACCTCTACCTCAACCATGTTCTCGCCTTTGGTAAGTTCCTGGACTCATTCACACTCAGATTTACGTCAATATGTTAGTCCATAAAACCATATCCAAAGCACGTGCACATAACATCTCATCTCCATTTCAATTTCAATTTCAAGTTCGTGTATTTAAAAATAACATCTAATTTTAAAACACATTTATCCATAATCAAACTAATGCAGGAGCATCCAACAGTCTAGAGAAATCTTGCATCACCCAAAAAAAATTGTTTTTCCTTAATTTCTTTAGTTGTTTTGAGTTCCATTATGGCACTTAAGGGGTGTAAAATAATCAAGAGTCAAAAAAGATGAAAAATGGTCACTTACTATTTTTAGTAAGTCGACCTAAATGAGCTCGTTGGACCTGAAAATTTACTCCAAGGAGCAGAACTGAAAAACATTTTCGATCAGGAAAGAATCATTCAATACCCTACACGGTTTGGGAGATGTTAAAGTTTCCATCTCGGGAAATTTCTCCAATGCAACTTCAAATTCAGCTATGAAAACCTTAGAGGCCCCAAAACAACTTGAAAAGTTGACGAATTGACCTTCAGTTTTGACGTTGTAGATCTCTTCAAGAGATTTCCAATGATATGTTGTAACACAAAATCGGACACACGGATCAAAAGTTATGGCCTCAC
The DNA here is from genome assembly GCA_007115665.2 of Sequoiadendron giganteum. Classification (NCBI taxonomy): domain Eukaryota; kingdom Viridiplantae; phylum Streptophyta; class Pinopsida; order Cupressales; family Cupressaceae; genus Sequoiadendron; species Sequoiadendron giganteum. Next base: position 673,899,698 of record CM021103.1, on the reverse strand, counting down.
GAAGTTGTCCCTCTAAAAAGTGAATTTCATTAAAATTTCTTCCTAGGCAAGAAATCAAACGGTGGGATTTTTGATGCCAAATCAAAAGGGAAAGTTGAACTTTCTAGAACATTCTAGGGTGGTTATTGGGGTAAAATAAAAGGGTTAAGTGGGCGGTTGTAGAAGGTCACTCGATTAGTGTAGATTGTGGCTCTGAATCATATATTTTGTTTTCAGAGTTAATTTTGTTGTAATGAATCAAGCCCATGAGGTTGTAGCATGTAAGTTTTGAATCTGTAATTTCATTTTTTTTTAAATAATTGAAAGTGAGTTATTTTTTTGTCTCACATCTTTTGTGTTGGTATCTATTGTTGTGGTTTGTGTGGGTTTCAAGAAGTGCGGCCCTCATCAAGTGGTATCAGATCAGGTCTTCCTGAGTGTGTAAACAGATCCCCAAACGTGAAGCACTTTGCACCAGGACTTATGGTTGTGGGTTTCTACAAAAAGTGATCAAAATGCCTCTGTGAAGAAACCATGGTGGTGGAAGAAATTTTATTGTACTAGAAGATGGTTTCAGAGCCCTGCAGAGACAAGTTCAAGCACTATAAGAGGATTTGCGTTGAGGGTTTGAGCCAAGAAGAGGAGATGAAAGTGAAGATGAAGATGAAAATGAGGAAAAATTCGAAGAAGAACAAGAAGCGGAATATCCAGAGCAAGTCAAATTATTTAAGGCCATCTCTAAGGTTGGGAAAAGGCCAAAGATTGATGTTTCTACATTTTTTGGAAATATTAACCTAGAAGAGTTGATTGATTGGATCAATGATATGGATGAGTACTTTGAGTATGAGGAGGTGGAAGATCCTAAGAAGGTTAAATTTGCAAAGACCAAGCTAAAGGGTCATGCAAATATTTGGTGGAAAGAGGTACAACTAGAAAGAAATCAAAGAGGAAAAGATAAAATAACAAGGTGGGATCGTATGGTGGACAAATTAAAAAGATAGTTAATTCCTGTGGATTATGAACTAGATTTATTGAAGAAGATACAAGGGTTGAAATAAGCGGGAAAAACCATCAAGGAGTCTACAGAAGAATTCTACCATGTCTTGATCAGAATAGGATATTCTGAGGCCATTAAGGAGAAATTTTCTCGTTACGTAAATCGGTTGAAGCCGAGTATTCAAGAAGAGTTGGGTTTGGTAAGAATGTCTATTATTGAAGATGCATATTAGTTTGCTTTGAAGGTAGAAGAAAAGTTGAATAGAAGATTTGAAAGCAAGTAAAGAGGTGGGGGTCATGGTGGAAAGACTAGTGGACAGTCATATGGAGGTCAAAATGAAGATTAAAAGAAGGATGAAGGACCTAGTAGCTGCCAAAACCAAAAAGGAGATAACACCTACCATCCTCGTGATCAAAATAATGGAACCAAAGAAGAAGAGGAAGATATAGACAAGGACCGAGAAGAGGAGGATTTCGTGGAACTTGTTTTTAGAGCAGAGAAGAAGGACATAGAGCCTATGAGTGCCCTCAACATCAAGGAAGGAAAAATAGAAGACCTGAGGGTAATTCATGAGTTGCACATTGAGATGAAGATGTTGAGTCTTCACATTCTAAAAATAGAGAAAGAGAAGAGGTTCTTGTTACTAGAAGAGCCTTGTTGAATGAGGAGAAGGAACCAACTCAAAAGAAGAATTTGTTTCACAGCAAATGTAAGTGTGAAGGTAAAGTTTGCAATGTTATTATTGATGGAGGTAGTATTGATAACCTTGTTTTAGAAGAGATGGCTAGTAAGTTGCGGTTAGAGAGAAGAAGGTATCTGAATCCATACCGGATTGCTTGGTTGCAGAATGACCATCAAGCTTTGGTAAATGAACAATGTCTGGTGAAGTTCAAGATTGGAAATTACCATGATGAGGTATTGTGTGATATTATGCCTATGGTTTTTTTTCATATGTTGTTAGACAAACTATGGCAGTTTGATCGGCGAGCAGTACATGATGGACATGTCAACACCTATTCTTTGAAAAAGGATGGGGTTCATCATAAGTTGAAGCCCTTGAAAGAGGCAAAGGAAGAATTATGCAGTAATGCAAGAATTTATTCGATTGATGGAAGAAAGCTCCTAGAAGATATGAGGCATGAGCATATGTGTTTTGCATTGATCCCTAGAGTTGATAAAGAAGATACTACTGAGGTACCTGTAGAGGTTTCAGATTTGTTGAATGAGTTTCAAGCTATTATTTTATATAACGTATTTGAAGGTTTGCCTCTAGTAAGAAATATTAGTCATTATATGGACCTGATTCCTGGAGCTAGTTTTTCGAATAAGGTAGCTCATCATATGACTCCAACAGAGAGTGGAGAGTTGAAAAAACAAGTGCAATAGTTTTTGCTGAAGGGATTGATTAGAGAGAGTTTGAGTCCATGTGCAGTACCTGTAGTACTAGCACCAAAGTAGTATGGGGAATGGTGGATGTGTACAGATTCTAGAGCCATCAACAAGATCACCATAAAATATATATTTCCCTTGCCGAGAATGGATGACATTATGGATTGTTTTTGAGTGGAGATGAGTACTTCACGAAGATGGATTTGAAGAGTGGATATCACCAGATTCGGATTAGAGAAGGAGATGAATGGAAGACAACCTTAAAAACCAAGGAGGTCTTGTACAAGTGGTTAGTCATGCCTTTTGGGGCTAACCAATGCACCAAGCACATTTATGCAGCTTATGAATGAGGTATTGAAAGAATTTTAAGGAAAATTTGTTATTGTTTATTTGAGTGATATTTTGATTTTCAGTAAGACATTGGAGGAGCACTTGATGCATATCCGAAGATTTTTTGATAAGCTAAGGGAGGAGAAGTTGTTCATTAATTTGAAGAAATGTAATTTTGTGAAGAGAGATTTGGTGTATTTGGGATTTGTTGTCTCAGAAAAGGGTCTTTAATATCGATCTAGAGAAGGTGAGAGCTATCATTGAATGGCCTACCCCAAGGAGTGTTACAAAGGTAAGATCATTTCATGGTCTATCAAGTTTTATAAAAAAAAAATTAAGAATTTTAGTAGTATTTGTGTACCTCTAACTGAAGCAATGAGAGGGGATAGAAAGGATTTTAAATGGACTGTACAAGTAGAAAATATTTTTGATATGTTGAAGATGAAAGTCATAGAGCAACGTATTTTGGCACTTCCAAATTTCAATAAGGTCTTTTAGATAGATTGTGATGCTAGTGACACTTCCATAGGAGTTGTTTTGAGTCAAGAAGGTAAGCATGTTGCCTATTTTAGTGAGAAGTTGAATGATGCTAAGAAGAAATATTTTGTCTATGATCAAGAATTTTATGCTATAGTTTAGGCTTTGAATAAATAGAGACACTATTTGTTCCAAAAGAATTTTTTTTATATATTGATCACTAGGCTTTGTAATATCTCAATAGTCAAGGAAAGTTAAATCAAAGGCACTTAAAATGGGTTTATTTTTTGCAAAGCTATACTTTTGTTTTGAAGCACAAGAGTGGAAGGTCAAATAGAGTTGCAGATGCCTTAAGTAGAAGGCGAAATTTATTGATAGAGATGAATATAGAGGTTGTTGGGTTCAATGAACTCAAAATGTTATATCTTGAAGATCCAGACTTTGCAAAAGCTTGGAAGGCTTGTTTGGAACCTGTTACATTAGATAGGACAAGATGGTTGGATTTCTTAATCCAAGATGGGATGTTGTTTAGAGGAAGCAATTGTGCATTCCAAGGAGCTCTATGAGAGAGAATCTAATCAAGGAGAAGCATAGTGGGGGATCGGTTGGACATTTTGGTCGAGACAAGACCATTGCTCTTGTTAGTGAGAATTATTATTGGTCATGGTCACAACAAGATGTGAAGAATTTTTTACAAAGTTATAGAGTATGTCAGATGGAAAAAAGGAGCAAGTCAGAATACTAGATTGTATCAACCATTACCTGTACTCGAGAGGCCATGGGAGGACATTAGCATGGATTTTGTTCTTGGCTTGTCAAGGACATAGAGATGCATGATTCCATATTTGTGGTGGTGGATAGATTTTCAAAGATGGAAAATTTCATTCTGTGTCACAAGACCAGTAATTTTGTTCATGTTGTAGAGTTTTTTTTCAGAGAGGTGGTGAGACTACATGGTCTACCAAAGAGTATAGTTTCAAAAAAAGATACCAAATTTGTTGGTTGTTTTTGGAGGACATTATGGAAGAAATTGAAGACAAATTTGAAGTTCATTTATGCACACCATCCACAGACTAATGGAAAAATGGGTGTGGTGAATAGGAGTTTGGGTAACCTGCTACGATGCTTAGTAGGAGATAATCCCAAGGGATGGGATTTGATTATACCACAGGCATAATTTTCTAACAACAATTCTATCAACAGGAGCAATGGTAAATCACCATCCAGATTGTGTATGGGAGTAGTCCAAGAAGTACTTCTAAATTGAAAATGATGGATAAGGGGGAGAAGAGTAGTGCTAAGGATGAAGATTTTGTTGAGCACCTAAAGAATTTGCATGAAGAGGTTAAGAAACATATCAATAAGATGAAATCACAATATAAGGCTAAGGCGGATCAGAAAAGGAGGTATAAGAAGTTCCAAGTAGGAGATGAAGTCATGGTTCATTTGCAAAAGGAGAGGTTTCTAGTTGGTACATACAACAAGTTAAAGATGAAGAAGTTTGGATCATGCAAGATCCCAAAGAAGCACAATTCAGGAAATGCATATGAGGTAGAGTTTCCTCATAAAATTCATATTTCACCTATGTTTAACATTTTAGATTTAATAAAATATCATGAAGGGGGAATTGATGAAGAAGAAATAGAAGCACAATGGCATATCCCATCACCTACTTCAGAAAAGGAGGAGATAGAAGAAATTTTGGATAGTCATGTGGGTAGAAGCACAAGGAACAAATAGTATGCATAGTACTTGGTGAAATGGAGAGGACTACCTATTGAAGATTCATCGTGGTTGTCTAAGGCTAAGGTTAACTGTATTGGTTTCCCTCTAAGTCCTAAGAAGTGATGGGGTCACTTTTCAAATTACCCTAGGTGTTTGATATACGAGCATCCAACGGTGTAGGGAAATCTTGCATCACCCAAAAAAAATATTTTTCCTTAATTTCTTTAGTTTTTTTCAATTCCATGATGGCACTTAAGGGGTGTAAGACAATCAAGACTTAGAAAAGGTGAAAAAAGGTCACATACTATTTTTATTAAGTCAACCTAAATGGGATCGTATGGACCTAAAAATTTACCCCAAGGAGCAAAACTGAAAAACATTTTCAATCATGAAGAATCATCTCAATACCTTGCACGGTTTGGGAGATATTAACGTTTTCATCCTAGGAAATTTCTCCAATGTAGCTTCAAATTTAGATATGAAAACCTTAGAGGCCCCAAAACAGCTCGAAAAGTTGACGAACCAGCCTCCAATTTCAAAGTTGTAAATCCCTTGGATACCTTTCCAATGATATGTTATAATAGAAAATCGAACACCCGGATCAAAATTTATGCCCCCGTGAAGTTGTTCCTCTAAAAAGTGAATTTTATTAAAATTTCTTCCTAGGGAAGAAATCAAACAGTGGGACTTTTAGCGCCAAATCAAAAGGGAAAGTTGAACTTTCTAGAACATTCTAGGGCGGTTATTGGGGTAAAATAAAAGGGTTAAGTGGGGGGGTTGTAGAAGGTGGCTCCATTAGTGCATATTGTGGCTTCGAATAATATATTTTATTTTGAGAGTTGATTTTGTTGTAATGAATCAAGCCCATGAGGTTGTAGCATGTAAGTTTTGAATCTGTAATTTCATTTTCTAAAAATAATTGAAAGTGAGTTAATTTTTTGTCTCATATCTTCTATTTTGGTATTTATTGTTGTGGTTTGTGTGGATTTTAGGCGGTGTGACCCTCATCACAATCATAAGATAATCAACCAATAGTCTCAACCAGTTTCATTTATTTATTAATTTTATGCAAGGAAAACGAGATGTGACACTTATTTTGTCTAAAAAATTCTAGAAACTTATCAGGAAATGATTATTCTATGTACTCACATTACTCACCCCCTGATCTCTCTTGTTGGTAATATTATTGCTACAGAGAAAATTCAATCCTCTAATATGTAACATGGTGATTATTATGTGTAGTCCCTACTTTATTTCATAGTTTGCTACTTTTTGGGGTTTGGTGTGAAGTTTTTGTGCTTATATTGATATTTATCTGGACTACCCTTCACTACAGGATAATTACGATTGATCTTTTTTTGGGCATGTAATGCAAATATTATCTATTTATGCAAATGTAATTTAAGAATACATTTAGTATGGGATGCATGTTATTATACCTTGAGATATTTTGAGTTAATTAAAGACATATGCCATGCATGGTGAATTCTCTCATAGTATGGAATGAAAGAAGCAATCATATATAAGTGTGGCTTATGGTCTTGAATGTACGAAGTTCATACTTATTTATTATATCAACTTTCTATGATATGGATGATTCACATTACTTATGATAATGCATGTATCTAGGCATGTAGACATGAAAATAATATAAATAAGATAAATATGATAGAGTATTTTGGTTGATTCATGATTATCATATTATTGGTTTATCACTTCAAGCCAAGCCAACGGTTGGGTAGAAAAGTGTAATTTCCTTCCCATTTATAGATTTGAGACATCTGGAACTTGACATAATTTTCTAACTATATATTAGGGGATGCACAAGTCATACTTGTGCTTGTCTCTTCGAGTATTTATTAGTGGTTCAAAGTCATCATTTTCATTGTGATTTTTGGTTGTGGCGTTGTTCTTGCTTTGCATGGTTTTTTGGACCACCTGTATGTTTCCACTTGCATATTGTGAGATAAGGTTCTTCAACATATCAATTGTTGGTGTTCATTATGCATTGAGATATATTTTTGGCAATATGCCAAGTTCCTTTCATGGGCTTGATCTATATTGTTGGTTGTGGTATTCCTTGAGATGCATGTGTGATTATTATATTCCTAGTTTATTGTAATTCTTTAATTCATAGATGTGCATATTATTATTCATGATGTGATCAGATGTGTCATGATTCTAGGTCATTTAGATGCACTAATTTACATTATATAATGTTGTACCATGTTGTGTGATTATGCTATGATTCAATTATATATATTGAGTAAGCATGCCTAACATTGAGTGAATATAGCTACAAGGATATTTCTCCATTTGATTATACAAGTCTAAGTTATTCCCTTATAGTGGTTATTTTAGATATTCACACTAGGCCTTCCTTTTTTATTCTTTGATCATACTTGAATTGAGTACGAGATGCATCATGTTCGACCTTGTACTAACCTGGATCCAAATTGCAAGTGATTCTAGAGTCTATCCATGTTGTGAGTTTCTAGTAAATATTTTATTTACTTAATGGTTTAATTTCCTTATTTGATCATTAATGAATATTGAGGAATGAAATAATTACAAATTTTATTTAGCGAAATATTTTGTGTTTCAAGAAAAGGGGAAAAATAAGTTAAGTTAATTATTTTAGAAAATTCCTTGGGTTGGGAATGTGTATGCTTGATTTGATAATTAGGTAAAGTATATTGGAAACTAATTATTGTAGCATGCCATTTTTTCTCAAAATGCATTGGGAAAAAGGAATGAGAAAAACAAATAAAAATAAAATAAATAAAACAGGAAAATAGAAATTAAAGAAAGGGGCTAAAAAGCGAAAATAGAAAGTCTTTTTGATAATTCATATTTTGAAGAAAAATTCTCTCCAAAATCCTCTCTTTTTTTTATCTATTAGAGCGCCAGAGTTGCATTATATATTATAAAAAAAAGTAAGTACAATTTGATTCCCCATAGGCATATGTATATAGGGACTTCAATCTAGCACCAAAAACATCATACATGCTTACATACTTGAAAAATTCACATATAATATAGTAGACATTTATAGTCCCACCCTAGAAGTGTCATCAATTTTCTTTATCCACTCAAAGTCCTCTATTGGCTCCAGATTGCTCACTTTCTTCAAGAATTGGCATCGCATATGGGTAATGGCTCTATGATGAATCAAGTTCCTAGTGTGGAAATTATTGAGGAATGGAATCCATTCCACCACGGCTCCATGCTTGATCATTCATGGAATGTCCTTTGGCCACGAGACACCAACACCATAATGAGCCTCTCTCATAACCTCCTCCAACCCTCTGAGGTTATGCTTCTTGAATAAAATGTAATAAAACTTACACGCCATCTCCTTGAGCTTGTCAAGGTCTAGGAGGGAGGCCATGAATTGATATGTTATGTGAAAATTGACCTTGTGTCTTCCATCTTCCACCAGAAATCCTGCACCAAGAATCATCTTTACTACCTTCATGTAAGGTAGCTAAGATAGCGAAACAACTTCCTACACTAATCTTGAGAGGAGGATAATGCAAAAATTTTATAGAAACTTAAAAATAAATAAACATAAATATGATGCATACCACAACATAGTGATTTGCAAGGGGAAAACCCTTTCGGGAGAAAAACCCCACATGCCGAAAGCCCCCCAATAGATTATTCAAAAGTCACGAAGATTACAATATACTTTCAAAGTAAGCTTCTCAAAGGAGCATCACCAACTAGAGAGCTAGAGGCAACACAACCGCTATCAAACTCTTAGAACACATCACAATCCACAGTCGTAATACAATGCCCTCATAAAATAGGGTTACCTTCTAGGGAAATTCAAGCCAACAAAATATTGACCGTCAAATCTGAGTCATAATGATGAATGGTCCAAATTTACAATAATAAATTATATATTAAATTTAGATTTTGACGACACTTCCCCCGAGCCCCCACCAAAGTGTGTTGCCACCAGATCCCCCCATCGGGGGGATGATCCCCTCAGATCCTTCATAGGGCGTACCCCCTCGTACCCCCTTAGTGCTAATGTATCAATAATACCTTATGTAATTGCAAGGTTGAAACACATTTTTGCAACACTTCAAAGTCCTCATGATGGATTGCTTCATCACCACCTTCAACCTATGGTCTGAAACTATGCCTAAAAAATCCATCAAATGGCATGAGCTTGTGAGTCAAATGGGGGTATCTATTCTCGTCAATCACTCAAAACAATAGCTAAAGAGATTAATGGAAAGCTTAATCCCTAACCACATATAAATAGCCTATGGCCATACCATACCATGCTTCATGCAGGGAAAGATATTCACCAAATCCTAGAACCTTCTCCATTTGTCCTTCATATGCTCTGAGGAATTTTATGGCCATCATTTCAACACAAGATAACTTTTCCGTGAGGTATTGCACAACCACCTAGCTATGTGGAGTGTGCATTGCAAAAACCTGTCATTCAAGAAGGATGCAAGCTGTATCGATGCCAGTCGATCAAATTTCTAGAGCTTACTAATTAATGATGTCACTAGCCAATATGACATTATCGATCTCTATATTGGCCAAAGTGTCAACCTTTTTATTTCCCTTGCAACAATGTGCTTGATTCAATAAGCATCAAAGTAATGGAGGAGATTGAGGTACTATGTAAGGTTTTTATTTAGTTTTCAATTCATGATTCCTCCCTTTATGAGGGCATTGATGATGATTTGGGAGTCACCCTCTATGACTAGCCTCTTTTCTTTCTCCTTGATTTCTATTTCCAAACCCAATAGGAGAGAACTTAACTCGATAGTATTATTTGTGCCTTCTAAGAGTCGAACACTGAGATCTTTCACCACCACCCCTTCACAATTTCAAAGGATACAACCCACACTCAAGGGATCTAAGTTCCATCTAGACGCTTCATTGAACTTTATTTTGAGCTAGCCCTCCTCAAAATGGTTGTCAGACTGTCCTTGCCCTCACGATCGCCTTAGCCTAAACTCTAGTGACCCCACTAACAGGGCTCGAAGGATGAGATCATTCCATCTAGTCTTGATCATTTGGTCCCAAGAGGAGAATGTCTTTTTCTTCATTGACTAGGATCTGACCCCGTTGTTGACCACCTTAATAATAGTTGTTTCTAATTTCCTTAGGAACAAGCTTTTATCCATGAATTTATCTTAGAATATACGTCGGTTGGATTATTTCCATACTTCATAGATCAGCAAGGATGGAGAGGTGATCCAAAGATTGGAATTACACTGAGGTCCTATTTATAATGAGCCATGAGTTAAATAGAGTTGCTAGGTCATTTGGTAGCAAGCTCTGCCAATTTAATTTGTTCAATAGAAAATATTAGTGTTCCTTGGAAAATGGGAAATTTAGCAGTAGGTGGTCCACCATATTTTTTTTGCACATTATGTACCTACTTGGGCATACAATACCCATTTTGTTCAGGTGGTCTCCTATTAGGATACATTTTTAAACGACAAGCTAGGAAAATGCCCTTGCTTTAGGCATGCATGATTTGTTCTAGAAAAGAATGTTTGATCATCCCTCCTCACTTCCAAGGTTTATGATAACATTATATCCCAATTTTACACTATAGCTACCCATTTTTGCTACATTATATTTTATTGTATCTCCCCCCTCTTGAGTTTATACAACACTCTATAATTCTTCTCCTAGTAACATCACCTACACCCTATCAAGGCTCAATCTGTCCATGTATTTCCACTTCCATTTTTTTTTCCATTGACCATCCTTTGTTCCATATGGTATTGTATATGGGTGCCCCACCTAGTGCTTAGATGACTCTGATGGAAAAAAAATTGGGGATGTTTGAAATAATCATGCCTCCTTTCCATGAATCCTACCATTAATTAGCTTTATTTCCACTTCTAACGTCCCAAGTGTAATGGTTCTTTATCACTTATCTGGACTCCACAATAAAGTTTCATATGGTTGAACCCCTTGTAGGATTCTCTACTATCAAAATTTACTCAATTTAATCTATCTAGATACTTGTTTTGAAGTATCCTAACCCATTTTTCCTTTGAATTGGTAACCATGATCCATACTAGCTTCACACGCAATTCTTGATTAAGACATGACCAATGCCTCAACCCCACACCACCCTCTGAATTTGGGCGAAATATTTTCTCCCAAGAAACTAGAGGAAACTTGTTATTGTCCTCTGAGTCATTCCAAAAATATATATCATCTTCTTCTCTAGCTTCTCTTGGGTACCTGCTAGTATTTTAAGGCTGGACATTATGTAAATTGAGAGCTCCCTAATCACCGATTTGAGTATGGTTATGCTCCCTTCAGAGTACAACCATTTTCTTTTCCATGATTCTAGTCTATTTACACAGCCTTGCATCCATGTTTCCCATAAAATAGCTTTGTTTGCACTTGTAAATAGGGGAACACCTAGGTATTTTCTGGAAACTTTTATGAGCTTCAGACCTAAAATGGTTGTAAGCTCTCATTGCTTCTAGATAGATGTGTTGAAGAAGAAAACATCAGACTTGCACTAATTTACATACTAGATTGATGCCCCATAATATTTTTCTAGTGTTCTCTTCATTACCCTTGCTTCTTTGAGATTAGATTTCCCAAATAGTAAGGTGCCATCAGAGAATTTCATATATATCATTACTTCAACATTCAAAGCAATCTTTAAACCCTTCCAGTCTCTTTGTTCCTTCATCCTTTGAATGAAGTGACCTAGAGCTTCAACCATTATAATAAATAGGAAGGGGGACATTGGGTCCCCTTGTCTTAGCCTGTTGGACAATGTGAAGAAGCAATGAGGGCTCTCCTTTACCAGAATTGAGAATCAAGGGGTGCATATAGAACTAGAATCCATTTACACTATTCTTTGTTGAAGCCCATCTTTTCCAAAATTTTGATTATAAATTCTTTGTTCACTTGGTCATATGCCTTTCAGATGTCCAACTTAACAATCATTATCTCCCTTTATCTCTTCCTTATGGAGTGAATTTTTCGTGTGTTGTAATAATTCCTTCTACTATGGATCTTTTTGGGGAAAAATCACTTTCTTCCATTGATATAAACATGGGGAGCAAAGGATTTAACCTATTTGCAATTATTTTTTCTATAATTTTGTAGATGATATTGTTGAGGGAAATTGGTATGTAGTCATCCATACTCATGACCTACTTCTTTTTTGGGATTAATCCAAGGAAGGTGTTCCAATCCCTAAGCATGACATAATCCTTTCTTGCATCCTCTATTTCTTGGCTCACTTTATACCCAATTATGTGCTAATAGCTGTAAAAGAAGCATGCAAGAAATCCATCTGGTCCTGGATCTTTGTCCCCATCAAGCTGGAAGAAAATCGATCTAACTTCCTCCTTGGTGATTGGTTTGCACATGTTGGTGCTCTATATTTTGAGAATTAGTTTTTTGATGAGGCGTATGAGCTCTTCCTAGTCCCTTTCATTCACCCCCACATTACTTTTTAGAAGCTTATTGAAGTAGCTAGACACCTCATGACCAATTTCTTCCCACCCCTCACAAATGGTTTTGTCTTCTTTTGTGATTTTCTCTATTATATTCGTTGATCGCTTTCCTTTTGTGACTGCATGAAAGAACTTTGTGTTCCTATCACGCTCACTCAACTAGTTCTCTCTTGATTTTTACTACCAGTAGATTTCTTCCCTTCAAAGCACTTCTACATACTTGACATTTAGTTCCTTCTCTTTTATGCAAAATTCCTGGTACATCCAATCCTTAATTACTTTTTCATTCAAGGCATCCAGCTTTGTTTCTAAAATTTCCTTTTCTTCAAATATATTCTTAAAGTGAGACTTGTTCCATTCTTTTAGTTTTTCCATTATATGTGTGAGATTCCTAAAAACTTTGAACGACTCTGACCCATCTGCAATGATATTATTCCTCCACTAGTCTGCAATTCTTACTTCAAGATCCCCATATCTTAGCCATATTTTCTCAAACTTAAATGGACTTCGAGGAGGTCTATGACCCGATGTGAGGGACAGTTGTACTACATAGTGATCTGACCCATAGAGGTGTAGGATTGAATCTTTGGCTAAGAGGTTCATATTTAACCATTCACACCTAGCAAGAATTTTTCCAATATTTTTGATATAAAATGGTTATCCTTCCTTTTGTTTGACCAGGTGAACATTCCATTATTCGTCTTTACATCCCTCAAAGAGCAGTTATCAATTAGCTCCTGAAAATCACTATGAGCTCGTTCACTTCTACGTATACATCCCATCTTCTCCTCCTAGCTTAGGGCCACATTAAATTCTCCTCCTCGGATTACACACTCATCCTTCAATTGTTTGAAAATAGTTGATAGTTGGGCCCAAAATTCTTTCCTCTAGACTACCCCCACCAGGCCATACACATTGATGATGAATATAAAAACATTTTGAGGTAGGAAACATAGTTTTCATAGCTACCATCCAACCCCTACATGAATTGTTTCAACCTTGCACCTATAGGGATGAAATAAAACAACAAGGCCCCCTGAGGCCCCTATCATGGGCACAAAGTTTCCCTACTGATTCTTCTGACAACTTTATAATTTAATCGCTTCTTGAATTCTCAATTTTGTTTCTTGTAGTAATACAACATTTGATTTGCTCAGTTCAGTTTGGCACTTGATTGTGCACCTTTTGTCAAAGGTGTTCACACCCCTAACATTCCAAGTAATTATTTTCATGGCTTGTTAGGAAGGGTGACACCCTTTCCAAATCTTAATTTCATTTGTCCCTTCATATTTCCTACTATTTCTATTTTTTCTCTGGCTGATTTTTTGCCTCTATTAATCTTCTCCCTCATTTTTAGTTTTTTTCATATTTGATTCAAACTGTTGCAACCAAAATTAATCCATAAATACTATTTCATCTTCATCACTCATAATCTCACCTTCCTCTTCACCAAGGAGTGTCAACACTTCTTCATTATTTTCCCCTACCTCTGCACCAATTAAGGTTTCAACTACCTTGCCAATCTATCCATCCTCTGTCAAGGCATTTCCATTCCCTTCCTTGGTCGGATTTAACTACACCCCTTCATGGTTGGCTTTTGGGCCTACCCTTACATCATTTTTGAATTTTCCTAAACCACCCATACCATCGACTTTTACTGCATTTCCCTTCTTCTTGGGGTTCACCAATCTCTTGAGCCCGAGCCTCTATCTTCCCTAGATCAACCTCTCCTTATTTCAAACATTCAAGCTATTGGTAGTTTTGAACCATGTTTGGATGTCCATCTCTACCTTATGTCTCCATATTCTTGTGGCCATGGTGATTTGGTCCACTCTCTTGAATTTTGAATTAAATTATTATTTAATTCAAAAGGTCATCTTTGTCACTTTCTTCTAATGATTAAATAATATCTTTATTACTTAATTATTCATTAGCCGCCTAGATTAAATAATTTTTATTATTTAGTTTCTCCTATCACCTCTTTATCTGTGCCAATCTTATCTTCCACATCAAGTGTTTATCTATCCATGTCTCAGTTAACCTCCACCCTTGATTAAATTGTTTATAATTTAATCTTTACTGTCAATCCTTATCATTTTCCCTAATTTAGCCCTAAACCTAGTCCATACTACATCTTTCATTCTTGGCCATTGATTATTGACATTCAATCTTAGTCTTTCATTCAAAATTGTTTTTTCTATAAAAGACCTCTATCATTGTCATTTCTTCATCTTAGGCATCTTGGAGAATCCACAAGCTATCTAGAGTCATCTTGCTATCTTTTTATCAACATCAAGTCAAGTGCATCCATAGTCATATAGTATCTTCAATATTTTTCTTTGTCATTTTCATAGGCCATTATTGCATACTCAAAATCTGAGGGCAATTATTATATTCAAGCAAAATGGAGAAGTACAATGAAGATGAATCAATGGTGGCATAAAGATTTAGTAATATTGATTTATGTTTTATGTCTTTATGCTTATTTGTGCTTCATTGTTTATTAGGATTTGATTTATATGCATTATTCCTAACCTTTAATATTTAGCCCTGATTGCATATATATATACAAAAATCAAAATGCATGATTGTTATATCTGCATTATACATAATAGTTAATTACATATTTATCAAATGTTATTATATCCCTAGTTTTTGATCTCATTCTAAAGTTCCTCAATACACCTCATCTGTCGATTAGCCTCCATCTAGAGTTAGCATCCATCTAGAGTATGAGGTAAGATATTTTTCAGTCTATATCTTAAAGACATTATGGCACAACTGGGTAAAATTATTTGGTGCAAACAAAGTTTTGATAAGTTTGCCAGTCTGAGAGTTCATCTGAGAGTTTATGTAGAAGTAGATTTGAACAGACCTCTGCCAGACTATATTAAATTATATGGCCCTGGTTTAGAAATTGATCAACCAATAGTTTATCTGAATAAGCCTAATGCTTGTTTTTTTCTGTCAACAAGAGGGTCATCTGATCTAAGACTACCCCATAAGAAAAAATAGGTCTTCCTTCTCCCCTTCACAAGCCCCCCCAGCCAAGGTTGCCTCTAGTCCTACCTTAAAATCCAAGCCAATTATCAACACTTCACCATCTACATCTCATCAAATGGATAGTAGTACTCCCTCTTCCAATCCTCACACCCCTTCTGAACCTCTTGAGATGGCCAATGCCTCTTTTAAGAATGTTGTTATAAGTGATGATTGGGAAACTATTTGAAAATGAAAAGAACCCTCTTCCGCTTCCTCAATTTCTCATTCCCCTCATTTTGAATTTGTTGCTCTAATTTCCCCCAGGTTGTCGAAATATCCTAGAAGGTCTTTGTCTCCTCCTAATTCTAGACAACATTCCAGATCTCCTCTTAGTGGTTCAATTGAGAAATCAATCATTGATCAAGAAGTTCCTATCTCTAATCGTTTTGGAGTTTTCCCACGAGAGAAGGACGAATCTCTTGACATTTCTCCATGAAGTTCAGGATATTATCTTGGAACGTGAGAGGGATTTCCCACCCTCATCGCAAATTTAAAGTCAAGGACATTCTCGAGAAATGGAAACTAGATGTGCTTTTGTTACAAGAAGTTAATATTAGCAATAATCATTTAGATATATCTCTTTTCAATCTATGAAAGGATGCTCTATTTGTTCATACATTGCATAAAAAGGTAGTGGTGGGGTTGTTCTTGGATTTTCCCCTTCAATTTCCAACTATGTCATTAATAAGGGTGAGGACCCAGCCCATAATTGTGTTTGGGCCCTCACCTTTATCAATGGAAAACCCCTTGGTTTCTATTCAATCTATACTCCTAATAATCTGAGAGAAAGTGTTGCTCTTTGGGACTGGTTGTCCAAGAACCTTCCTATTGCTAATTGGGTGTTGGGAGGAGATTTTAACATGGTGGAACATCATGAGGACCGTAGTTGGTTCAGTCATTTTAAGCTCAGTTAGGAAGAATTTGAAAAATGGATTTATTGTAGAAATATGCTTGGAGTTTCTGATCCTATCCATAAAAAAATATCTTTTCATGCCAATTACTAGTTCACCTGGTCTAATTGCAGACCAGGTAATCATAGGAAGCTGAGCAAATTGGATTAGTTTTACTTATCTCACAATTTTCAGTTGGATAAGTTATCTAAATATTTTTGGGTGCTAGTGGATTATTCTACAACTTTATCTAATCATTATCCAATTATTTGTTCATTTTCTTCTTTTGAGAGTGTTGATATTGAGTCTTTTCCAGATATTGAGTCATCTTAAAAATAAAGAATGTGTTCCAGCCTTAGTTGGGATTTGGAAATCTATACCTAAACCTCGTGAAGGAGGTTTGTGGGTGAGATGGTGGAATTTTTCTATAGAACAATGTGTTGAGTTTCTTCGTTCATTTGGAAGAAGAATGGCTTGGAAACGTAAACTCTATGAGAACTCGCTCCAAGGATAGTTAGAGCTTGCTTGAACCAAACTTAATCTTGATCCTCATGATGAATCTCTCCAGAAACATATTGTTGCTACAGAAGCTCAGCTACGAAAACTTGACCATTATAGAATTCAGGGTGCCAAAATTAGAGCCAAAATTCAATGGATCAAGGAAGCGAACAAGGGGTCTAAGTATTTCTTCAATCATCTTAACTATAATAAAAAAAAGAAGAGAAAATTGAAGCTATAAAGGATGAAAATGGGTATCATACCCAGGTTGAAATCATTAATTTGTTTCATAATTTTTATGAAAGGTTGTTTAGAGAAGACACTAAGTGGATTGATATTCAACATGCATTGGAGGATAGCGTATAGGATTTTATTCCAAATATGATTGACCCTGGCTATAGAAAATATTTAGATTGAATCCTCTCTTTGGAGGAAATTGAACATGCTTTGTTTTCCATGAAACCATACAAAATTCCTAGCTTTGATGGTCTTCTTGCTGAGTTTTACCAAGCTATGTGGAAGCATATTAAGGATGATTTTTATATGTTATATTTGGAAGCTTTTCATAATGGCTCCTTAGGTACTATTATCAACAAAGATATAATTAAACTTATTCCTAAGGGTAAGAATGAGGATACCATTTCTGGTTGGTGTCCAATCATACTTCTAAACACTTTATATAAAATTATTGCAAAGGCCTTAGCAATCAGAATTAAACCCATCATATAAATTATTGTGAGGGATAAAAAAATAGGGTTTTTAAAAGGGAGATATATCCTTGATAACCTTATGATGGCTTGAGAGACTATGGAATGGGTGCAACAATCAGGACAAAATGCTTTGATAGTCAAGAGGGATTTTGATAAATCTTATGATAGAATCCATTGGAGCTTTATCCTTAAAATGCTTCAATGGCTAGGTTTTGGTCCTAAAATTTTAAAGCATGTTCAAATGTTGTTCCTAGATGCTAATGCTCATTTAATTATTAATAAGAATATGTCAAAATCCTTTGTATTACAATGTTCCATAAGGTAGGGATATCCCCTTTCTCCCTTTTTGTATGTTCTTACAGTTGATGCCCTAGGTTATTTTTTGCATAAAGCTCATCAAATGGATTTATATCCCTCAAGATAAGGTGGTCATTAAATTCCCATTTTGCAAATGATAGTATGATATTCTTGCATAATTCTGAAGAAGAGGTGAACAATGCTTTGTAAATGGTTAAGTTGTACTGTGAAGTATCTGGATCTCTCATTGCTCACAATAAAACTAAATTTTTAATGACTCAACCCTATTCTAACTCTCAATGGATACCGAAAGAATGGAGGAAAATCAAGCATGATGAGATAACTAGATATTTGGGTATTCCCTTTGGTTTGGGGGTTTCTCTTTCTAAAATGTGGAATTGGTTCTTAAATAAAATTAAGCATAAATTGTTCACTTTTGGCAACAAATTTTTGTCTTTGGCTGGAAATATTTAGGTGGCTAATAAAATTCTCATTGCTTCCCTTGTGTACTATTCTTCTTGTTGGATGTCATCCAAGCAAAGCTATTAGGAACTCAATAGAGTAATTTGTATATTCTTGTGGTCCAAATGGGATGGTAATGGTGGTTTTATAGCTTCTTTATGGTCTCGTTGTATTCAACCAAAACACAAAGGTGGACTGGGACTTATCAATCCTCAAACCCAAGGGATTTGCCTTGCTACAAAATGGATTATTAGAGCTATCATTGGAGATGAACCATGGAAGATTTTAGTCCATCAACGAATTATGGATGCTTCTATAAAGAAGAAGTGGCAAGGGGTTCGTTGGCTTGATAAATTACTTCTGCCCTCTTCTTTTAAAATCAAAGCTTCTTTTCCCCTACAATCTATTTAGAAAGCATGGCAAAAAGTTAGCAAATTTTTACATTGGAATGGTTCATCCTTACAGACTGGGTTTAGCTTTGTTTCAATGTCCATTTTGTGGAATAAAATAATCATGCATCATGGTCAACTATTAGCATTATGTTTCCCAAAACAAAATCACTATTTGTTTAAAAAGGGAGCTAAACAGTTTAAAGATCTTTGGGATTTTGATCGTCTTAACTAGCTCCATGGAACAAAATTAAGGAGTAGTATGGGTTGAGTTCTAGTTATGAACAGTTCATCCTTTTTATTAAATCTCTTGTGTTGGTGGATCTGACTATGAAGTTTTGTACTTCAAGGTATTGTTACTTTTTTAGAGATTGGAAATGGTTATCTTACCATCATTTCAATAACTTTTCATTAAAACACATATATTTGAAGTTGCTTCCTAGTTGCAATATTGCTACTTGTTTGAACCAAAAGTGGAAATGCAAATTTAGCATTAAATTTTGGTTTAAATTAAGTGCTCGGATATGGCGTTCCAAAGCTGATTTTGACTCACAAGTGTTGGTTTGGAAGATATTGCACTATAAGCTACCTGTGGGGGATAAATTGAAGTGCATTATGGTTCAACCAGTAGACTATCCCTTTTGAAAGGGTGTGAAAAGTTTCAAGCACATTTTTTGGGACTGTATTTATGTTAAAAGGATTTGGTTTTCAGTTTTTAGAGATTTCTTAGCAATTTTTAATCATGAATTGACTTGGAAGGAGGTTGTTTTTTGGCTTTGGCATGCAAAAAGATGTGATTGATGATTCTACTCGACATGTTATTTTGTAAAATATATGGAAAAATTGGTGTGTTGCAATATTTTCTAGTAACTATTATTAGGTCGTTGGGACTTTACAGTTTTAATCTAACATATATCTTCAGGTGGTTGTTCTTTTCTCACAGATTCAAGTTATATGTAATAAGAATAAGTGAGCTAAACAAAGGTTACAGCAATTCAAAGAGGAGATTGTGAAGTTTTAGCTAGACAATAAGATTGAGCATTGTAAAAATGTTATACAACTTTTGTAATTTGTCTATTTGTGATTGTATGTTATGGTTGTTTCTTTGTACAACTTCTATTAACGTCACTTTGAATTTGTAAGTCTACTTTTGTATAGTTTGACTGGCATTTTGGATAGTTTGAATTTTTTTCTATTGCTAGTAGCTCTATTCTTATAATTCTTTTTGTGTTCAATAAAAAAAATGCATTCACTAAAAGACATGTAAAAGACTAACAGTGTAAAAATTATGTGATCTAAAGAATTTGTACATAGATCAAAAGCTAGACAAGGTCAATCGACCCATGCAACAACTACCTACTATAACTACTAATAAACAACGTTCCAATCCTAGATGGATATCATAATCATATCTCCCAAACTAAAACCCCCTCCCATTACTTAGAAAGGTGAACATATGTACCTTCTAATACGTGGCTTTCTTTTTAATATTTTCATGCAATACTAAAAAAAAATACTGTATAAAAATCTCTTATTTTAGACTCATCTTTTGCACACATGATTCTTCATGGAATTTCAATTTTAATTTTAAACTTATTTTATTAATTTTAATAAAAAATATTTAATTTAATTTTGTTTTCTTTAACAATAGTATTAATGCAATTAATTTAAAATTATTTATATATTTAGCAACAAGATTTTTATATTTATAAATATTTATATATAATAATATATTTATTATATTATTATTTTTATTATAAAAATAAAATCTTTTATTTTTCCAACCAATCAATTTAATTTTTAAAACAAAATACCATAGGACATATTTTTATTTTCTCATTTTAATTTTTATTTTCATAAATATAATAACCATGATACATAATTATTAATTTAAATCCTAACACACAAGAGCAATGACATAACTAGGATAACACAGAGAAATCATATCATACACAATGTAATTATGAATGCAATTGTGTAAGTGTGTGTGTGCATCAAATTTCCATCATACTAATCATTGCCAAGCAACTACCTCTACCTTAGCCATGTTCTCGCCTTCGATAAGCTCTTGCACTCATTCACACTCAGATTTATGTCAATATGTTAGTCCATAAAACTATAGCCGAAGCATGTGCACATAACATCTCATCTCCATTTCAATTTCAATTTCAAGTTCATGCATTTAAAAAGAACATCTAGTTTAAAAACACATTTATCCATAATCAAACAATCATAAGATAATCAACCAATAGTCTCAACCAGATATGTTTATTTATTAATTTTATGCAAGAAAAATGAGAGGTGACACCTATTTTGTCTTAAAAAAAATCTAGAAACTTATCAAGCAATGATTATTTTGCGTACTCACATTACTCACCCCCCTGACCACTCGTGTTGGTAATATTATTGTTACAGAGGGGGGCCAATCTTCTAATATGTTACATGGTGATTATTATGTGTAGTCCCTAATTTATTCCATAGTTTACTACTTTTTTGAGTTTGCACTATATATGGTGTTAATTTTTTGTGCTTATATTGATATGTATCTAGTCTACCCTTCACTGTAGGATAATTAGGGTTGATCTTTTGTTTTGGGCATCTAATGTAGATATTATATTTTTATGCAATATAATATAATGTTTACCCTTTAATTAGATCCTTGTTTGTGTGTAAAGAAATGTTTGGAATGTTGATATTTGTTTGTGAAGTTTTATGTGAAATTCAATATTAATATTTTGTAAGAGTTGTTGTAAGATGTGTGTTGGGGTTGTCTTGGTTGTGAGATCCTATTTTGTTTAACATGTGAATGCAAAATATATGTTATTGTAAATGTTATAGGGTAGGAGTACATGTGTATAATGATTGTGTGTGTGTAAAATATTTGTAAGTGAAATAAATAACAACACACCTTAATGCAACATTATTAGAGAATTCAAACAACATATTTAATCTAATTGAAACATAATCAAATCTCTAAAATTGTTCCATTGCTCTCTAACTCCAAGGATTTATTAAATAAAAGTGGCTCTCAGATTGTGTGCACTGTGATTGTTAAAATGACAACCTAGAGAATGAGAATGATTATTTAAATGATATGTTGTGATAAAATGATTGATAATGGAAGTTATGATGTTGTGATACTGATGTGAAATGATATGATAAACTATTGTAAACTAGAATGCAACTAATATGATATGTTGTGACATGATTATGATCTAATATGATTGCTAAAATGATTCTATTTGATAATTACTAAATGTTGTATACTAAATGATCTAATATGATTCCTGCAGAGTAAAATTGTATAAAAGCCAGATCCATTTCCTGTAGCAATAGGTTGCTTTTATAAATTTTTAAAGACAATTCTTGATGTGGCAGCAAGCAATGGTTCAGATTTGATCTGGATAAATCAATGGTAGAAGATGAAGAATTTGGTGAGGAAGAAGGGGAAATGCTTTCTCTGAGAAAAAAATTGTGGAAAATGATTAGGAAGAAATTGTGGATCCATGAAGCCAACTATTTCCAACTGTTAAAGTTTGGATGGAAAGATAAAGTAAAATTGAATGCAAGTTAAAGCTTTCAACTTTATTGAGAGAAAAGTTGTAAACATGTGCTTAATTGGAAAAGCACAATTGAATACAACTTGAAGCTTTCAACTTTGTTGAGAGAAAAGCTGTAGACATGTGCTCAATTGAATATTTGATTTATTCAATTTTTGAGGGAAGATATATTATTAAATATAAAAAATTGAAATTTGTTTATTTAATAAAAGGGAGATGATATTTAAACAAACTATGTGATTTTAGTTTATTTAATTAAGATATAAGAATTGGATAATTAAATTAAAGCAAACTATTGAATTTGTTTATTTAATTGAGATAGAAGAATATAGAATGTGAACTATATAAATAAATATTTCTATTTATTTATAAGTAGATGAATTAAAGGTTAATTAATCAAATAATTGTATTTAATTAATCATATTTTATCTAGACCATTTTTAGGTGTATACATTTTGCCCCTCTTTGAAGTGATTGATGTGTTTACATATTGCTTCAAAGAATCAATTTTGTTGCTAGTGTTGAGAAAAAAATCTGACATGCCCCGGACGTTCATTTTTCAATGATAACAGATGTATGCCCCCTCGGGAGATAAATCGCTAAATATTTGAATTTTTATGATTTTATGATGAGTCGATGATGATTTGATATTGAAGCGATTTATCTCCCGATAAATGCTGTTGAAGTTGCCCCATTGATGAAATAATGAATTAAGCCCTCTTGGTAAATAAAATAATTCAATGCCATAAAAATTCCACTTAAATTGCCCTTAAAAGGTTCAAAAGGTGATTTTGAAATTCATTTGTGCATTTTGAAATTGTGTAATTGAAGCAAGATGGTGATTCCCTACCACACACATCGATTTGAGTGTGTGCGACGCCACAACCGCCTGACAACGTATGGACCTCTGGTATGTACCCCGATAAACCTCCTTGTAATTCATGCAATTTGATTTTCTCGCTCTTTTTCTCGTTTGAATTCAGCTTTGTAGTTTTAGCACTTAGAGCCCGATGTAGCGCATAGATCGAGAGTTTTAGCACATACCCTATTTTTGTGCATAGAACCAAATTTTTAGCACATTCATAAATGAGTATAGTGCATTGAATTAAATAATGCTTTGATAGGTTAGAGTAGTGCATAGATAGGCTCAAACAGTGCACTTATTGTTTAGCGCATTGAATACATGTTTTAGCACAACGGTAGATTGATATGGCGCATAGACATATTTTGCACATTGATTATCTGTTCTGGCACGTTGACTCCTTGAAATGGTGCATTGAAATTTTTAGCACTTTGATTAACTGTTCTAGCACATCCAAGTCAAAAAGATGTGTTTTTCAGTAAGCTCTTTGATTTTGATGTTCTTCGATCACGTCAACCTTTTATGTGATTTTGATTGATGATCCTGATAGATTTAGATGATTATTGATCTCATGATAGGTGAGATTCAATGATTGATTGATTGATGCTCACGAGATTTGTGGTTATGATATTACTTGGAGGGAGATGGTGGATGCATATGCTACACTTCCATCCATGCTTGTTGGTTTCATCAGAGGTTTCTTATGTCCCGACTGTAGGTCGAAGGGACTTTAAGTTGGATGGGGTTGGATTTTGGAGTAGATGATCATGCAGGGCACTAGATATGCCTAGGGCATGTGTATGTTAGCCCACTTAAACTATGATTTACACTAGGTTGTGTATCTTAGAGGATGTAGTTTGTCGGCCAAAGTGACACTATTATAGATATGGGCATGGGAGCATATTACCATCATGCATCCCATTGTAGATAGATAATGACCATTCGAGAGACCCTATGTTCATGGTTATACAACTCCAATTTTCCAGCATAGGCTGGGAGAATTAGAGTACTAGAGGCAGTTGTATGGTGACCTTACATTGGTTGTGAGGCTTGGGAAGAGGATGATACTAAGATTTTGTATCTGTGTCAGTCGATGTACCTGATTGGGAGGACTCGATTTATCATTGAGAGGTTTTTTCTAAGGAGGGTGATGCTATAGTATGGTCATTTATAAGGTATGCCACAAGGTGTCACTCGTTATGCACAGTGACAGATGGATGCTTCAGAGTGGGGGGCCACCTTGTCCTATGATGCAGCAGTAGAGGAGTATCAGGGGTTGCAACCGATCATCTGGGATTATCATCCAGAGGTAGTTGAGGCAGGAATGTCTGAGGAGTATGCTCAGTACCTAATTCTACATCCATTCCCACAGATATCCAGCCCAAATGAAGTGGTGCCATTGTTGGATGAGCATGAGAGAGAATCCGTTCATGGTCGTAGGCGAAGGAGAAGAGATGGAGGAGATGAGGAGGAGGAGATGGCAGAGGGAGAGATGGCAGAGGAGGAGATGGTGGAGGAGGAGATGGAGAGTATTGATGATGATCGAAATGATGATGACAATGATGATGGAGACGGGGGTGGTGACGACAAAGGTGGTGGTAGAGGTGGTGGCCGAGTAGCTTTTTCTATTAGTGATGTCATGGTGCCTCGGAGGAGGAGGTCTTTGGTGACTATGGCCTAGCAGCGTGTACAGATTGGATTACCCTTGTAGTAGCAACAGACACAGATTGTTGCGTTGTAGGTACAGGTTCAGACTCTTTAGAGGAAGCTAGCACATGTGCAAGAATTGCTCACTCAGGCACAAGAATAGGTTACCATTCCTGACAGGTGAGAGAGATGTGGCTAGATAGGCGAGCTAGCAGGTAGTGGCATTATCTGAGAGATTGCAGAGAGTGGCTGAGGGTACTACCACTAGAGACATGATGAGAGAGGTGACATGAGTTGTTAGAGAGGCTAAGTATTATAGGGGTCGATATCATGTAGTTGTGTCGATAGAGCAGAGAGTCTGCTATTCCAAGTCCAAATCAACATGTAGTCACTCTCGGACCACCAGTATGGGTGTGTTATAACCTCCATGTAGAGATCTAGGCCCAGACCCAGGTATAGGTGCACCTAGTGTAGGAGGTCTTGCGAGACCAACAAGTCCTAGGGGGACCACCTCATAGCTCCATGATCCTACTTGATGTATTTGATGATGTACACTTTGATTTTGATCCACTGCCATGTTGTTATTGTATCTCTTGACATTTATTCAGACTTCATTGTATACTTGACAGTATGATTTTTGAGATTTATATGATAAGTGGTGGATTCGTGATCTATTATGCATTCTATTTGATCTCATGATTGTTACCTATGATATATGCATTTATATTCTATATGCCATGTGATGCTTATATGAAAATATTGTTATGAATATGCTCTGATGAATTTATTATGTATGGATGTAATGATAAAATGAGGTGAATAAGAAATGCCATGAGTTGAATGATAATGCGAATAAAATGTGATTCTTGGATAGTGATTCTATATGCCATATGAATGATGTGAATGTGATATGAAATGTATTTATGGTGATGCAAATGATATGTAATGGAATTTATTTTTGTTATTATCTAATGCAAATATATGATGTGATGTATATATTAATGATTGATCTAATAATGAAAATATATGATCAAATGTATGGATGAATCCATGATATGATAATGTAAATATATGTGTTATGTAAATGATAATGCAACTTCATGAGAATGTTATGTTTTTTTTTATTTATGTCAAGTATACTCAATCCCTTAAATGATAAAGATAATATTGTCTTTGAAAATATTTGCCAATCTCGAAACAATCTATTTTGCAGATGCAAAGCTAATATGAATGCAATCTAATTTAAGTATGAAAATCTATTTATGCAAAAAAAATCATCTTAACAATCTATATAGCGTTCTTTTTATCATCATTGAGCCTTGGAAATGTTGAAAGTGAGTACAAGAATCAATGGTATAAGATAGACCATGATGACCTGAGTATTTCTTTCATGATTTTTGATATTGCAAGTTAACATAAGCATTGAGGTACAATTAAACTGAGATGACTTGAGAATTTATTGTGTAAAACAGACAAGAATCAATCATTTTCCTATGCAAATTTTGAAATTTTATCAGTGATACTTGGTAGAGAACGTCTCACGATAATTCATATAAGAATAATGACCAATTCACAGACAGTAAACAAGAAAAATCATACTCCTTTGCTTCTCTAGTTCAATACATCATCGAGTTGCTCCAAAGATATGACAACAAAAATCAAAGAATAACTTTCGAACACTCAAGCTAAATCAGTAAAATCATGATTCAAAAGAGTATCATCCATTTAAATTTGATGTGGTTGATTGATTAAAGCGGTTGGATTGGATAGTTTGATCTTCTGATTATTGTTGATTGTTCGATGTTATGTTCCCTATGATCAATGTGTTTGGTGCGTTGTGATACTGTTGTTTTGTTTCAGTTTGTCAAAGCCCCTAATCTATTGCCCCCAGTGATTTTAGGATTTTTCCCCCAAGCTAGGGTGAGACACAACTGCATTGTCAAGAATGTACATGATATTCTCAATGATAAGCGGAGTGATGGCAAAAATGACCATTTAATACATGCTCAAATAGATAGAACAACTGGTCTATCACAAATAGTGCTTGTTGCCAGGTTTTCACTACTTGTTTTTATTGCACTTTTCCAATTTTATGATTTTTTTGTTGTTACCAAGACGCTTGTTTGTCAGGTTTTTATCAAGGCAGCGATTTATTCTGTTTTTGACATTTTTTTTTTTTTTTTTTCAAAACTTTCACCGTGCACTAGATAATTCAAGTATAGCAATTTCTGAGGTGGATATTGTTGATAGGTTCATCGAACAGATCCCCTTCAGGTGTAGACAATTTGTAAGCTCCCGATCCATAGACCGATATGATGATGAAGGGACCTAGCCAATTTGGTTCAAATTTACCCTTCTTCTCACGATCTTGTTGATTGTGAGGGTTTTCCTTTAATACCAAGTCACCTACCTGAAATTCCCTTGGTTTGACTCTATGATTGTAGCCTTTGGACATCCTCTATTGATACGCTTTCAAGTGATCCACAACTTGTTGATGACGCTCATCTAACAGTTCTAGCTCCTGAACTCTAGACACTCGGTAATCTTCATCTGATATGATCCCTTTTAGCAACACACGAAGTGATGATATTTCAACCTCAATAGGTATAATAGCCTCTAAAACATATACCAAATCA
This sequence comes from Sequoiadendron giganteum, assembly GCA_007115665.2. NCBI lineage: Eukaryota > Viridiplantae > Streptophyta > Pinopsida > Cupressales > Cupressaceae > Sequoiadendron > Sequoiadendron giganteum. Next base: position 673,872,333 of record CM021103.1, on the reverse strand, counting down.
TATGGTGTAGCTCCTGTAGGTGTTTTGATACTAGTTCGATATTCCCATAAAGCAGGATTCAGTTGAACATGTCAATCTCGTCCAGCATTATTGACTGTTTTCTTTAAGATTTTCATAATAGTTTTGTTTGAGGCCATTTCCCTAAGGATAGTACAGTGTTTAAAATTGATGTTGGATATGGAACCGCTCACACAGTTCTTGGAAATCTCGATTCTTAAAATGTCTACCCTTGTTGGTGATGATCGACTGAGGAACACCATACCGACAAATAAGGTAATTTAAGATAAAAGATGAATTTTTTTTTCCTGTGACTGTGGTTAGGGGTACAACTTCAATCCACTTTATAAAGTACTTTGTGGTTGTAATGATAAACTTATTTCCATTGGATGAAGAAGGGTGGATTTTACCTACCAGATCCAGTCCCCACTGATAAAAAGGCCATGTTGTTGTGAAAGGTTGTAGCTCCTGTGTCGGTGCATGTATAAGGTTGCCATGGATTTTTCATTTATGGAATTTCTTTACATACTGATAAGACTACTTCTCCATGTTCGGCCAGTAATACCCTAAATGGAGGAGTTTCTTCGCTAGAGTTAGACCACTTGAGTGTGTTCCATAGATACCTACATGAATCTCACGCAAGGTTGACTCAGATTCATTATGTTCTAATCACCATAGGAGAGTACCATCAAGACCTCGATGGTAAATTATGTCAGCAATCAAGGTATGTCGTGTGGCTTGGCGAATGAAATTTCATTTTTGGTTTCGAGAAAGATCGGGAGATAGGGTATTGTCTTTCAAGTAAGTATAAGTCTTCCCATAGATGGAGATTTCAGGGTCAACGATATTGCATATTATTTGGGATTTGGGATTTTCATAGGATGAATTAGATACTTGTTCTACCATAAACTCATAACGTTTTTGACTTTCTGGTATCTGCAAGAGAGAAGAAATTGTAGCCATAGCATCAAAAGCTTTTTTATCTACCCTTGGTATTTGTTCAAATCTAATCTAGACAAAGTACTTTTTTAAATCATCCATCATTTTCTAATATGGCAACAACTTGTCATCTCTTGTTTGATAATTGTCATTTACCTAATTGATGACCAGTTGTGAATCTCCATAGACCTACAACTCTGTGATATTCTATTCTAATGATTAATGCCTCGTATTCAGCTACATTGTTAGTACAAGGAAATCTAAGTCTATGGTACTTTGGAATGGTGTGTCCTTGAGGTGTGATAAATAAGATCCCAACACCTGATCCATGTTGTGTGTATGAACCATCAAAATATAGCATCCATTGTTGTGATGTCATGGTGAGAACATCCGCATCAGTAAATTCAATGATCATTGGTTGATTATCCTGTAGAGGTGCTTCAGATAACTGATCATCTATTACTTGTCCCTTGATGGATTTGTGATCTACATATTGGATATCAAACTCGCTCAAGATCATGACCCATTTGGCTAACCTTCTAGTTAAAGCAGCTTTATTGAGTAACTATTTTAGTTGATCGATCTTTGCTATGAGCTTAACTATTTGAGTAAACATATAATGGTGTAGCTATTGAGTAGAAAATACTACTGCTAAACAAGTTTTTTCAATGAAGGTGTAACTGATCTCATAACCATTCAAAGTTCTACTGATATAATAGATAGTCTGTTCCTTTCCTACAGCATCTTCCTGTGCCAATAAAATCCCCAATTAAATCTTCGTTGTTGCTATATAAAGTAGTAACAGCTTCCCTTTTGTAGGTGGCACTAGTATGGGAGGAGACATCAAATATTTCTTTAATTGATTGAAAGTAATCTCACATTTGTCATCCCATTTGAAAGAGACATTCTTATGTAGCAAGTGATTGAATGGATGAATCTTGTCTGCTAGTTGAGAAATGAACCTTTGAATTGACTGAAGCCTTCCCTGTAGAGACCATAGTTGCCTGATGTTTCTAGGTGGCGGCATCTCCATAATAGCTTTGAATTTGGCGGGATCTACTTCAATACCTTTCTCTAAAATAATGTACCCTAGAATTTTCGTCGATGTTATGCAAAACACACATTTCTTGGGATTTAATCTGATGTTAAACCTTTCTAGATGAGTGAAAATTTTATCTAGGATCTAAAGATGTCCTTCTCTAGTATATGATTTTTCCAATAGATCATCCTCATAGTCCTCCATAAAATTATGCATCATGTCATGGAAGATGGTGGTCATTGCTCTCTGATACATAGCCCCTGCATTTTTCAACCCAAAAGGCATCATGTTCTAGCAAAATGTTCCCCATGGACAGGTGAATGTTGTCTTCTCTTGATCATTTGGTGTTGTCTTGATTTGATTATAACTTGAGAAACCATCCATTAATGATAACATGGCATGCCTAGCTGTCAAGTTGACAATAATATCAATGTTTGGTAAAGGAAAGTCATCATTTAAACACGCCTTGTTGAGATCCCTAAAGTCGGTACATATCCTGATACTGCCATCTGGTTTAGAAACATGTACAATATTTGATATCCACTCAGCATAATCAATTGGATGAATGAAACCAACATCTAACAATTTGTCGAGTTCTTCCTTCACCAATAAAGTGATATGTGGATGCATTTTTCTTAGCTTTTGTTTGGCAGGTTTCACCCTAGAAGGTAGAGATAAATGATGCATCAAGAGATCTAGATCTAAGCCTGGCATATCAGAGTAAGACCAAGCAAAGTTGATTTTTTGTTCTTCAAATAACTTGGGGAATGTCGGCTTTTCCTGTTTAGTCATTGATGTTGTCAGATGTAATGTCTTTACTTTGTCTTTTGTGCCCACATTGATAGAATGAGTTAGCTCAACCAACAATGATGATATCTCATGATAATGTTCAGGAAGAGTGTCAAATCCCCCATCTTTCAATGCCTTAGTGAGGTTTTCACTGTCAGATGTGCTCTTTATTTTTACTTTTTCTAGATCTAACACTGCCATTAAATGGTTTTCACCATTAGATCCTTTGTTGATATTTTCATTTTTGCAGCTGGAAGATTTGACACCCCCTGACTTGAAGCTTCGTTATGAATTTTATGGATAGAATTTGTGTCAAGTTCATTGGAAAAAATAAATTTAACAATGGCATCATCATTCACAAAGGTAGGAACGTTAGCAGGTTCAGTTTGGTCCTAGTCAATAAGCTCGGGGTGTACTAAGGGTAATAGATCATCAGATGGATGAAGGTCAACAACAATGAAATTCTGAATAGAAATATCGTCAAAGTTTTCGGTAGGGGTGTCAAGATTTATGATGGTACTCTCCTCCAAGTCTGTCTCACTCAAAGTTTTTTCATCATTACTTGAGTCATTGATATTGAGTCATCAATTTCCTAAGCAAGGTAATCGGCATGCTTCTAACATGTGACTTCATTTTCCTTCCAATATAAACCTTCTTAGGAGCACCTTTTGTTCCTAAGTTTATTTCTTCTAGGTCCTCCTTATGAGTGGATGCTTTCTTAGTATTCGACATATCTGGGCCATCAAAAACTCTTTCAAGAGCAACTAAACCTCGAGGAATGGTATTGGTTTTGAGCTGAATCACCTCATTCCCAAACAGGGTTTCCTTCCCATCAATTTCTATTACAAACGAGCCAAAATCAATTTCTTGTCTCTCATACTGATCCAAACAATGCAAGAATTTCAATATGTCTGTGTCATCATCAAACACTTGCCAGTTACAGATGTTATCAAGTATTGTAGGCTTGGTCTGTACTTCTATTTGTGAGATGCCACCAAAAGTGACATCATCCAATTTGACAGCTATGTTTTCTAACAAGTCAGCTTTAGCATTTTGTCCTCTTTCAATCCATTTTATACCAAAAGCATTAAATCCCTCAATAGTATCCCATACTGCATTTCTATATTGCTAAGTCTTTTATCTTTAGCTACAAAGCGGAATCTAATCTGGAACACAACTAACTCAGAATCTCCTAAAACTTTTAATTCTTTAATACCATGCTTTGAAGCTATCTTCAGACCGAGTATGAGAGCTTCATACTCAACAACATTGTTGGTACAAGCAAATTGCAACAAGAAAGAATATTTAAATGTTTTACCTTGTGGGGAAGTAAAGAAAATTCTTGCTCCTGAGTCATCTTTGGAACAAGCCCCATCAAAATTCATTATCCAAAAATCATCTTCTAATGATATCTTCATTACTTCCTTTTTAATAGGTGCTAATTGGATTTCTTTTGTTTTATCTTCCTCAACGCGAAAGTTTTCTAGATCAGTTTCCACAAAGTTAATTCTAATAGGTTCGGGTGATTCTTCCACATTTTCAATCATGTGAGGGGCTCTTTTTTCCCTATCTACCTTAACATCTTTCTATTCTATAGAAAATGTAGCAAAAGATAGATCACATTGTATTCTCCCACCCATTGAAGCACTCCAAGGCCGGGATAAGAGCATGCCATAAGTAGGTGGAATATCCACCATTGTAACACTCATATGTATCTCTTTCTTAGGAAATGTTGCTAGTCTATATGGAACATTATTTATAATACCTGTAATAGGTACTTCCCTAGAATCCATTACATAGCACTTACCATATGCAGTGTCCACTTTTAGTCCCATTGCATGCATTATTTTTACTGGCATCACATTGCTAGATGCTCCTGAATCGGTCATGCAATTTCTCAACATTTTCCCATCAATAATCAGACTTATGAAAAAAGGATTGACATGGTTGGGATTAGCAATAATAGTGATACCTAAATATATTTGGGGACTTTCTTTGATATTTTCTTCCACACTTTTTTTCTTTTCTTCATCCTCTTTTGATTTTACTTGATCAAAAACCACTTTACTTTTTCCACTTGTAGGAATATTGTTAATAAGTACAATAGTCTTATCCTTATGTTCATCTATATGCATCATTTCTAAGAAAGGAACAGTAACCCTAACTTGTGAAAGTACTTGGAATATATCTATTGAAGTGTACTTTGGTAATTCAAGAAAATTTGTGTTTTCAGAAATTACCTTTTCTTTTCCTTTGAGAGTTTCATCATTAGAAGAGTGATGCTTGTTGTATTTGATATTTTGGGGTACAAATTCATTCTTTTTCTTGGTTGTATCAACTTTCTTTGCCCATATCCGGGGCTCCCTTATTTCCTTAGGCTTTGAAATGGCATTCTTAGCCTCTAAATTAACATTTGTTCCAGTTACATCCTTTTCTTTTATGAATAGGCTGCAAGGCTTACCTAAATCACCTGGAACATTTATGTTTCTCAATTGTATGTTATTCCTTGCCCTTGCAACTAAGGCAATAGTGTATTTTTCAATTTCTTCATCGGAAGGTCTTCTCAAAACAGTATTATCCACTTCCAGTTCATTCACAAAATAGTCATCATTGTCTCCTTCATTTGGAAACACTTGTTGATGGTGTACATCATTATGTTATCTCTGAACATCAACATACATGCCACAAGCCTCATCATCTGAGGTATAATCATCATAGGCTAGATTAGCTGGTCCTAATAATACATTTGTCATTGTATCCTAATCCTGGGGAGACTGAGCATCTCCCTGATCATCCTGAGATTCCACAATATTTTGTGCTACTGCGCACTGTTGTGAAGAGTGAGGCATTCTGCATACTTCACACCAAGGTAAATTTTTTGTGGCATTCAGAGAATACTTCTGTAAAGGATTAGGTGGAACTTGATTGTTTCTCTGGTTTTCTTGAAGAGGTTTTCCATTATTCCAATTGGTATTATAGGGATAATCCTGTAGCCTTGGAGGCCTATCATTTCTTTTAAAATGAGGCTTGTCATTTTTCGCTTGTTTCTGCAGCAGGGTAAGGACTTGATCTATCTTTTCATTAGCAGCAGTAGGTTTACCAACCTTTTCGATCTGATTCTTGGTGCCTTTAAAATTTTTAGGATCTTCTCTTCTCCCCACTTTACCAGAAGCTCTTCTATTATTTTCAATGTTCACCACCATCTTGTATGCTTGCCTCAAGTTTTGAGGGTCTTTATCTCTTAATAAATAACACATTTTAGCATCATAAGCATTACAATATACAACTAAACATGCACTCTCATTAGGCCTCAAATATGCAGGAACTCTTGTCATAGACTTTTGGAAACGAGCATTAAACTCAGTAACCAGTTCATTATGCCCCTTGGTAATGGTATTGAAATCATTTAATTTAAATCTGGGGTTAGTCTGATCCCTGTATTGTTCCTTGAAAACCCTACAGAAGTCATCTTTGGAGTCAATACTAGCATCAGGTAACCCTCTATACCAATCTCTAGCATCTTCAACTAATGACTGCATAAAGTATTTCATTGCTACGTCATCATCCCATATTTCAAAGTCCTTAACAAAGTCTTGAAAAGCTTTCAAATGGTCTTCCCCACTAAAAGAATTATTACCAGTGAATTTTGGGAGATACTTTCGTGCATTATTTGGAATTGGATTAGGATATCCCCGAATATTACCAAAACACAATTGTCTGTATCTATCAATTTGGGGTGCTCCTCCACCACGTCCACTTCTGGGGGTGCTATGTTGCTCAATATATTTCTTATCATCCCCCTATTTACCCTTGTCACCACTACCTTGTTGTTTATCCTTACCAGTGCTTCCCTCTTCATCCTCAGAGTAAGAGTTGAAGTTCTTATGACCACCTCCACCTCCACCACCTTGGTTACCACCACCCCCACCTTTAGGAATTCGCTTCTCGTAATTCTTGCTCAACGACTCATTCTAGCTCTTTCCTGAACCAGATTCTTGGGGAGTGGATATAGATATCTTTAAGAAAGCTATCTTTCTTGCCATCTCGGCATTAGCAGCTTCTATTTTGGCTTTTCCCAGATCATCCTACAACTGATCATTTATTATTTGCAATCTTAGGAGCTCAGGATTTTGAGGAAAATCTGATGGTCTAGGATTAGCTTCATTATTTGTTTCATCACTAGTATTAAGGTGGCTTCTATAATTTGAAAAATTGTAGGCACTTTTATGAGGTTGGTCAACATGAGCTTTCCCATGGTCGACAAAGGTTGTCTTCTTGGATCTAGCAAATGGATCTGAAGTTTTGGTAGCTAATATAGAAGGGGTATATGTGGGAGTAGCAGAAGTTCCAATAAAGACTATTCCTTTAGAGACTTCTCGAGCCCTATCATCAACTGCTTTAGCCACCCTTTCCTCAAAGGTTTTTCTCTTAGTTGCTTCTTCCCTCATCTTTTCAACTTTCTTTTTTTGGGCATTCCTTTCGGACTGCTTAGCCCGAAATCTCTCTAGATTCTCTCTTCTTATTCTATCCCTATTATCCTCTGCCTCTTGCAACCTATTTTCTTCTTCAATTAAGGTTTGCATATCCTTGTCTATATCTGTTTCATTCTCAAGGATATCTCCTACCTCACTTAGACACAATAACTTTTGAGGAATCTCCACCAATAAAAGAACTATTTATTTCGGCATTTAAAGTAGGAGAAGAGACGATAGGAGATGAAACAGACTTACTTGGGGTATCATTTATTTTTACCCATTTCTTATCCTGTCCCGGTTCGAGCTCTAGCATTGGCTCCGGGTTCTTTTTTGCATAGTTTCTAGTCTTCTTCATGGTCTTTGGTGTATGAGGACTCTCCTTTGCACGTTGATGTTTGTACTTTGTGTGAATAGTTGTGTTCAAGATATCAAAGTCGCCACCCAAAATATTGGGAATTATGAAGTGATTGCACTTCGCTTTTGCACTCGTGACTTTGGACAAGAGTTTGAACATTACCGACACACTGACACAAAACTTAGGAAAACTAGATGCATACGCCGAATATGACAAATTAGGCACACAAATTAAACCAAGTATATTGTAACAAATGACTTTGACAAAACCAGTTCTGCACTAGAGACCTTTCATTCAATAGTTCCCTAGCAAAGTTGCCATTCTGTTGGCATTTTTCACTACAACCCACACGTATTTCCTAGAAGCTCCTATGAACTTGCCACATTCAATAATAAAAGGCTAGGAAAAGTATGGCCAACTTAACGAGAATAGAAATAAGGATAATTCTCCTACACTTTGAACTTTGTAAAATAAAGGAGGGTATTCCCTAACATGTGTTCTTAACATACAATAGTTAAATGATTCATTTGCACATAGGTAAGCAACAGATAGATCCCCAATTATTGTTAATGGATGAAATCCTTCAAGAAATTGGCTATTCCTTGAAAAGGCTCGAGTCCAATTAATAGAGAATCGTAAACTCAACTTGAAGTAAATTGATAGAAAATGTTTGAGTAAAATATCCTAAGGCCATAACATAAAACATGCGAGAATAAAACGTAATCAAAATTCCAGTGCCATATCCCAATGCACAGAGTCAAAAGAGAAAACAGAACTACAAGGTAAATTTCATTTTGAACACTTATGATCTATTATGAATTGCATTACAATCCATATATCTATACCTGAGTTTATTACTTCTTTATGAATCCTATTTGTTATATTGCATGAACTTACTGGTTAACTGAAGCATTTAATCGATCCTTTGAACCAGAGCTATAGTTAAACATAATTCACAGTAAAGAACAAATGAAGATCAATGAAAATTATCTTGGATCAATATTTCATTAATAATCCATGTAACATAACACAATAGGAGAGAAAATAAACTCCAAATATTCACGAGTTTGATAGAAATATGCTCAAAAACCCCATGATTAACTAAGTTCTCCTATCTGACTCAAAACTTTAAAACCTGGACTTACAATTCATATTCTTTGTATCACTAGACTCTTATTTCTCATATTTTGGATATTTCAACAGACCTCTCTCTCGGCCCAGAATTCCCTTTTATAAAACAAGGGAGCCAACAAGCTTTAGGCTAGAGAGTACACATGTCTATTTGTAATTGGACCGCTAACTCTTAATTCATTTACAATTCTATTATGCGAGTGGAGAGTATAAGACAAGAATCATCATTAGTTGATATGGAGGAAAGAAAACATCATTCCAAAGGCCACTCCCTTTACATCGAAGGCATGCTTAACTGTTATAGTACTAACTCCACCTCAGTACCCTGTACTTGAAGTCAAAAAGAGAATGCAATTTTAAAATATAATATCTAAGGCCAGACCTGTATTATACATGACCAAGTTGCAATTCTCAACTATAACATTCATAATTCTAGTTCATCAGTGAACACTTTTTTCCATAATTCAAACTCCTCCTCAGAAGGCCACTAGAAAGCCACAACCTGATCAACCTTGTTTCGACAGGGAGCATACTTCACCATTATCTATGTGGCCTTTTTATCAAAGTTTTCTAAGAAACTAATAACAAAAGACAACTTTTCCAATGTATTCTCTAGCATGCGGATGTCAGCATTTTTGCATATCTCATGTGTTTGAGACGTCATTATATTGTTCATTTGATCCTTCCAAACTTGCATGGGTTTGACTTCATCCTGACTCTGCAACATATGCGGCAATGGGGTCAAGTCCTTTCCATCATATACATCCTTTAACAATTTAATCTTGGACTCCATAGGGGCGGAAAATCCCTGAAACTTCTGCTCAACAATTCCTTTGACCAATTGATATGTTGCTATAACATTAGGATATTTATCCCCATGTTGTTTTGTTAAAATGGAGCCCTAGAACGGAGAAGTTAAAATTAATGGCAATGGGGTCAAGTCCTTTCCATCATATACATCCTTTAACAATTTAATCTTGGACTCCATAGGGGCAAAAAATCCCTAAAACTTCTACTCAACAATTCCTTTGACCAATTGATAGGTTGCTATAACAGTAGGATATTTATCCCCATGTTGTTTTGTCCCTACTACCATGAATTTTAACTTCTCCATTCTAGGGCTCCATTTTTTCAGCAATGGGATGGCCAATTCTTTATCTCTTGGAAACATTTTCAGTGCTTGCAACATTAGGACATAATTTACATGAACACTATTTAGCTTACTCTGGACCCTTCTGTTTAAATGTTTCAAAACAGTGTCCACTATTACTAAATTGTTTCTCCCTACTGCATCCCGGATTTGCTTTACCATCTCCTTATACTCTTCAACCTAATGAATCAATTTCTCCCTAGAGAGTCCCCCTCCAAGGCTAGTAGCGCTCACAATTACAATAGGCACTTGTCCCATATTATATGGAACAATAGCGAAAGACTGTGCTTGTGCATGAGGTTGAGACTGCTCTACTAGTGGGTCGGGAACAGTGTGGCTAGAACTAGCTTGTTGTTGAGACCTCATGGTATCCATTTGTTGCTTGAATAAAGCCAATTCAGTTTCTAACTCTGCTACCTTTCGTTGACTTATTATATTCAATAATAATGTCATTATATTGGCCTCTCAGAGTATCCTGGTCCTTGGTCAAATATTCAACAGTTGCTCTGGTGAATTTGGCAACATTCACGACCATATCAGTAGCTTCCAATGCTGGGGTGTTAGCAACTCTCCTCACAAACAAGTGACCAATCAAGTCAGATGTATCTGCAACAATTGGTTTTTTAGACCCAGTGGATAGAGACTAGATTTCCAAAGCATCCCATTCCTCACTAAAGGATGATCCTTTGAGTGCTAATGTAGCCTCCTCATCAATTGCAAGAAGTGGCCTATTGGCCCTTCTTATTGTGTCAAACACCACAGTATCAATGATATCCCATTCAAGAAGTAGCAATACTCCACTTTTTTGTACTGATGCCTGGCCCTGCTCTGGTGTTATTTCTTTGAATTTGTCTCTCATTTTTTCCCTGACCTTAGCTTGAATTACCTTCTCTGGGAGCTCTGGATGCAGACTTCTCTCATGTTCCACCTTCTCAGCATATGATGCAGTATGTGCTCTCCACACAAAATCTTTAAAAGAGTTAGTTTGAATAAAAGAGTCATCCATTATGAACTCTTTGCAGGCTTTTATCCTCAAATCATCATTAATTATTATTCCTTTGATTTCATCTTTTCCTAACCTCAAAGTAATTTCCCCTAAACTTGTTGCAGTTTCAACTGGGTCTAATGGCATCTCCTAATGCAGTTCATCTGGAGTCACAATAATGTCATCATCCTCATCACCATCACAATCAACCATCCTTACTCTTTCAACCTTCTGCCTCTTTGGTGATGGTGGGCAAGCCTGCTCTAAAAACCTCAGAGGAGAATCCAGATCAACAATATTTGGTATTATAGGGGATAATGTCTCCCCAATTGTGCATTATGTTCAATTCAAGCCTCCTCTCCATCGGCCTCAAGAAGTCATGAATTTCTTTTGGAATCCTTGGGGGATCATGAACCAGATCCCTCCTTAATTTAGATCCAAAGACATTATGGAAAGTTACATAATCAAACTTATGATCATGCATGTCAAGAATCCTAGTCCAATATTGGATAGGCATTTTAATATTACCTTCCTTCTTCTTTAACTCCATATCTCTTTCAAACACAGCCTGACCCCTATACATAAACATGTGGATTAACAGGGAAAACCACCTGAATCCAACCCAACTCCTCTCCTCCTTTAGATCTACCAGACCAATGTGCAATTTCTCCACTAGGTAAGTGGCAAAATCATACACCACGTTGAAACCCGAGTGCTAGAGATTTACTGCCATATACATAATATCAATAGGCAAGGTTGTCTTTAAACTAACTCCAAGAACTTGACATAAAGCACAAACAGTCTTCTTGAAATAAGTGGAGAAATAGTCCACAGGAGAAGGTTCAGGCTCATTCCTGTCGATCACTACCTTCTTCTGATTTTTTCCTCTTCCTAAGACAGCCAAATGAGGTATCAAAAGGGATGTTTTGAACAAACCCTTAGTATTTCTATATTCTTGTCTGAAAACCTAAGGGTCGACAGGAACCATATCTTGACTCCATTCATGCAACTTGAAAATATTTGTGATTTCTTCTCTAGTTATCTTAATCATCTACACACCATCGTAGGTTCTGACAACTTGGGTCACAGGGTCATATCTCACAGCAATATCCTTTAAAAGATCTACATCCAGGTAGACATTAGGCACCACCAACTTACCCAGGTCCAACCTCCATGGGTTACATAAAGGGACCGACAAATTCCTATTCCCAAACCAATTGGAGAACAATTATCACCCGGTATATGGTAACTCGACATATCGAATTGCACACTGCTTGTCTATTAGTCCTTCCAAGAGTAGGGGCCCATAGAACAAAACCTTTCCCTCCTGCTTCTTGTTAGTAGAGGGCTTTAACAAATCAATAATATCTTGGGAGAAAGACCTGGTAGTGGTTTCAGAACCAGAACTTCAGGCCTTGGGTGCCATTTATACTAAACAAATGATAACTCGAGCTAGGGTTTTCTTATTTTCAAATGGCAAGCAATTACAATTTTCTTCCTTTAGCCTTAAACAGAAAAATACCTCACGATTCTAGAGTCTCCAGCAATTATCTAGATTATCTCTAAAAGAAAATCTATTCAAACAATTCTTCAAGAACAGAACGGGAAACAATCACTAATTGTTTAGCAAGCAATCATAAAATCTTCTGAAATTATGAGAAATGGCATATGCGCTACTTACCGTTTCATTCGCAGAACATCCAGGGAAGTGAAATTGAGAAATCGCAACAACGGCTTGCTTCACTCGATACCAAGCAACTATTGCTCAATGTAGAGATATAGCACAGAAATAGCAATTCGCAAATTTTAGCATTTAATTATGCAGGCAGAGTCAAACTCGACCATTACTATTCACTCGCACGAGATAAAATAGCTATAGTACAACACCAGTTTATTTTAAATACGAGTCATTGATCAAAAGCAATGTTGGCTAGGAGAACGGCTCAGATTAAGTCAAAACAATTTGAAAATGCCACATCTACTCTCCAGTCACCAAACGGATAGGACATTCACCTACCGACCACCACATCAATACGAAACAGGCCCCACCTTTATTACCAGCACACAGCATCGGCATCCACACATCACCAAATCACACACCTCGTAGCATTATTGAAACTAAAGTTCTAATTGCACAAGGTCAACGAGGGATAGCCACGATGCGTCGATAATCAAACAGTTGTCAACATCAACCTCCATCATCGATCAGTGAGCAAAACTAGTCCCAACCATCAAACGTGATAGGTGGCAGCATCTCGCACGCCTCGCACCATATTTATGACGTTAGCAGAAACCTTGCAAGGTCCGCGAGGAACAATCAAGATTAAAATCACTTCATTCGACGGTCACGCAATCTGCACATGCGAAAAGGTTATTCATAAAGAAGGGGACCAACTAGGTGGATGAGGAAATGACCCTCAAGGTCGAAAAGATTATTTAGAGGTTTAATCTAAAATAATTCAATAGCTCGACACTATGAAAATATAATACAGTCATGACGCAAAAGACCGAAAGGACGGGTAAACGGGGCCAATAAAGTCACGACGAAAAAGAGATAAAAGTCCACTTAAGTGACCGACCACCGTCAATAACAAGTCAATGCTCGAAAATAAAACCCATGGCCCAACCAATTAGAGTCAAGGACAAAAAATACCTACAAGGGGAAAAATTAAAAGCTCCACCAGTGATGATTGTTGTATTGATGTTGATGGCTATCCATAAGTTCTTAGTGAAGGCAGCAATTGTGAAGGACATAAATATTGTTGAATGGAATACTCTCCCATGCCTTTTTTCTGTTAACTGGATCTTTCCATTGAATTTCTTTGATAAAGAGTTTTCATTGCTTGTTGTAGTAGAATTAGCAATACCTTTGTCCTTTGATTGGTCCTTATTTTCAACCCATTTTGACACAACATTTGATTGCTTCTCATTGTTTGATGAATTTGGAGTGTTAGCTTCTTTGTTATGAGGAATAAAAGAATTTTGAGTTGCTTTAAGCATGTTACACTGCTGGGGATTATTTGAATAAGTCGAGATAGTTATTTCTTGTCCATTGACTGGAAACTTCAAACACTAATGATAGGTGGACGTCACTGCTTGCATCTCGTGAATCCATGGACATCCCAAAAGTATATTATATGTCAGATTCTTTTCCAACACTTGGCAGATTATGTCTTTCACAATCGGTCCCCCTTGGATAGGTAGAATAATCAGTCCCTTGGAAGATCTCTCTTCATCATCATATCCTTTTATTGTGATTTTCCTTCTTGGATCAATAGCATTATCAGAATATCCTAGTGCATAGATCAGTTTTAAAGTAAATATATTCAAACGAGCTCCACCATCTATAAGAACATTCTTAACTCAGTGTTTGTGAATGAGAACCTCAATGTGAAGGGCAACATTGTGTGGATGGTTTAGTGATACATCATCATGCTCAGAAAAGGATAGGAATTGAGGAGGTGTTAAGTTTCCCACCATAGCCTGGAACAAGCAAACTTCCAAGTTATTGGGTATTGTTGTGGCAACAAGAGCTTGTCCCAGGATCTCCTTGTGTGCTGGTGATATTTTCAAGAGTTCTAATATCACGATTTGTGCTAGTATTTTCTTCAACAGATCGATTATGTTATACTAATTTGTAGGGGAAGCAGTTGTTTTGATTATAGAAGGAGCATCAGATGATTTATTTGCAGCTCCCTTTAGTACTACCCTAGCTTGTCCCCTTGTTGTTACGTTGACTGGTTGATATTCTTGATTCTCTTTGATTTTTATGACATTTATCTGATTTTCATGTGCAGCAATGTTTATGGTTTGATGAATGGTTGTAATGATGCTATTTTTGTCATAAATTCTTGTGTTAGGAGTTTGATAATCAGTTGTAATCATGTCATCAATACAATTACCAGCAGCAACAAATGTATTTGTTTGATTTTCAATAGCAACAAGGTCATGTTCATCATTGATTTGGGTGTTATTTGTTTTATCCTCAACTACCTCGATATGGAGAATAGTGGAATCATAAACGTAGTTGACATTTTTGCCTTTACCATTTGAAGAAGATGATTCACCTTTGTCATAATTGGGTAAAGGATTTTTGAAAGCTCCATGATCATTGTTTGTTTGTGGTCCTTCAACAAATATTTTCTTGTTTTCAATCAGATCTTGGATCAAATGTTTCAATTTCCAACAATCGTTCATCTTGTCACCTTTGTTTTTATGATAGTCACAATAATGTGTGTCATTCCACCAAAATGGCTTGACTTGTGGGTCCCAATTTCGTGGATCTTGTCATGTTACAATTTTGGCTTCAATAAGTTCCTTTAATGTTGATTCCAAAGATTATCCTAAATGTGTGAATTTTCTCCGATTTGATAACTTTTGGAATGGTGAGGACTTAAATCCAGAATTGTTCGAATTGTTGTTTTGATTTTCATTTAGATTGTTGCTTCAATTGTTTTCTGGGGTTGTCTTAATTGCAGCTGCTATTAAATTGAATATTGGTTTCATGTTTTGCATTTTAGTCCCAGCATCATTGTTTCCAAAATTTCTATACTTTTGCCAAAACTTGGGTTTGTCGTTGTTGTTATTGTGATTAGAGGAATTGGCATTGTTTGATCCTTCATTGTATGTTTTTAGAACTCCTCTTTTGACCAAAGCTTCCTCTATCTTGAAACAATTTTCAATCATTTTCTCGAAGGTAGGTGGACATTGAAGTTCAAGTCTATAACTCATGTCATCATTTAAATTATCAATGAATAGTTCCATCTTTTCCTTTTCAAGTATGTAACGTGGATATCTTGCAAATAGCCTTCTCCATCTTTGCAAAAATGAGAGAAATGTTTCGCCTTTCTTTTTTTTAGTATTTCAAAGATCCTTCATTGTTATATTGTGTTGTATATTGTAGGAATATTGAGTTATAAATTAGTTGACCAGATCTTCAAAAGATCTAATTCTTGGAGTTAACTTAGAGAACCACTCCATACATTGTCCACCTAAGCTTCTTGGAAATAGCCTCATCAAGTATGTATCTTCATGAGAAAATTCTAAACTCATAGCTCGAAACTCTCTTACATGGTCAAGAGGATTTGTTTTTCCATTGTATTTATCGTACTTGGGAAATTCACAGTGTTTTGGAAATGGGATCATGTTTACGTTTTGAGCAAAAGGATACGGAAAAATATCCTACAACAAGTATCTCTTAGTTGTTCCTATTTTCATATCTTGGAATTGTTGTTGTAAGGTTTGTAATTGAAGTTTTAGTCTTTGTAACCTTGTAAAAAATGGCATAAAAGTGTTATAATTGTCCACTAAACTTTTGATCTTGGTTTGATATAGTGTCAAAGATGTTAACTTGAGTCAAATAGAATGATAGATTCTATTGATCAAACTAAGTTGATAAGTATAATTATACAACTTTGTTTCTTGAAGTAGGATGACAGATCCCGATAATGAAACTGGGCTTGTAATAAAACTTGTTTGATTTAGACACTTTTGGATGGTAGATCTAAGTTTAATTTGAAGAATTTCACTTGTAAGGTTCAGTTTTTTAAAATTTAAAGACTCTGATTTGATTTGAGAAAGGTTTATGTTCTGGTAAAACTTTCAATCCTGGGGTAAAAATTTTGACAGACAGTGAAAATAGCTCTCTAGTTTTTTCTTTGGTGAATGCACTATAACAGTCCTCCAATGCACAACAATTATTAACAGATGCACTGAAAAATTGGTTTGATGTGTTGTTAAATTGATTGTATGCACTGTATTTTTACTCCTATGCTCTAAATTTTTCTTTCAATGCGCGAGAATATTCCTTCTATGCGCTAGCTTGTTTCTCCTATGCGCTAAAAGATGGGTCAATGCACTATTTAACAGATTGGATGTGCTATAACATAGAGTGAATGTGCTATTCTAGATTTTTTCAAGATTTTGGCAGTCTGTTTTTGCTCTAGATTTTGACAGTGACTTTGTTTAACTCAAGGATATAAACCTCTGATTCGATGACCTAATATCTGATTGGTTTGCTTGTGAACTAAAGAAATTGATTGCTTTGATTGGATGATTTCTTTTGAAAAATGATTCATACCCACACCAACAAGTTTTTTGATAGTTGTTTCAATTCTACACATTCAACATAGAGTGTGTGTTCTAGAATCAGGTTTGATTCTTTCAATTTTCACTGGTATAACACTATAAAGATAGTTCAAGCACTTTTCTATCTCAAAAGGCCACTAAAAATACCATAGCCCACACTTGGAACTATGTCAGCTCACACAGTCGTGTCACCCCCTAGAGGGTGCCCATGTTTTTTCCTTATTCAACTATTAACCAAAAGTTGAATCCTCCATTTTTGATCAGGGTCTCTGATAGTTATATGGTCAGTGTCTTGGGGGCAGATTATTCCCTCCCCTTGCGTTGTGGTATAGAAAGTGTTTAGAAACTGACACGGTTGGATTCTAACTTAAAGTTTTTAGATAAGGTTTATGTTCGATGTGGCAATAGATAAACTCCCTCAGGAGACCTCCCAACCTTTAGAACAAAAGATTTGGGGATGGTTATCTTGCACACTTCCGTCGAATTTTAGACTTTCCCCAAATTCGCTTTTGATTATAGTGGGTTGGAAAACCTGGCTTTGGTTGTTCCCACTTAGGTCGTTCCCGTAGGGTGAGTACTTTTTCCCAGTACAGTAGGACCTCTAAAAGGTGTTAATAAAGCATGAAAAGTGAGTCTAGAATTCTGATCATCCATTAAAGGGGAGAGCATAAGCCTATCACTTCAGCCACAATAAACAAGGGGGTTCAATTTTCCTTTTACTTAAGCTAGATGCCTTACTTAATAAAGGAAAGTAATAATAAAGTTCAAAACCCTGCAAACACCATTAGTAATTTTGTAGTATTTGTCTTTGACTAGTGTAAATGTTTCCAACAACTGTCTTCGATCAACATACCTTGTACCTGTAACACAGAAAAATAGAGATTTATATCCAAAATTTTCAAATTTCTGTAAAAAACAGTCTAATGCGCTAAATCCGTAAGCATATGCACTAAAGCTTTGATGCGCTAAAGTAATAAATGAAAGCAATGGAATAATTATTGAATGCACTATAATAGTGATTGAATGCATCGAAACAGTGTTTTGATGCACCAAAATAGTGTTTTGATGCGCCAAAATATCTGTCGAATGCATTGTAAAAACTCTCAGTTGCGCTAAAACATAAACACGTCAAATCTGCAGTCACTTTCCAAGAAAATATTAAGTATGTGGATTTTTCCCCATAGTGGGTGCAAATTTATGTGTGTGGAAAATATGTGTAAGTGAAATAAATAACAACACACCTTAATGCAACATTATTAGAGAATTCAAACAACGGATTTAATCTAATTGATACATAATCAAGTCTCTAAAATTGTTCCATTGCTCTCAGATTGTGTGCACTGTAATTATTAAAATGACAACCTAGAGAATGAGAATGATGATCTAAATGATATGTTGTGATAAAATTATTGATAATGGAAGCTATGATGTTGTGATACTGATGTGAAATGATATGATAAACTATTGTAAACTAGAATGCAACTAATATGATATGTTGTGACATGATTATGATCTAATATGGTTTCTAAAATGATTCTATTCGATAATTGCTAAATGTTGTATGCTAAATGATCTAATATGATTCCTACAGAGTAAAATTGCATAAAGTGGGATTCATTTCCTGTAGCAAGAGGTTGCTTTTATAGATTTTCAAATACAATTCTTGATGTGGCAGCAAGCAATGGTTCAGATTTGATTTGGATAAATCAATGGTAGAACATGAAGAATTTGGTGAGGAAGAAGGGAAAATGCTTTCTCTGAGCAAAAAATTGTGGCAAATTATTAGGAAGAAATTGTGAATCCATGAAGCCAACTATTTCCAACTGTTAAAGTTTGGCTGGAAAGATAAAGTAAAATTGAATGCAAGTTAAAGCTTTCAACTTTATTGAGAGAAAATCTATAAACATGTGCTTAATTGGAAAAGCACAATTGAATACAACTTGAAGCTTTCAACTTTGTTGAGAGAAAATTTGTAGACATGTGCTCAATTGAATATTTGATTTATTCAATTTTGGAGGGAAGATATATTATTAAATAAAGAATTTTGAAATTTGTTTATTTAATAAAAGGGAGATGATATTTAAATAAACTATGTGATTTGACACGTTGTGGAAGAAACCTCCTACTTATCAATTGATGAGCTAAAGGGGCTCTATAATGAATGGTTCATAAGGCATAACACTTGCTGAAGGTTTTGCAAATGGGGTAGCAAGCTAAGTGGGCTTAACCTTGGGGGAAACTCTGTGGTTAAGCGCGCTTGAGCTGGAGTAGTACTGGGATGGGTGACCTCTCGGGATGAACCAATGCTTCACCTCTGTGAGCATCACCTAGATGCAATGAGTGCTAAGTGGACCATTCATTATCATGAGAGATGGGTTCTTATGAACCACTACTCATGAATCATGGGTCAATGCGTTTGACTCAAAAATTACACAGTTGAATCCTGATAGCAATATCATAATATGTGATTTTAGTTTATTTAATTAAGATAGAAGAATTGGATAATTAAATTAAAACAAACTATTGAATTTGTTTATTTAATTAAGATAGAAAAATATAGAATGTGAACTATATAAATAAATATTTATATTTATTTATAAGTAGATGAATTAAAGGTTAATTAATCAAATAATTGGGTATGTGCAAGATCATCATGGAAAAAATAGGCTCTTAAGTGGCAATAAAATGTTAGAAAATCAAAGTTAGACAACTTGATGCAAAAATTTGAATAAGTTATCTATATTATTTCAAAAAAATGTAAAAATAGGATTTGTTGCAAATTGAATGTAGTTTCTAAACTACTAGACCTTTATTTAAAGAAAAAATTCTATTTGGTGAAAAAATGAAATTTCAATGCAGTAGTACTTAAATTTCAGGGTAAAAATAAGAAGTACGTGTCTGTCTGACCACCCTAACCACACTAAAATAATAATTATTTTTTATAATATTTTAGATATAAGTAGAGGACTCATGTCCCAATGTGATGCATATTTTTTTATAATTTTTTTCCAAGTAAATAATTAATTATGAATTTTTTATTACAACTTTTAAAAATATAAAAACTTGTCTGTCTAACCACATTAACTTGGTCAAAACTAAATGATTTTTTTATTGATTTTTTTAAATCCTATAGTATGTGAAGCATAGAATGTGACGCATGTTTTGGATTCAAAATATGTGATACCGTTTGAAAGTTATAGATGTTTTTCAATCAGCCTATCAATCAGGACTTTATTTGTAATTCTAATAAAAAATGAATAATAATTATTTATTAAATTCAAAGTAAAGCATAATTTATATTGGTGAAAATCTGAAAATATCCTCTAAAAACCCTTTTCATTTCATCAATTTTGGGTAAAACAAAAATTGTCAGCCACATGGCCATCATATCACTTACATATCGTCACTTTTTGGCCCATCATGATCCTGCACATACCCAATTGTATTTAATTAATTAGATTTTATCCAGACCATTTTTAGGTGTATACAGGAAGAGTTATGTGACCCTTGATCGAGGGTGGGTTGAAGTTACAACCCTATGGTTGGGAGGAGAGAAATTGGTCATATTGTTTCTTTTGTTAATTTAGCTATTTCAGGTGTACATGTTGAAGTTTGGAAACCAATTGGGAGACTCATCAAATCTAAGTTCCAAGCAAAATTACTATGGGCCAAGTGAAACTAGGAGAGGTTCAAGCCTTCTTGAGTGAATTTGTGCAACATGTGTTATTGTGTGGATGGATAAGTGTACATGTAATTTATATTATAAAAATTTGTCAAACCATATTATGGTAGGGTTGCAAGAACAAAAACCATATGCAAACTTTAATTTGTTGGAATTCAAGGGATACTCTGGTAGAATATGTATATGATGTAATATAAAAATTTTTATCTCATTCACTTATTATGGTTCAATGATGCATATAAAGATGAAATAAATAAACTAACTATCCTAAGTAAAATAGGTTCCATTTTTCTATTTGTTTGGAAGAAAATATAATTGCGTGTTAGAGAATTAAGTTTTCCAAATATATTTGAAATTAGTTCGAAGCAAGTTATGGTGGGAAACTAAACTATCATCATAGTTAATGTAAAATATTAGTTCAATTTGGAAGGAAATAAAAAGGAATTGTCCAACTTCCTAGTTAACTGAATAATTACAAAACAACATGTAAATGTATAATCATTTATAATAATAATAATAAAATATTATTTTATTCCAAGTATTTAAGGAGAAAATTTTAATTAAAGTTTGGGACACGAATTTGTATACATTTAAATATATATCTTAATCAATCATTATTTGTATATTGTAAACAAATATATAGATGTATATAGATATCTATAACATATATTATAATTGTAATTTATATTATTATCTACATAAAAACTAATATTAAAGTGTAAATTCCATATAAAAAAAGTTAAAAAATATATATTTTGTTGTTGGTTGACCCAGCCACCCATGGGGGGTGGGTGCCAACACTTGGGGCTCAGCCCCTTGGAGAGGCCTCGTCCCCATAGGAGAGATCTGATGCTTGAAAAAAAAATAACATTAGTTTCAAAAATAAGCATGTTCAAATATTCATGGAATCTAAAAATAAACCGATCTGCAATGCAAATATCTATGAATATATATATATATATATATTTACTTTTTGTCTGTATACTGCACAATGGTTAATTCTACAATCAAATTGAAATAAAACTAACTTACAACTATAAAAGGATTCTAAAGAGGAAATAAACATTTAAAGAGGAGAAAGTTAGTTTTCAAGATTAGTTTCCGGTTAGAGATATAAAATTACTTGGTTAATTAGTGAATAGAGTAATATATTTATTTTATCACAGTAAAAAAAGAAACATTCTATATATATTCAACTAACTTAATAAAAGAAGAGTCTAAGTATAGTCATCGGGAAATTTTGAAGTTGACAATTTAATAGCCTAGAAAGTGATTTAAGGAAAATTAATAATTTGAGTAGGAACACAAATGGAGGGCATATATTTGTAGAACACAACCTTAAAACTTATTAAACCATCTTTAGATTTAAAATATAGTTACTAGTAAATAATGATAAAATTTAATAATTATGATTTGATTATATATATAATTTCCTATTAATATATATATATATTTGTGTGTATATTGTGTTATATGTATAATTAATCTTAATGTTTATGGGTCGTTAGTCTAATGTCATCAAAGTGTTATTTATTAAGATTGGATAGTTTAGCACTTAGTAGCTATTTTTCTACATGTTTATGCTTGTGAGGTCATTCATGAGTATTGCTTAAATATTGATTATATTTCCAATCATTTTGTGTGTAATAGTTCAATTTATATACAATAAAGTTTGTAAATTGTTATTTAGTTAAATACATTGAGTAATGATTTATTTTAGTGAGGGATTTTCATTTTAAATGATTATTCAATCGTTGTTTAATTCAAACTTTTTGGTCAATAATCCTATGTGGAATTAAACTAGTAAGATTCATAGAGTTAAATCAAAGATATGCAACTATGTTAAATCCAATAGGGAAACAAATTTATTATGATTACCTAAGGCTTTCCTCTACTCATTTAGCTATCGAGTCAATTAATGGATTGATAATTTATTTATTTAATGTATTAATCCATCGTATGTAAAATTTACTTATTTAGTTGTTGAAAATTGGCCAATATATAGTACTTTGAGGGGTTGATGGATAAAATGAGTTGTATAACGTTTGTAAGTTCTTCTAATGTATGGAAGAAAATATTCTCCATTAAGGCCTAGTTAAATGAAAGAACCAAGGATCATGTCAACACATATATGAGAAAAATTTGAAAAAGAGTTTATATCCTATTGAGGTCTTGTGTAGTCATATAAACACATAGGATATCATCATAGTTGAGGGTAAGAAAGAATTATCACATAAATGATGGCATAGAAAATATGATGCCATCAAATATGTAAAATACATCTTTCCCTAACAATTCTTAATAGTGTTCAATTAAAAAAAATTGGGGTTTGAGTTGTGTTTAAGAGGAAAAAAAGTTATGGGCATGACACACTATATATGGTGTTAAGTTTTTGTTCTTATACTAATACGTATCTGGTCTACCCTTCACTATAGGATAATTAGGGTTGATATTTTGTTTCGTGCATGTAATGTAAATATTCTTTTTATGCAATATAAGATAATTTAAATAGGCCTTTGACCTTTTACCAAATATATATATATTCTTTTGAAGAAGTTGCTTCAACTCATCTATCTATTTTTTGTAACAACTATGTTCAATATGCCCTTATTTTTTGTAATATACACATGTGGTTTTCTCCTTATTAGGATTTCCTCTTTGGAAGAGATGAGAGGTTCATTAGATTCTATCTTATTTTTTGGTTTCTTTGTTCACTTTCCTTGGGGTGATTACATTATCAATTCTCGACTCTTGGGAAGTGCATCTAATTAGGTAAGATTAGGTTTCTCTCTAGTAAAATGGTCATGAAATGTCTCAAAAGAAGGCATGTTAAATGTTTCACCTAAGACATCAATGGAGTAATAGAAGGTAGAAGAAAAGAGAACAAAAGGTCCTTTTAACTTAATCAAAATCAGGGATATAGATTCCTTATAAAGTTTATCTTTTCCACAACCAACCAACTGAGATCTCAAAGATTTGAACTTATCCAATTAATCCGCAATGGAAGTAAATTTATTAAGATAAAGAGATGACAATGTTTCTTGTATTTTTAAAGCATATAATTCACTAACTATACCAAACATATCTTCGTATTTATCTCATACTTGTCCAAATGTAGTGCACCCTCAATGTGGAACAACAAGCTATTAAAAACATGCAATGTAATCAATCCCATAGCCTCATCGCATTTTTTATTGTGAGAAAATCTCTCATAATCCTTACTAAAATCATATTGATGTTTACCCAAAGTAGGCTATAAATCCTTGGAAAGGAGCAATGTTGCATTTGATTTCATGTATGAGGAGTTTAACTCAAATGAATATGAATATTTCATGAGAAAGATATATGAATAGATAATAAAATGCAATATTTGATATGTAACCTCCAAATCTAAATCAATTTGAAAATGAAGCCCTCCAAAATAGACAAAACTCCTCTTAGTGTCAATATGTCCAAGTAATCAACCAAAGTGTGAAAAGTACACAAACTAAATAAAATATACCTTTCTTTGAATCTAGAAAAAGTACATGTATAGATCTAAAGAGATACTCATTACCTTTCCAACATCATTAGAATCACAAAAATTGAATAAAAAGGTAAAAATGTATGTTCTTAGAATTGAAAAGAGGTAGTCTAGACTTCAATTAATAAAACCAAGCACTTGTGGAAAAATCTAGAAAAAATAATTTGTTCCACTAAAAATTGCTCAAAACCAACTTCCCAATGACTATAAGAAATCAAAATATTAATCCTTGGATGAAAAGGTATCGTTCCCAAAAAAATGTGCTCCAAGAAGGCATGAAAAGGGGCCAAGGTGACCTATTCTAGCAACATCGTTGACCTAAGCAGCACTTGAGTGGAAATTTTGGGTAGTTTTTTGGCAATATGATAGTAGAGTAGCATTGTGGGAGTGACAAATCATGTGTACCACCCACTATGAAATAATCCCTACGAGCCTAGCCGTGACTAGTCACTCGAGCTCACTTATGATTAGGTGCAATAAAAAGTTCATTGAAATAACCTTAAATAATTTTTAATTAATTTTTTTTGAATTTTGTACTTACACATGTAGAGGTGACATGAATATTATGCCCAGAATTTATACCTACAACTCATAGTGGTAGAATAACTATGAAATAAGTAAAATTCTAACATAGACCTACACAAATTTTCCAATGATTGGTATGGTAACACACAAACCATACTGATCCATACTATATAAAATTCCATAGGACTATATAGACAATTTTTCGTACCATCCTTCAAACCATAAAAAAGGGCCAATTTTTTTTACTCTAAAATATAGAGTGTCATAGATGAAAATAGGGGTTTTTGGGGGCTTCTACACTCAATAGAGAGGTATTTTTTGCCTAGAAAAAGATCCTACCTAAATCATCCTCAAATATAAGAAGGGATCTTCATATCTAAAGATATAATACTATGTAATAGTTATACAAGGACTCAAGATCCCAGGATCACCTACAAAACCAAAGGTAGTCTTTCATAAGAAAATAGCAAGAGAATAGATTGATTGATTATGGATGTAATAATTATATAATGATCAAATGGATCAATAGTACTACATAATGTACATACTATTTCTTGTTTATATAGGCAAGGTCAGTGGATATGTGAATGTAATATTATGACATGTGTCACAAGAATATGACATGAGACAAAAAGAGAAGGATCCTAAGTGAACTCTAAGTAAACTTAACTAACAAGTGTGAATAGGACCTAGAAGGTGAATTGATTAAGTAATATCCCTATTCACACAAATAATTATTAGTGTTTTTATAGCTTCTCCCTAAGTTACACTTAAGGGGGGTGTCAAATTAAAAAAGTAATTACCTAATTAATTAATTATTAATAAAAAAATTACACTAGCATACTTAAGCTTACTTAGGTCATGTGTTTTTTTTCTAAATTCATAATATTAAGACATATTTCATTATCTAATTCAATCCTCACCTAAGGTTTCATTTAGAGTTTATTTATCCTTTATCAAGGATAATTCATTGTATATTTATTTTTATTCATTTATTATTGTATTAACATAGTTCTCAAGGATTTCATAGCAAATCAATTATTTTTTCTCATTTGTGATAGGATTTTTAATTGTAGGTGATCTTAAGTATCAATTCTAATAGAAATTAAAAAATATTATTACAATATAATATAAGTACACAAAAAATATATCACTTGAGCTTATTGGATTCAAAAAATCTATTATTTTAAATATTTTAATATAGTTTGAATTTCATGGGTCTTTCTAAATCGATGAAATTAGCAACTAGCGTAAAACCAATTTTTATTTCACTATCATACTCCACTGTTCGAAATCACACAGTAAATTTAATTTCAATTTTAATTTTGTTATTATGAATCAAATTTCACAAGTATATAATGCTCTACAAATAAAATAATTTTATTTGGTCTTTGAAATGGCAATTCCTTTGTTCATACATTTCAATTTTGCATTTTAAACTCCATCAAACCTATTCATCAATATCAGCTCCTTCCTATCCACATATATTTCCTATGCCTGTTAATTCATCTCACACTAGCAAATTATTTCCTCATGTGCACCCCTTATACTCATCTACAGCTGCATGGCATCTTAGTTTTTCTTTCTTGTGCTCCCCATAAGCTGCGACATTTTCTTTATTCTTCTACACAAAATTCTTTATGCATCATTCACCTCTCTATTTCTCTTGCTATGTTCTAACTTGTCTTTTTTTCTCTTCATACACTCCTCTCTACCATATGTGTGGCTTGTTCACTTTCTTTTTCATATAAATTCATTTCTCTTTGCATATATAACTCCATTTGTGTGGTAGTTATTACTTAATTAATCTCTTATTATGTGTGCCACCTCCTCTTTCT
Source organism: Sequoiadendron giganteum (assembly GCA_007115665.2). Lineage (NCBI taxonomy): Eukaryota > Viridiplantae > Streptophyta > Pinopsida > Cupressales > Cupressaceae > Sequoiadendron > Sequoiadendron giganteum. The sequence continues at coordinate 673,845,818 of CM021103.1, read as the reverse complement.
AAGCTTGGTATGACCATTTAATTCTACTGACACTTATGTTTATTAAAGGTTGTGGTTTCTTTTGGATATTTTCTATTGCATATAGCATGACCCCCCTATGCCCATCTATATTTTTCTTTGATTTGGTAGCTTCCTCTTTGGACTGTGTTGATCCTTCAACTTACATGCCCAATCCCCCTACCTCTTCATCTTATTTGGGTGTGAGCTCCCTCCATTCTAATATTATTTTTTAAAATATTTAAAAATAATTGATTTCTCTTGCTCCACAAGCCAACCACTTGTTACTCCAAAGGATTGCATAGAAGTCACATTCAACAAACTAACTTCTGGAAAATCAGATGAAATTCATTTCAACAAACATCAAACCTTCACAATGCATATTGAACATGATATTTTTGTTAAATTAAATGATAATAATGTCACTATGCTCTACCTCCACATACCACATATCCAAATTAAACTACCTTTAAAAAATGAAAACCAAAACCAAACCAAAATGTGTTTGGGTGATGCAAATCGCTAATTCACCTAAATGCTCCTGCATCATCTTTTTTCCACTTTCAAATTTTTTAAATGGTTTCTATTATTAATATCACACCTCTTCCTACCCAAATGAAATCTTTTGCAAGGCATGATCCCATGCTCCTCGATTTACATTCCTCATCCCTAATTGTTATTTCTAGGTTTTTGGGGTCATGGGATTCAACTATTTATAGGTAGATCAATTAGTATATTTATTTTAGTGGCATGGTTAACTATTATCTTGGTTTTTATTCTATTTTATAATTTTCTAATCATTGCATATAAGCATCACCTCTTTCACACACAACCCCTATTCTTAGTAGCATGCCTTTAAAATCGATTGTGTGGTCCTCGTCGATTATAGTTACTGATGTGCATGGGGTCACTTCCCCTACTAATTCTATTAAATGTACATAAAAATATTGTTTGAATTATTTTTTCCTAACCTTATAGGTATGATGTTGTTGTTTCTACCATTGTTCCTACCACTACTATGATTGAGAGTTTTATGATTCCATGTGTTATGTCTCCCCTTGTGGCAATTTTAGGGAATTAATTTTTTTAAATGAAGATTATTTCTCTCAAAAGGGATTTTTATATAGATTTGATAGATTATGGCCTTGGATTTATGTTCTAAATACCTATATTTTTTATAGTAGCAACCTATTATAGAAGGGAAAATAAAAAATTACCCTTGTGCAAAGGGATTATTTTTGGTCATTCTTAATTTGATCCCCAATCATATTATAATTTTATATGGTTGTTCATGTTTTTAGGGCTACCAAACCCTCCTAATAAATCCTTGGGTTTCCTCTTTTAACCCTCTCATTGAATCAATAATTTATTATTTTGTATTCAACTCCTTAATCTACCTCTTTACTTCTAATGTGACTCCTACTACAAAGGTATTGGAAACAAACATAAGTAACGGGAACCCACGTTTTGATGCTTGTTTCTTGGGCTTATGTTTTAGATATATGGGTAGACATTTTAGTAACTTCCAGAGGCTAGGAGAAAACTTGTTCGATGGTCACTCTATTGTTTTAGTCCATCTATTGACTTATGTAGTTTATGTTGGTGGGTGGTACCTCCTTTGTTCTTGGTTCAGTGATATGGTAGGTGTTTGTGAGATGGTCATGCCTCACATGTTGTGTATTACGTACACTTTGGTTCTATGTGTGATGAGGTACACCCCTTGCTTGATTTTGGTTTTGGGTAATCGTAGGGAGACTGACTCTTCATGGGGGTCAATGCACAAAGGGGTTTTCAGGATAACCCATGGAAGAGTTTTCTAAACAAGTGATAACTTAAATGATGAACTAGTGAGATTGGGTAGTTAAAAATTAAACAAGATTAATTATGTGCCTCATCCATGTCGTTAGTGCTTTCATAGGCTAAGGATGGGATGAGAAGACCTGGTTGGTAATATCATTTCCTTGTCCTCATGAAAGGTAGGTGGTTTTGCACTAGTCACCCTATGGAGTGGCGCCTTGAGATAGGCAGTCAGGATAACCATAGATGGAGGTAGAACCTTGTGATAGGATGTCTAGATAATCTATGTAAGGCCATGCGATGACACTCTCCTATAGAACATGTTTATCTTCCCATGCTTTGGTTGCCTCTAGGAGTGTTGTTGATGCTTTCATTCAATGTTGTTAGATGTTGGGTTGTGTTAGCCTTGTTTGTTTGACCTTGTTGGATGTGGGTCCTTTCTTGTCATCTCCTAGCATGGGGGGTGGACCTTCAAGTCCACATGGTCGGGTGGAACATGTTGTGCACCCCATTGGGTTCCCAAGTTGTGTTCGTGATGTGGAAGTGGATGTTGAGTTACCAGAGCTTCACTTGATTGAAGACTATTCTATGTTATGTACTTTATTCATTTGTGAAGTATTATTCTTGTACTCATTGTATTCTTCCCGTTGACACAAGGGAAGCATTATGTAATGTATTATTGTATCCTTGATGTGTTGTATTTGTGGAAATATGCTCCACATTTGTAATATTGAACTATGAATTTGATATGTAATAAACAATGTATGTACCTTTATCATCTCTATTGCTTATGGAAGGTTGTATGCTTATCATTATGTTATCTTATAAATGTATGTTCTATTGTTTTTTTCTTGGCATTTAGTTTATAATGATATTATTAATTGGGAACTTTTTCTAGTAATGCAACCATGTAACCCCATGGGACTAGTGATGTGTCGTTATGTAATTACCCTAATGTTGTTTGATTATTTAAGTATTGGTTATTGCATAGTTGTTATCTTTAAAAAAAATCGTTCCATCTTTGGTTTGTTTATAGTTGTCATGTGGGGTTTGTGTGGTAGGGCGTTACATAAAGCTAATCTTATAGGATATCCCCTCATCTTAGGGAGACCTTGCTTGGAAATTACAAATGCCTTCATAGGTTGTAGGTCTCGTAACATGATCATTTCCAATGGAAATGTAACCAAGAAACTAGTCCTCTATCCACCTACCCAACCACATGCAAATTTAAAGCAAACTGTATGGCCTACCCTAGATGATGAAGACCAATAGTCATTACAAACTCTAATGACTATTGGACATATAGTCCCTTCTTAGAAAACCAAGATGAAAAGAACTAATTTCAAACATCATGCAAAATAATTATGGTAGGGACTCACAATAACATGATTGTCTAACATGTTTGTAAGACCCTCTATAGAACATAATCCCTGCTAATACATCTAAGTCCATTTCTCAAAATTTACATACCTTATTGCCACATCAGCATTCCCAATATAGAAGTTCTCGACATTTCATTTGTTTAAACATCATCCTTTACTTTAGAGATCATGCCAAGCAAGACATTAAATATAAACAATCAATTGACTGTTGCACAATAGACTTCAATGTTTAATGTGTTGCAAGAACATGTAGCTACATTTGCATGGGATTACCATGATATGAAGGGAATAGACCCAAAACAATGCATTCATTGTATTTACATCAATGATGGCTATAAACTGGTTAGGAAACCCGAAAGGAGAATGAACCCTACAGTCTGTGACATAGTCAAAGTAGAATTACAAAATTTATTGGATACAGGATTCATCTATCCAATCTCTAACATCAAATGGGTGTCTCCACTAGTAATTTTACCTAAGAAAGGAGGGAAATAGAGAGTTTGTGTACACTATCATGATTTTAATGCAACAACTAGGAAAGATCACTTTCCCCTTCCATTCATTGACCAAGTACTAGATTCATTAGCAAGAAAGCAGTATTTTCTTTTTTGGATGGGTTTAGTGGATACAATTATATTAAGATAGCCCCATAAGACCAAGACAAGACAACCTTCACATGCCCTTGGGTACATATGCTTACTTTTTCTTACCATTTGGGCTATGCAATGCACCTACCACCTTCCAAAGGGCGGTACTGAGCATATTCTCATACTTTACTCATGATTCCATGGAGGTTTACATGGATGATTTTACAACTTATGGGAATGTCTATGAAGAAGAACTTTCCAATTTGGAGAAAGTACTACAGAGATGTCAAGATCATCACATGTCCCTAAGTCATGAGAAATGTTTTATGATGATGACTGATGGAGTGGTCTTGGGATATTTTGTGTCCAATAAGGGAATTCAAGTAGACTCCAACAAAATTGAGGTAATATCAACACTTCCTATACCTCATAAGCAAAAGGATGTTAGAAGCTTCCTTGTCCATGTTGGGTACTATAGGCAATTCATACAAGACAAATTTGTAGCACTATTATTTGTCTTATTGTCTAAAGATGTAGAGTTTGAATGGATACATGCTTGTCAACATGACTTTGAAGCTCTCAAGGTAGCACTAACCAAGACCCCTATCTTGAGAGGGCCAAATTGGAATTAACCTTTCCATATCCATATAGATGCTTCTAATTTTGTAATAGGAGTTGTGCTAGGATAGAAGCAAGGAAACCTTGAGTATGCCATTTATTATATTAGTAAAAAAAATTAGAAGGCAGAACTTAACTATACAGTAACTAAAAAGGAAATGTTAGTAGTGATTTATGAAATCAACAAATTCAAACACTACATTACAGGGTATTATGTATTCATACTTACTAACCAAACAGTAATAAGGTACCTAATGAACAAACCAGTAGTTGGTGGCAAGCTTGTGAGATGGTTACTACTACTTCAATAATTTGATATTGATATTGTAGATAAGCCAAGGAAATCCAATATATTAGTAGACTTTATCTCTAGACTACCAACCGAATTAGAAGAAGACAGTGTAGATGATTCATTCCCAGATGAGAACCTTTTCTCTCTCTCTCTTTGCATACACCTTAGTATGCAGACATAGCCAACTGTTTGGTAGTAGGGAAAACACCACCACATCTCTTACCAAGGGAGAAGAGACAATTAGTTCAAAAAAAAATTCCTTACTCGTGGATAGTTGGATATTTATTCTACATAAAGAGAAGGTTCATCAGAGAAGATGAAGTCTATGATATCCTTAGAGAATGCCATGATGAACCTTGTGGGGGACACTTTGCAGCAAATAGGACATCTCTTAAGATTTTGAATACTAGCTATTATTGGCCAACACTTCATAAAGATGTATTCAAATACACAAGGATCTATGATAGATATCATAGAATGGGAAGACCAACAAAAATAGATGAAATGACATTACAACCACAGCTGTAATAGCACCATTTGATAAATGGGGACTAGATTTTATTGGTCCCATCTCCTCAATATCAAATAATAAATAATACATATTGGTTTGTACTGATTACCTTACCAAATGGGTGGAGGTCAAATCCTTACAATTTGTAAGGGGTGGGAATATGACCAAGTTTCTCCAAGAATATATCTTCACAAAATATGGTGTTCCTAGAGAAATTATCACAGACCAAGGGCCATAATTTACATCAGATCTGATCACAAAACTAGTGCAGGAATTTGAGATCAGACATAAAAATTCTACACCTTATCACCCTCAAGAAAATATTCAACTGAAAGTCACTAACAAAGAAATTGAAACCATCCTCATAAAAATAGTGCAACTCCATAAGAAGGATTGGGCAGCCAGGTTACCTAAAGTAGATTGGGCTTACAAAATAACTTGGAATACAATAATAGGTTTTACACCATATGAATTGGTGTATGGTGAAGGCAGTACTTCCAATAGAATTTGAATACAAAACTCTGAGGATAGCAGTAAAATTGGGCATGGATTTTTCAACAACACAAAAGGATAGGTTTCATAACCTCAATGACTTGGATGAAATAAGAATGGAAGCAACACACCATACTGAATAGCGTCTAGAACCAAATAATGCATTGGCATGACCAATTTATTAAGATCAAATAATTTAGTGCAGGTGATTGGGCTTTACTTTATGGTTCAAGGTACAAATATTACAAGGGAAAACTAGAGACCAGATGCCTTGGGTTGTATGAAATAAAAATAGTCTTTCCAAATAGAGTAGTTACGTTGTAAACAATTGATGATGTATAATTTTTATTGTTAGTTAAGGACCACAAGTTAAAGCTCTATAAACGGTCATTATAGAAGGATGGCTTCCTTTTATCACTATAGCATCAATTTGAGCCATAGATGCAAACATCATTAACAAAAATAATCAAATCATCAAAAATATCAGTAGATGAGCTACATAGCTCGCCAATTGTCATTTCACAAGTATAATTTTATCACACATCTCACATGCACACACCATAGGTGGCATTCGATAGTCTTTATTTTTTGAACCAATAGCAAGAGCAAAAAGGGCCTACAATATCATACCCCTAGGCAAAAAACTATAGAAGGGACTTGTTACTACATGAGCCCTTAACACTTTCCCATCTATCATTACATATACACCCATATCAAGTGCATATCCATCATTCCATCTACACATGTAGCAATACACATTTCAATTCATTACATGCAGTTTATTCCTTCCATCATCACCTAGCCATCACATCACCTTTTTGATTCTACCATACCATACAATAACTTTCACTTCACCCATAGCATACTATGTGCAACCTTTTCATTTATCGCTCCAACACCATTTCCACATGTCAGAAACATACTACCTTACACTTCAAATCATAATTGCATGCAATTCATAACTATCATGATATTTCATTCAAATCAGGTTGCAGGCATTATTCAACTACTTCTCACGAGTCATATTTCACTTCAAACAATTCCTACAAGTACTCTCTGCATTAACTATCATAATTATTATTGAAGACTAATAATTTTATGCATATTTATCATTCATACGTGCATGTCAATCTCACGTTTAAATTTCCACTACTTCTAATTTATGACTCTGCCCAATCTGTACATGCTAAGTGAGGACACTTATCAACTTTAGTTGGGGGAGGGATATTCAAGGCTATATTCCTTAGATTTTTTTGTTTTCAAACTTTTTTCATTTCATTTTCTACCATTATCAAGAAACTGAGAGATCAAAGGAGAGAGAAAAGTGTTCAGTAGCAGAATTGGGAAATACAAATGAGTAATATAACATATAGCATAGCAAAAGCCGTATAATTGGGGTGATAGAACAAAAATAGATCAAAGTGAAACTAGTGAGTGACTACGGATTGAAGCATTAAAATTGGGGGTGACATTGTGAGAAGGGAACTAGCAGCACATAATTTTCCACTGGAAGAAAAGCAATGCCTGCCTATCTTCCAACAAGTTGATTGGTTGGAGTAATTCTTGATACTTACATAATTTAATAAAGTGATGACCCAAAAACTTTCTAGTAACCTAGAAAATGATGAGGCATTTTTCAAGGATTTGAGAGTAGATGCATCAAAAGTTGTTGTAGCCAAAGTGTCAGGTCTTCCAAGGGTGGGAGAATATTTTCCAATGAGAGAAAATGCAATTATAGCTAGGAATGAATTTTCCTTGCCAAGAGAAAACTTGGACTCTTCTTCACAAGTTACCAAATGTTTATCCTTACCCTAGCTTTGGGCCTCTATAGCCACTTATATTGTTAGGTACTTAACATGTGATGGAAGGTAGTCACTATTATATACAGTTTTTTTAAATTTCATAGTCACTTATGCCATGCGAGGCACATGAATGTTCCAAATTTCCTTTATAATTTTTTGAAAAGAATGTCCTCAAAGTACAAAAGAAAAAGGAATCAATCAACACTATCTCTTTTTTTTCAAGTCACTTTACTGGTGAAAAGGAACCTTCAAGTTCAATTTCCTAATGTGTATTGGGAGGATTTCCTGAATTACAACAATATCAACAACATCATTCAATTACCTAATAAATAAAATAGGGGTCATGAACAAGAAATAGAAGAACCTACTGTGGCTGATCCTAAGGGATAAATACCCTTCGGTTCCCCTGTTGCAACACCTACCTATAGCACAGAGGAACTAGAAGAGCAGGGTTTGTAGGAAACCCAACTTGCAACCTCTACTAAGAAACTCATAGTTGAAGACAATCCAAAAACCCTAGCTTCCAGTAAAAGGCCACCAAAAGAAAAGAAAAGAAAGAGTGGGGATTCTACCTATGCACCTGCATAGGGGCAGAGGAAGCCCACACAATCCACGAGGTGATCACATCTCCTAAGGAAGAAGGATCCCATAAGAGGAACAAACAAAAATAAAAAAGATCTTGTAATGATAGAAACAAAGACAAAATCAAAGGTGAATGCCCCTAGTGATGAAATAAAAACACTAATTGTACAACCTATATATTATTCCAACACTTTTGATTTTGATTTAGAAGATATTTTTGTTGCCAAAAAGATGAGAAAAAGATCTCCAAAGAGCCCTATCTCAGAAGGGTTTGAGTATACAGGTGATATGGGAGAAGAACATTTTTTGGAAAAAATGAGGAAATTTTCTTGAAATAAAGGAATCCAAATAAAGAGTTGCAAGAAGCCTTGCAGGGGATTAAACATTTAGAGGAATTATTGAGAACATATTAACAAAAAGACAGTGAGAGGGATGCAAGAATCAGGGAGTTGGAAGAAAAACTCCATAAATCTGAGCATGGGTCAAAATTGGAAATATTGGTATAGCTTACCATGATGGAAATAGAAGGAAAAGATCCAGTGCCATGGAGCTCAATTGGACCCATAAAGGCTCCCACTAGACCAACTTTCATGTCATTAGGTATTGAGTTATGGAAGAGAACATAAGAATTCTCCCAAAAAGAAAAAGAATAGGAAAGGGAGAAAGTTGAAATGACATCTAACCATACCAGGGTAGTTGAGAAGCAAGAGACAAAGATGAAGAAATTGAGTAAGAATTGAGGAAGTAGCAGATAAAATAGTACACCTGATGAATGCAGACCGCTTTCCAAGGTTTATGCTTTGCTTTTACAAGAATTTTTTTTATGTTTTCAATTTAGTCAAATGATTAGTGACCTACATGTTTTCATGAACAAGAAATTTTTTGTTCTTAGACACTTTCTAGAACTTCGCACCCAAAATACAAGACCAATTGTGTGAGTTTTATTTACACAATTTTATTCTTTTAGATAAAACTACATAGAATCCATTGATGTTTGTAGGGGATCTCCAAATAAGGGCTTTGGCCTCTTATGTTAGAAATGAGCACCAAAGGGGGAAAATTCTAAATGAATATCATGAGAAAGAAAAATCTATCCCCTTACAGCTAAGGAAGGAGGAAATGGGCCCAAATACAATGATAGATCAATGGTTGGATCTCTTAGATCACAAGGGAGTTAGAAAAAAGATAATGGAATGCAGACAATAGGATTATAAAACAATGAAGGAACTAGTAGCAAGTACCATTAGTGAAGCCTTTAACTTTGTTTAGAGAAGCTAGGATGAGCTTATGCCAGAACTCAAGAGAAAGGAACCACACTATGTTTACAATTATGTAGCCATAATTCACATGTCTCATAAATATAGTTAAATTACAATGAGAAATGGAGTTACTTGGTTCCCATTTACCTTCCATCCTCCTATCCTCCTATTCCATATACCACACTGGATAGGGAGGAAACAAGAGGAAGAAGAAGCAACAAAAAACAAGAGATTGGCAAGGCTCACAAATTAGAAAGGATACTACTTGAAGCAGGGAAAAGGAGAGAACCCTATGGTAGATTTCAGAGAGATGGCCCTACAATATAACCTTCAACCCTAAAGATTTCTTGAGAACAAGCAATGGATTAGTTGGGGGGAAATGATGGGTCCAATTAATGGCTAGTTTTCTTTACTATTTTATGCTTCTATACTTTCATCTGCTAAGTTTCACAGATGTTCCTAAGACTTTATATTTTTTTTATATTCCTTTCATACACTTTAAAGAAGACTTAAGTATGTGGAAATAGAAATATGATATGTTCACATTTGTATGTGTGTATGCATGAATATCTATGGAATTTGGTATGATTCTATGATTAAATTATGATTGTTAGTAAAAGTGTATGTCTTGAGGATGAAAGTAACATCTTGTCGCTAGAAGTATTATAACCCGCAACAACAGGTTTTCCAACCCATAGCATGAGGACTACAGATGGTTGTAGGAGAAAGGTCAAAATCCAAGTGCGAAATTTACAAAAGAGAATGAAGGTGATCATTTAATCATCAACCGTGAGTCACCACATCATATTCTTGCTCACTGAATAAGACTACTTGGAGGAAAAGAAGTATGTTATAAACAAGACTAACTCATGACTTGACTATCCTTAGGAACACGTATTTGTCATGGCAGTTAACTGCTAAGAACATAGTTCTAAATCATTTTTTCTACTCCTACTTCATACTTATTGTTTTATGTTTGAAAGGTTAAGTCCTCTCTTTATCTTTGACGAGGAGTGGATAGATACTTTATGATTTTGTTTTTATTCCTAAGGAATAAAACTCCTCATAGACCTTATATAGTGGGATCTATTATCGAGGAATAAATCTAGTAGCTAGTAGTTTATGATCATTGTTTCTAATTTTCATTTGTTTTTTATGTTACCAATTACAACAATATATATGTGTTATTGAATAAGAAATCTTCAAAAAATTCTTGTTGGATCATATGTAAGAGTTTAGTGTCTTTATGCAATAAAGGGAGTTAGTTTGATATTATGATTTTTTTATTAAGTAGTGAGTGTTTGACATCCTCTATGGAAGCAACAAATCAAGCAAGGGCCACTTGAGGTACTACTAATCCACTTCATTTCATGTTATTAGATTAATTGATGCATTGTTGAACTTAGTTAAAGTAGTTTCCAGTTATATGCATTTGTAATATGTGAACTCCATTCTATAGTTTTGGATTGAATTTTGTAGCTTCATGTTGGTTTTATACTCTGGAGGAATTATTTATGTTTCTTTAGCGATTAACAATTACAATCTTGAGGGTTAGGTACCCGTATCATAAGGTAGTAGCTTATATTTATTTCCCTTGTTTTATGAATTAGCAATCCATTTCCTTTTCCAACTCTTCCAATTTTTTGTACATGTGTAATTACCTATACTCCATTGATATAGGACATGTCTAGGATCCATGAATACATATATTGTGCCAACACTGTTTAAATTTTATGAGCCCCTGGTTGATAATTAAATATAGCCTCTTGTGAAAGATGAAATTTTCAGTTAGGGGTTCATCATCTAAATTGTGTTTATACCTCCTAGCACTAAGCTGATTAGACATTAGAGAGGCCCCACACAAAAGATATATCAAAAAAGATAAAAATTCCATTCTTAAGTTGGAATAGGTATAGCCAAAAGAAAAAAAGATGATAATTATTGACTCTTCAACATGTAAAACATCGTATATGAGATGAAAAAGTGCTTAGAGGAACATTTGCATTGGCCTCTTTATTTTATAGATGGTTTATTTAACTTTTTAGAAACTTTATAACTCCATAAATTTATTTGATAGATGGTTTATTAAAATTTTGAAGAAGCTTTATAACTTGAGAAGCATAATGTAGAGAGTAAACATAGTTGAGTAGCTATTAATTGAGAGAAATTATATTATTAGTTGAGAGTCTCCATAAATATTGAGGGTATTCAAATTTTCCTTGACAAAAAGATAAAGGATGAACATGTAGACCATAAGCTCAACTATATTATTAGAGACTTACCATGTGTTTAAGTATAAATCAAGGATCTTTTGGTGTAGGTTGAGTTAAATTATGCCACTGATATTTGTAATGAGGATGGAATTTAGAATCCCCATCATAAAAGAGAGTAGGATAAAAAACAAAAGAGAAAGATAGTTGACCCAGTTGTGCTGAGAAAGCCTTCAAGTTTCCAAATTATGTGCAAATTGAGTCTACTTTGGAGAGCTTGGCAAGATTTTATTAATTTTTGAAATGGACTTTAGCATGTTTTACCATGGCATGGTGAATCTAGTGGATAAGATATCTTTTCAAAGTTGTAGTGTCTTAAAATATCCTTGTGTTCCTCTTAAGCCTAATACACCACATACAAAAAAAAGGTAAGGAAGACCAAAAAATTTTGATAAGAGGTTTAACTTTTACAAAGTTAGTATAGTGATATTTCCAATGTTGTGTGTAGGTTTCCAAATATAATTTTCTACTTAATCAAACTGTAAAGAAAAGAGAGATAGAAATCAAAACAAAAGAAGCTTCGATTTGATGATATTTGAAGCCTTTGAAAAAATGTAAGCTCCCAAAATGCCTCTTTTAATGAGATTATCTCTAGTGAGAATTTTTTTTTTCAAACTAACCATTAAAATATTCTCTTAAATGTTGTGTAAGGAGTGGTTAGGGCGTTCTCTAGTGTGGGAAGAGAGAGCACTAGCCCAAACCAAGTACCAATTGAAGGAGTTGATCTTTCCCCAAATTTATCTATTCACACTATTTTGATCAATAGGAAGAAAAACTACATATTGATTCTTGAATAGAGACCATTATCTTAAATTCTCATTGGAAATCCCATCAAGTTGAGACCATATTAGTTAGTTTCCTTCCCACTCTATGAAGTGGGAAAGATAATGGATTCTCAATTGATTCATGGATAGAAAAGGTCCCTAAGCATATAAATTTAAAAAGAAATATTATTCATAATGGGATCATACCAACAATAATAAATAATTTTTGGTGTTATAATATTTTTTTTCTTGATTATCTCAACAAACCTCACAATAAGAGGCCAAATTTTGGAAGCACCACATTTTGTAAGGATGTTATCTAATAGACACAAACCATGCTTACCTCGCCATAAGTTTATAACCAAGGATTTATTTCCAAAGATTCATGGAAGGATTTAAAAGGGTCCAAACCAAATTTAATCTAAGAGCTAAGATCATAATATGAGTAGATCTTATGCCTAATCCACCATTCTACTTTTCTTTAGTGACATTAATCTATCCAATAAGGTGAAAATTTGTATATGAGTTTATTTACCACCTTGCTAGGGATCTATATCCAAAGATTCATTGAAGAATTTTAAAGGGTCCAAACCAATTTTTTCTTGAGAGTTAATCTTGTGATATTAGTATATATTATTCCTAATCCATCATGCTACTTTTATTTAGCAACTTCAATATAGCCAACAAGGTGATTTTTTTTTGTAAGTTTGTTTACCCTCTTACCACAAAAATGTTTTTTTTCTATTTATAAAGATTCATGGGGGGATTTAAAATGGTCCAAACTAATTTCTCCCAGAGAGCTAAGCTCATAATAGTAATAGATTATATGCCTAATCCACCATGTTACTTTTCTTCAATGATTTAGATTTGATCAACAAGGATATTTTTTTTGTATTTGTTTATCCCTTGCCACAAAATCTATAATTTTTATCAAGATCCCAAAGGTTAGAAGGGGCATGATAGATCATGATTTAATAAATAGACAAACTAGATATAATGAGTTAGGCACATGTGCCTTATATGACTTCTTGATTATGATTTTTCTTTTATACTATACTTTATTGATATTTGTTTATATTAGCTTTTAGTGTTTGACTATCTATTATAAGATGCATATGGTTTGTATTTCTATGTTTGGACTATTGCAGTGCTTTCGCTTCACTATTTTCACTATGTTGTGATTTGATTATGATTATCCAATTCAGCATTTCGATTATAAATTTTATCAACTTGTGTACTTGTATTTCTAGATCATGTGACTTTAAGATGATTTTTGAATGAGTGTGTTGGAAGATATTATGGATTGAATTGATGTACAAATTCAAGCCACATGTTCATTAAGCACACACACACTCCTTGTTGCAAGCTAAATTAAAAAATAGAATGCAAAGAAAATACAAAGAATATGAAATAGGAGTGTAATGGTATAAAATAACCCATAAAATAAGATGTACATATAGGAGAGAGGGAAGAAACCACCACCCAAAATAATGGAGAAGAATAGGAAATTGACTCCCACTAACTAAGAATGGTGGTGAGTGTTGGAAATATGATGATGTCATAAGGGGGGAATAATGCATTAGGAAAGCAAAGCAAATGAATTAAAAAAACTTAATTCAAATAAGAGATCATTCAAACCATACTCATAAAATGAAGCTCTAAAATAACAAAATCAAACAATGTAATCCTAAAGATAACATAAATTGAATTCAAAACTTTAAAACATATACCATCCCATGTTGGATTTGTGTTTGTATTGACATTTGGATGTTGGATTGGTTGATTCAATACAAAGCCTCCATTGTTGATGTTGCAAAAGCTTCAAGAAGGTGCATAAATGGTGAACTAGAATGTAATGCCAATAATCCTTAATGTGCTCAAGAATCAGCTGTGCAGTGCTTCACTATGTAAATTCTAGATGATTTGTGAGAGGGTAGAAGATTATTATATAGATTTATTGTTTCAGGATGAACAATCAAGATTCAGTTGAAAAAGATCTTAATCAACGATTGAGAACCGTTGAGAGGAAATAGATTGGCCAGTTAGCTTCTGTGATTGACCCAATTAAGTATTTTAATTACATAATTAGAGGATTTAGATTTCATAATCTATGTGATTGAATAAATCATGTTGAGTGGTTGGTGGGATTGAAGAATAGATGAGTTAGTTAGCCAATTAGAGTGAGAAATAAGTGGTCGCAATTTGTTCAATTATAAAAAGAGTGAAAATAATTAATTAATTAGTATTTTGAGTTGAATGTGCAAATCATGTTTGACTTTAACGAATAAAGTTGAGTTTATTTGTTAACTATATTGAATGATGTTGAATAATCAATTTAATTATTCAGGTTTAGAAAGGGGAAAGTGATTTAATTAAACTATTAAGTGATAACAATTTAATTGATTTAGGAGAATAGGGTATATTAGCAACATAATTAAATAATTTGTGTTATTTAATTAATCAAGAGGAATAAAAGTTAGATTACTGATAAAATAGTGAATTAATTAAATAATTTAAAGATTATTCAATTAATAGAGGAAAATAAGGTTTTTGATGTAAATGATGTGAAATAAAATGATGTTAATGATAATGATGTCGATTAATGGAAAAATGTCATTCAGGATGTGTGATATGTGTTAGGTCATTTTTACATGTCTACAGTTTTCCCCTCTTTGAGACAAAGTACTAGTTGCTTTGTTTCAAAGAATTTGATGTTAAGATCAAGATTTGAAAAAATTCATATGCCCCATTGTGCCTCGGTGGTCAGCAGAAAGATAGTACGACAATGGGCTGCCCACTCAAGAGGTTGGTCGGAAACATTTTTCGGGTCAAGCTCGCAACAAGGTTCAATTGTATTTTAGATTTTTAGAGGATGAAAAAAATAGGCTATAGAGCCTTTGTTTATGGGTCAAGTGTTCCCGAGAGCTCATAGTTTTAACCTAGAAGGGTTTCCTAGGTAGAAAAATTAGGGTTTGGGGGAAGGTAAAAATATGCAATTAGGGTTCATTTTACCTCATTTGTACTATTTTCCCTTAGTGAATTCTTGTCTCTCAAGATCATAGTTCATCAATTGTCGATTCACGATGTCGAGGATTTCAAGTGCCCCACATCGCGTAGAGGCAATTCATGACTTTGGGAGGCCAGCTGGCATAAGTGTTGCAGAATGTATATCCTTTGCTCTTATTTTTGTCTTTTCAATCTTGTGTAATTAATGTCTCTCTTGATTTTCTCTACCACTTTCATGTTTCTTGCTCACTATCATTTAAAGTGTTCGCTTTTGTTTATCGATGTTGCTTAAAATGTTCACTATTGTTTTCCTCTATATAAAATGACCGCCTTTATGAATTGATTACACTATTGGAAAATTTGTTCGCTATTTCCATTTTAAACGCTATTGTGAAAAATAACTGCAATTGCCATAAGCAGGGTCACTATTGCATTTTTTGACCGCTATTGTCAATTTTGAAATTTTTAGCCAATTTGTTTGCAATCTTAGGTTCGTGATGTGTTTTTGTAGAAAATTCTTAATGTCATGGGTTGAATGTTTGCAGGTGGTTCTTAAACTGATTTATTCTAGAGAGCGATGGTTGTGACAATTTTTTGACCTATTGACTGATTTCTTTGAGGTTGAGAGAGGTTTTATGGATGTCGTGGGCCTGTGATACATTTGTTACATGCCAGAGATTCGATGTCATAGGGTGATGATGACCACCCTTGTAGAGAGATGGCATTCTGAGTTTTCATCGTTTCATTTATCGATTGGTGAGGCGACTATCACATTGGAGGATGTATGGAGGATTCTTTGTATTCCTATTCATGGGGAGCTCATTACCTATGATATTGGATAGGGTACCCATGCTATACAATGAGTTCTCGGTGATAGAAATCTTTAGGTAGTGGACTCAGAGACAAAATTCTCTCCATTTGTTGACAGTGCAAATCTTGTTTCTATGGTCTTATGTGGTTTGATCTTGAGGCTCGTAGTACCTAATCATAGAGGTAAACATTTTCCTATCGGTTGGGGCATCTGCATCAAGAAAATTATGGAGCATGGTACTAGGTATGCATGGGGCCCATGTCTTATAGCTCACTTATATAGATATATGCACAAGGTTTCTTGTTGTGGAGGTAGTTCTATCTCCATTAGTATGACATTGTTGCATGTATGGGCTTGGGAGCACATCCCAATGACTAGACCTAATGGTGTTATGGATCGAGATCCAGAGGATCCATATTCATATCGATACTCATATTTCATGCACTATACCTAGCCTAGTCAGCTACCTTATCAGTGTTGTGTTTTTTATGATATGCCTGCATTTATTTGGAGACCATGGTTAGGATGTGAGGCCTAGCATGATGATGTAAATCAGCTCCCTTATTGCCGACAAACATGACAGTTTATAGGCCGCATGGACTCTTTGCTTGAGTGTTACTTACCTGATCAAGTTCTCCATCAGTTTGGAGAGTGGAAGACATGATTCAAAGATGATTATCATGCATTCTTTGGGAAAACATCCTGAGAGGTTAGGGTGTGGGGGTCGCATGCCTCCTCTATAGATTTTGTTGTTGAGTTCAAATGACTTATCCCATTTGGATGGGGTTGGCCAGTAGGTTTTGCAAACCCTAGCACCACACATGAGTATGATCAATGGTGGGCTTGTGTTCTACTTTTTTTTACAGATCCTACTAGTGCTAAGCCAGTCATAGGAAGATTTGGTGTGACCAACCAGAGGGGTGAGCGAAAATAGCTAAGGATTATTATTGAGCAATTAGATAGAGCAGGACATGATCGAAAACATGATCAACAGGATGGACAATAACCTGATTGATAGGGAGGTTGGATTAAATATTCATTGTTTCATGCTCTAGGTGTTGTTTGGAAGACCCCTATGGTGTCTCACTTCACCACCTTAACCTATAGGACCTACCTCTTGACTAGGCTCCCCTAGTTCTCCCCAACCCAACTACCAACACATATTCTTCCAACCAAGTCAACCTTGGTGCTTTCTTTGCAATTCTTCCCTTAGCCCTTAATCCACCCTAAAGGCTAACCTACTCCCAATACTAGATCTCAGCTTGTAGGGGTGTGGAGATGTCTCTAATAGGTTCACACCATCACATTATGGTTCTTGAGGGTCCACCTTACTTCATTTTCCCATTGCTTCCATCAAACCCTCATTTAGGGTTAAAAAGGCTACTAGCCCTATGAGCTCCAATTAGCCCTCCTTCTCCGAGAAAACAAGCTAGTACTCCAAAGTCTTCCAAAGAACATAGAATCTTTCTTGGGGGTTCTTGGTCCTCATGCCTACCACTTTAAGGTTTTGGTGGTCTTGACCCTCAACTGTCCGTACACCGGTTGGATCTTCAATTTAGCAAATTTGGCCTTTTTGAGCCCTTTCCCTGACCACATAGCAGACTGTCATGAGTTTCTCTCACCAAATTGATTGATGAAGCTTCCTCCTTCATGCCAGTTATTTACAAGGCATCTGGTCACCCTCTCCACACTGTGACTTGACAGGGAATGATCACTCCTGCAAATCAAGTGCCATGCACTCCTTGTCTTTCCTAGCTAGACACTTCTTGGCTCACCTAGGAGAAGACTTCCATGGTGTTTCCTAAACTGTTAAAGACTCCTACACCTACCATAAATACAATCATGGAGTCTAGTCACAATTCCCAAGAGGTCGCACGTTATGTATAGAGGGAATGTGATCTAAACCTCCATTTTCAACTAACAGTCTGTCAGATCAGCAACTATGAAAGAAAACAAAACTATCTACAAACAGAGTTTGAAACCGAATCAGGAATCTAAGCTACTACCACACAATTCTTAGTTAACACTCACATTACATCCTACACCACCTACATAATCAAATTCAATCCATTCTAGCTCTCTTTTGAACCAAAACCAGAAATTCACATTAAGAACCCACTGTTTTCTTTGAATTCAAAATTTCAAACCAATGTAAAAGCTCCCAACCTCAATTCCATGTCAAGGTCACCCTTATATAGAGTCACTAAAGTAGTTAAGCTCGGCCTTAACCCTTCCTTGGCCGCTTGTGGCTTCCTTTAAGCCTTATTTTCAAAATTTAGGAAACTAATACCTCAATAGGTCTAAAAAGGTCTTGAGCCTTTCTTGTAGCCAAAACCTCAACCTATCAAATGGTCAACAAGACCTTTACCAACACAATACATGAACTCAAATGCCACTAAGGCACAAACATAAAGAAATAGGAAAAAATTGTTGAGTTTGGCCTAAACAAGTTGCCAAGTCATGACCTTCTAGGCTACCTAAGGTATCCTATGGGTGCTCCTGCACCACTGATCCTATGCAACAAGATCAAAAAGTGCCACAAGGTCCTCCCCCACTTGGGATGCAACAACAATAGCATAAATAGCTCAGCTAACTATAGAGAGGGATGCAGAGGTTGTTCAAAGGAAATCAACCGAGACACAAGTTGTTGTCATTACCGTAGAGTGAGATGGATTCTTACAGGAGAGAGATGTACTCAGGTAGGATCTTGCTATAGAGTGGCAACATAGACTAGTTGCAGATATTTCAGTTGCCTCCTCTATTCCCATCACTCAATACCTGACTGAGCGAGATCAATTATTACAAAGATGTGCATATTCTCAAATGCTCTATGAGATCTTTGTTCCTAGAGCACAAAGATGGCATCATTTTGGAGAGTTGAGTACTCAAATAGGTGTGAAGTCAAGTGGTCATTCAGTGAGGCAACCACATCAGTCTCCCATCATCCTACATCCATCTCCCCATCAGAGCTAGGAGCAGCCAAGATCCCCACCTAGAGACGGCCAACAAGGTTGAGGTTGCTTGATCTTTTATGATGTTTATTATATTAGAGACTTTGTGTAGACATGATTTTTGTATATACATTCATTGGCTCAGTTGAGGCCTCATATATATGTCTTTTTTGTATATGATATCCCACATGGTACTTGATGATGTACATGGCATTCTTAGTATTGATGATATATGAGATATACCATGTTTTGATTCGGCTTTATTATGTGTTTATGAGATGATTATGGATAATGATGTATACATATTCGTGTTTTGTAATTTTCTGATGTATGTATATGATATGGATGGATGTATGATTTATGTATCTATACGATGGATGATGATATATAATGTATGATGTTTTATCAATTTATTATGGTCATGATATGTACTAATGAATTTTGTGGATGCGAGATGGAGCTGTTAGTTAGAAGAATTTTTTTATGATTTAGAGATGGATAGAAATTTGATGTTGTTAGATACTTATGAGTTTTTCTTTTGCTTTCATATAGGCTTTGTATCTTTTAGCAATCCTTTTTGATGTAGCAAACAGATATGATGTACCAAGGTATTAATAACCAAGGTGGCTTTCATCCATTGCATGGACTTTGACTCGACACACAAAGAATATTCTTGCTCATACCAAACATACAAAAACCCTATTAGAGTATATGGTTGAGTTGTGTTAAAACATTTCAGAATAGTTACATAAATAGGTATGAAGTACCTAATATGCAACTACCACACAAATTTCCTCAAAACAACTTTCATACACAATACAAAATAAGTATACATCATGGTGGTATCACAAAAACATATAACAAATAGAATAAATAGAAATCAACAGTTAATGTCGCCATTCCTTCTTCTCTAAATCCTTATGGACATCCTCGAGAGATCTTGGGAATGTGGTATTAAGATCAATCAAAAATATAAGATTATAAAAATATAAACAATGTTGCAATATCACTTGCCATAGTTTTTTTTATGTTTCATGATGAAATCCATTGATGATGTTTATTTTAGGAACATTGTATCCGTTAAGACTCATGTTTTAGGATTGTTGATAATTATTTGTAAATAGGTATGGTAGTCTATACTTAGGCATTGTTTTAACTTGATAGTGATCCAATCATTTGGACCTTTTCTTTGGAAGTTTTGACTTGATGTTTGTTTTGTTTGTTTGTTGATTACTTTGTCAAAGGTTGAAGGTGATGAGTGTTTATTGTGAATGGAAATTTTATTGTTGATAAGTGACCATGGAGATGTGACTTTTTGTAATTTTTTGATTATTTGATGTTGTTTTTGTTGTTTTTGAGAAATTTAAAAACAAATAGGGGGACCTAAAGGGACT
Source organism: Sequoiadendron giganteum (assembly GCA_007115665.2). Classification (NCBI taxonomy): domain Eukaryota; kingdom Viridiplantae; phylum Streptophyta; class Pinopsida; order Cupressales; family Cupressaceae; genus Sequoiadendron; species Sequoiadendron giganteum. The sequence continues at coordinate 673,825,303 of CM021103.1, read as the reverse complement.
GACCTAGTGCCTTGTGGAATGATCAAAGATTAGCCTTTCCTACGTGATGAATTCAAAGACATCATAGTTCAATTGTATTGGTTGACATTAGTTTTTGGAGTTCTCTAACTTTTTACAAATGTTTTTGGATTTTGATAAGATATTTGAATGTTTTCATTTTGTTTTGGGGGACTAACCTAGAACAATACAACTTGTGTCTTAACCCAAAGAAGTGTGTATTCAGTGTGACTTTTGGAAAACTATTGGGTTACATATTATCAAGAAAAATACTCACTTCAAATACTTTGAATACACACTTCTTTGGTTTAAGACGTAAGTTGTATTGTTGTAGTGTTCCAAATTTCGTAAGGGGGAATAATGCATTAGGAAAATAAATCAAACGAATTAAACAAAATTAATTCAAACAAGAGATAATTCCAACCATACTCATGAAATGAAGCTCTAAAATAATGAAATCAAATAATGTAATCCTAAGATAACATAAATTGAATTCAAAACTTTAAAATATATACCATCCCATGTTGTAGTTGTTCAAGGATGTCGGATTGCTCAATTCAATACAAATCCTCCATTGTTGATGTTGCAAAAGCTTCAAGAAAATACATAAATGGTGAACTAGAATGTGGTAGCAATAATCCTTAATGTGCTCAAGAATCAGTTGTGTAGCCTTCGCTATGTAAATTCTAGATGATTTGTGAGAGGGTAGAAAATTGTTATATAGATTTACTATTTCGGGATGAACGATCAAGATTCAGTTGAAAAAGAACATACATAAATGGTGAACTAGAATGTGATGCCAATAATCCTTAATGTGCCCAAGAATCGGTTGTGTAGCCTTCGCTATGTAAATTCTAGATGATTTGTGAGAGGGTAGAAGATTTTTATATAGATTTATTGTTTCGGGATGAATGATCAAGATTCAGTTGAAAAATACCTTAATCAACAGTTGAGAACTGTTGAGAGGAAATAGATTGGCCAGTTAGCTTATGTGATTGATCCAATTAAGGATTTTAATTATATAATTAGAGGATTTAGATTGCATAATTTGTGTGATTGAATAAATCATGTTGAGTGGTTAGTGGGATTGAAGAATAGATGAGTTAGTTAGCTAATTAGAGTGAGAAATCAGTGGTCGTGATTTGCTCAATCATGAAAGGGGTGAAAATAATTAATTAATTAGTATTTTGAGTTGAACGTGCAATTCATGTTTGACTTTAACAAATAAAGTTGTATTTGTTTGTTGACTATATTGAATGATGTTGAATAATTAATTTAATTATTCAAGTTTAGAAAGGGGAAAGTGATTTAATTAAACTATTAAGTGATAACAATTTAATTGATTTAGGAGAATAAGGTATATTAGCGATGTAATTAAATAATTTGTGTTATTTACTTAATCAAGGGGAATAAAAGTTAGATTAATGATAAAATAGTGAATTAATTAAATAATTTAAAGATTATTCAGTTAATAGAGGAAAATAGGGTTTTTCATGTAAATGATGTGAAATCCAGTGATATTAATGATAATGATGTCGATTAATGGAAAAATGTCATTCAGGATGTGTGATATGTGTTAGGTCATGTTTACATGTCTACAAGTGATTATTTCAACTACTATAAATCTTAAATATGTGTTTTAATCTAAAATTAAAGTTGTATTCAAATGCATTCAATCCAAAACAAGATTCTTCAACTTGTAGAAATCCAATAATGCATAAAAGATATTAAAAAACCACAAAATAACATACAATGTACATAGAGAAACCTTTTTAGGAAAAACTCCACCAACAAAGAGGCCAAGATTCAATTTCTTAATCAAATAAATGATTATAATGGTTTGATCTTCCTCCATGCACTTGCAACCTATAAAAAACAACTTTGTTCTTCAAAAAAGAAGCCTCAAACCCTTGTTCAATCTACCCTATTTCTCCAACCAAAAGTTTTTATCAAAACCTCGTAACTTAGGCATCCAAACTACTCTCCATGCAAAAATCATAATGTAAAATGCATACAAACACAACTTATGCACCCCAAAAAAATTGCTTCACAGTTGTTAGGATTTGGTGTTGTACACCACTGCATAAAATGATATATTATAATGTCGTAGTTAAATAATTATTTAGTCATGGTAAATCTAGGAGATGTGGTATCCACACTAGATATTTGTTTGGGGTCACTTGTTAAGTTGTATTATAACATTGGGTTAATTATTTTATATGTAGGAGACATATAATAATTAATTGGGGAAAGTATTTAATGCTTGCATCAAAAAATTAAATGACAGGTCAATGGTTTTGTGTTCTCACAGTTTTGAGGCACATGGTTTTATCTTACCAGTTAGTTTTATTTGTGTGAGCTTGGCTCTATAAAATCAAACACATGTTTAGTGGTTAAATTTGGTTGGGTGAGTGGTTTGTCATTGTGTTGAGTCTTTTTTCGAGGAGTGCATATGTGAAGCATGACATGGGATGTGTGGATTTATGCTTAGACACATGGAGGATGCATTGGAGAGGCTTGATATTTTAGAAGTGTTCATTACATAACTCTATAAGTACATGTAATGTTTTATTTTTGAACAGTACATTGAGTATGGATGATTTTGGAGGTTGGGTTTTTCCCTTTTGAAGTTTTTCTTAGGGTATATCTTGTGTTATCTTGTAGCTTATCTATTTTATCTTTGCATCATGGTTATGTAGGAAATAGGTTTAACATTTTGGGTATTATACATTATTTCCTAACAAGTGGTAACATATATTTCATGGTTGTAGGAGGTGTGAGCTTTCAGGTTTTGTTATAACCCTTGTTTGAGTAGATTTAGTGAAAAGTTGAATTTATAGCAATGAATGAAAGATCTAAGGCATTTTGAGACACATTTATAGGTTGTTATTTTACAGATCTAGGGTTTTGGGGTTTGTAGATTTGTTGGGTTTATTACAGATCTAGGGTTTCAAAAATATTTGGTCAAAATGGTTTCTTAAAATGGGCTTCATATGAGGGTTTTGTAGGAAAAGTTTCACAAATGACCTCTTGAGACAAAATGGACCTCACCTTTAGATCTATGATGGCTAAGAAACAAAAAATGATATAAAAGTTTCCCTATTTTGGCCATTGTAAAAAAATGCTATAAAAATTGCCCCTACTTTAAGTTGTATGACTATACAATCATCGATGTCTATAGAGAGGTAAAATTAAAAATTAAAAAGTTAAAAATTACCTGTGAAAATAAAAACTTTATTGATTTTTTTAAATTAAAAATAAAATAAAATGATTTGAGGGGTCAACAAACTCCTGTACCACTATACATGCGTTAGTAGTGCATATTGGAAATTATTACCATCAGTATCCCTATCGACCCACAAGTCGATGGTGTCAGTTCAACAAGGGCTTATCCCCCTAGCCTTGGCCCCTAGTCAGGTGGAGGACCACTATCCATCTCGCGAGCAGGTTGAAAAATAAATGAAAATTTTAATGAATTTAAGCCTTTTTAAAATATGCTTACCATAACTAACCCTCGTCGTAGCCATTTGTGGAGCATTTACCAGGCACCACTGACACACCACTGCCATTGATCGACCACCCAGGGGCCACCACAGAGTTACTAGTTAGCCAAATTATAGGACTTTTTCCAAATGGGCATAACTTTCACTCAATATCTCATATTTTTGACTTACAATAGTCAACAAAAAGCTCTTACTGAGCAGTACATAGTGGTATAGGTTTAGCTCCATGATTTTTCTATTTTCATGAATTTTTGAGGCTATGAAGTTAGATATTTCCATTGAACACATTTTGTTCCTAACTTTTTCATATGGAATCAGATTTTTTATTTCAAATAGGCATTAGAGAGAATTTGTAATGTACTGCATAGTGGATTAGGTAGATTTTCAATTTATGGTACAAAGAGAGGCTTGTAATTATTTGATCACGTGTAGGTTCTTGAGATTCAGGGTGTGATTGTGTGAGCATCTAGATGAGTCAAGAGGTGAAATCTTTAGAGAGTACATATTTTATGTGATATTTATGATGGTACAATTGATATCAATTTGGTGCTTCCTAATACAGGTTTATAGGTGTTTTTAGAAATGAATTTGATGGTAATGGGGACATAATTTTTCATTGATTTTGAGGACATGGGTTGACATGTGTGGAGAATTAGAGTCTCGCATTCATGAGAGTTGAGTGTAGGTGCAACATTGGTGATGTTATGGGGTCACAAATATGTAGGTATATGTGAACATTAACATGACATGCTCATGTATGTGGTTGTTTTGTGGTGGTGTGGTTTGATGTTAGGGGTTGTTCTTATCTCCTTGATGCTTGTTTGGTTCATTGACTATGGCTACTCATTTGTGGACTTGTTTGGAAAATTAGATATGAGGTTGATTTGGTGTTTGAGTCTTGAGGTCTACAAGATTTTCTTCTTTGCTATTTTGGTTTGTAGGTTACTAATGTGATGATGGGTTTGCATGTTTCATTGTTTGAGATCTACTAGTTATGCAATTTTTGGGTATGTGCAAATCATTGATTGTAGTGGGATAACTTGGATGTGGAATTTCTATATCCATGAGAATTTTTTAGTGTTGATGCAGACTTTGTTAGTTGGTCTTGTATGTGGTCATTTTTGTATTGGTATGTTGCTTTGATATGAGAGTATGGATGATTAGAGTGCCAAGATTGTTAGTGATTGGAACTCTTGTAGCATGTGATTTTTCACGATGTCATGATAGCTTGGTTATATTTCATTGGTCACACATTTCAATAGGAGATTTTGGCAGTGATGATTTGGTGGTGCAAGATTGATTTCTAATTTTTTTATGGCGGTTGTATCTTCTTAACTTGGAGATCTTGGTTTTACTTTTTCTCTAGGGTTGATGAGATTACAGTTGAGTGTGTGTGGACCATGGGTGATCTTCATTTAGGATGTGGTTGTCACAATGCCATGTGTAGCTCGGTATCACGATTCAATGGGAGTTGTTGTAAATGATTTAGATTCATCAATTGGTGATGGATGATATTCTTAAGTGTTTGTTGATGTCTTGGAGGAGCTCTTAGATCTTGTTACTATAGAAGAGTTCTTTCACATTTACATGCTCACTATTAGGAGATGGTTATCTTCATGTAATTGGATGTTGATTCTTTGTTTAGAGTGTGTTTGGGATTATGTCTTTTTATTGTGGATGATGAAAATGATAATCACAAATAGTAACAATGCAATGAAAGTACACAATTCACACTTCAACAATCACTCAATAAATCCTACGATCTATACATAAAATCAAATGATAAACAATAATACCATAGCAAAGACCTTAGATTGCTTTAGTGTTTCTTTGATAAATAATTGAATGAGAGATGTAGATTTACTCTCATATTTTTTAGCATAACCATGATATCAACATGATAGAAAAAAGGCTTGATGCTGGATGCTCGATGTTGGATGCTTGATAATGGATGTTTGATAGATGCTTGCTTGATAATGATAGTTTGATAATGCTTGATAGTAAAAGTACTAAGATTTGATCATAAGAGGGCTAGGGAGATTTTTTTGATAATAAGAGTGTTAACTATTTTGAATGAAATGAAAGCTTCTTATTTATATGCTTCACCTGGTGTAGATTAATTAGAAATATTAATGGATGAAAAAATTAAAGATAAGGTAAGACCTAAATCTGAATTTGATAGAGGGAAATATTAAAAGAATTTATTTAATTCAAAATGATAGTTGGAGAAAGAAATAAATATTTATTTATTTATTTTAGAAGAAAATATGCAATCTAAAAAATTATTTTTAATTAATTTAAAAGAGGAGTGTTAGCTCATTATATAATTTTTGAAAATTATTTAATTATAGAGATAAAGATTTAATCTGAAATTTGATTTTAATTAATGTTGGAGGGAAAAAGATAAATGGTAAATTAATTAAATAATTATAAATTTTAATTAATATAGATATGATAAAAAGATTAAGATAATTAAATAATTAAAAATTATTTAATTACTATGAATGAAAAGAGGAAAATGTTAGCTTAATTAAATAATTAAAAATTATTTAATTATTTAATTAATATAGATAGAAGAATTGATGAGAATAATGATGAAATGAAAAGATGAAAATGCATTAGTCATTTTTAGGTGTCTATATTTTTCCCCTCTTTGAGACAATATGTTTTATAGCATTGTTTCAAAGAAAAGGATTGATGATATGCCCCAATGTGCCTCGGTGGACCATGGGATGGATGCTATGACGCTCCCTTGATAGATCAACTAGAGAAAATATTTTTTTGGTCGAGCTCACAACAAGATGGATTAGCTAGGTCTATGATAATGATGATGATATGATGATGACCCTTACTTGTTTGTGTAGGAAAATGCAACTATATGCAACTGCATGCAAATTATCCCATTGGTCGAATGTATAGTAGAGCATATAAATGGATAAATAACTAATAGGAAAGTGTACAAAATGGATGGGATATGACAGGATATGCAATATGGATGGATATGGGGAAGGATCGATTCCTTTGTTCCTTTGTTATGCTTTCTATCATCATTGAGCATTTTATTAGGGAAAAGGGATATATGTACACCTAGGTGTGGATAACTAGGGCGAATTTGGTATCACTTTGCATGGACTATGAATCTACAAAAAATATGCAAAAAAGTATTAACTATGCCCCATTTCTCACTCTTCACCATGATATTAGGATTGAGGCTTCCTCAAGCTTCCTCATAATAGATCAAAAGAAAAGATTAAGATGAAGATAAAGATAAAATTATAAATCAGCAAGAAAAATACCAAATGACAAACAATTCAACAACACACATATCTCTTGCCAAAATGATAAGCTTAGTTTTGATAGATAGGGCCCATTCTAGGAAGGATGCATTTGTTAGGATCTTAGATTTGTTTTGATAATGCCCATCGTACGAAAGATACTTTTGTTAAGGCATAGAAATGTTTTGATAATGATAATGAAAGATAATAAACAAGCTATACAAGCCAAAATCTCAATAGCTGATATTTATTTTGCTCGTGATTTTCATTAAAGCTCAATATTTTTGGATTTGCATATGATCTAAAGATACAAGAATCCAACCCAACACCTAGGTCAAGGGAAAGATGCCCCTGATTAGGTATAGGATCACTTATTATGGGATAAATAGATTGAGTATGTTGTGATAGGTGGATAGGTGGATGATAGGAGATTATATGTCTAAATATTATATTGCAAAGGAACGAGATAGCCTTTACTAGAGGTGTTGTTATTATGGATATAAGATTAAAAAGGATTATTTGGATAAAAGGATGATTTCTAAAGGACATGGGTTGTATGGATTTATGTTTTCTAAAACATAGTTGGATAAGGTTTACCCCCAAATTTACCAAGATCAAAGTACCAAGGGTGAGGGGATGAGTTAAATAGGATTAAGTATATATGATAAAGCATATGGATAAGATAATCAAGATCAATTTAAGAAAGGTGGGATGTATTTGGAGGGGATGAGGGATATGTGATGGATGCCATTATAGTTTTTTTTTTATATATCTTGTGTTGGATAGGGATGGTAAAATATTGTGGAGAAATAGGATCATGACATGAAAGGATACTTTGATCTTGATGTGGGAGGCCACTACTACATGGACTGAAAGGTATGGGATCATGATATGGGAGAGTATCATTGGATGGGATGGAATTTGTGCTTTGATTTTGATTTGGAAGAGAATTGGAAGATATGGTGGAAGGGATGATTTTCTTTTGATTTAGAGAGGAATCATAAGATGGTATGAAAGTTAATATGATACCTTTCTCATGAGATGACATGGAAGAAATACTTAGGTCTTGATATGGAGTGGGAGTATGAAGTCAAAGAATTAAAATATCTTGATCTTGAGATGGAAAGGACTCATTGGAAAGGAAACTTTGATCATGACTAGGAATGGTATCAAAAGATGGCATAGGAGGGATACTTTGATCTTGATTAAGAAGGGGATCACTAGATGTTATTTTCTCGTACATGTGACTGTGCACTTAGGGATTGTATTTTTTACGAAAGAGATCTCTTCTACTTGACCTATGGTGTAGTCATATGGAATGAAAGCATAATTAGCCAGGTTAGGACTACTATATTTATTTGAAGGTTCCCCTTTTCCATGTTTAGGGATAGGATCCTTGAATATCTTGAGATCGTCATTTTTTGAAGGTGTATTCTCTATGCCAACATCAGGTCTTGATCTATAAGGCCTTGGATAATATTTTTCAATTTGAAGCAATTAGAAGTCTTATGTCATTTTATCTTATGGTACTCACAATATTCATTCTCTTTGTACCATGGAGGTTTAATTGTTGGTTCTTGATTTCTCACTTTGATTAATGTGATAATCTTATCTTGGATCAATTATCTCTTCTTATTATTCATTTTTCCCATTTCCATGTTTTCTATCTTTTGTAGTGACTATTAAATTCGTTGATATAAGTCATTTGTAGATGTTGATAGAGGTGCACTTGTGTGAATGTAATATTATTGTTGATGTTGATTTAGGTGAATGTGATGTTGTTGAGGTTGACTTGGTAGAATTTAATTTTGTTGAGGTGTAGTGAATGCTATGAGATATTGTTATTTATGCCTAGGAACTTCAAAGTTAGAGGGTAGCTTGGCACCATGTTGTTAGAGTAATCATGCATTAGCTAATAATTAATTAATCTATAATTAATTATTAATCTAATTTATTCTCATGCACTTAAGCTAAACTCAAGAGTGATTTACTATGTTAACTAGAGAGCTATTATTAGATAATTTTGTCTCATTGCATGAGATGTTGACACTTATCATGATCTAATCCCTTTATCATTTATGGTTTCTCCTATATAGCACTCAACCCTCATCGTATTATCATGCCTTGTAATACTTATACTCTTGAGATTTTATCTTCTCTTGAACTCTTGTATTTGTAGCTTTTTATTATTGAGGAATATTGCATATTATTGTTTGCAGATCTCTTACATTGAAGGTTTCTTTGTTTGTTGTTTGATCATGTGGCTCATGTTTTTCACAATTCTAACATGGTAACAGAGCATGGATTTAGCAAACCCCTTCTTGATTTCTAATTTTTTTCTTCAACAAGGGTTACAAGCTTCAGATCTAAATTCTCCATTACTTTTTTTGCAATTTTTGAAGGTGGGCGATTTTAGGTGCATTATGGCACGAAAAGGACCTCAACATTGGATTTTGAAGGCCGATTCAATGACTTTTTACTATAAATTCACCTATATTGCCCGTCAGGAGCTTTTGAGGAAAACAAAATTTAGTACAAGGGTCGTACTATTGTAGGTACGACAAAATTTTCTAATTAAAAAAATAAAAATAGTTTTGAAAAAGATTATTTTTTAAATTTTTTTATTAATATAAAAAATAGGTCAAATCAAAATAAAAAACTTGCAAGTTTGAATCTTTACAGGGGCACTTTTATGAGGGGTACCCGTAGGTACTTAGAACCACAAGCTTGTGGGCCCCACTCATTAGGTCAGCGGTCTATGAGCCATTGGCAAAATTTTAAGCCATCCAACAACTTTTATAACCACTAGCGGTAGCTTACCGGTCGCCCAACGGCCTCAAATAATTTTCTGGCACCCAAACTAAAAAACTAGCAAGGCTTCGAATTTCCCGATCCCTACCAAAAAAAATCATCCAATGCACTTCCTAACGGCATCAACTTTTTGTGAGCAGAAAAATGTTTTTCAGAATGTTCCATATTTGCGAATATTTCAATAACTAATAAGAATATTTCGTCGCCTGATTTTTTTCAAGGGCCGATATTTTTTTTCAATGCCAAGGAATATTCCCTAGCATATTCCATTGGCGTCAATAGTATGGATTAGGGTAGGCCCCTTCAAGACCCCTCTTTGGTCCTAAGAGACCAGTTGTTTTTCTTTTGGCCATAACTTGGGTGTACGATATCAAAATTGGAAAAACAAGATATCATCAGAAAGCTGGTTCCGCCAACTTTCTAGTGGTGTGGGTCTCATCACCATTTTTTTTATTGGTGCATTTTATAGCTTGTTGAATTCAGAGGTGTTGTTTGTAGTCCCAAGCTCATAAATTTTGACCTGTTTCTTCATTTTTTGTGATTCCATTGGCATTCGAATGATCTTTCAGAGCTCTTCACAGCTATCCATGAAATTTTTCTAGATTTCTCTTTAGGTAAATTTTATTCATTTTTTTGTGTTTTTACATTCTATTGAATTACTTGGACGTCTTAGCTCTTGGAAACTTCTTATTTGGGTGGGATGACTTATTTTTGGTTGTTCTACATGTATTTCTAGTATTTTATCCTATTTGGACATTGAAGGCATCTTTTTCATGCACATTCTCTTTTCTAGACACACTGAGATAAAGTGTCATTCTGGTGTCTACTTTTTGGGGATTTTGAACATCCTAGTGTGCCTTTTATACTCGAGCAATGATATAAAGTGTCATGGGGATGTTGATGTTTTCCTTTGGTTTTCCGTCACACCTTTTTCAAGTAAATTTCCCTTCCACAATAATAGTGAATCATGGTGAATCTTGTCTCATGTGTGTGTGTCTTAGTTTGCACACCCTTTTATTTGCAAGTTGTTTCTCCTACATGCACTTCTTGGTTTCACATAGTTTTACTGTACTTGTCTTGGCTCTCCCTTTCCAGCATTATGGGGGGGTTTCTACTATTGGTGTCAATGCTTCCTTGGTTTCGCATTTTGGAGTGATCTATGTATCTAGTTCTTGTGCCTATGTACTAGTTGGATGCAGCATACATCAGTGGTTGGTTACCCATGCATTTCGGTGAGATGGGGCATTTACCATATGGACACTCTTACATTCCTATTTATGGAGGTTATTCATTTCAACACTGTATCAGTCATCTTTTGACAGTTATCTATAGCTTCTTTGTGCTTCAACAATATTCTACATGTTCCTCTATTTGGGGAAATTATTTGGTTGGAGGCTTTTTTAGTCTTTCATTCACCTTTCTCTATTTTGGAGAGGATTTTTTCCCATAAGGTTCTCTCCTTTTCTCCAGTTGTGAGACATATTTTTTTTGTACATGCATACCTCACCAGGCCTTGTTTGTCGAGACCCATCATGCATTCCTTTTTTTAGGGTTTTTAGCTACTCCCTAAGTTCATATTAAGGGCGGTGTTAGAGTAATCATACATTAGCTAATAATTAATTAATTTCTAATTAATTATTAGTCTAATGTATTCACATGCACTTAAGCTAGACTTAGGAGTGATTTACTAGGTTAACTAGAGAGCTATTATTAGATCATTTTGTCTCATTGCATGAGATGTTGACACTTGTCATGATCTAATCCTTTTTATCATTTAGGGTTTCTCCTATATAGAACTCAACCCTCATTTTATTATCATGCCTTGTATTACTTTTTCTCTTGAGATTTTCTCTTCTTTTGAACTCTTGTATTTTGTAGCTTTTTCTTGTTGAGGAATATTGCATATTATTGTTTGCAGATCTCTTGTGTGGAAGGTGTATGTATTCATTGTTTGATCCTGTAGCTCATGTTTTTCATAATTCTAACACATGTTGCACTAAAATTTGAAGGTAATGATTGAGATTTTTCTCAAATAAAAGATCCAAAACTTTCATTGCTTTAGGGCCTTACTCAAATTCTTGTAAATCTTCTAATGTTGGTTCTTGACCATCCTTCACATAAGGAACCCTTAAAGGCTCATCATGAAGGAATGGTGGGTTTGAAGATGTTCCTTGCTCATATAGACCCATGCTTTTTTGAAATTTTGACTCATATTGATGGAATTCCATGCTTTTCTTATATTGATATCTTGTGATTCACATATGCAATGTAAAACCTTAGATAAAAAAAGATGTGCTTTCAAAAAAATTGATGCTTGCTACTCAAAACCAAAATAGACCAAAGCTAAGTTATATCTCCTAATGATGATAATGATATTGATTAATAAAATGATAACTTATTACTTGGACTAGACTTGTGAGTCCAAGCAAAATGATAAAGATCAAGACTGATAAAGTGTACTTAAACTAGACTTGTGAGTCCAATAAAACTTGATAAAGAGTGGAGGTTTCCAACTCAAGAGTAGCTTTGAATATCTCAAGCTGGTATATCCATAAATGATATAAGATAAAGATAAAATATAGGAGATACAATTTAAACTTTCATAATGATAAGACAAAAAACAAAAAAGTTTTCTACTCAAATTTTATCAAGGAGAATGAAGTAATTCCAATGAAAGACTTATTTCATCTTTGGTTATTTGATAGTTTGATATTTTACCTTTGATTTTTGCTTTGTTTTAATAGAGCATAAATTTAATAGATTTCGAGTGGAATATACCTCTCAAGTGGTTTTTTGTCTTGTGTTGGGAAAATGTGTCTCAACCTTGAAATTATATATGATTTATTGTTAGAATGTATGTTGGTATATGGTGACTAAACATGCAAATATTGTATGTTGACACGTCAAGGTTTTTTTCCCGTTGACACCTCAAGGTTTTTTCTCACTAACACATCAAGGTTTTTTCTTGTTGACACGTCAAATAAAAAATGACCTTGTAAAACCCTAATTCTCTGATCTTGTTCACTAAATATTAGAAAAGAAGTTGATGATAGCTCATCTAGCTCTAGGTCTTCAAAAGAGGAGGAAGAACCTCCAACTCAGCTTGTTTGTAGGTCTACAAGGCATGGACAACCACCTGAAAGGTATTCACCTTATTATTGGAGATATATTTTTGCTTTGAATAATAACATGGATGAACCCAGATATGTAGAAGATGAATGATGCAGAATCCTAGAAGATTGCTATGGATGAAGAAATGGCATCTTTGAAAAAGAATGATAGATGGGATCTTGTACCATTTCCTCGAGGATGAAAACCTATTGGTTATAAATGGGTGTTCAATAAAAAGATTGGTTAGATGGAGGTATTGAGAAGTACAAAGCAAGGTTGGTTGGAAAGGGTTACTCTCAAGTTGAGGGTGTTGATTATGGTGAGATAGTTTCTCCTATTGCAAAAATGGCATCCATTAGATTTTTCTTTCTATTGTTGTTGCTTATGATTTAGAGGTTGAGAAAATGGATGTGAAAACTACTTCCCTTCATGGCGATTTGGAGGAGGATATTTAAATGACACAGCCAGAGCACTACATGGTGAAAGGTAAAAGTAAGTTGGTTTGAAAATTGAAGAAATCTTTGTATGGCTTAAAACAAAGTCCTAGGATGTGGTACCAAAAATTTGATACATATGTGTTGAGTTTGGGATTTGAGTGTTCTAAATCAAATCATTATATTAATTATAGAACTGATGGTGATTGTTTCTTGTTTATTGCATTATATGTTGATGATATGTTATTTATTGGTAGAGGGAAAGGTATGATTTCAGAACTAAAATCTCAACTTATTGCTAAATTTGAAATAAAAGATCTTGGTGCAGCTAAACACATTCTTTGGATGGAAATTAAAAGAGATAGAGTGAACAAAAAGTTATGGCTTGGCCAAAGCAAGTATGTCAACTCAATTTTACAAAGGTTTAATATGCAGGATTGTAAACCATTGTGTGTTCCTATTTTAGTTGGGACAAAGTTATCTATTACAGATTGTCCAACATCTCCATCAAAGATGGAAGACATGATCAAAGTGTCTTACCATAGTGTAGTTGGAAGTTTGATGTATGCTATGGTTTGTACTAGATGATATATTTCCCAAGTAGTCGAAGTCCTTTCTAGATATATGTCTAATCCTGGTAGAGTTTATTGAGATGCAGTTAAAAGAGTCGTTAGATATTTTCACGATACCTCACATTATTCCTTATGTTATCATAGCAATATGACTGAAGGTGAGATTTCCCTTGATATTCATGGTTATATGGATTCAAACTAGGCAAGTGATGTTGATAGTAGAAGATCCACCAATGCTTATGTGTTTACTTTATTTGGTGGTGCAATTAGTTGGATGAGTAAGGGATAGGTTGTGGTTGCTTTGTCCACTACTGAAGCAGAGTATATGGCAACTACTCATGCTTGTAAAGAAGCCTTCTGGCTTAAGAGATTGTGTTCAAATATTGGAATGAAACAAGGTGCAGTAACAATTTATTGTGACAGTCATAGTGTGATATGTCTAGCCAAGAACCCAACATTTCATGCCAAGACTAAGCACATTGATGTATAGTATCATTTTGTGAGAGATATGGTCGAAGATGTGATGTAGGAGCATCCAAGGTGTAAGGGCAATCTTGTGTCACCAAAAAAAATAGATACATATTTTAATTTTTCTTTGTTTGATTTCAATAAGGACTTAGATGATAGAAAATAATATTTTCATATGCAACATTGTAAATTTCCATTGAGTGAAAATGTAATGTAAATTTTGGTGGGAAAATAACCCTAGTAACTAGGTAAATGTTACTTGTGAAAGAATATGCCCTTTGGGCATCCCACTTTTGGAGGAGGTCAAAAGAGGTCTTGCATGCATGTACATGTGTCATGAAAATTATTTAAGTGTGTTGCAATGGAATCTTGCATGTCTTTGCATGCAAAGTTGTTACTGATAGCTGTAAGGAATCTGTATGACATATAAGATGTCATAACCCACCAAATTTGATTGGTAAAGTGTCTAGGTGTCCAAGAGAGGGTTGACATGCATTGGACAACATTTCCTCATGGTAGATTTTCAAACTTCCAAGGTTGGGTGTACTTTATTGAAGGTGGTTTCCAGTTGATGGTTTTGGAAACCAAGAGTTGTTTTCTCCTTCCACTTTCTCTATTAATTCATGCCTTCTCATTTGGAGAGGGGGGATTGGAGAAATGAAGTTTTGCATACCCAGATGCTTCCAGAATGAAGCTAGAATGTTGAGTTGTAGATTTTTGTAAGATAGAATCTCATGTTGTATGATAGCATATGAGCTCCATGTTTATGTATCTCATTTTCAGTTTTTCAATATAATACACATTGCAGATTTATCTTCCATTTTATGTGTTTCAAGTATATTTTTTGCCTTCTTGCATAGTTTTGTATGCAATTTTGTGCTCAGATGTGAGAGGGAGAGCCTCCCTCTTCATCAGTGGTATCAGAGAAGTTCATTTTGAACCTATAAACAAAGCATCAAAGAGAGTTAGTTTGTACCAAGACCTGTGAGTTGTGGGTGAAGATTAAAATTCCTCCAAGAGTTGCCAATCATGGTAGAGGTAGAGATAGCGTTGGTGGAGGAAGAGACCCTCCTAGAGATGAATTTAGAGCTCTTAGAAGGCAAGTTGAATTTTTGCAGGAAGAGATTCACAAAAGAGATGTGCGTAGAGAAAGAGATGATAATGAAGATGAAGCTGAAGAAGAATTTGAAGAAGAACAAGAGCTAATAGATCCTAGAGAAATCAAAAAAATTAGAGCAATATCACAAATTGGAAAGAAACCAAAAATGGAGGTTTCAACCTTTAATGGAAGCTTAAATCCTGAAGAGTTGATAGACTAGATTAATGACATGGAGGAATTCTTCGAGTTTGAAGAGATTGAAGATCCTCATAGGGTGAGGTTTGCAAAAACTAAACTAAAAGGACATATTAGCATTTGGTGGAAAGAAACCCACCTTGAAAGAGGAAGACAAGGGAAAGAGAAAAATTCCAAATGGGATAGAGTGGTGGAAAAAATGAAGATACAATTCATTCCAATAGATTATGAGTTGGAGTTGTTTAAAAGGATGCAAAGTTTGAGACAAGGAATGAGAACTGTGAAGGAGTACATAGAAGAATTCCAAAAGATTCTGATTATAACAGGACACTCTGAAGCAAACAAGGAGAAAGTAGCCTATTACATTAATGGGTTAAATCCAAGCATACAAGAAGAGTTGGAATTAGTTGGAATATACACCATAGAGGATGCATATCAATTTTCATTGAAAGTAGAAGAAATATTGAACAAGAAATTTGATAATAAGCAGAAAGGGAAGGGTAAAGGTTATGTGAAGAAAAAAGAGGATGAATAGAAGATTAGAGACATTAATGATAGCAAGGATGAAAGAGGTGAAATCTCAAACAAGTTTCATGAGCATAGTTTCAGAGGAAGAGGAGGATTCCAAGGAACCTGTTACCAATGTGGAGAAGAGAGACATAGAGCATATAATTGTCCACACAATCAAGAAAGAACCAATAGAAGATCTAAAAACCATACTAGAGAAGCAAATGTTAATGAAGAAGATGTAATGTCAAAACACATCAAACAAGCTGAAAGAGGAGAAGCTTTGATGACTAGGTGAACCCTGTTGAATGAAGACAATGAACCAATGTAAAGGAAGAGTTTATTTAGAACAAGATGAAAATGTGAAGGTAAAGTATGTAATGTGATTATTGATGGTGGTAGTATTGATAATCTTGATTCTAAAGAAATGGTGAATAAGTTACAACTAGAAAGGAGAAGGCACCCGCATCCATACATAATTGCTTGGTTGCAGGATGACCATAAGGTTTTGATGAATGAACAATGCTTGGTAAGATTTAAGATTGGTGATTATCATGATGAATTTTTGTGTGATGTTATGTCTATGGATGTTTATCACTTTTTATTGGGAAGACCTTGGCAGTTTGACAAGAAAGCAATGCATGATGATTATGCCAATCCTTGATGAAGGATGGAGTGAAGCACAAGTTGAAACCTTTGAATAAAGAAGAAGGAAAGGTATGTAAAGACACTGAAAAATGCTTGGTTAATGGAGTTAGACAATTAGTTAAAGAGAATGAGGATGAAGATCATTATTTTTTAATGCAAGTTGCAACAGTGTTGATTGCATTCAAAAGGGGTAGAGTGAAAGCTTTGGTGGAGAAAGAAGAGGTAAAATCTTATTTTTTATGAAAATATTGTTGCTGATTCATGTGAGCATGATGATATTTGTGTGGAGGAAGATATTGCAGAAATGAGTACATTGGTGAATCAAGGAACTATAGTTGTAAGTAAGGAAGAAGGTGAGAAGGTGAATGTGTATTTGTTTGGAGAGATTCCCTTTGCACAAATTGATGATTTCTCATTTCATAAGGAGATTTGTATGGATGAAAATTTATTGCAAGATGGAAGAGAAGAATATTTTGATTGGTTTATTGACATTGAAATGGATAGAGAGGAGATAGGTGGAAATGATGATTATTTTGATTGTGTTACTAATATTGAATTCGCAACTGAAAATTGATTTCTAGGAGATGTAGAAAATGAGGAACACATGGAACAAATAGAGATTAAAAATGAGCCAATTCTTACAGCAATAATAGGGGAAGAGGTAATGTGTAAGTTTCCTTATTTTACTGAAGAAGACAAAATTGATGATTAATATTTTCCAGAGTTTCATAGTGAAAATTGGTGAGAATTGGAATTTATGAAAAGAGGAAGGAAGAGGGGAAGAATGAAGGATGGAAGGGACATCAAACTGTAGAGACAGGTTCGGAAAGATGTTCAAAATAACAAGGTAAACAAATGGATCTATAATAAGCATAGGATCTACAAATGTTTATGAGTTCAAATCATGAAACATTTCAAATTACCATTGGTGTTTGATGCAGGAGCATCCAAGGTGTAAGGGAAATCTTGTGTCACCAAAAAACAAGATATATATTTTAATTTTACTTTGTTTGATTTCAATAAGGGCTTAGGTGATAGAAAATAATATTTTCATGTGCAACATTGTAAATTCCCATTGAGTGAAAATGTATTATAAATTTTGGTTGGAAAATAACCCTGGTAACTAGGTAAATGTAACTTGTGAAAGAATATGCCCTTTGGGAGTCCCACTTTTGGAGGAGGTCAAAAGAGGTCTTGCATGCATGTACATGTGTCATGAAAAGTTTTAAAGTGGGCTGCAATGGAATCTTGCATGTTGTTTGCATGTCTTTTCATGCAAGTTGTTACTAACAGCTATAAAGAATCTGTAAGAGGTGTAAGATGTCATAACCCACCAAATTTTATTGGCCAAGTGTCTAAGCGCCCAAGAGAAGGTTGGCATGCATTGGACAACATTTCCTCATGGAATATTTTCAAACTTCCAAGGTTGGGTGTACTTTCCTGAAGGTGGTTTCCAATTGATGGTTTTGGCAACCAAGAGTTGTTTTCTCCTTCCACTTTATCTATTAATTCATGCCTTCTCATTTGGAGAAGGGGGGCTTGGAGAAATGAAGTTTTGCATACCCAAATGTTGTTGGAATGAAGCCAAAATGTTGAGTTGCAGATTTTTGTAAGATAGAAGCCCATGTTGTATGAGAGCATATGAGCTCCATGTTTATATATCTCATTTTTAGTTTTTCATATAATACACATTTCAGATTTCTCTTCCATTTTATGTGTTTCAAGTATATTTGTTGTCTTCTTGCATAGTTTTGTATGTGGTTTTGTTATCATATTTGAGAGGGAGAGCCTCCCTCTTCATCAAGATGGTAGGGTGAATTTGGTTAAGGTAGAGACTTTGATGAATGTTGTTGATTCTTTAACTAACCCTGTGAGTATAGAGAAGTTCATATGGTGTTTAGAGATATGGGCCTTTCAGCCCCTAGCAATTAGAGATGATGGTGACACCCTTTCGTTGTCCTTGCAAGGTGTTCGACAAGTGGGAGATTTGTTGGGAAAATGTGTCTCAACCTTTCAATTATATATTATGTATTGATAGAATGTATGTTGGTATGTGGTGACTGATCATGCAAATATTGTACGTTAACATGTCAAAGTTTTTTCCTACTAACATGTCAAGGTTTTTTCCCACTGACACATCAAATTCTTTCCGTTAACACGTCAAATGAAAAATGACCTTGTAAAACCCTAATTCTAGAAGGTTCAAAAAATCTTGTTATAAGTGGGTGGCATGTATGTAGATGAGTCTGTATTCTAAGAGTCTGATAGTGGTCAGGTTGTCTCTTAATCTCTAGTGGTGATACTCATGTGAGAAGCTTGCTTTGCAAGTATATTGTAATCTTTTACTTTCTGAATAATACATTGGGTGGCTTTTGGAGTATGGGGTTTTTCTCCCGAAACGGTTTTTCCCACGTAAATCATTGTGTTGTGGTATGCATGATATTTGTGTTTATTTATGTTTAAGTTTTTTGTAACTGTTAAAGATCTATAAAAGTTTTGCATTATTCTCCTCTCAAGGTTAGTGTAGGAAGTTGTTCTGCTACCTTAGCTTCGTTACATTTGGATATTCTAGGAGGAGTGTATTGGGCTTCTACCTTCTCTTCAACTTCCTTGTCTAATCATTTATGGTTTATGTTATCCTCTTCACTTATGAGAACATAACTCATTTATGAGAATATCTTCAAACCATTTATGGGTTATGTTCTCCTCTTCACCAAATTTCCAAAATAGTTTAAATTTTTAAATTTCATTAAGAAATGATAAAGTTGTACTTTTACTATGACTGCAATATGTAACTTCAATAGAAATCAAAACACCTCAAAAAATCTTATCTCCATTGGTTTCTCCTTATTCTTCATGCATCATCATTGCACAGGCACAAAGATATCAATGTGCTCTAATACCATGTTGAAAATGATAGAGCAAATACAAAATATCAAATAAAACCATTTTTGCACAACAAAATAACACAAAATAATATATGATATATATTGATGCTTTTTGAATGATTTACAATGCTTTCCAATGTGGCTTTATAAATCCATTTATTTTTCCTATCAATTGCCAAAAACTATTCACGAGAATGTAACTTCCCATAACTAATTTATTATAAATTAACAAAAAAACTAACCTAATATTTATTAATAAATTATCATCTAAATGTTAATTTATTTTATTTTTATTCTAATATATATAAAACTATCTAATGATGTAATATTCCAACATGTAGCTATGACAACTACGATAACTAGGAAAAATGGCTAGAGCAATACTATGATAAATTTGTCTCCACTAGCAATAGTGCCATAAATCATGTCATTTTATGTGGCAACTTAGTTGTTATTCACTAGAATTTATGTTAACAACCCATGATGTTCTTTGGAATGATAGAGAAAGGAAATCGTTTAGGCGTGTTGGGGCTTGGAAATTTTGGGAACATGGTGGTTAAATATAGTAAAGCCTTTGGCTTGCATGTGACCATCATCAATACATTGAAAAGCTAAGTAAAAGAAGTCAAAGAGGTTTTGGGGGCTAATCATTTCCTTATCATTGAAGATGCGAACCAGGTGAGGTGTTTTCTAGTAGTATTGTTAGTCTACAAATGGTTGTCACTTAGGTGCAAGTGAGTCTCATTCTTAAACAAGTTTTATCATTTTATTTAGAGTAGGGTTCATTTTTTCATCTTCAATGCATAAGTTTCTAGTTGTAGTGTCATCAAAAAGCATAAAAAAGTAATAAAAAATTTAAAAATGGCCTCAATTGTAATTGGAAACACTATTTCTTGTAAGTGGTGTCCATCTTGAGGAGGGGCATTCTAAAACTAAGCCTCAAATTCAAATTTTATAAGTAGAAAACCAACTATAGGATGGATGCACATGAGCTTAGAGGACATTCAACAGCTTCTCATTATTCACTAGTGATAGGGATGCAAAATTACTTTAGTGATACAACTACTTGTGCCAAAATTTATTAAAGGCAAGACCATTTCCAAGTGGGTGTGATAACCATCTCATATAATTTGTGATCATAGTGGCAAAGATCTATAGTGATGATTGTATACACGACAACAAGAACTTAGTTCTCTATCATTTTATATTATGATTGGATGTGTTTGTCCCAAATCATTATTTTTGAGTAATAGTGATTGGATGTGTTTGTCCCTCTTCATATTGTTATGAGTAGAAGTGTGTCCTTGTTTATAATTTTGATCTTGGATAGATGTGTTTGTCCCTATCCAAACTTGTTGTATGAAATCAAATAGAAGTCTTACTCCCTATCCTTGGTTCCATGGGTATATGTGATTGTCCTTATCCTTAGATAAAACTATAGTATGGTCAAACCTGTAGACACCGAAAATTGCTCTAAGCCTTCAACGAGTACACATTCGACATAATTTTCTATTATCCATGGTCGTGATTAAATAATGTTATTATTTAATTACCCTTTCTAACACATATTTCCTCTATTAATTAAATACCCCTTTTTAATTAATTCATTAATTCATTATCATCCTTTATTCAACTTGATTAAATAAATAAATCATAATTATTTAATTATATCGCTAACTAATTAATTCTTCCTTCTCAATTAAATAATTTATTATTTAATTACCCACTTTTGTCATATTTCAAATATAATTAAATATCTTTATTTAATTATTCATTTAACCCCCTTTATCTATAATTAAATATTTTATTATTTTATTATTCAATTTATCCTTTTCAACAGTCAAATTAAATAAATTATCTTTATTTATTTAATTAAATCTTTCATTTTCGAATGTTGAATTAAATTAACATTTAATTCATTTATTAATTATTTATGTCACATTCTTCTATCAATCAGATATCTAATCATTCACTCACCTTTCCAACTCGAGATCTATTTTTAGTTCTCCAGTTATCTCTGGATTCAACATCTGATTGTCTCTACGAGAAGACTCTCTGTCACAACTAGTCGGTTAACTAGTTTTAACTCATGTTTGCATTCGAATGAATTATTCTTCGAGTTCTAACTTTGTCTTTGACATTCAAAGTCTATTTCTTCTATTTTCGAAGACTCTTAACTGAAGGTTAAGATCTTGAACTCTTGTTCTTTCTATTTTTGAACAATCTTGACACAAGATTAAGTTCTTGTTCTAACTTAGTATTTATCCTTCAGTATTTTCTGACTCATATTCTAAATCACGTTCTATTTGAGATAGAACTCACATCGCATGACATTCATCAATCTCATCCGTCGATCTCTCTTTCAATCTAAGTCGATCGTTTGAAAACCCAAAATCTATAAAATGGCCTGTCATTATCATTATTCCTCCTCCCAAAATCATACACTTTTGAGAAGAAACTTATCTTTGATATTTCTCTTAGACATTCAACAAGGTTATGCTTGCATCAATACTAAAAATATGAGGGCAAGAATACTGAAATGGAAAAATGGAGAAGAGCAATCAAGATAATTCAAAGGAGTGAACGCATATTCGGTGAGAGCTTTCCAATTAATTTGTTTAGTTTATTATGTTTGCTTATTCGTTCTTTGTTGTTTGATTTAGATTAATATTGATTTAGATTAGGATTGACATCGTTTATTCTAGTTGCAGATACATATCCAGATTTTATTCTATGTTACATTTGGTGAACCTGACGTGAACACGCTTCAAATTCATGCATCATCTTTTCGTCTTTCCGTTTTTCCATTTTTCTTTTTTTTACAGGTTATCGTACGGCACACCGCATCTGTTCAAAAAAATGACGCATTTGTCCTCATGCACTGCATCTGCCATATTCCATGATGCATCTGCAATTCTGCACCGCATCCATGAACCTATGCACCGCATTCACCTATCAACAATTTGCGAACTGCATTCGCCTGTCAACAATTCGAGAACCGCATCCGCCTGTCAACATCAAGCCGCATATGTGGCTCAAAACACCGCATTTTCCTGGTAATCAATTTTCACTTTTTAGTCATTTCCGTACATTCGTATTTTCATTTTCATTGTTTAGGTTATTTTGTTTCGCTAATGTTTGGTTACAGTCGTGTTAAGGTGGATTAACTTAGTGTTTGCAGGATGAAGCATAGAAGACCATAAAAACACAAACCATTGTTTTCTACAGGACGAAAGTCGAAGACACCAAAAAAAAACTACTAATCATTTTTGCATGGAGGACCTAATGAATTTGTGGATTTTTGTTTCATTAGCTTTATGTTTGGTAGTTAGATAATTGTCGTTTAGATTAAAAAGAATCATTGTTTGCCTTGTTTGGTGCGAAAGCACGTTTTTGTAACCCTTCACGATTCAGTATATCGGAGTATCCTCTCCCCTTGCGCAGTCATGTGATCCTGGGTGTAAGAGAAACAGTTACTAACTCTAGAATTTGGGCCTGTCTTGGTGGGAAAAAGTACTCACCCCAAGATGACTCGGACCGGTAACACACTTTAGCCAGCGACTTCCACCCGGTATATTAAAACGGATTTCTGGGAGAAACCCTAGAAATCACACTCACTATTCCGACGAGATGGACAGAAATGGACTCTCGCCGAAGTTGAATAGTGCCCCACGAACGAAATGCCCTTACTAAACACCTTGTTGTAGTTTTGCCAAAATCCTACCTATTTGCTGGCGCAGCAGGGTCGGCCCTGTGAAGCCGTCTTACATTCTTATGGATTATGTGTGGAGATGAGATGTATGCCATGGGAGTTTCATGGGTACAGTAGCTTGGTTTCCTCATATAAATGAGTGTTGTGGAGGGGAGCCAGTGGGGTCAAGCTACTAGTCATCCGCCATAAATATGTGTAGCTAGAGAAATCCAAGTAAGAACTCAGCAAGTATTGTCCAAAAAGCCTAAGTTGTAAATGTTTTCGGGTCTTAACAGTTCTATCATCACAAACTAAAAATAAATTGATTGTTGTGTTTGTTTTTTTCTATATTTGTCAAAAAAATTGATCAACAAACGGAGTCAGTCAAAACAAATTTCAGAAAGCTTCAACTATCAAAAAGTGAGTTGCAACTGTCAGTTTTAACGTCGCATTTGTCTTAGCAAGTCGCATTTGTTAGGGGAAAAGCCGCATGTGTCTGTCAAAAAATTCATTTTTCATAGTCTGGATATTACGAGCCGCAACTGTCAAATTTTGAGTCGCATGTGTACATGCAAGCCGCATCTATCAATTTTCAAGCCGCAAGTGTTTGTCAGAAAATTTAGGTTTACAGAATCCATATTTATCACTTCATGCGTATTGCAAAACCACATTTGTCATAACAAAAACCGCATCTGTCAGAAAACCGCATGCATGTTGCAAAACCGCATCTGTCATAAACAAAACGGCATCTGTCAAAAATTCCAAACTATTTGTCTATCCGAAACAAGGTTTTAGTCAAATCACCGCATGTGCATGCTAAACCGCATCTGTCAAAAATAGAACCGCAACTGTTAGGTGAACCGCATTTGACTGTCAACAAAAAAACTTTGAAAACCGCAAACTAACTCTGAAACATCACTGTCATTTTCGCTTATGTTTCTAAAGATCAACCTTGGATATAAACTGGAAAAAATTTGCTCAAAACCTTGCATTATTAGGTGTCATATACGTCTTAGTCATAAGTCATCCTAAGTTGCATGCATATAGATACTTTCTAAGAAATTGCATATAGTCGAATAGAACAACTTTCTGCATCATTGGATACATTCATGTTCCGATTTGTCCTCGTCATTGAACCTAGTCACTTTAGTCCTATTTAGTGAATCTTTTCAGCTCAACAGTCTAGTTTGGAAAATTCACCTTGTCAACTATCCTTGTCCTATAATCAGGTTCTTTGGTCAAACACAAATCATTGCATACATTTATTCCATAGGTGGTAGGTTATACCCATTTTAGAATCATTTACCGTCATAGTCTACTCAAAATTTTGCATATTGTCTGTCCTACCATACGTCGTCTTAGTATATGTCATTTTAGAAATCACTTTAGCAACATCATTTATTGTCAGAAAATCCAAAAAACATAGAAATATGACATATCAGTTTTTAGACATAGTCTGCATTACCCTTTTTTGAGAAAATTTTCATGGTTGAAACAAGGTCTCAAAAGAAACATAAAGCAATGTCGGACCCCAAAAAATTCATCAATCCATTCGGAAATCAACCATCAAGAAGTGAGAGACCACACAAACCTTTGCTTGAAAAACACGTCACTAGAGACACACATGGACGAATTTATATAGAAGAGATAGACATCGTTGTACAAGATTCTGATTTTGCATCCTTTATGGATGAGTGTTTGGCAAATGATCCCCAATGATATCTAGCAAAGTTTCTAGTAGAAGGTGCCACACTACCACTAGGATTTGATATTCATACTTTGAAAACATAGTCTACTCAACCAACGCAAATTGCGACGTCAAGTGTTTCTATTCCCCAAATTACCGCAGCGATACCAACTAGCGTATCTACTCAAACATCATCAATTGTAAGCACAATCCCTTTCAACATAATGCAGGGTTTACAATTTACTGCGGGGGCAACTTCCTCCAACCCCTTTGGCACCAACACGATTGGTAAGAGATCCAAAGTTGGCAGGAATATTCCTATACCAAATCAGACCATTCAGACAGGAAATATTCCTATACCATATCAAAAAATTCAGACAGGAAATATTCCCATACCAAATCAGAACATTCAGACAGGAAATATTCCTATACCAAATCAGAACATTCTAACGGGATATATTCCCTCGCCAAATCACAACCCATCATAGAACATGGCATATTAGAACACCTACATATATCCAAACAATGCAAACAACATGTCCTTGACACAAGTAGATGTTCTCCAAAACCAAATGAAAAATCTTCAACAATAGATGGACAACATGTCTATGTCAGGCAAATGAACTATCTCAGTGCAAGATCTATGTCCATGTCCATTCGATAAAGCACTTTATATGACACCTTTCCCCCATGAATACATTATACCGATTTTGCCTAAGTATAATGGGAGGAAGAATCCTTTGGAACACATTAGAGAATTCTCAACGGCATGCATGCACATATCATATGACCCCACATACTTGATGAGACTATTTCCGCGAACATAGACAACGAAATAACCATAGCTACCTTGTGTCACACCACACAAGAAGATGGTGAAACTTTCACCACTTTCTTTCAAAGATGGAGAAATCTAGCTAGCAGATGTCTAGCTGAAATACCAAAAAAGTAGAAGGTCACAATATTCCTTGAAAACATCAATCCAAAACTACGAAGTGACTTAAGGGTACACTGTTGTACTTCATTCCTAGACTTGGTACAAAAGGGAATCATCCTTGAAAAATGCCTTATAGACAAAGGAGAAATTAAGGTACCAGGTAGAAATCCAGTGGTTCAACATCAAAACGCACCCAATGATAGGAATAAATTCTAGCCTAGAAACAAAAATGTTACAAATGACGGCATTGTTGATGCTAAAAACATACACACAGGACCAGTTATCACACTTAGAGGTTACAACTCCAATCAAGACATGACGAATAGTCCAAATCATACAACCAATTATGTCCAAAATTCATAGCAACAACGACCTCAAAGAAGATTTCCTACACGTGAATTTACTCCTTTAGGACAACCAATTGAGACAATTTTCAAGGAATTGATTAAACATAATCTCATCAAACCATTGGAACCAAAAGAGTATGATCCTGGACAATTTAAACCTTCATGGTGGGATGATAACGCTTTTTGTGACTATCATCGAACAAAAGGACACAACCTACAACAATGTCGCCAACTGAAGAATATTATACAAGACTTTGTTGAAAACGACACCATAGAGGTCAATGGGCAGAAAAATACCAAGAACAGTGATCATAAGGTCTTCACGGACCCATTACATGACCACACGAAAGGAAAATCCTCCAGTTCAGAAACCAAGAATTCTCCATCAGCCAATTACACAAACACAAAGTATGACTATGGAAAAGGAAAGACCATATATAGCCTCCAAGCTGCAAATGAACATGTCGATACCATCATCATTAAGAAGCATCCAAAATGTGTTGTAAACACACGCAGAACAAAGAAAACTATTCTAGGACCTTCTTCTGCGCCACCTACACAATCTTCCAAGTCTAAATACAATCTCCTTGATCAACTGAGCAAAACCCCCGCACATATATCCATCTTGGAATTCTTGACTTTATCACCTAAGCATCGAGCCATTCTTGACAAAGCTTTACAGAACATGACTGTTCCTACAGACTTAGATGTCAATCGTTTTGAAGAAATGGTGGGATATTTAACCAACTCACATCATGCCACATTTTCCCAACAAGATTACTCAACTGAAAAGTCTAATCATAATGACCCCTTACATCTTGAAGTCCTAGTCCATCAAACCAAATTCAGACGAGTCTTGGTAGACGGAGGAGTAGGTTTCAACCTGTGTACCCTAAAATTGGTTAAGGCATTAGGATTCTCAGAAGACTATGTAGACACCTCTAAGAGTATAGTCATCAAGGCTTATGATGATGAGGAAAGATCATCCAAAGGAGTTATCACACTCCCTATCAGAATTGGCCTAGCAATCATGAACACCAACTTCCAAGTCTTGGATCTCACCCTTCCGTACAACTTATTGTTAGGTAGACCTTGGATACATGCGATGAAATTTGTACCTTCAACATATCACCAATGTCTTAAATTCTCGTATAATGGCACCGAGATCACGATTGATGGTGATCCATATCCATTTTAGTATTGTAGAAGACTAAGGGAAATTCCACAACAACAAGTACCTGTTAACCAAGAAGCTTCATCATCCACTTTATCCCTATACGTTGACCCATCACATCTTACTAAGTCCATTTCATTCAAACCACCATCATCCACTCCTAAGGTCGAGATCCAAGACAAGGGTTGTGGAGAATATTACATAAAGGAATCATACTGTGTCAGTCAACTGGTTCCACCTAAGGCATATGGCTTACCCATGGCAGATAGAAGACAATCAGTAATCACATTTCATGTTCCCCCTAAAATGACATTGACCAAATGGGGAGATTTAAGTGAAGAAATTGTGGATCAAGATGATATTACCTCCTGGTTGTATCAGGAAGACAATCAATACCCCTCGTTGTCTATTCAAATAGCTAAGGACCAATATGGAAAAGGCTTTAAGATAATGCAAAACAAAGGCTATGACGGGCATAGTGGGTTAGGACTACATCAAAATGGAAGGACGGAACCGATCACTATCTCACCATGACCGAAATACCTAGGGCTAGGGTTTCAACCGCTTAGAATTGGGTTTCCTAGTACTTCATCACCATTTCAAGAGGAAGTGAGTGCTTGCGCAGACATCAAGATATCTCATGAACCACTTCCCCCAGTTTATGACAAACCCCCAGTTTATGATGAATCCCCTAACTCAAGCGATTGTGAATGGAATTCCCTTTCCTCTACTAGTACCATGAATATAGATGCTCTATTTGGATAATTGTACCTAAAGATAAAACCTGTACCAAAACCATCTAGTCCCCGTCATAGGAAACACTTGTCCAAAGAAGAATGGAAAAAGAACTATTATTGGGAAACCCTTGGTCATGCATCTTGAGCACCTGACAAACCATCTTCTGATGACTCAACCCTTGCAATAGTCCCACATCAGAGTTTACCTACCCCTAGGAAGAAGAACAAGAAGGAGTTAGTCCAAAACTTATGTGACCATGTCAACCATTCTATACTCACCTTGTCGGCTTCCAGCTTTGCTCACTCCGATGATGACATGCCCCTTATATATCCCGAACTTATCGACTAGGATCAACAAGGTACACCCATCATAAACACATTCAAGAATGACGAAGCAATTGTTGAGTTCATGGGACTCCGAGAAGGCATACCTAGAGGGGATCATAAAGTTGGTTTTACCATAGACTTGGATGACAAAGCATATTTTGGGGAGTCTATTTACACCTCTAGTCACAAAAATGAGAATCAAAAGAAAAAAGACAATGAAAAGAAAAATGATGAGTCCCTAGGTGAAAACTGAAAGACGCCTTTGGATGAAGAAACAGTCAAAATAAAGGAGGTATCCAAGGGAAAAAACCTCTCAGAGGCACCCAAGGATAGAGGTTTAAATATTCTCCCCATTGAATAGGAAAAGTCACCGATGCTAGTAGAAGAGTCTGTTGAAGTCAACATAGGTACAGAAGAGAATCCTCGGATGGTATATTTTGCAGCTTCCTTAACAGAGACAAAAAAACTTGAGTTTAAGGACTTCTTCAAAAAGAGACAAATAAACTTTGCATGGTCGTATGCTGACATGCCTGGGTTGGATCCAGACCTAATATTGCACCATTTACCACTACAGCCAAGTATTAAGCTAGTCAAACAGAAGTTAAGGAAAATGCATTCGTAAATTGCTCTATTGGTCAAGGCAGAACTTAAGAAACTCTTGGATGTAGGATTCATAAGGACGATAGACTATGTAGACTAGATATCAAATATTGTGCCAGTGACTAAACCAACTAGGGGCATTCACATTTGCATAGACTTTAGAGACATCAATAAGGCATGTCCTAAGGATGACTTCCCTTTGTCGAACATCGACATGATAGTAGATCTTACAGCAGGATACGAGATGCTATCCCTCATGGATGGTTTCTTTGGATATAACCAAATCAAAATAGCAGTTGAAGACCAACACAAGACAGCTTTCATGTGTCCATGGGGCACATACTATTGGAATGTTATACCTTTTGGCCTTAAGAACACGGGAGCTACCTATCAACGGGCAATGACTACGATTTTCCATGACTTTATACATACTCATGGAAGATTATGTAGATGACATTATAGCTAAATCATAAACAAGGGGAGATCATTTGAAGGTTCTAGACAAGATATTCCAGCGGCTAGAGAATTACAACGTCAGGTTGAATCCAAAGAAATGTGTCTTTGGAGTGAAATCAGGGAAACTTCTAGGGTATATCATTTCTAGAAGAGGCATTGAAGTAGATCTAGAGAAGGTAAGAGCTATCATATAAATGCCTCCTCCAATTAGCATTGGTCAACTAAGAACCTTACAAGGAAGATTACAGTCCATCAGGCATTTCATAGTACAACTGGCAGATAAAATACACCCATTTCAACATTTACTCAAAAAAGGAGTACCATTTGTGTGGACACCTAAATGTCAGGATGCTTTCCAACAAATCAAGGACTATTTGCTCACTCCACCTGTCTTAATGCCACCTACAGATGGAAAATGATTGATACTATACATTTCAACAACTCAGTCGACATTAGGAGCTCTTCTCGCACAAAATGATGATCAAGGTCATGAAAGAGCAGTCTATTACATCAGTCGTACCTTGGTAGGATATGAATTGAATTACATAAACATAGAACATGCCTATCTTTTGGTAGTCTTTGCTACCCAAAAACTTTGACACTATATGCTAAATCGTCAAACAATGTTGGTAGCAAAGATAGATCCCCTCAAATATCTCCTAAGTAAGGCAACATTAATAGGCTGATTGGCTAAATGGGTTATGATACTTAGCGAGTATGACATCCAATATGTCGAGAGGAAGGCTATAAAAGGGCAAGTGATTGTAGATCAGTTAGTTGATGCACCTATGAAGGCAGACCATCCTTTAGTGGCAGATTTTCCTGATGAATTTCTCTTCAACATTGACATTAAAACCGAATGGAAATTATACTTTGATGGGTCACATACAAATCATGGTTCAAGAGTAAGTATCCCATTTGTTACACCTCAAGGTGATACCATTCCTAAATCATTCAGGATTGCTTTCCCTTGTACCAACAACATAGTAGAGTATGAAGCCTTAGTGACAGGATTAAAAATGGTAGCTCAGTGGAAGATTAAGAGTCTACATGTTTTTGGCGATTCTCAGCTAGTAATCCGGAAAGTAAATGATGATTACGAGACTAAGGATGAGAAGGTTGCCCCCTACAAGTGCATGACTGATAGTTTCAAGCAGTACTTCAATGGAATTACCTTTCAACAAATACCACGTATTCAGAATAGGGCCGCAAATTCTATGGCAACCGTGGGTTCCTTATTGGATATTCCGAGTAACGTGCCTAAGTTTGAGTTTCTGGTTGAACAGTTGTTGGTCCCTGCCTATGATGTCCCCGATTCTATGATGGTGTGTACAATTGTTGGTCCTACGTCCCCTTGGTATAAAGACATTCAACTATCTAACTAACCAAACTTTACCTCTAAACCTATCAAATAACCAACACCGAACCTTCATCCTAAGTCAGCTAAGTACACCATCATCGGAGATACCCTGTATAGACGTACCTTAGATAATGCCCTAATGAGATGTCTCGATGTTGAAGAAGCACAAACAACTTTATGAGCCGTGCATGAGGGTATATGCAGATCCCATTCGAGTGGTCCTACTTTAGCCCATAAGATTATGAGACTAGGTTATTATTGGCTTACAATAGAGAAAGACTCATATATCTTTGTAAAGAAATGTAGACAGTGTCAGATACATGGAGATTTGATAAGAGCACTAGCACAGGAGCTTCATCTGATTACATCACCATGGCCCTTTGCCCAATGGGGACTTGACCTTATAGGTAAGATACACCCTCCATCATCCAACAACCATAAATTCATCATAACCGCCACCAAATACTTCACCAAATGGATTGAAGCTATTCCCATGACCTACATCACCGGCACGCAATTATCTAAGTTTATCCTAAACTATATCATTTGTCAGTATGGTGTACCCCAATCCATAATCATAGACAATGGCTGCCCATTCAAGAACCCAAAAGTACACCATTTATGTGAAGAGTTCCATATCAAACATCATTTTTCCACCCCGTATTACCCACAAGGTAATGGCCAAGCCGAGGCATCTAATAAAACCATTGTTAGAATCCTGAAAAAGACTATCAATGACGTTGGTTGTGACTAGCACCTACAGCTTAATCCTACCTTATGGGCTTACCGCACAAGCATTCATACTCCCACTGGTGCCACTCCATACTCCCTAGTATTCAGATCCAAAGCTATCTTACCTATTGAGGTTGAAATACCTTCCCTGAGGATATCCTTAAAGGGTCACATTGACAATGAAGAATACTGTGTATCTAGGTTACAAGAGCTAGAATTACTAGATGAACGAAGACAGAAAGCACTAGACCATTTGCAAGCATATTAGAATCGTCTTCGTCGAAGCTATAATAGGAAAGTTCTAAATAGACACTTTGACATTGGTGACCTGGTTTTAATGGAGAATCCTAAGAATCAAGCTAAACGAGAAAAACCAGGTAAGTTTGAACCTAACTGGTTAGGGCCCTATATAGTCACAGAAGCTTTTAGATCAGGGGCATACCAACTCTCTACTCCGTAAGGAGAGCCACTTTTGTCACCTATCAACAGCCTGCATCTGAAGAGGCTCTATGCGTAGCTTTTGAGAATCTGTGTCTTAAAAAAAAAATGGAAAAAACAAAAAAATGGTTACCTTGATGAAAACCTGGCAAACAGGAATCTTTGTAACACCAAAAAAAAAAAGAGAGAGAGAGAAAATCAAAATAGTCAAGAGAAATAATCCGTCCAATAGTGAAAACCACTTTGGTGGTGCTATGGATAAGTACCATGGTAAAAACCTGGCAAACAGGCTCTATGTGTAG
This sequence comes from Sequoiadendron giganteum, assembly GCA_007115665.2. Classification (NCBI taxonomy): domain Eukaryota; kingdom Viridiplantae; phylum Streptophyta; class Pinopsida; order Cupressales; family Cupressaceae; genus Sequoiadendron; species Sequoiadendron giganteum. The sequence continues at coordinate 673,793,007 of CM021103.1, read as the reverse complement.
TCAAGCTCACTCTTTCATCTACCATCATTCCAATCAGACTTTTTCATCATTCATCATAATAAATGGTTGTCTTATCCATTGCTTGGAATGATTGACATCAAAGTCCATTCCGTCACATTCCCCACTCTATCTTGGAAGTCTTATTCCCGACAGGGGGCATATCCTTGTTCTATGTCATGACACCTTGTACATAACATCACACCATCGAAAATGTCCTGAAAAATCCCAAAAAAAATAGAAAACTTCAAAAACACAAAAAAATCAAAACATGTCAGAAAATACCAAAAATAGAGTCAAGTCAGTCATGTTAAGTCAGTCATAGACATAGTTGAACTACATTGCCTCTACGACTGGGACGTAGGCAAGGCCATCAATCGATGTGCCCCCGAGGCATTAGGTCTATCAGTCTAGGTTTGTCATGTATCACACACATTTAAATCATGACTCTTTGTACATTCAAATTCATTGGTCATGTCGAACTACGAGGTCTCTGCGTGTACAATGTAGGCAAGGCTAATCAATTGATGAGCTCTCAAGACCACGCTAGGTCAGTCCAATAGGGTTCATTCACATTCACTATCACACACATTGCATATCATCAAGTTGGGTCAGTCTTTTAGGGTATCATCTCAAGTCATACACTGTCAATACACACACACACTTTTAATTAGTCAAGGAATCAAAACAAGTCATGCATCAACAAGGCAAAACATCTCAAAGTCATCAAGTCAATATCAAACACATTGTCAAAGTGAACAACCTATGTCTTAGCAAGATATATCTTTCTTGTCAACAAATGCTGTCAAATTTTCATAGCCTCATGTTGTTTGTCACATCAACGTCATCAGGCTCCAAATGTCTTATACGGCACGTGTCTTTTCTGAAACTAGGCTTTGTCATGCCTTATACAGATAGTCACCAAGTCGAAACCAGACTCAATGTCTTATTGTGGTATGTGTCATTCCTCACATTACACTATGTCAAACATCAAACAATCAAACAATCCCACAAGATCAAGTTTTGGCGAATACTTTTATTTGGCTTTATGAATTTATATCTTATTTTTTCTTATCTTTTTATCAATTTGTGAATTAAGTCTGATTACTAGCTTTCTCAAGGATGTCCCTTGAAGGATTTAGAGAAACAAGGATTCTCAGGACTCTTTTTCTTTGACTGTTATCATTCAACTATCTTTTTAACATTGGTTTTTGAGTCATGTTACTAATTTCCTCAAGGATTTCCTAGTAAGGATTTAGAGGAGCGATGATGTCTCATGAACCGTATTTTATTTTGTTTATTGTATGTGGTTTGTCAAGACAACGACGACTGGGGCATCTTGTCCTTAGTATGAGTTAAGACATTCCTTGTCTACGACTATCTATTTTTAGCAGATGGATGACTTTGTACACTATGGTTTATCTCATATCACAGTGTGTACTATCCATTTGTGTTATGTCCCACCCAATGATGATAAACAAGCAATCATAGCATATTTGGAAATATATCGAAGATCACATGTTTATTCTCAATCAACCACCTTAATTATTTCATACTAACATTCTGAATTCATTTGTGCTAACATTTCTCTTCTTCGACATAATGTTAAAGTCTTGTGACACAATAAAACATTAGATAATCTGCATTTGCATACATTCTATAAACATTTCATATAGTTACATTGTATTTCAAACATATAGGAACATATTTATGATATCATTGCATAATAGGCATTTCATCATCATAAGGTACATAATAGAAACATTACATGCAATTCACCATCACATATAAATAACATCATATAGGGCATTACATCCATTATCATAAGTAAATAAAGACATCCATAACATCATAAATTGTATAAAGTCATAACATGTAGAAAAATTCATTCATAACACATGTACATACATCATCTAGGAAACATTATCATATAGAAATAATGCATCATCCATAAAATAGAACTCCATATCATATAGAAGCCGCCAAAATCATATATATAACGCTCAAAATAATGTGTCACAGTACAATGTCCGAGTATATCCATAAACAAAAATGAGCTCGCGGGCTCTCTGATCAAAATACAATGTCTACATATGTAACAGTATCAACGTGTCCCACTGCCACTACTTCCATGTGGTGAAGGTGGTGGGAAAAGCCTTGAAGGTTCTCTCTATGAGGTGGAAGGCCTCTCATACGAACCTGCCCTCAGTGGTCCTACCACACCCTCTGTACTTTGTGTCCTAGTGTGACTCCATCCCTAGGGGCATCATCCTCCCATCTCCCCTCCACAATCCGATCTCTGATCTCTCTCTCCGACTCCTCCATAGGTGCCTCCTCCTTAATATCGTCCTCCCCATATCCTACCAGAATACCTAGAGGATCTATATCCATATCCTCATCCTCTGCGACATCCTCTCCCCCAATCTCTACCTCTGCATGCTCCTTGGTAGCATGCTCATCTCTGACCTATGCATCAACTCCACCTCTGATGTCCAACATCAGTACATCCTCTACCACTGCCTCTCGAATAGGTGAAAGTCCACCTACCTGACCCCCTCTCCACCCTCTCCATCCTCGTCTACTGCCTCTACCACCACTGTCGCCTCTGCCATCATCCCCCCTCCCTCCAACTCTGGAACCTCCACCTCTCCATCGTCCTCTCGGTCCTGTCATCTCTCAATTGGTGTCGGCTAGTCCAGATCTATGTAAGGAATAGGATGATGCTCTGCCCACCATGCATCATATGCAGTTGTAGTCCCTGGATCTGCTACTTTGTCTCTCCATCCCCACTGTACTAGTTGTAAGACTTGTATCTCTGCCTCTACAATAGATACTAGAATCATGGGCCCCAAGTGTGGAACCTCTCTTGAAGAATGAGCAAACTCTTCTCTACCTCGAGGCTCATCCTGAACCTCTCCGAAAGTCTCAAAACTTGGTTTGGCAAGTATCTTCTATAATGTGCACACTCAAAACAGTCCTCCCAATTAGGTACTGCATCTGTCTGCAATATGGAAAATGTCTATCCTCATCAGACCACTCCTCACAGTCCATGTATGGTCTCCAAGTGTACTGATCTAAGATATCAAGTGCATGTCTCCAATATCCAATATCTCCCACATGGCTCTGCGTGATGTGTCCCATGTACCGAAAAACATACGAAGATCTAGCTCATCACTCTATAGTCACTGGAGGTCAGAAAATAGCTATCCTCTCCCATGCCCAAACCATCAGCAGACTGGTCCCACAACTCAGTGACTGTGCGTCTCTGTATGCAATATCATGTAAGTGAAAATATAACATCCCTAATAGACACGGACCCCAGGCATACACGGTCTCTCTCCAACATACCCACCAACATCTCTCCCCATCCCACAGGAAAACCATGACCCTGTCAATCTGGTAATACTATCCCACCTATCAGTGTACATAGTATACAGACAATCCTCTCGTATCTATTTTCCAACACCGACCATCTAATCTCATAATGCTCAATGCTGAGCCTACTGATATCATCAACCTGATAGAATCTGGATAACTCAGTCAATCCACGTTGGGTATCGTACATCACCCACTCTCCTCTAATCGGAAGTCTAAGTATCCTATACACATCCTCCAATGTGACAATCACCTCCCCAATCAGCATATGAAATGATGATGTCTCAGAGTGCCATCACTCACACAACGTGGTGAGCATCCCTCTGTTCACCTGAATGGTGGGCATCAAAAGACAATGATGCAGACCAAGTATCCACAAAAGTCATATCTCTACACTACTCAAACGATCTCTCAGATTGAAAGTGTCAGGACGTGACTCCTGCATGTAGATCAGATCTAAAACAACATGCATTTCAACCAACATGTCAAAATATTCAAGTTTTTCTTAGAAAAAAAATTCGGAAAATTTTACCAACCAATTGCGGCTCACTTTGACAAATGCGGTGCATTCTTACAAATGCATTGCATGACAACTCATTTGCGTTGCATATTGCATATGCATTGCACATTACCACAACCATTTCTACCTACTGCAAATGTGGTGCAAGAAACCAAATGCGATGCATTTTCTATGCCTGTCTACCTAATGCAATTATGTTTCACTAATGCACATGTGGTTCACTACCCTATATGCATTTATTCCTAATGTAGATGCGGTCCATACATACATATGCGCTGCATAATAAAGCAAATGCATTTATTCCCTAGAATGCCTAATCTAGCCTAGGCGTGTTTTAGCACATGCGTCATTTCGCAGTCAAATGCGGTGAATACAACGGCATATGTGTCGATCCCGAAAGACCGCATATGCTAATTAAATGTTAAAGGCCTAAAAATACGTGCAAAAATAACTTTCAAGAGTTCATTTTTAGGTACATACTGGTGGTCCTACGTCGGTTGTCCGCCTGAATGTCCGGATCCGATATCCTCAATGTGCAGCGTATGGAATGGGTTCCATCTTCGTCCACTAGTCAGAGCAAATTCTCAGTTTTCCAAACTCCTCCGAGTGCAAATGAATTGGTTTTCAACCTAATTCTTATTTATAGCTAGGTTTTGGGTGGCATTTCTTCTGCCCTAGTCTATTGGCTGCTTAACCTTTCAACTTCAAATGACCCGTACTCGTTTGTATCATCTCCAAATTCAATTTTGTCAACTCCATAACATTTTTGGTCATCAAATTGACTTATCAGGAATATTTCCTAATTTTTTTTTAAACTTACAAAAATTCGTCAATTTTCCCGAGGGGGCATACCCTAACCTGTTTCACGCTGGGACACGATCAGGGCATATTTTCTTTGACACAACGCCATAACAACATTATATCAAAGAGGGGCAAACTGTAGACACCAAAAATTGGTCTAGGCCTTCTGCGAGTACACATTCAACATAATTTTCTATTATTCATGGTCATGATTAAATAATGTTATTATTTAATTACCCTTTCTAACACATATTTCCTCTATTAATTAAATACCCCTTTTTAATTAATTCATTAATTCATTATCACCCTTTATTCAACTTGATTAAATAAATAAATCATAATTATTTAATTATGTCGCTAACTAATTAATTCTTCCTTCTCAATTAAATAATTTATTATTTAATTACCCCCTTTATCATATTTCAACTATAATTAAATATCTTTATTTAATTATTCATTTAACCCCCTTTATCTATAATTAAATATTTTATTATTTTATTATTCAATTTATCCTTTTCAACAGTCAAATTAAATAAATTATCTTTATTTATTTAATTAAATCTTTCATTTTCGAATGTTGAATTAAATTAACATTTAATTCATTTATTAATTATTTATGTCACATTCTTCTATTAATCAATTATCTAATCATTTACTCACCTTCTGACTCGAGATCTATTTTTAGTTCTCCTGTTATCTCTAGATTCAACATCTGATTGTCTCTGTGAAAAGACTCTTTATCACAACTAGATAGTTAACTAGTTTTAACTCATGTTTGCATTTGAATGAATTATTCTTTGATTTCTAACTTTGTCTTTGACATTCAAAGTCTATTTCTTCTATTTTCGAAGACTCTTAACTGAAGATTAAGATCTTGAACTCTTGTTCTTTTTGTTTTCGAATAGTCTTGACACAAGATTAAGTTCTCATTCTAACTTAGTCTTTATCCTTCAGTCTTTTCTAACTCATGTTCTAACTCTTGTTCTATCTGAGACAGAACTCACATTGCATGACATTCATCAATCTCGTTTGTCGATCTCTCTTTCAATCTGAGTCGATCGTTCGAAAACCCAAAATCTTTAAAATGGCCTGTCATTATCATTATTCCTCCTCTTGAAATCATTCACTTTTGAGAAGAAACTTATCTTTGATATTTTTCTTAGAAATTCAACAAGGTTATGCTTGCATCAATACTAAAAATATGAGGGCAAGAATACTGAAATGGCAAAATGGAGAAGAGCAATCAAGATAATTCAAAGGAGTGAACACATATTCGGTGAGAGCTTTCCAATTAATTTGTTTAGTTTATTATGTTTTCTTATTCGTTCTTTGTTGTTTGATTTAGATTAATATCGATTTAGATTAGGATTGACATCGTTTATTCTAGTTGCAGATACATATCCAGATTTTATTGTATGTTACAAAACCTATTAAAGAATCCTAGTAAGAATAGTTCCACTATTGCTTGTCAAAAGTAAATGTGTATGTCCCTACTCATACCTTATGTTTTGATGACCTATTGAATGTTGTCATCAAGTTTTATTGGTCTACCTATCCCTATTTAGAGAATGATGTAATAAGGGGGATGATAGGAATATTGCATCATTCATGTGGCTAGGTTTGTTATGAAATTTTTTTCATGAGTGTTTGTTATAAGTGGTTATAGGAACTCTCCTATAATATTGGAGATGTGAATCCTATAAATAATTATGATGTATAATTACAAATGATGAATTGTATCATAATATTCTAATAAAATTGATGCATACATCTTTAGAGAGCCCACTATCTCAATGTGAATTATTCTTGGATATTTTGTGGTGGATCTCCTCTTCTTGATCACAATTATTTTAAATATGTTTTTCCTTATTAGAAACAAGGGTAAAAAAATTATTTTAAGTTTCAAGTTGAAAGATGGTAGACCTTGGTTTTTGGCTCCTCAATCTCTTGTTATGGCTCTTTCATTGGACTTTTAAAATCCATTAGCCTTGGTTAGTCCATTATAAACTTGCTTTTTTTTCTCTATTTAGATGGTTGATGCAATGATATCCTTGAGCATCATGAAAAATTTGTGTGATGTTTAGGAAGTTAAAAATTTGGGGTTTATTTTAGTAAATTATGTGTTTGATAGTTGGTGGTTGACAGTCTATGATAAGGAAAGTGTTACACCCTATTTCTAAATTAGTATATTACTTTCTTTTTTGTTAGATAATTTGTGGGGTGAGGGACCACTCCCATGAATAAATTCATATCAAAATAATATAAAGCTTCAAACCCACTAAGCAAGGAGCAAGGAGAAAAAAGAGGCATAAAGGAGCCCATGAAGAGGAAGAAGAAAACTAGAGAAAACTTAGGACGAGGAGAAAGAGAGACTCAATCCCACAGAATGAGATAGGAAATTTTACAACTACTAAATACAAATAGATCTTGGCCAAAATCTAAATAGACTAAAGTCTTTTGTTGCATTGAGAGAGGAGAGCATCCATAGTCCATTGGGATCCATCCTCCAAAGGTTCCTTTCCTTCCATATGATTTTTTTCTATATTTGACTTACGCCCTTTCCTCCTCTTTGATAGGCCACAATCAAGTTTAGATTTCCTGCACATTGTTTGTGCAACTAAGCATTTCTTTGGAGGAACCAAAAAAATATAGTGATTATAGAAATCTGGTGGCACATCATCAACATCATCCATAAATGGGAAATTTCACTTTGAATCAGGACCATCTTCCTCCATCACAAGATTAGAAGAGTTACCAATCTTGTTTTTTATGATAGGTATCATAGGGGAGGAAATATGATTTGGAGGCACCTCAAGAGAAGGCTTAGAATTTTTCTGGGAGTCCATGAACTTACCATGATTGTGCCAGGTGAAATCAGCATTTAGAGTCCCAGGCTTCTTCATCCATTTCTTAAGACCGATGCTCCTAGATCCCAAATTTCTTGGAGAAGAACATTCTGTGATTTTGTCCCTACATATTACAACAAAAATACCTGAAGGGAAGGCATTCAAAGTTAAAAAATTGGATTCAAGTGTTGAAGGAAGAGTGGATCCAGATGGAGTGAGGGAGTAGTTTAGAAATGTCCATCAAGGCATAAGCCCTAATGTACCTGTGTGGTGGAGCCACCTCATCTGAGTCAATTTTGACAAAGATTCCCACTTGGTTAGTCAATTTTTTTATCAAATCAGTGTCTCACATAACCAAAGGAAGATTGTATAACCTAATCCAAACAAAGATGACTGTAATTTTGGTAGTAGAAGGATCAAAAAAAGGGATCCATGGAGAAAGGTAGAGACCAAACTACCCATAGAACCAAAAAGAAACCAAAATCCAAAGTTTCAAAATTCAAGAGAAACATGTTACTCTAATAATTTTTAGCCCACTCTAGGATTGATTCGTATGACACACGCTACCGCATAAATATGAGAATTAGAGGATGACGCCTAGTATCAGTTGAAGCAACATCAATGCGCTCATTTGAAATGTGAAAATCCAAGGGCTCTTTTGAAAATACCACCTCAGAGTCCCTAATCAAGAGAGAGGTATAGCCAGGAATAGAGGCAAGCACCTCAAGGGAGGGGGAAGGTAGAATTGGAAGTGGCTCTAGAGGGAGAGGATTAGGGTTTGCTCATAAAATTTGTTGCAAGCAATATTCATTGTGCTCATGGTAAGGATTATATTTTCTCTTGAACAACATGCATATCCCTCCTCAGAGGATAGAAAGCAGAGGAGAGAATGGACGACGAGCCCTTAAGATCCACCAGAGGTCTACCCAAACTGGAGCGAAGCGAATACCACTTATGCCCTGCATTGTCTTCCATCAAACCAAAAATCACAAGAACTAAGCACTTATTTGTTGTTGCACTCTTCTTACCTTTTCCCTCACCTAAACCATCTATGCAGCCCTAAGACTTCGCTCCTCCGCATCCATGCGCTTCTTCACACATTATTGTTGATTATTTGCTAAATTACTAGATTAATTTTACCTTTATGAGTAAATATGATTTTAATGAAAGATTATGTTTTGATGGAATTCAAAGGATGAATAAAATATATGAATATGCATTATGATGAAATTAATTATAAACTCTTTAATGATGTTTATGATATATGATGAATAAGATTTATATGTATCAGCTGACTACGTACATATTGCACTAAGTTGGATGCAAGAAAGGTTTGAACCCTCTAGAGGAGGAGGGAGAGTATCACCCAGGAGAGAAATTTGGTATGGGAACCTTTGGTATGTCTATCTGAGTTGATGCACGCACACTCATTGCATAGGTTAAAGGAACCTTGTGAAGTTAGTCTGAAGTTTTGTGTCGATAAGTGCTAAACCTAAGTTCAAATATTTTTGGTTGATAGGTAAAACTATGTTTTGGTAATCTTTGAACCACCTTGATCATTTAATCAAATCGAATTAAAATAACAAAACTCATGTACACGTCATTCACTATGTGAAATGTGTATTTGAATATATATATATATACATATATATAAATGTAAATATGGTGAATGTATATAAATATGTATATATGGGAGTATATATATGTACATACTAATGATAATTAATTAAGGAATATATAATAAAATATATATTATAGAATATATATCAATATATAGATAATATTAAATTTAAATTGATTGTCATGTATAGATATTAACATATATATATTATTATATTATGGTATATATATTATTATATTTAATAGTTGTCATAACTATATATCAATATATATATTCAAAGAATATAGTTTGTCGTAACTATATATACATATAAATATCAAATGATGATTATATATTTAATTATATATATATATTATTAGGTATATATTGATATGTATTAATATATATATTATTTACTTGAATGGCGAATATATATATATATTATTTACTTGAATGGCGAATATATATTTATTAATATATATTATTTACTTGAATGGCGAATATATATTTATTAATATATATATTATTTACTTGAATGGTGAATATATATTTATTAATGTATATTATTGCGAAAAAAAAAATTATCCATAAGAAGTGTTTTTATTAAAACATAGAAAACAAAGTACAATAGGCCAACAAGACCACGAAAGAGAAGAACAGAGAACTATGAAATCCCTAAAGAAGAGGAGAAGATTGAGAAGAACAAAGAAGAAAATAGAAAACTAGCCCAAAAGAAAGCAATTACAAAAAACTACCAGTCATCAAGCCCAAAACTAGAGAAAAACTAAACATTCTTCAAACCCAAAACTAAGGAGCACTAAACTTTCTTCACCTACCATGACAGCAGAGCCTCCATAGTCCACTACGACCCCACCTCCACAGCATCCAAACCTTCAATACAGAGTTTCTCACCATCAGATTTTCTTCCTTTATTTTTCTTAGACCCACAGTCAGGTTTAGTTTTACCGCAATCCCTTTGGCCAATCCAAAGAGACCGAGGGGGAGCAAGAAGAAAATCTTCTTCAAAAATATCAAAATGATCAAAATCCTCTTCTGGGTCCCCCATGAAAGGATAAGTGCCTTCAGAATCATAACCATCCTCCACCGAAACAAGGGGGAGATCAACAACATTATTGGTGGCATGGTCATCATGAGGGGGAGAAGAAGGAATAATGGGTGTATCATGCTCAGCCTCAGGATCCAGATTTGAGAAAAACTTTCCATGATTACACCAGATGAAGTCAACATCTAGGGTGTCATATTTTTTCACCCATTTTTTCAAACAAATGTTTCTCATGCCAGAGAGGTGCTTGGCAGAGCAAGCCTCGACTTTCTGTCCTAGATTGTTGCAACGAAAACATCTGAAGGGGAGTCCCTAAAAATTCAAAAATTGATTCCAAGTGCCAAAAGATGAATGAATGTGAATGGAATGAGAAAGTGGTTGAGAGATGTCCACCAGAGCACAAACCCTAATGTACCTATGAGAAAGATCAACCACCTTAGAATCCATGCGGACATAAGCACCAACTTGATTTACCAACATTTTTATGAGGTCTAGAGACCTCATCACAGGCGGTAGACTATAGAGCCTGATCCACATCGGAATGTCAGTAATCACGGTAGTGGCGGGATCAAAAAAAGGGGTCCACAGAGACAAAAAAATCTAGAGTTTTCATAAAACCATGAACCATTAAGCTTCAAAAATTCACAATCCTCAGACGAGTTGAAAGTGAACAGGAAAAACCCAAAATCCATAGGTTCAACCATAGGGAGGGAAAGATTGTTCCAAGTTGACTTTACCCATTCCAAAATTGAGTCCAAAGATGAATGCCTACACATGAACCGCATGGCCAAGGAGCGCACTCCAATATCAACAGCATCACATTTATCTAATCATCAGAAATGTGGAGATTTTTCGGCTCATTAGAAAAAGCAATCTCAGCATCGCCAATCATGAAAGAAGAGCCCTTCATGCACTGCACCTACTCTGGATTGGGAATGGCATTCATTTTCGACAGAGACAAGGGACAAGGTGTGCTTGAGTTTTCTTTCAAAATTTGTGCCAAGCAAAAGGCACTGCATTTGTGGTAAGGATTCACCCTATTTTTGCATCTGACCAAAGATTCTTGATCCAAAATAGGGGAGTCGTCCTCCACCACCGGCATCGAGCCCAAATCCGAACTCAGAGATTTAAATTCTTGACATGGGGGAAGCTGAGAAGAAAATTTGAGGGAGTACCAGATCCTCCCGTCCCCCACCTCTGAGCGCCCAACCTAGTGCCTAGCCGACGAAGCCTTCCTTCCTTTGTTTGACACCTTGGCCCTAACGCCCGTATGTGTTGTCTTCCCATCTCTTTCATCATCTTCTCCATCGCGTGCAACTTCACGCGGAGAAGCTTCACACATCATGGATTCGAGTGGCAAGGAAGAGACATGTCACATTGACATCCACTATTATTGCGAATATATTTAAAGTATATACATTATAATATATATATAAATTGATATATAAAGTTAAATGGGAAATTGGCATGTAGAAACAAGGAAGGAGGTAGTTTTAAATGGAGTGAATTGGAATGCCTAGCTTGGGTGCACACTATGCACAAATTAATGTTAGGTTAGCCACACATAAAGCTTAGGAAGCTTGCATTTAAAACTTGATTAAATCTACCATGCGAATAGGGAAGTTGTTACAGTTTTAAATGGAAAAGTAAAATGCCATGCAAGGCATAGTAGTAGATAGAAATACCATGCAAAAGGTAGAAGTATAATTGTTATGAGAGCTAAAACCCAATGTCATAATGTGTATGTTGAATTTGCATGCCATGTTGCAAGTTGGACTAGGTAAATGGTAATATGCAGCCCCACGACTGGGCATAGGAACAAGTATTTGAATTGCTATTGATTTGGCATTTCAATATGCCATTTGGGAGACTTTTTTAATTAAGTTTAACCTACCAGCAAACTAGAAAGGTTGCGCCAGCAAGCCTGGTAGGAGATAGAGTTAGTTTTTATTTACATATGCAAGTAAGAATTGCACAACAACACCCACGACTGGCAGGGAAATGAGAAGTGGCATCAAATGTAGCTTACTTTTAGAAAGAAACTTCTATTCATTTTTGTATAAATAGAGAGTAGAAACATAGTATTTTGGTGGCCCATTCATTCTAAAATCATTTGGAGTATTCATATTATTTTGACAACAACATATTTGTGAGTTTGAGAGCAACATATTTGTGAGTTTGAGAGTAGTATATTTCTAAGTTTGAGAGCATAGAGTATTTTTTTTTAGTGTGAAGATAGGCTGAGTTGAGAATTTGGAGATATTATTGGAAGTATTAAGTTGAGCTGAGAATAGAGGGGGTATCAGGCAGAGACATTGTGCATTGAGAAAGGAGTTGTAGGATACTTGTTGGAGCTAAATTAATCAAGGAATTCTTAAGATATATCTCTCTCTATCTCTTCCAATTTCGAATCTAAGTATTATTACTAATTTGAAAAAAATTGTTTTATCCTTGTGTGGATACTATTGCTATTGGATAGTTATGAATGCTTGTGCTTTTTGTTAGATTATATACAAGCTAGATTAGGTAATCTATAGAGCATAATAAGTGGCTATCTTGATTATATTGCTTGATTATCATGGAAAAGAGAAGCTATTATAGCTCGTACTATGACTAGATCCAATAATACAATATTATATTTGTATTGTTTGAATGAGTTTTGTTGATTTGCAATGAAAGGGATTGAAATCTTAATAGAAGTATTATGCCATTAATATCTAGAGAATGATTTTATTTTATGAATACATTTATTTGGTAGTTTAACCATGGGTGGAGAACTTACATTCTCGATTGCTTATAACCCTTGAAATTAGGAGATTAGTTTATTCCCTAGGGTTAGGGTATACACTTGAATGATTTTATATTGGTATTCAACAATAGTGTTGAAAACTGTAACAAAGATGTATACATTCCATTTACCTTTTTAAATGATATTATCTTATACTTGACCAAGATTCTATACCTATTCATGGTATTCTAATCTTAAAGAAGAGGACGTTACGTCTCGGAAAACCAAACTCGTAATGTGAGGAGATTTTCAGGTGCAAAAGCACAACCTCCTCTCCAGTAGAAAATTTTCTCCAAATTGGATATCAGCTTATCATACATTTTAACAGGTGAATATATGTGTCAAATTGAGGGAAAGGATATATGATTGTTTATGAACATATAAATGTAGGAACCTTGTATAAATTATGTAATGGATAACTTGGAAAGAACCATGAGGAGATTGGAGATTAGTCGAAAGGTTCTTAGTTGAATTATTAAAAGTTAAATAGCTTATTATGTTGACTTATTATTGGATATTACTATAAACACAAGATTTTATATGATATTAATAACAGGAATAAGTAGATTGGATATGGTGTCCTAGAAGGATGGAACCATACTAGATATGAAAACAAAGAGTCTGAAACTCAATACGAAGAAGTAATCTTCAAATCAAGTTTAATTATAGATTATTATATATATCGACATATTGGCAATGCTTAAGATTTAGACCAGGTGTGTCTTGTCGGTGACATGGTGTCATCAATATTTAAATTTTGTGTATGAACTAGGAGAGTCATTACTCCCATGATTAAAAGAAAGAACTTCAATAAGAGGAATTTTCTAGCCCTAGATTGTTACAAATGTGTAATAGGGTATTCAAGAGGTTGGGTCAAACCTAGTTGGTTTGTTAGATCAATAATAAGTGTTTATCACTTTTGAATGAAATCTTGTTTATGTTTAAAACTTGGGGTCAAACCAATGGAATATTTATTCTCAGGTTAGTAGAGTTTCCAAGTCGAGTAAGGGGGTGGGTGAACATACAACACTGCTTCATAGAAAGTGGATTTATTATATATATAATAACTTTGTCCAAAGTTTATAATTTGTTGCATACACTTTTCCGGTTCATTGTGCACCAAAATTGCATAGCTAGTCAGGAGTGTCATGCATAGATGGTGGGTATCCATAGAGGATACAACACCATACTCAAGTAGGAATTTCTAGAGGATATCCATACCAAACTCTTCGTTTAAGGGTAGGGCCATCTACCACTTAGGAGATGTGTGGGGGACCACTCAAGTCCGTGGTTGGAGGAAAAACACTTGGGTGATGCTCTCCCTCTTGCAGTCAGCAACTGAGACTTGTGGAACAGAAAGAACATGATCCAGATGAGGATACCTTGACCTTGAACTCTTGTAAAGTTATGAATTTGTATATGAACATGATCATGGATCAATTGTAATCTATATTTGAAAATATAAGATTCATCTATTTAGAATTATGTAATGTTATTTCATTTATGCAATGACAAGTGAAAATTATTTATACAATGTCCAATTATGTTTTGATTAAAGGTAAAAAATGGGTTTTGAAGGGGCTTGGAACCCTTTACATCAAAAAGCAATTGTTAATGAGAGAAAAAGACATCATAAGCAAAACAGCCCACCCACAGCAAGACCACAGTAAACCGTTAGCCAAAAAGAAGGAACCCACCCAGCGACATTACATATTATTGAGGATATTTGCAACTTCAGCATCACAAGCCGCATTCTTATCGCCTTCATCCCCAGCAGCAGGCATCTCATTACCATTAGGACCAACCTGAACCTTGGTCTTGTTACGGGTTCTGACCCCAGGTCCACCCGATTTTACCTCCCTAATCAAAACACAGCTCACACCCTTATTAGCAGGCTTCTTGCCTTCCATCAGCTTACCATCAGCATCTTCATCAGCAACATCTTTACCCTTAGTAACATTATCCATAGGGAACGTCATACTAGCAGATTCAGCGTTAAAGCCAGCTTTGTTCCCCTCTTTACCTTTCTCCATATTAACAATAATCCTTTCCATGAGATTCTCCAGATTAAGGATTCTTCCTTCAAGATTTTTCTTCATCGGACGCGTTTCCTCCACCACAATCTTCAAGGAGTTCATCAAATCATCGATTTGATCCTGAATAAA